>LR738715.1:703260592-703297520 GCA_902687465.1 Secale cereale
GAACTGCACAGATACTGCAACACAGAGACCAGCGAACTTCATGTTTGAAAAAACTGTACGTGTTGTTTTTTTGGTACCTTTTTTGCTCTAGTTTTGAACCGTTTATCAGAATTATGCGTGTGATATATCGTTGAAAAGCTATGGAGTAGACGCAACTTCGCCATGTTGAACACTTTTCGAGATTCCGCACGATTTAAGAGCAGTTTTGAAAACGGTGCGACCGACGAATAATGGCAGCGAGCATTTTTTTGCGTTTTTTTTCTAAACTGCTCGTCGGAATGAAGCAAGTGATACACCATTGGAAAGGTATCGTCGGCGCGCATCTTTTTCATATCTATTATTTTTTCTAATTCGCTACGGTTTAAGAGCATTTTGAATTTAACAAATCGCGGAATTATGTTTTTTCGATTTCTTTTGCAATTCTCGGTATTGTTTTAGATTCAGTTTTTAACCGTTTGTCGATACGAGCCGTGTGATACGCCGTTGGAAAGCTACGAACGAGGCGCAACTTTCATATGTTGAAATGTTTTTGAGAAAATCGACGCGTGCACTGCATCGGACAGAAAAGCGCACCGCTTCAAACTGAAAACCGCACTGCATCAGACACAAGAAAACCGCACTGTATCAGGGTAGGAGCCGGCGCGACGGTGCTGGGGGAAGGAGGCGGGGCGGTAGCGTGGGGGTAGGAGGCGGGGCAGTTGTTGCTGTCCTCGGGGCGCTCCGCGCTAGAAACCTATTTAAGTGGGGGTGTTATGAGAATAAGGTCTTAAGGGGTGTTATGAGAATAGACCCATCCTATATATATATTTGTCAGTCCGGCAGCTGATTATTTGTATGGCAAGAATTTTCTAACTGTCCTTACTGAATTCACCGTGCATTTGGACTGACTTCTGGGTGTCGCAATGTTTTAAATTTGGCTTATGGCAGATTCAATCATCGCGTACGGATCATACCTTTGACTGGGAATGCACTGTTGATCCATCTTTCTTCTCTTGCTGATTTAATCATTGCTGTGATAAAGTGTATCTCTGACAGGTACTTGTTGCTGAAAGTCTGAGCAGAATATACTTGTATTCATACCGGATGTAATACCATGTTGTAGGCTGAAAATCTGAATTCCTTGGTGTATATATGTACTGCTCACGGCTTCTTCTGATTTGGTGTCGGTCGAGGAATAATTTCCATAAGGGGGTAACACCGAGGATTTAAAACAAAGAAGCACGAGAAAATGATTTATTGCAACAAATCATACAGCAAACAAGCTACAAAGCTACTCCACACAGGCACACACAAGCATGATGCTACAGCAGATGCACAAACACTACACGAAGGATTACATCCTACGCTTGAGCAAACGCTCGCGAATTGACGAGGAAGCTAAGGGAGTAGCGAGTGAAACCGCTGACTCTGCAACTCCGGATGGACGAGGCGGAGGAGTTGGAGAAGCTGGCGGAGACTGAGGTAAAACGACACCAAGCAATCTCCTGGCCCGAATGGCGTCTCGGACTAACTCAGAAATAAGAAGACACTCGGCCGTCATGTAACGAGACAAGGCGAGGATAGCCGGGTCATCTTGAGGGTTGACGAAGGGAAATTGGATTCGCCTAGGATTCTCGACTATGGCGGGATAATATTGATAAGCACGGTTCTCTTGCACCATGCTCTCTTGATGACGAGGACCGGTGACTCCTGCCATTGCGGCAAGCTGAACGGCACGCTCAGGAGTAGCGCCGTAACCACCGTGGAAACTGTAAGTGTGCTTACTGACAGGAATCGGGGCTGACAGATGAACATGAGCAACATATTCCCGAATTCTCCCTCCAGCAGAAAAATGGAATACTTGATAATGAGGTGGATCTCCGAGGGGATAAATACTACACCACATGTCGTCAAGGAGGGCGGCAAAGCTGAGAGGTGCAGGAGTCGGACTGAACTCAATGGGAACAGCACCGGGGGCTAAGGAAAGGGCACTGAACTCATGGAAGTTGACCGCCATCTACGCTGGAAAACATGGGTTAATGGTAACCGAAATAAGACTACATGCAGCAAACAAATGCTACAACCAAATGCAGCAACCAAGGGAAACAACCAGACCCTATACTATCGTTTTCTAACGTTCTAGCGGACAAGGACGCTCTACAGCCAGACCTGCTCTGATACCAAGCCTGTGGCACCCCGGCTCAGAGAAAACCGGAACGCCCCGTATTCCAGCCCAGAGATCGAGGTGAAGTCTTCTGGAATACGGCACTTCTTAGTATAGAACAAACTAGCTCTCTATTACAACATGAATATGAATACAAGGGTTCCTATATTACAATGAATCACATTGGTACGATGGCACTACGCCAACCACAGTTGCTCTGTACAAGCAGCACAACAACTTAAAGCAGCGGAACAACTACTGGCAGCAGAACAACGAACGACAATGATGGACTCCAATCCGCAGGGACTCTGGCTGGAACGTTAGGCACGACCTGCAAGCTAAGATGACACGCCAGGTCAGTACATTGAATGTACTTGCAAGCTCACAATAAACCAGAAGCATTCAAGACAAACAACAATATGGAAATTACAGGTTAATCAGGAATTATCATAAGATCATCAGGATAACATAGCATGAACAACATGAACATTGTACAGCTAGACAATATGAGCATGGCATGAACATATAAATCTGATGATACTAGCATGCAACATGATGACACTACATGCACCATTTATTCTGTTTGGGTTACATCACATGCATCACTTACCAACTGTAATGCCCAGTATGAGATTATACCTCCCATGTGTCGAGGCACGACTTAAAGGCATAATATCATACTAGAATGATCTCAAGAATGGTATCTTTGCACATCTCATGTAAAAGAGGGATGAAATTGCAAAAGAGTAGTTGGCTTACACTTGCCACGTCACACAATACATTACATAAGCAAACATCATCCAAATAACATCAGAGTCTGACTACGGACGAAGATCCAAATGAACGATGCCATAAATAAATAGCACAAGGTCCCGACCATAACATCCTAGTAAGAGCCCTACTGATCCTCTGGATAAGACAGGTAGTATCGCCCACATTCTTTGTCGAACTCCCAGTACAACTCTGAACCACCAGCTGTGTAGTTCACCATGGTACCTCCATCTGGTGTTGTGTTGAATCTGTGAGCCACGGAGGACTTAGCAATCCCGTTCCCGGGTAGCAAAACTATCTAAGCCTTGGGTGTGGAACAAGGCTGAAGAACAAGGTTGCAGCTGCACTAGCACTAGCTTACGTGTTTAGAGTGAGAAGAGAAGTGCCAACGATCGTCAAAATGATCACGAAGTGATCCTATCTAAGCACGTCAAACATAACCCCATCGTGTTCACTTCCCGAACCCCTTCAGAAAGCGACCGTCACGGTTACTCACGCTGGTAGTATATTATGATCATAGTGTAAAGTTTTCTACAACCGGATATTAACAAATTCCCATCTGCCACATAACCGCGGGCATGGCTTTCGAAAGATCAAAACCCTGCAGGGGTGTCCCAACTTAGCCCATCACAAGCTCACGATCTGCAGAGTCGCAACTCCAAGGTGGGAAGACCCGAGTATTCTCGGAATCCCGTGCTCAAGATATTACGACTAAGATAAAACTAATCCAGCAAGTCCTCCTGGTGTGCCGACACCCTGATAGTAGCCGCGCGTATCTCGTCTCAGGCCACGACCGGATGGGCGATTCTATAGGTTTTTACCAGCCCTTGAGTTTCCCCGAGGTGGCCCCGCAGAACCCCTAGTTTGGACCAACACTCATGTGGAGCACTGTCTCGGGTTGTTGATTAAGAAAAGGGTTTATAACTCCCTATGCAAGTTTTAGTTATTAGGCAAATGTAAAACCAAAGTTGGGCCTTGCTAGAAAGCTTTAACGCTAAGCGGGTTATCAAGGGGGGGCCATAAACCCCAACCGTCTTAGGGACGCAAAATCAAGGAACATAACACCGGTTTAAACGGTTCCTAGGGAGGCATGACTGGAACAAAACACCAAGCAAAGGCTTAGCCTTCCACCCATTGCCAAGTATATAGATGATTTAGTTTTAACAGATTATATAGTGTGATATCCCAACAATAACTTCAACATGAAGCAAAATCTTCGAATCTTCTCCTGCAACTAACAATGCTATAAGAAGGGCTGAGCAAAGCTTACGTAGCCAATCAAAGGTTTGCTAGGTTGGTTGGTTAGAGAGGTTCATGGCAACAAATAGGAGGCTGACAAACAGACATAGGCATCGAGGCAATAAGATAAAGTGCGAGACATCTAGCAATAGGCAAAGATAGTAAGGATATCTGGGTCATGTCATCTTGCCTGTTGAATCCTCGAAGGGAACACAATCTTGCTCCTCACACTCAACCTCAGTAGAAACCTCGTACTCAGTATCTTCACCAGGCTCTAACCAAACACAACAATGCAACAACGGAACAAAATCAATCAACATGCAGTGCTCAATCACATGATGCATGAACATGAAGCATGTGAACAAGGAAAACATGATGCATGGCCTAGGAGTCACAATAGTGAGATAACATCACAACCACAAGATCAACCACACATAAAGAAACAAGCAAAAGAACAAGTTGACAAGTTTATGTAGTTATCAAACAAGCAACCAACATGTTTTAAAGAGGTTGGTTAACATGGCAAGGGTGCACTTAACATAACAGCAACATGCTAGCAAATTTAAATGGGCTGGAATTAAATACAACAATATCCAGAAAAATCCCATATTCATTTATTTGCATTTGGGACAGATTTGAAATACTTCTGTGATGGAGTTGTCAAACATGCTAAACAACAGCACCAAAATATTCTACACATTTTTCTACCCCAAATGCATATAAAGTTTGTTAAATTTGGAGTAGTAGAGAATTAGTTATGAATATTGCAAGTTTGAGCATATTTAAATCAAATTTAAATTCAAATAGCATTTAAATGTTTTTAAACATGGCAGCAAGTGACATATTCATATTCTACACAAAATTCTAAACACTTTTCATATAGGGCTCATATACATATATAGCATAAATATGCAGATATTAATTAAAACCAAAAAACAGAAAAGAAAAAGAAAAACAAAAAAAGGAAATAAACAAAAAAAAGGCGCCAGGTCTAAATTGACCCAGGCCCAGCTAGCCTCAGACACTGACAAGGGGGGCTAGGCGGAGCTGAGCTGGCGAGTGGGTGCGCGTGGGGGCTGGAACTGGATCTGTGAGGCTGGCAGGTGGGGCCCTGCTGTCAGCCTCACACAAAAACGAAAAAGGGGCGAAATAACCACAGCGCCCGCGAGGGATCGAACCCGCGCCCTTCTGATGAAACTGACGGAGACACACCACTACACCACTGCATCGATCTCGATAGATAACATGCAGCAAGTCTAAAGAATATGCAACAGAAGCATAATCGGGGAAAACACTGGCCCTCGTCAGAGCAGCTCGTCGGAGCCGCTCCGGCGACCATTAGGCACGGCGGAGGGGTGCGAGAGGGAGCAGGAGGAGTCCCGCATCCAAACAAACTACTAGCAGCGCCTAAGGGGCACTGCATCACCGGCGGCGAGCATATACAACACGGCGGCAGCGAGACGACGGCGAGGCGATGCAAAGCACTAGGTGACACGTCGACTGCACACGGAGGTTCTACGCTTCTAGGCGAAGCTAACGGGCACCACAGCGAGGGCTAGAGAGGTCGGAGCACTCATCGGCGACGAGGTCCGACGACGGTACGATCGGGCACTCGTGGAACTACGGTCTAGAGTATGCGCGGAAAGGGGAAAAGGGCTTGGGGAGAGAGAGGAGCTCACCACGAGCACGGCGGTGTGCTCGGCTGGCCCTGGCGTGGACGGAGTCGACGGCGGCATGCCTCGAACACCTACGGCCACCGTAGAGGAAGAAGAGGAAGACGAGCTCGACGGAGAGGTGCCCGAGTCCGTGTGGTTGACGTAGTGGAAGAAGAGGACATCGTGGAAGAAGCTGGACAACTTTGGCGAGGCCGAGGACGATGCGGAGCTCGCCGACGACGAGAGGTTGCTCTCAGATGCGCTCGGGCGGTGATGGTGGCGGCGGATCTGGGGGATCCCAGCTCTCCAGACGGCAAGAGAGGAAAGGAAAGACCTAGAGGGGAGTGGTGGAGACGATCTGGGTTTAAAAGAGGGGCTCGGCGCACGGCCTCGACGTCCGTGAGCTGACGGCGCGACGGTGAGCGCGGCGTGCTCTGCTTTTCTGACGGAGGAAGACGGCGGCTTGGGGGATGTGTCGCTGACTGGTGCGGCCACGCGCTCGGAGTGGCTACGGCGCGACTGCTGTGCCTGTAGCTGGGCCTACGTGGAGATGGGCTCGCTGCGCTGCGGGTGGAGAAGGAAGTGGGCCTCGGTGGGAGAGAGAGAGAAGAGGAGGCCCACGTGCACTGTGCTGCTGCTGCCTCTTTCCTTTTCTTTATTTCTTCAGGCAGATAAAGAAAAAGAAAGCACATAAATAAAGAAGAAGAATTAGGGGAAAAGGAAAATACCCCTAAGCTCAGTGAATTAAGCTCTATTTAAATAAAATGACTTGGACATTTTTAGAGGCAGATAAATAAAAGGAGTTTGAATATAGGCCAAACTCTTGATATTTTAAAACCCAACCAAATCATATTCAAATGAGATGATATTTGGTGGAGAGGTTGCTCACATGGTGCAAGATTTAAAGGAGAAGGAAGAACCACTATGGCACTTGCTAGGTGACTTGCAAAATAGATCAAAGAGAGACCAGAAGAAAGAAGGAGAAGAATAAGAAGAAAAGAAGAAGAAAGAAGAGGGGGAGGGGTAGGGTTTAGCTAGGATAGCTTGAACCCACACACAACAACACATCACAAGGTCTCACAATGCACAAAAGAAATTAAACTATGATGCCATGATGATATGATGATGAGCATTGCAAGAATGCAAAAATAATAAAAGGTATGCAATGCAAATAAAATAAAAGAGAAGGACCCCAAGGATAATGACAAGGATCAAAGAGGAAGCTTTGTTGCCATTATAGGAAAGTATTACATTTGGGGCATTACAAACTCTCCTACACTACAAAAATATCTCGTCCCGAGATCTAGGACTAGAAGAAGGAAGGATACTCGGAACGAAGGTGATCTTCTTGTTCCCACATAGCTTCTCGGTCGGTATGGTGTGACCACTTAACTTTCAAGAACTTGATTGACTTGTTAAGGGTTTTGCGCTCAGTTTCCTCAAAATAGCAGCAGGGTGCTCATGATAAGATAAGTCTTGTTGAAGACCAATCTCCTCGAACGGAATGGTGTGTTCAGGTGTCTTGAAGCACTTGCGGAGTTGAGACACGTGAAACACACCATGAGCATTTGCAAAGTTGGAGGGGAGCTCAAGTTGATAGGCTAGATCGCCTCTTTTGCCAAGAATTTTGAAAGGGCCCACATATCTAGGAGCAAGCTTTCCTTTGATACCGAATCTTTGGGTTCCTTTCATAGGAGAAACACGGAGATAGACATGATCCCCAATGTCGAAAGCCAAATCACGATGCTTGCCGTCATAGTAACTCTTTTGACGCGATTGAGCGGCTTTGATATTCTCACGTATGACTTTGCACATATCTTCGGCTTCTGAGATCAAATCATTGCCAAGAAGTTGACGTTCACCAGTCTCGGACCAGTTGAGAGGGGTACGGCACTTTCTGCCATAGAGGATTTCAAAAGGAGCTTTGCCGGCACTTGCTTGGAAACTGTTGTTGTAAGAGAACTCGGCAAACGGAAGACAATCTTCCCACTTCATGCCAAAAGAGATGACACAAGCTTTGAGCATGTCTTCGAGGATCTGGTTCACTCTTTCGACTTGACTACTAGTCTGAGGGTGAAACGTAGTGCTCAAACGAATCTTAGTGCCCATGGCTGACTGAAAAGAGTCCCAGAACTTGGATGTGAACAAACTTTTACGGTCTGAGGAGATGACTTGAGGAGTGCCATGCAACGACACAATTCTGGAAGTGTACAACTCTGCCAACTGAGCTGCATTGATGGACTCTTTGATGGGAAGGAAGTGAGCTACTTTGGTTAGCTTGTCAATGACTACAAAGATAGCATCATTCCCCTTCTTGGACTTAGGGAACCCAGTGACGAAATCCATTTCAATGTGGTCGAATTTCCACTCGGGAATAGGTAGAGGTTGGAGGAGACCGGCTGGACATTGATGCTCTGCCTTCACTCTTCTGCAGACATCACATTCATTCACGAATTGTGCGATCTCCCTTTTCATGCGAGTCCACTAGTAAGATTGCTTGAGGTCTTGGTACATCTTGGAACTTCCAGGATGAATCGAGAGGAGGGAGTCATGTGCTTCGTTCATTATGAGCTTCCTGAGATCACCCTTGGGAACCACAATTCTGTCCTCAAAGAACAAGGTGTCTTTCTCATCAACGCGATAGCACTTGTATTTGGGAGTACCCTTAGCAATACCATGTTTCACTTTCTGCACCATAGCATCACTTAGTTGGGCCTCACGGATCTGACCTTCCAAGGTAGGAGCAACTTGAAGGTTTGCAAGAAAGCCTTGCGGAACAACTTGGAGGTTGAGCTTCCTGAATGATTCAGAAAGCTCAGGCTGATTGCCCTTGCCAGGTGTGTATTCAATGCTTGGATCATACTCTTGGATCATCTCAACCCAACAAGTCTGGCGAAGGTTCAGGTTAGGCTGTGTGAAGATGTACTTCAAGCTCTTGTGATCGGTGAAGATGTCCACTTTTCTGCCCAACAGAAGGTGTCTCCACGTGATCAAGGCATGTACCACTGCTGCTAGCTCAAGATCATGTGTGGGGTAGTTCTTCTCATTTGGTTTCAATTCACGAGAAGTGTATGCCACAATCTTCTTGTCTTGCATGAGAACACCACCAAGTCCTTGTAAAGAAGCATCACAAAAGACTTCATAGGGCTTGGACTCATCCGGAGGAGTAAGAACCGGAGCAGAAAGGAGCTTTTCTTTGAGTGTTTTGAATGCCACATCACAATCCGAAGTCCAGTTGTACTTGACATTCTTCTGCAGCAAGTTTGAGAGAGGCTTGGCAATCTTGGAGAAGTTCTCAACGAATCTTCTGCAATAGCTAGCAAGACCAAGGAAGCTTCGGAGTTGCTTGACGTTTTGCGGGGGTTCCCAGTTGACAATAGCTTCAACTTTCTCGGGGTTGATAGAAATACCCTCAGCAGAGATGATATGGCCAATATATAAAACTTTATCCAGCCAGAATTCACACTTGGAGAACTTCACATAGAACTTGTATTCACGGAGCCTGTCCAGAACCAAACGGAGGTGCTTGGCATGGTCTTCTTCATTCTTGGAGAATACCAAGATGTCATCCAGATAGACGAGAACAAATTCATTGGTGTAGGGGTTGAATATGAAGTGCATCATCCTCGAGAAAGTGGGTGGAGCATTTGCGAGGCCAAAAGACATGACCGTGTATTCATAGGAGCCAAAACACGTTCTGAATGCGGTCTTGGGAATATCTTCTTCACGGATACGGATCTGGTGATAACCCATCCGGAGATCGAGCTTTGAGAACACCTTTGCTCCTTTGAGCTGCCCGAACAATTCATTGATATTGGGGAGCGGATACTTGTTCTTTATTGTCTTCTTGTTCAATGGCCTGTAATCAACGCAAAGGCGCTCCGTGCCATCCTTCTTCTTGAAAAATAGAACACCACAGCCCCAAGGAGAAGTGCTAGGCCTGATTAGACCCATATGCTTTTGCTCATCAAGTTGTTTCTTCAACTCCTTCAACTCATCAGGGGAAAGCTTGTACGGACGCCGACATGTTGGCTCGGTACCGGGCTCGAGTTCAATGACGAATTCAACTTGACGATGCGGAGGCATGCCTGGAAGCTCTTCAGGAAAAACATCTTCATACTCATTGACCACCGAAATTTGAGAGATGGCATTAATCTCGCCCTTGTCATTGAGAGAGAATAGCCTGATTGTGTTATCTCGAGAGGCGAAGATAATCACGTCTTCGTCAGGATGAGTAAGCTTGACTTCCTTATTTGCACAATCAATGTTTGCATCATGCTTGGAAAGCCAATCCATCCCAAGAATAAGATCAATGTCGGAGTTACCGAGAATAACCGGAGAAACCAGAAAGCTGTAATCACCCATGTGAATAGATATATCCGGAGCATACAAGCTAGAATGCATTTGTTTCCCCGGAGAAGTAATTGCTAATTGCCTTGGTAAAGCCACTGTGCTCACATTATGCTTGGATGCAAATGGACATGACATGAAAGAATGTGATGCACCAGAATCAAACAAAACTTTAGCAGGTTTGAGATTGACTGGAAGGTTACCAAGTATCACATCTGAAGAATTCTCCGCTTGAGCTGCATTCATCAGATTCACTCTGGCAACCTTTGGATTGTGCTTGACAATAGCAGTGCTGACAGGTGGAGGAGGCGGAAGGCGCCTCGGGTTGGGACACTTGTTAGCATAATGACCCTTCTGAGTGCACTTGTTGCAAACCACTTCCGAGAGAGGACGGTGATAAGGACCACTTGACTTCGAAGCTTGAAAGTGATTCTTGGACTGGTTGCTTGGGTTGGGTGGGTAGGAGAAGCCACTGCCACCAGAGTGCTTGTTGTTGTTGTTGGGAGGGTGGAGCGCTGGAGGAGGTGGAAGCCAAAACTTCTGCTGCTTTGCGACCACTTGGGAAGAAGAGGAGGAGTTGACAGCATCTCTGATCCTCTTTTCGGAAGCTTCAACCTTGAGCTGGGCTGCCTCTTGCTTAAGGGCCATGTTATAGACTTGATAAAATTTCATCCGGCTCAAACAAGGTGAGAGCTAGTTGGAGTTCATCCTTCAGACCACCACGGAACTGATAAATCTTGCTCTTGGCATCTGGGATGTCTTGCTTGGCATAGCGGGCAAGGTTCTGGAACTTGACATTGTATTGATAAACGGACATGGTGCCTTGCTTCAGGTTGCGGAATTGCTCACGCATGCCTTCGGTGACACTAGTTGGAATGTGGTGAGAGCGGAAATCCTTGCAGAAGTCAGTCCACGAGATTTCACGTCCACCTCTGTAATCTTTGTATTGTTGCCACCAATCAGCGGCTTGGTCCTTGAGTTGGAAGGCGGCAAACTTGACATAATCCTCAAGTCTCACGTTACTGCACTCGAAATGCTTCTTGATGTCTGTTATCTAGTCTTCAGCATCTAGCGGATCGACATAGTAACTGAAAGACTTCGGTTGGTTTGCCAGGAACTGGTTGAGTGTAGAAAAGTGAGGTTGATTGAACAGATTGCCTTGGCCTTGGTTCCCATGACCACCTTGATTTGCTTGAATGTTCTGCATCATTTTCATAAGCATCTGGGTGTTCTGGTTTGTCGCTTGCATAATTGCTCTCCAGGCCTCAGACGGAGGAGGAGGGGAAGGAGGACGATCAGGAACTTCTTCACCCTCTGGGTTAGCATTGGGAACCTTCTTAGGAGCCATCCTGAATGAGATGACAACTATTAGCCATTGATTGAAATATATAAGTTGAATCAACGGCTAGAACTGCAACATAAGTCTTCACAAGAACATCCGAACAAAATGAACGAATGTAATCCACGGTTCGATGATACAACAATCTTCTCGAGAAGCCACTTGGGAGAACAAAAGGTAAATAAAAACAGCAAGGAGCACATAGAACAAATACAAGATAGAAGCTTCGTTCGACATATTCGTGCTGAAAGCTTATGGAATGTGTTACAAAAGGGTTTTGCAATCCCCGGATCAGCATAGCCAAGGACCCTTTAAGATGAACCTCCCGATCAGAACAAACGCCCATAAAACCACTTCACTCAATGTAGAACCCCGAACTCCATATCATGCATTCGTTGGAAGAATGCCTACGAACTACTAGATGAACCCACCTATTAATTTCCGAAAGTTTACAGTTATGCAATCAGGTGTTGGGGATACAGGGGAAGCACCGCACACTCAACTCTAATCCTACATCCAGTTGTATCCATCCTTCAACATATAACCAGCTATTTCCGGAAACCGTGTGCCTCGGACCTTGGAAACACATCTGCTATACAAGCTATGGCAATACTCTCGAACTACCTCCCCAGTACTGGGTGATGTCGGGGTTATCTTGCCACCAACCGCATAGAAGAGTTTTTTATGTCGGCCGTCTTAAGTATTCCAGAACTATTGCGATAGATTTGTGACGACAACACCTCGGAGCTCAACTCCCCGGGACACTGCCACAACCCCTAATGACAGGAGGCATCGAGAACAATGTTCTCATCACAAAGACATCGGAACAATCCAAACAATACTCGCGCAATCCTTAAAAAACTTAGTGAATTTTTCGGAGTAGAAGAGATAAGTAATCGTTAGGAGTCCTCACCAGAGTGAAAAGGGATGAGGAGTAAAAGAAATCCTACTCTCTGATATATATATAGGACTCAAAACATTTTCAAGTGTGTGCCTAGACTCAACCGTCAACAATTCGATCAATCAGTGGGGGCTCCTAGGTCGGAGAAGGCTCTGATTACCAACTTGTTATTTCAGTATGAGATTATACCTCCCACGTGTCGAGGCACGACTTAAAGGCATAATATCATACTAGAATGATCTCAAGAATGGTATCTTTGTACATCTCATGTAAAAGAGGGATGAAATTGCAAAAGAGTAGTTGTCTTACACTCGCCAGGTCACACAATACATTACATAAGAAAACATCATCCAAATAACATCAGAGTCCGACTACGGACGAAGATCGAAATGAAAGATACCATAAATAAATAACACAAGGTCCCGATCATAACATCCTAGTAAGAGCCCTACTGATCCTCTAGATAAGACACGTAGTATCGCCCACGTTCTTCGTCGAACTCCCAGTACAACTCTGAACCACCAGCTGTGTAGTTCACCATGGTACCTGCATCTCGTGTTGTGTAGAATCTGTGAGCCACGGAGGACTCACCAATCCCGTTCCCGGGTAGCAAAACTATCTAAGCCTTGGGTGTGGAACAAGGCTGAAGAACAAGGTTGCAGCTGCACCAGCACTAGCTTACGTGTTTAGAGCGAGAAGAGAAGTGCCAACGATCGTAAAAATGATCATGAAGTGATCCTATCTAAGCACGTCAAACATAACCCCACCATGTTCACTTCCCGAACCCCTTCAAAAAGCGACCGTCACGGTTACTCACGCTGGTAGTGTATTATGATCATAGTGTCAAGTTTTCTACAACCGGATATTAACAAATTCCCATCTGCCACATAACCGCGGGCACGGCTTTCGAAAGATCAAAACCCTGCAGGGGTCTCCCAACTTAGCCCATCACAAGCTCACGATATGCGGAGTCGCAACTCCAAGGTGGGAAGACCCGAGTATTCTTGGACTCCCGTGCTCAAAATATTCCGACTAAGGTAAAACTAATCCAGCAAGTCCTCCTGGTGTGCTGACACACTGATAATAGCCACGTGTATCTCTTCTTAGGCCACGACCGGATGGGCGATTCTACAGGTTTTTACCAGCCCTTGAGTTTCCCCGAGGTGGCCCCGCAGAACCCCTAGTTTGGATCAACACTCATGTGGAGCCCTGGCCCGGGTTGTTGATTAAGATAAGGGTTTATAACTCCCTATGCAAGTTTTAGTTATTAGGCAAATGTAAAACCAAAGTTGGGCCTTGCTGGAAAGCTTTAGCGCTAAGCGGGTTATCGAGGGGGGCCCATAAACCCCAACTGTGTTAGGGACACAAAATCAAGGAACATAACACCGGTTTAAACGGTTTCTAGGGAGGCATGAGTGGAACAAAACACCAAGCAAAGGCTTAGCCTTCCACCCATTGCCAAGTATATAGATGATTTAGTTTTAACAGATTATATAGTGTGATATCCCAACAATAACTTCAACATGAAGCAAAATCTTCGAATCTTCTCCTGCAACTAACAATGCTATAAGAAGGGCTAAGCAAAGCTTACGTAGCCAATCAAAGGTTTGCTAGGTTGGTTGGTTAGAGAGGTTCATGGCAACAAATAGGAGGCTGACAAACAGACATAGGCATCGAGGCAATAAGCTAAAGAGCGAGACATCTAGCAATAGGCAAAGATAGTAAGGATATCTGGGTCAGGTCATCTTGCCTGTTGAATCCTCGGAGGGAACGCAATCTTGCTCCTCACACTCAACCTCGGTAGAAACCTCGTACTCAGTATCTTCACCAGGCTCTAACCAAACACAACAATGCAACAACAGAACAAAATCAATCCACATGCAGTGCTCAATCACATGATGCATGAACATGAAGCATGTGAACAAGGAAAACATGATGCGTGGCTTAGGAGTCACAATAGTGTAATAACATCACAACCACAAGATCAACCACACATAAAGAAACAAGCAAAAGAACAAGTTGACAAGTTTATGTAGTTTATCAAACAAGCAACCAACATGTTTTAAAGAGGTTGGTTAACATGGCAAGGGTGCACTTAACATAACAACAACATGCTAGCAAATTTAAATGGGCTGGAATTAAATACAACAATATCCAGAAATATCCCATATTCATTTATTTGCATTTGGGACAGATTTGAAATACTTCTGTGATGGAGCTGTCAAACATGCTAAACAACAGCACCAAAATATTCTACACATTTTTCTACCCCAAATGCATATAAAGTTTGTTAAATTTGGAGTTGTAGAGAATTACTTATGAATATTGCAAGTTTGAGCATATTTAAATCAAATTTAAATTCAAACAGCATTTAAATGTTTTTAAACATGGCAGCAAGTGACATATTCATAATCTACACAAAATTCTAAACACTTTTCATATATGGCTCATATACATATATAGCATAAATATGCAGATATTAATTAAAATAGAAAAACAGAAAAGAAAAAGAAAAAAACAAAAAAAAACAAAAAAAAACGCCAGGTCTAAATTGACCCAGGCCCAGCTAGCCTCAGACTCTGACAAGGGGGGCCAGGCGAAGCTGAGCTGGCGAGTGGGTGCGTGCGGGGGCTGGAACTGGATCTGTGAGACTGGCAGGTGGGGCCCTGCTGTCAGCCTCACACAAAAACGAAAAAGGGGCGAAATAACCACAGCGCCAGCGAGGGATCAAACCCGCGCCCTTCTGATGAAACTGACGGAGACACACCACTACGCCACTGCATCGATCTCGACAGATAACATGCAGCAAGTCTGAAGAATATGCAACAGAAGCAGAACAGGGGAAAACACTGGCCCTCGTCGGAGCAGCTCGTCGGAGCCGCTCCAGCGACCATTAGGCACGGTGGAGGGGTGCGAGAGGGTGCAGGAGGAGTCCCGCATCCAAACAAACTACTAGCAGCGCCTAAGGGGAACTGCATCACCGGCGGCGAGCATATACAGCACGGCGGCGGCGAGACGACGGCGACGCGATGCAAAGCACTAGGCGGCACGACGACTACACTCGAAGCTAACGGGCACCACAACGAGGGCTAGAGAGGTCGGAGCACTCGCCGGCGATGAGGTCCGACGGCGGCACGATCGGGCACTCGTGGAACTACGGTCTAGAGCATGCGCAGAAAGGGGAAAAGGGCTTGGGGAGAGAGAGGAGCTCACCACGAGCACAGCGGTGTGCGCGGCTGGCCCTGGCGTGGACGGAGTCGACGGCGGCGTGCCTCGAACACCTACGTCCACCGTAGAGGAAGAAGAGGAAGACGAGCTCGACGGAGAGGCGCTCGGGTCCGCGTGGTTGACGTAGTGAAAGAAGAGGACGTCGTGGAAGAAGCTGGACAACTTTGGCGAGGCGAGGACGACGCGGAGCTCGCCGGCGACGAGAGGTTGCTCTCAGATGCGCTCGCGCGGTGATGGTGGCGGCGGATCTGGGGGATCCCAGCTCTCCAGACGGCGTGAGGGGAATGGTGGACACGATCTGGGTTTAAAAGAGGGGCTCGGAGCACGGCCTCGACGTCCGTGAGCTGACGGCGCGACGGTGAGCGCGGTGTGCTCTGCTTTTCTGACGAAGGATGACGGAGGCGAGGGGGATGTGTCGCTGACTGGTGGGGCCACGCGCTCGGAGTGGCTACGGCGCGACTGCTGCGCCTGTAGCTAGACCTGCGTGGAGATGGGCTCGCTGCGCGGCGGGTGGAGAAGGAAGTGGGCCTCGGTGGGAGAGAGAGCGAAGAGGAGGCCCAGGTGCATTGTGCTGCTGCCGCCTCTTTCCTTTTCTTTATTTCTTTAGGCAGATAAAGAAAAAGAAAGCACAGAAATAAAGAAGAAGAATTAGGGGAAAAGGAAAATACCCCTAAGCTCAGTGAATTAAGCTCTATTTAAATAAAATGACTTGGACATTTTTAGAGGCAGAAAAATAAAAGGAGTTTGAATATAGGCCAAACTCTTGATATTTTAAAACCCAACCAAATCATATTCAAATTAGATGATATTTGGTGGAGAGGTTGCTCACATGGTGCAAGATTTAAAGGAGAAGGAAGAACCACTATGGCACTTGCTAGGTGACTTGCAAAATAGATCAAAGAGAGACCAGAAGAAAGAAGGAGAAGAATAAGAAGAAAAGAAGAAGAAAGAAGAGGGGAAGGGGTAGGGTTTAGCTAGGATAGCTTGAACCCACACACAACAACACATCACAAGGTCTCACAATGCACAAAAGAAATTAAACTATGATGCCATGATGATATGATGATGAGCATTGCAAGGATACAAAAATAATAAAAGGTATGCAATGCAAATAAAATAAAAGAGAAGGACCCCCAAGGATAATGACAAGGATCAAAGAGGAAGCTTTATTGCCATTATAGAAAAGTGTTACATTTGGGGCATTACACCAACCTCAGACATCACACGATCATCTTAGGATCAAATCAAGCTTGGTATAAACAATACCGTAGTAATCATTAAATGACCA
Organism: Secale cereale; assembly: GCA_902687465.1. Taxonomy (NCBI): domain Eukaryota; kingdom Viridiplantae; phylum Streptophyta; class Magnoliopsida; order Poales; family Poaceae; genus Secale; species Secale cereale. The sequence continues at coordinate 703,277,507 of LR738715.1, forward strand.
CAAGGAGCTTGATCTTTACCCACGATTCTCGCACAACATCACAAATATCCAACAACTCGGTATCCTCGATACCACGGTGATCATTCCGGCGATCACAGCCACGACCAACACTTGGTCTCAAACGGTGATCTTTTCGGGGATCACAACCAACTTATCTCATCATCGAACAGGGGTTGTTATTAAGCACATTTTTATTATCACTGTTGACTCATAGTGTGACCAACTACGAACTGGGCCCTTATCCGCGGGCGCGGCTATCGATATATTTAATATACACTCCGCAGAGGTAGCGCACTTTACCCACACTACGGAACCCATGGCCTCGCACTCCCATTCGGGTGGACCAACGGCGTTCCGACAAAACCGATCTACTGTCATGACACTCTCCCGGCCACTCCGACCAACTCCCCTTTGGGCTAAGTCCTGGGTGGCCCCGTGTCTACCAAAGACACAACGACCACCGTCGTGGCCAAACATTAACGGTCCCAAACGGGGACCCGGATCCATAACAACAACAACAGGCACACTAGGTTATGTTTGCTTACCAGGCCAAGGTACCGCACACCCATAACCTTCTCTCGTTGGAAGCACCAGCGAGAGGCATGACAATAGAACCAGTTAGGACCTTCCCATAAAGGTAAACGTGGTTGCACTGGTCAGTTCGATATGGTGGCACCATGACTCAGCCAACAGTTGTTCAAGTTCAATTTAATCCGGTTAAACTTGAATGCAAATATGCCGAGTCATGATAAAATACATGATGCAATTACAATGCATGAGCATGAATATCAACATAATCATGAGAGAACCACATAACTATCCACCATATCAACAATGAATCATAAGCATGGCATACTGACTAGCATGAACATCATAAGTACATATTTCTCCGAAACATAGCATGACCACTAACATCAACAATAAATATCATGCATGAACCTATCAACAATGCCATCATGCAAGCATTTAACTAACTGGATGCAAAGGAACATGCATAACAACGGTACTCGGGATAGACGGCAGCCATGCACCGAAGACCATCACCAACATCAACATGCACTACTAGCAAGCATAAACATATGAAAGGAATACTAGCAACTTAGTAGGGCATGATAACCAGGTGCATAACAACATAGCAAGAAAGTAAACATTAACCCCGAAGCATTACAGAAACAACGATAACCATATTTTAAACAAGCAATCATTTAATAAATATTCAAGTTGGAAACCATGGCTACTGCATGACTATCATGCAAGTGGGTATTGTGGCTTGCCTGGGGTGACGGTGACTCCTGGAAGAAGTGAGGTGAAGCCGCGGAAAGATTCGCCGGAAACAGTTCTCTCTCGGAGGGGGCTGTTTACGGGCAAGGGCAAAGTGGTTATTTCCAGTATGTCAAACCATAATAAAAATGATACCCATAGAACGGGCTTGACAAGACGAATACGTGGGCTTTGGAATCACCTGATTCGGAGTTACGGTTGAAAAGATATGAGGTGTTGAAGGAGAGGGACCAATATGTGAATATTTTATCACCAACGGGTCCCTGAGTGGATAAGGCAGAGGCGCAGAATCAGAAATATGCTTTCTGAAGTGGAAAACGCCTTTTTCATAACAGAAGGAGAAAATACGCTTTCGAACAAATGAAAGCGTACTCACCCGAAGGCGCTTCCACTTATCCACGTGGACCTGGGCCTTGGGCCACTTACAGGCGGGTCCCACGCGGTCAGGGCAGGGGCCCAGGCGAGGTCGTCTTCTTCCTCGCTATTGTCCCGCACGGGACAGAGGAGGAGCAGGGGAGGGCCCTGTCGGTGGTGGCCCGGCCGGCTCCGCCATCTCCGGCCAGGGCGCGGACACCGGCGGGACCGAGGGGGCGCGACGCGTCCGCCCACGGGGTTGGCCGGCCCCGGGGAGAAGAGGCGAACGCAGGCGGAGGAGGGTCACGGGGAGGCAAAGGAGAGCTACGGCGAGGGGGCCGGCCAGCTTCGGCCGATCTGAGAGCACCGGCGGGTGCGGGGCGGTGCACCGGTTCCGTTCACAGGCCAAGGGAACGTCGGGGAGGAGCAAGGAGGATGGGAGGGATGGCGCCGGAGGAGGTACAGAGAGCTTCGGGCGGTGGTGGTACTCGGAGCAGCAGGCGTCTTCGGCGCGGGGCAAGAGGTTGGGGCGGCTCGGTGGGACGGGGGGTAGTGGACAACACCAGAGGCGGAGAGGGGGCTTGGTTTGGTCGGAACTAGGCCGAGGCCGAGGCGGCCATGGCGAACATCGACGGACAGAGGCGAGGTAGAGGTGTTCTGGTGGTCGAGGAGGAGCGAAGAGAGGCTGGTGAGCTGCGGAAAGGCTCGGGGGTCCTTATATAGGCACGGAGGAGAGCTCTAGACGCTCACTAGCGAGCTCGAACAGTGCGCTAATGGAGGACAGAGGTAGGGCGCCGCAGTGGCACTGTTGTGACGGCGCGCTGTTGGCGAACCACGACAATGCAGTGATGCAGGGCGGTGCAGTCGAGCACGGGCGAGCTCCTGGACAAGGTTTGAGGTCGAGACGAGGAGGGAGGCTACGAGCACAGTGGCCCTACCGATCCAGAGCGCGCGCTGTGCATGACGCATGCCTGATCCTCACGCGCACTGGTGCGAGCGGCGCGCTTTGGCGTGGCTAACCATGTCCAGTAGGATGGCCTCAGTGCCCTTAGCAAAGATGCAGAAAGAAATTGGTCCATGGGCAAAGAAGAGATTTGCACTTAGCTCCAAAGTAAATCAACAGGAAGGTGTTTGTAACTTCATGTGGTTAAACCAGCTTGGTAACTTGGTAAAGAGTTTGTCTGGCGATGATATTACACTAAGATGGTCCTGGTTACCAAAAATCAGACTAATAGGAAGAGTTTAGCTGAGGGTTCCTGTAGAAAGTGCAAAACTGGCCAGATTAGGGGATTAAGATGTTGCACTCACACACTTAAGTGTCAAGAGCTGAAATTTGGTGGAGTGGGGTTAAATGGTGTCGGCGTCCTGGGAACCAGGGTACCCAGACTTGCCTGTTTGCGGGCCGCGACGTGCTCCTACAAGCGGCCTCGTACGGCCCAGCTGATCGACCAGCCGTCCAAGACCCTCGCGAGGGGGCTAAGCCTCGCGAGGAGAACGACGTCAAGACCCCATCAGGAGCGGCCTCGGCAAGGTGCTCCAGAGGGGCGGAGAATCCAAGGCCAAGCTTGCCTCAGGAGGAGGCAGTGATGTCAACAGTGACGCACCGCGCCAGTGGGTGCCAGCGCCCGCCAGCGGCGCAGTTGCCATTTCGGTGCAAAGGGGACAGCGCAACCGCGGGTTCCCGAGGAGCGGGACAAAGGTTTCCCCTTTGGTGCAACAAGACCGAAGACCGCAAGGACGACAAGGAGGATGTCACCGTCGAGCCCACCACCGCGTCACCGCCTGATCCTTTTGCAGGCGAAGACCGCTTTTGTTCCCGCTCAAAAATGGCCGTTGTGGGATCCCTTCCCGCCTAAACATTTCGGGGGAAGAGGACCCTGGCCTCCTATATAAGTAGCTAGGACCCCCACTATGGGAGGACAGGTCGAACCAAGCCTAGCCAAGTAGGGGATCCACAAACTCTGCCACCATGCAAGGAGCAAGAACACTTGCCTCCTGACCCTCCTGAGCTCAGGAACCACTGTACTAGCTCATATTCCAGCCCTCCTGAGGCTAATCCACCAAAGCAGGAAGTAGGGTCTTACACCACACAGTGGCCCGAACCTGGGTAAACTCTTGTGTGTTCTATCTGTTGTTTGCTTGAATCCGTTCACCAAGACGAGAGCGAGACGCTAGGTAGACGTGAGTGGGCGAGATCTTCGTTCATGCCCCTGTGTTCGAACTTCTTGGGTTTTGCAGAGCCCTAAATCCGACATTTGGCGCGCCAGGTAGGGGGCGTGTCGAGATCTCGCCCCTCCGACGACCTCGTCGCGTTCTTGTCATCGACTCCGCTCCACAGCCATGGTGGACACACGCCGAGCTCGTGCCGCCCGCCGCGCCGCGAACGTCGCTCAGACGGCGCCTGCGGGCAACGGTGCACCGCTCCGCCCCAACTCGCCGGTCGCCAACGCCGCCACCGACCCGGTCGTCCACGAGCAGCAGGACTCGTCGCTGCCACCGTCCGTGTGGCGAGATGGCCGCACGGCAACGCTATCACCCTCGCCGGCCACGGCGTCATCCTCGCTGGTCCGCCGCGGGCCGGTCTACCAGTAGCCTACCCTGCTGATTGTGACGCCCGAGACCGACGTCCCAGAAGATACCAGAAGATTCCAGAAGATTCCCGAAGTTCCAGATGTTCCGGGTTGCCCGTGTTTCTTTTTCTTGTGTTATTTATTTTTGCATTGCATCATGTCATCATGCCATCATGTCATTTTAATTTTTGCATCTCAACCTAAATAAACCGTGTGGACCTTCGGCCCATTTAAATCGAGGGAAGATGTCTTCTCTTTATAACATATATAAGCCTCTCAATATTTAGGGAGCTATATTAATAAATATTCCATTGCTTCGGAATCACCATAACACACTTGCATAATTCCCCATGTTTATTTCACTTCGAGTTTCTACTTCAAAACCTTCCCTTTATTCTTTTCCGTTATTTTTCGAGGCTCCTCCAAAATTCCGGACATTTTTTGGACACTTCAATAATCTCGTCTTAGTTCAAACCTATTTGAATTATATTCAAATATGTTTGAATTATTTTTCCGTTCATGCCTTTCTTATTTTTCTCCGGTCCTGCTTATTTTTATGAGCCCGAGAAAATATAATTCCATGTGTCTTTTCCCTAAACCTTCCTCTTTCTTTTTGTTTCTTTCTCTTAGTTGTTTTCTGCTCAGGGAATAATAAGAAGAGAGCCTCTATCTAGGCCCAGCCGCACCAGGCCTCTCCTCCTCCCTCCTTGGCCCAGGGCGCCTCGGCCCAACTCCCTCAGGCCGCAGCCCATCTGGCCTCCACCGAAACCCTAACTCCCTAGCGCAGCCCCCTCGGTCCTCCCTCTCTCTTGACCGACAGCGCCCGACCCCCTCGTTCCCCCTCGCTCATCTCACCCCCGCAGCCTTCGGCCCTCGCGCCCGATCTACTCCCTCCTCCCTAGCGCGCGGCCAGGAGCCCAGGTCCCGCGCCCGGCCTCGTTCTGCCCGCGGCCAGGCCGCCTCCCGGAGCCCGGCGCCGCCCCGACGCAGGAGCCCCGCGCCGCCGAGCCTCCATGGCGCCTCGCTCTCGCCCCGCGCGCAGGCTCCCTTCCGCCGTGGTCGCCTTCCCGTCCTTCCAGCAAGAGCCTGCCGCGGCCCGCGCCGCGCCCCCTCCTCCTCTGCACCGTCCAGGGCCGGCCGACGCTTTCCTTCCAGCGCCAAGGCCAGGCCGCGCCCGGCCTCCTCTTCCTCTGCCCTGGCCGCCACGGCCCGAGCGCCCCGCCATGGAGCCAGGAGCCGAGCTCCTCTTCTCCAGCGCAAGATGTGCCTCGGCCCCCTCGTCCTGTGCTACCGGCGCCCATCTCCAGGAGCTGCAGCAACCAGCAGCGCCGCACCCTCCGCGCCAAGACCCCGAGCGGCTGTTCCCCTCCTCTGCTTCGTCCCGGGGAACTCGAGTTGCTGAGCCGTGGCCTCGTCTCCGTGCAGCCTTGTTTTGCTCCTGTAGTTTTGTTGTTTTTTTTGTGTGTGCCCGTGCTGTAATTTTTTTGGACAGATGACCCGTGTACGACTACCGGCGACCCGACCAAGTACCCCTCCGACGACATGTACCTCTACGAACGGGAACACCTACACGACTACACGATGACTCGCCAAGTACCACGACATGACGGATGAACATCTACAAACGTGTACCACGACGACCGAGTACACCTACGGCCCGAACGTCTACGAACCGTGTACGAGATCGACGCCCGAACAACTACCCTCGCCGGAAGACCCAAGTACCACGACGCCGTCGAACGCCAAGTACCTCTACATGACCGACAAGTACCACGACGACCCGAACGACTACCGTCGCGTGTACCACTACCGTCGCCCGGAAACGAGGAATTCGCCAAGTACCACGACATGGTGACGTGAACCACTACTTCCTCTCCGACCGCGAGTACCACTACCGTCGCCCGAGTACAACTACCGCTATGAGAACGTCTACTTCCTCTACGACCGGCGTGAACGACTACTTCCTCTACTTCCACTACGTCCCTCGACGATCCCGACACCTCCGAGAACGAATGCTTCGAAGGTATAACCTCGAGTCGACGACCCGTGTGATGCTTGTTGTGTTGTATGAAATGTCTCCCGTGTGTGCTCGTGCCCGTTCCGACCTCTTGTCATGTTCCTCGGTTGCCTCGTCACCGACTCGTGGGAACCCGGTAACGGGATCGCCCCACCTTTCATCTCGTCGACTCGCTCCCGCCATCTACCTTTTGCACCGGTCTCTCAACGAGTTACCGGAACCGAATTGTTGCGTTGCATCATTTTCGGATCGTTGCCGTGACACCCTCTTTCTTTCCACCACGGTGACAAATGCTTCATATCTCTTTTAAGTCAACCTTTAATTAATAATTGCATAAACTTGATCATGTCATCCGCATCATATTAACAACATTGATATGTGTGAATTGTTGTTTGCTTATAATTATTAAACATGCTCATGAGGATTTTCCGGATATGTTGTTGTTATTTCCGGCCTCATTTAAAATGTCTTAATAGTGTAGGTTTATTATTGTTTCACCTCTTGCCATGTTAAAACATTTAACCTTGTCTTGTAAATAATGAGAGTCAACTAAGTAATTAATGTGGTGTTTCGTCAATATGCAACTCGTTGCATATTGAGCTCCACTTAACTTGTAGTTTTGTTTGTGCACTTTGCCATGCCATGCATATTTAAACCGGACATGCATCATGCTTGCTTGTGCATCATGCCATGTTTATGATTGTGTGTTTACCGTGTTGTTTCTTTTCTTTCCGGTTGTTTCTCTTGTTAGCTTCGGTTTCGTTCCGGAGTTGTGAGGCTTCTTCTCTCGTCTGTGTTGCTCCGTCTACTTCGTGGATCCGTTCTTCTCCCTTGTGGAATCCCAGGCAAGATGACCGAACCCGGATACCATTACTATCTTTGCCTATTGCTGGTAGTTCCGATCTATAGTTTTGCCTCGATGCCCATGTTCTTCTTGTCAGCCTCCTACTTGTAACCAATTGCCATGTTTAACCACCCTACCTATGCAAACCGTTGCTTGGCTAAGTACGCTTCGCTCAGCCCCTCTTATAGCATTGTTAGTTGCAGGTGAAGACCGAAGATGCTTGCTTCATGTTGAAGTTTGGTTGGGTTATATCACACTATATAAAAGCTTAAAATGAAATCATCTATATACTGGCAGGGTGGAAGGCTAAGCCTTTTGCTTGGTGTTTTGTTCCACTCATGCCGTTAGGAACCGTATAAACCGGTGTTATGTTCCTTGATTATGCGTTCCTAACACGGTTGGGGTGTATGAGACCCCCTTGATAAACCGCTAAGTGCTAAGTCTTTTCCAGCAAATCCCAACATTGGTACTATTTGCCTCATAATAACAACTTAATTAATTAATTAATTTGCATAAGGGGGACGCTCCTTGGAGATTCTTTTCTACATAGCAGGGGGGGCCAGTGCTGATGGCGTTGGTCCCAAACGGGGGTCCTGTAGGGCCGCCTTGGGGCAACCCGAGGTATCTGGTATAACCTGTAGCATCACCCATCCGGTCGTGTCCTGAGACTTAGATACGCACGGCTACTATCAGGGTGTCGACACGCCGGGAGGATTTGCTGGATTAGCCTTACCTTAGTTCGGTTTAACTTGAGCACGGGATTCCGAGAATACTCGGGTCTTCCCACCTATGGAGTTGCGACTCCGCGGATCGTGGGCTTGTGATGGGCCAAGTTGGAACACCCCTGCAGGGTTTGAACTTTCGAAAGCCGTGCCCGCGGTTATGTGGCAGATGGGAGCTTGTTAATTCCGGTTGTAGATAACTTGACACAATGTTACTAATACACTACCAGCGTGTGTACCGTGACTGTCAATTTCCGAATAGGGATTCGGGAGTTGAACACGGTGGGGTTATGTTTGACCGGCTTTAGCTAGGATCACTTCGTGATCATCTTTCGACCGATGCTCTTCTCTTCTCGCTCTCTTTTACGTAAGTTAGTGCTAGTTGCTGCTGCAGACTCTTGTTTGTTCCTTCACCTCTTACTCTTTCTTCAGCCTTGTCCTCACCCAAGGCTTAAATAGTCGTGTTACCCGGGAACGGGATTGCTGAGTCCTCTGTGGCTCACAGTTACTTCACCACACCAGATGCAGGTTCAGCCGAGTTTGATGCAGAAGCTGGTTCAGTGCTTCACCTGGAAGCTCGTTGAAGAGTTTGGATGTTTGCTCGTGACGTTTCGATGTTCAGTAGTGGTTTCTACTAGGATTCGATCCTGACCTGTGGCTTTACGTGGTTTTGGTATCTTTCTTTGGATCTTCACCCGTAGTCGGGTTGTGATGTTTTGAATGATGTATTGCTTATGTAATGTATTGTGTGAAGTGGCGAGTGTAAGCCAACTATCTCCTTTTGCAATTTAATCCCTCTTTTACATGAGTCGTGCAAAGATACCAAACTTGAGATCATTCTAGGATGGGCTTATACCTTTAAGTCGTGCCTCGACACGTAGGAGGTATAGTCCCATCCTGGGCATTACACTGATGGCGCGGGAGCTCTTGCGCTATCGCCCGGCAGATGACCTCTACGACGAGTGGCTCCACCGCATCACCGAACTCGTCAACGCTGCTGGAGAAGCACCTGCACCAACGCACTCCTCACGTCCTCCGTCACCCCCGGCGGGGAACGAAGGCCACGGAGTCCCGGCTCCGCCTCCACTCCACCGCGCCGGCCAGGAGGTCCGGCGCGAGGCTCCACGATGTGAGCAACGCCGCAGAGCCCATGCGCACGACGAGGAGAGCTGCCAGGTGATTCCGCATCCCCATGCAGGGGCTCGCGGGCCCCCTGGCCCGCAGCGCCAAGACCGCGTGCCACAGGAGGTGGTGGCGCCAGCACCCCAAGAACAAGCATCGCAGGTGCAGGGGGCGCCTGCGATCATGAGCGTGGCTGGGTGTCGCGCCCTAGCTCCTGAGCTACGGCACCTCGTCTGGCCCGGCAAGTTCAAGCCAGACCTGCCTCCGCGCTACGACGGCACCACCGACCCCACAGAGTTCCTCCAACTCTACGAGCTGAGCATCGAGGCATCCAACGACACCGAGCAAGTCATGGCGAACTGGTTCCCCATGGCTCTCAAAGATGGCGCACGCTCCTGGCTCCTGAACCTCCCCATGGGATCCATCTCCTCCTGGGAAGAGCTTCGCGAGCGTTTCATCGCCAACTTCCAAAGCACCCGCAACCGAGCCCCGGCAGCTGCAGATCTGCGCCGCGTGAGGCAGCAGCCGGGAGAGACCCTGCAAAAATACATCCAGCGCTTCAACACCATGCGCCTCCGGATCCCAAGGGTCTCGGATGAGGTCATCATCTCGGTGTTCTCCGACGGCGTCCGTGACATCAGGATGAGGAAGGAGCTCGCCATTTACGAGGACTTGTGCACAACCCTCGAAATGTTCAAGCTCGCGGCAAAGTGCGCCAGGGCGGAGGAAGGACGCCTCTCCCTCCAGGAGCTACCTGAGGCGGAGGCGGACGAGAAGAAGACCAAGGCCAAAGAACCAAAGCGCAAGGGACCCGTCGTGCTGGCTGCGGAGCCAGAAGTGAAGCATGGCTGCGGCTACGATGACCTCCCCAGAGACAACCGACCGTACCGCATCTTCCACAACGTCCACAACCACAACACTAACGACTGCCAGGAGCTCAGGGCGATGCGCGGCGGGCATGGCGGGCAGCACCTTGAGCGCGACAACCGCGGCTACGGCCGTGGAGGAGGCCGAGGTGGAGGATGTTGGGACGGCAGGAGCTCACGCCAGGGATGGCGCGAACAACCTCAAGAAGACCACTAGCAGGAGCAACCTCGTGACGCCCCCTGGCGCGACCACATGATACGGCGTGAGGAGCCCTGAACCAGGGACAAAGACGACACAAGCTCAGTGCGGGAGCGTGGATCCCAATCCACACCCGAGGCCTCGAGAACCGCGCTCCAAGCGAAGCGTGCCAGAGAGCACCGGAAGAACACGTGGTCAGCGTCTTCCGGGATACCACAAAGAGCACAAGGCCCGGTGGGCGGAACGTTGCGCTTAGCTACGTTAATGGAGGTAGGGAGGTGGTCTTGGCACAATTGCCACGGGAAAACCTTGATTTTAAGCGGGATACGCGCCTTCCAGAGCCCCGAGGCAGCCTAAAGGGCTGGACCGTGAGCCAGCTCTCGATAAAGAGAGTTAACCGAGAACTTGCCAAAGCTCGACAGCCGCCAAGACACCAAATCCGCAGAGTTCGACAGGCAGACGTCAGCGATCAGAGCACGCAGGCGGTCCCTACTTACCGACTCCGGCCCCGAGAGTTCCCTTCTAAAGGAAATCGGAGGTGGGGAGGAACTAAGAGCCAAGGCAACCAGTTGGTTGGGATAAACCGTGATGGAGTAAAGATCATGAAGCTCCGACCATAGGGGTTGACAGCCGATCCAAAAGTCAAGCCAGAAGCGTGTGGATCGGCCGTTATTAACCGCAAATTTTGCCCCTCTGGCAAAAACGGTTTAAGGGATTGTATGGAGTTCAAGAAAGGAGACCCATGTGTTGCTGCCTCAAAAAAGTTCCCTTCAGGGAAGTACTTGGCACGCAGGAGGTCCATCCAGAGGCCGGTCTCGACCTGAGACAGCTTCCAGATCCATTTGCACATGAGTGCAATGTTCATCAACTTGGAATTGATGATCCCGAGGCCCCCTGGGCTTTGGGGCAGCAGACGGCCTGCCACTTAACCATATGATATTTACGTTTCGGTCCCGCTCCTTCCCAAAAGAAACGGGCCCGAGGTGTGTCCAATTTGGTATGCACCCCATTAGCTAATAAAATCAGTCCCATGACAAACATAGGCAGGGACGAGAGGCTTGAGTTGGTTAAGATAAGTCTTGCCCCTGAAGACATAAATCTCCCTCTCCACGGGCACACGCGACCCGCCACCTTATTGCAGAGAGGTTCCCAATCAGCTATCGAGCATTTTTTTCTCAGTGATCGGGAGGCCAAGGTAGGTAAACGGTAGCTTCCCAAGCTTGCAGTTGAGCAAGTTAGCTATGCGTGAACTTTCGGCCGCGTCCATCCCTATGGACAACCACTTCACATTTGTGGAAGTTTATTTTTAGCCCGGACATGAGCTCGAAGCACAGAAGGATGGCCTTGACCGTAGCGATATTGTGCTGGTCCGGCTCGAAGAGAAGGAGTGTGTCATCCGCGTACTGCAAGTGTGACACACCTCCCGGAATCAGATTACCGACCACTCCTCTGATGTGGCCAGCGCTACGTGCTTTATCTAACATGGCGCCCAAAGCATCGGCCACAAAATTAAAAAGCAACGGAGAAGCCGGGTCCCCTTGACGCAGCCCTCGCTTGTTGCGGAAGAAGTTCCCTGCTTCTCCGTTCACCGCAATCACCGTTTGGCCCCCCGAGACCAATTGCATCATGCGATGAACCCACACCAATGATAATCCCCTGTCTAGGAGGACTTGTCGGAGAAACTCCCAGTTCACTCGGTCGTATGCCTTCTCGAAATCCAGTTTCAAAAGAATGGCTGGTTATCGAGTGCGTTTGAGCGAGTGCATAATCTCTTGGAGAGCGAGCGGCCCCTCCAAGATGTTGCGACCATAGATAAAAGCCGACTAGTTCCTACTAATGATTCGATGAGCAATCGGAGATAGACGCATGGAACAAGCCTTAGAGCATATTTTAAACGGAACGTTAATGAGCGTTATAGGTCTAAATTGTCTAATACAATCCGCACCCTGGACTTTGGGTATCAGAGAGAGAACCCCAAAGTTCAGGCGTGAGATGTCTACGCTACCTCGCATGAACCTGTTACACACGTCGAAAATTGGCCCTTTGAGCACATGCGAAAAACGCTTGAACATCGCCACCGGCCAACCATTAGGGCCCAGGGCGGTGTCCGATTTCATCCCAAGGGAAGCCACATCAATTTCCCGAGGAAGAAAAGCCAGCCCTAGGCCCTCATTTTCCTCGTCTGAGACCTGCAACACGGTGTCCCAAACATCCGGCCGCAACCGCGCGCGCGACTCCTCCCTGGAGCCCATCAATTGGATGTAGAAATCGTATATGTGGCGAACAATGTCCTGTTGGCGCAAAAGGAGCCCATGTTCCGATTGCAACCTCAGGATGGCACACTTACGACGCCGGCCATTGGCGTAAGCGTGAAAATACTGGGTATTCGCATCACCCTTCAACGTCCACTTGATGCCACCATGTCTACGCCAGTACTCCTCCTCAGCCTTAAGGAGGGACTCGACTTGGGCTTCTAGCGCGTATCGCTGAGCCCACTCCTGCTCCGAGAAGCCCTGCGCATCCGCAGTCGCATCCATCTGGGCCAGTTCCACGGTCATGCGAGCACGGAGCAGTTTATCCTCGCGGCCCTGGTTGGCCCCCCAACCTTTGAGAGCCGCTCGCATTCCCTCCCCTACGGCAATCCAAAACTCCATAGGCCCACGCGGGGACCCGAGTCGGGCCACACAAGACTCCCATTTGGATAGGAAGATTTGTTCGAATCCCGGGGATTCTAGCCATGCGATTTCAAAGAAGAAACGAGGGCTACGCTTCAGCCTTTCCTCCCCTGAGGAGAGGATTAGGGGGATATGATCCGAACCAATCCTCGTTTCGGCTTGTAGGGAGCATAGTGGGAATAACACTTCCCACTCCGTGGACATGAAAACACGGTCCAGCACAGACCGAACCGGGGTAAGCTGCTTATTAGTCCACGTATACCTTGCCCCTACCCGAGCCACTTCCCTAAGGGCCATTGTCGTGATCGCGTTATTAAACATGGACATCCTTGTCCAGTTAATGATCTCATTATTCTTATCAGCTCTCGAGCGGATCAGGTTGAAATCACCACCCACAAGCAGTGGCATGTTTCGCGTGCCTAAGGACGCTACCTTCACTTGAAGTTCCCTCAGGAACTCCTGTGAGCGCGAGTGGTCGGCCGGGCCGTAAACCACAATGACTTCCCACTCGCACAGGGTCGCACGGTGGCGCACGTGGGTGGATGGGTGGAGATGAAAAACCTGCCAGCATCCCACGACAACACCTCACAGCAGACTTGGTTGACACCAACCAGCAAGCCCCCAGAATGACCCACCGCGGGCACCCATTGCCACGCAAAACGCTCCAAAGGGTCGATAGCTAGCAAGTCCTAACGCGCAAAGTCCGCTTTGATGGTTTCCTGCAAGCCTACTACATCGATCCCTTCTTCGCGCATGTATTCCTTCAACTGGGTCCGCCTCCTAGCGTGGCCGAAGCCGCGGATGTTCCAAAATAAGAAACGCATTAGATAATGCGATTGCGGAGACGGATACCCCGAGCGGTAACCGCTTTGGCCATGCGTTGTGTCTTGGGAGGACAGCGCGGCGCCGCGCGCGTCCCTGCCCGGCTTCAACCATGACCCGTGCACTCCCTCCCCCGCGTTCGGCGCTGGCATCAACACCCTGTACACTCGGCGCCGACTTGCTCGGGTTCGCTTGCGTCGTCTCTGCGCCATGGCTCCCTCCCCTTCGCACACAGCTCGGCGGCACCATTCAGCAGCACCGACGCCGACATGGACGAGATCATCATGAGCGGCTCGATCGCCGCCGCTTCGTGCCCCGGGTTCTGCACGCAAGACGAAACTGTGGACACCGTCGTCGACATCGAGGACGAGCTCGGTGACGCCGTGGAGGAGATGGAGGAAGAACCGGCGGAGGTGGAGCCAGCGCCCAAAGCAAAAAAGAAGAAGCGGGCGGCCCACGCCAGGCCGGGCGAGCCTCGCATGAAGTGGACGTCCAAGGAAGACGAGTGCCTAGCAGAAGCATGGAAGACTGTCAGCATCTATCCAATCACCGGCTTGAATCAGAACGCCGACACGTACTAGAGAAGGATCAAGACGGCGTTCGACGAGCGCAAGTTGGTCGACCCGGACTTCGCAAACATCCACATGGACCGCGGCGAGAAGGCCATGGCGAACCACTGGGCGACAATCCAGACGGCCTGCAACAAGTGGCATGAGATTCAAAAGGAGGTCGCGGCTCGCCCGAAAAGCGGCGCCAATGTCGAGGGTGAGGTATGTCCATTGATCGCTCGCTGGCCTAGTTCCTCGCCATGTACTTCACCGACACTTTGTCTTTGGATGTGTAGATGGTTCGGATGTTCAACATGTTTCGCCAGGACAACATCGACCAAGAGTTCAAGTTCCTTCATGTGTTCACCAGGATCAAGTCGTGCAAGAAATGGGCGGAGGTCCGGCTAGCTCTCGCCAAGGTGAAGGACGCCTACAACCCGGACGCGCGTGCCCCGCTGGCAGCAGAAGGGCGCCCTGATGGCAACAAACGCGCCAAGGCGGCGAGGGACGCGTCACCCGCTGCCGAACGGTTGCAGTCATCGATCGAGCAATGCATCACCGACGCGAAGAGCAATGCCGCCAAGAGGGAGGAGAAATCCGACGCGAGGTGGTCGGCGTTGATGACAAAGCAGGATGCCAAGCTCGACCTTCTCAGGACCAATGTCGCCGTGAAGAGGAGGAACACCGACCTGGCGTTCTTGATGAGGGGAGACACGTCGACGATGGACGAGCAAGTGAAGGCGTGGTACCTGGCGAAGCACGGCCTCATCTTAAACCAAATGTTGGGACCGTCGGCAACCACCACTCCTACGCCAACGCCGACGCCGAGGCCGAGCATGAAAGTTGCGCCGACGCCGGCGCCGAACCCGAGCACTGAAGCTGCACCCACACTGACGCCGAGCCCTGAAGCTGTGTCCACGTGATGCCGACACCGACCTCGGCCAGCCCTGCGGCAGAGAAGCCTACCGCTTGAGCTCCATGTCTATTTGTTCCTACCATTTTGATAGCCGAACTTTGGCTATGTTCGATCGCCGGCCCTGTGGCATGATGAACGCCGACATGTGGCATGACAGCCAGAGAAGCCTACCACTTGAGCTCCATGTCTATTTGTTCCTACCATTTTGATAGCCGAACTTTGGCTATGTTCGATCGCCGGCCCTGTGACATGATGAACGCCGACATGTGGCATGACAGCCAACTGTGTCAATTTTTGTAGCGGGAAAGTGGACTTTGAATTTTATATGCATTTTGAGGCCGAAACCTGAGGGCGCGGCCGAAAAAAGCCCCAGCGCAAATGCCAAACCCTTCGCCGGGTGCGCTGGAGGGCCAAACGGCTAGAGATGCTCTTAAGGGTGATGAGACGGTGCCAATGGGATGAGATTAGACTGCATGGCGTGGTGTTAAGGGTGATGAGACGGCGCCAGAGCTGCGGAAGTGGTCGTTATTTGCAGGTAATGGACATCCTGAGATTCCTTGCACAGGTAATGGGCATGCAAAACACACCTTTTACCGGGTGAAAAATGCAATCAATAATAGTTTCTACGAATCATCGATTAAAAGAATTATGAGAACTGAAAACAATGCTTGAACTTTATGAAAATTTCAGGATAAAGATGCTCCTGAAAAAGAATCTGTACTTTAAGCACAGTACACATTTCACTATTCAAGGGTAATAACTGGGTTTCTACCAAGGAGAGTACAGCTAACAGAATATTAATGCAACCAGCACGTTTGTTTAGCATGACTGACAGATAAAAGTATGCCTCGAGTGCCTATCTAATGGACTGACAGCAACACAGACGCAGTGATACCATCTAGAGCAAATGATACACTCAATCCACCTGTTGCTGGTAACAAACAAACACGACTTGTTCTCACACGGACTTAGTTCTTGAACAGTGTTTAGAACAGCAGGAGCAACGGGCTCATCACGCTGTATCTTCTTATGCAATGCCAATACAACGTTCTTGAGTTTGGGAAGATGCCCAATCCTCTCAATCAGGTGCTTCCTGCACTCAAAACAGTGCAATTTAAACTACGTCATAACAAACTACTCCCTCCGTTCCTAAATGTAAGTCTTTTTAGACATTCCAAATGAAATACAACATACGGATGCATTTAGACATATTTTAGAGTGTAGATTCATTCATTTTGCTCCGTATGTAGTCATTTGGCGAAGTCTCTAGAAAGACTTAATTTAGGAACGGAGGGAGTACAATGTAGATATAGAGTAAGCATTAATCCAAATTACTTACTTCTCTTCGGCACTCAAATTGGCAGCATCAGATAAGACGGTGCTATGAAGCCATGCATTGCTGGTCTCTATAGCAAGAGTGAGCCATATGTTTTCAGTTATATGACCACAATACAAAGGAAGGCATGGCGGTTCAAGCCCATCAAAAAAGAAGGCTGGATGGTCAATCCTGTAGTCCCCACTCGTCAACCCCACCAAAACATATTTGTCCTTGTCTGAGTATAAGAAATAAATTAGAAAGTAACATCTACCCAAAAAAGCTAAACAAAACCAAGGAATAGGTTTTATCTAGTTGTCTTGCAACATATTACTGCATGTAACTATTAGCTGATCATACATAGAAACAACAACAACAAAGCCTTTAGTACCAAACATATTACTAATCATTCATAGAAAAGATTAAAAATGTTTTCTGGTAAAAGCAAAATGATATGTGTGATATCCAAATATGCACCAGACTCTACCGATGCCAGAAATCTAGGTGGGAACCATAGATTAATCAAACAAGACACTTAACAAGCCAACTGTTAAAAGAGAACTGCTTACATTGAGCACCTGGTGAAACAGTGGAGCACTTCTGCAAAATGTCATCTATACCTATAGCAAAATAATTAAAAGGCTGAATAAATAACTATTATACAAAGATATTACAGAATGACTACCGATACCTGTTGTTAGTGCCGTGACGAGACCTTTACGCCGACACAAGAAGTGTCGATAGGCAACATTCACGTGATTGCCAGATGACATTGCCACCTGGCAAGGAAAGTAAAATATATTAATACAATCAAGCAGAATGAGAAGGTAGAGTTTATGCCAAATTAGTTGTTTGTACCAATGCACTCACAATAGTTTCAATTTTCTTTTACTTTGTAGTAGATAAAAATTATGAGGAATCTAGTACATTTCAAAACACGAACTTAAATGTAATCACAGCCACTACTCTACACATCTTGTTTCCACCACTGTGATAAACAATATGGGAAGCCAATATATGCCTACTGTGATTGCTCATAGCTGATTTGAAATCACACCATACAATATTTTTTACTCATGCATTCTTTCACAGAAATGAAGTCTTATCTCATCATAATGCCCACACAGACAACATAATATAGGCACTCTCATAGTAATACCGCACCCACACATTATTGGGTTTCAAATAAGTCCCTCTTGGGTTAAAAACTAAAGCAGGAAGTCAGGAACTAAAACATGGGTTCCAGATGAGTCCTAGATAATTATTTATTTATTACAAGCATTTATGAAAACACGGGGTCAAAACGAAGACAGGAGCTTCGTCTAACAATGACAGCAAGCAGTTAATAGTGAGACAGGCACATGGTTTGTACCTGACAACTTCAGGGCTTTGCGTGGAAAATGGCAAGTTATCAAACTGGTCAGTAATGGCACAAGACTCGAGGACTGGAACAAGAAAAGTAATATGTTAGCAAGAAACTCATATCAGGCAAACAAATCTATTATAACTCATAGCACCACTAGAATCCACAAACAAGAAACAGACATATGCTGAGCTCTTGGCCTATGAACAAAACATAAACCAAAACCGGTTCGTGAAAGAACTGAACATACACAGCAACGAGTAGAGTTTGCACTAAGAATCACTGTGCATGAAGTGAGACTGGCACTAGGTTTGTACCACAAGGCCTTAGCCCTTAGGTCTCTTCCAGAAAAGGGAATTTACACACTTGCCATCAATTTGTGTCTCAGTTCTGCCTTTACCCTTACTTTTTGCTAGTTTGATTATTGGATGCTGCTACACAGTGGGCGTGCGGTGTATGGCAGGATGTAGCGGCTGCCCATATTAGGCATGCCCGCGTGCGGTCCCCTCCTGGAAAAGGAAAGTTGCACCCCCGACCCACATGGCCAAGTCCCGCCAAAAGAAAACAGCTCTACCGCCTCACCCCACGCTCGTGACCTCCCCACACAGAAAACCCCACACCCTCCCGCACAGACTCGCCACCTCTTTCTCCACATGCGCTGCCGGACGCCATGGCCTAGAGGGGAGAGAAAATTCCTATCCAGCAATAACACCAGGAAACAAGGCAAGAAATCAGGAAAAAAAAGCAAAATCACGAAAATTGTTGCCGATTTTGTGAGAATTGTGTGCAATCAGGCAAAAACTCTGGTGTAGAAAGAATGTTTGCAAAAAATTTGCCACCCCCGATTCAGGGAAAAAAATCCCACGCCAGATCAGGTAAGATTCCTCCCCCTATTTTGTACAAGAAAAACAAACAAGATCTCTTTGTAGTTTGCAAAAACACTCTACTGTACACCTCATGTACTTGCAACCTTGAGTTTGGACCTGGATGTTAGAGAGAGATCCTGAGCACTTGTTTGGTGTTGTTTGATTGTCTTGCACCTGACTCTGTTTACAGGAAAACAAACAAACAAAAAGAAGTTGCTTAGAGAACTCCCTTGCAGGAACCACTTAAGGGGGTCATAGTTGCTTCAAAGGAAAAAGAAATTTGCAGGTTGAAAATGACCTAGTTGCCTGTAGTGAGCACAAAGGATTAACATTCACATGGTTGGAATAAACAGCAAGCTAAAAATTGCCTACATGGCGGAGTTGAGAAAAAAATAGGATGAAAAAGGTCTGAAACGTATACATGACTTAGTTGCCAGTTCCCTGCATGCTTTGCAAAGAGTAGCCTGAAACTACGGGGTAATTTGCCCACAAAACTGCAGTTCACTATGCTATTAGTGGGCAAAAAGTTTAACATTCTCATAGTTGAAGATTAACAGCAGGTTAAGAAATGCCTAAATGGAGTTGAAAAAAACAGGATAAAAAATAGAGAAGTTGCTCATAGGCAGTCATGACAACTAAAAAACGTTCCATCTTTCCTGTTTTCTCCAATATGCGAATAATGTAGCCATTGTCAAAAAAAGTTACTATTGCTGTTTCCCAGTGGATATAAATAGGCAACAGAATGGCAGGCAAGCACAGAGGAAATAAGTAGGCAATAATACAAAGAGGATTTTGGAAATACAGAGAAAAATAAGTAGGCAATAATATTAAGAGGGTTGCCGGAAATACAGAGGAAATAAGTAGGCAATAATACAAACTCACAAAGATAATTCAGGAAATAGTGTTTTAGGCGACTTAACCAATGGATGAGGCGACCTAGCACACCGGGATAGGCGAGTTGGTTGGGCTGCTCCGGCGATTTTGGAAGCATATAGTGTCTTAGGCGACTTGATCGACGGGTGATGTGACCTAGCACACCGGAAAAAAGGCGAGTTGGTTGGGTGGATCCGGTGATTTTCGAAGTGATTAGTGTCTTAAGGCAACTTGAGCGACGGGTGAGGCGACTTAGCACACTGCGATAGGCAAGTTGGTTGGGCTGCTCCGGCATTTTGGAAGTAAGGGCCTGTTCGGTTATCCACCGGCTCCGCGAAATTTCAGGGATCTGCGGAGCACCTATTTTGCAGCTCCGTTAATTTAGCATGCAGCTTTGTCGGCTCCGCGAGCGGAGTCTGGAGTGGAGGGACTCCGAACACTCCCTGAGTATTGTCTTAAGGCGACTTGATTGACGGGTGAGGCGACCTAGCACACCAAGATAGGCGAGTTGGCTGGGCTGCTCCGATGGATTTTGGAAGCGTATATTGTCTTTAGGCCACTTGATCGACAGGTGTGGCGACCTAGCATACCTAGATAGGCGAGCTGGTTGGGCTGCTCCGGCGATTTTGGAAGTGAGTAGTGTCTTTAGGCGACTTGATCG
>LR738715.1:703297633-703439936 GCA_902687465.1 Secale cereale
ACACCGGGATAGGCGAGTTGGTTGGGTGGATCCGATGATTTTGGAAGTGAGTAGTGTCTTAAGACAGCTCGATCGACGGGTGAGGCGACCTAGCACACTGGAAAAAGGCGAGTTGGTTGGACTGCTCCGGCGATTTTGGAAGCATATAGTGTCTTAGGCGACTTGATCGACGGGTAAGGCAACCTAGCACACCAGGATATGCAAGTTGGTTCTGCTCTGGCGATTTTGACAGTGTATAGTCCTCAAGCAACTTGATCCACGGGTGAGGCGACCTAGCACACCGGGATGGGCGAGTTGACTGGGCTGCTCCGGCGATTTTGGAAGCATTGTCTTAGGAGACTTGATCGACGGGTGAGGCGACCTAGCTCACTGGGGTAGGCAAGTTGGTTGGGCTGCTTCGGCGATTTTGGAAGTGTGTACTGTCTTTAGATGATTTGATCGACTGATGGATGAGGCTACCTAAGACTCCGGAAAAAGGCGAGTTGGTTGCCTATGAACACAGATGAAAAACATGGCAAACATTAATGTTGTGTTTTGCCTACTTATCTGCCCCTGGTTGCCTACAAAAACACGACGTATTGCCTACAAACACGGATAAAAACATGGCAACATTTTATTCTAGTATTTTGCCTACCTATCTGTCTGGTTGTCTAAAAAAATTCTCTCTAATTGTTGTTGCCAACTAAGCGATTCTGTTTTAGAGGGTGATAAAAAGAATGGATGCTGCAGTCACGTAGAAAACTGTGAAGCACCACCACACCCACCCTCTCGGAATCCTCTTGTGAAATCCAACTACCTGAATACCTACGAACTGAAAATCCCTGCGACCATCCTCTCGGATAGCAAAAATATAAAGGACAAAAAAAAACAAATTATGCAGTCAGTAGTTCAGTTTATATACTGTAAGCACACATAGGTAATCAAAATTTCAAAATATGCCTACTGATAGCTCTCTGTGTCAACTACAAAGAAAAAATCTCCCAAGAAGGCCAGCATGTTAAGATGCCTATGATGGTGTCTGAAAATTAAGATGCATGCATGTTATCCCTTGGATATCAAAAGTGTGCATGATGGACCTACCCTGTTATAATTTGAGAAATGCAGAAATAATTGCCTGCAATTTCATTTCAGTACTATTGCCGGTTGTGTCTAAGAAATTCAAGAGATAGTTGCCTGCGTTTCTTTATTCCATACTATTGCCTATTCTGCCTAAAAAAGGATTGAGAAATAGTAGCCTGCGAAAATTCAGTACTATTGCCTATTCACCCTACCCCCTCCCCGAGACAATTCAGAGTATTGCCTATTCCGTCCAACGATTCATCAGTAGACATATGCCCCCGGTTCAAAAAAAAAAAAACAGTGCTAGAGGGGAAAATCATTCAGTACTATTGCTTCGAGTTCATCAATTGATATTTCCCCCATTTGCCTAAAAAATCTGGACTACAAGTCCTTGGAATAGAAAACACTTATTTTTTTTCGAAAAGGAGAAAACACTTATGAAATTACACAAATGAAAAGGAAGGAAAAAAAATCTCCCTCACACAGCTCGTGGTTCTTGCTACTAGCCTACTACTCTCTCCTCGTGCTCGCAGTTTAAACGCATATCTAGCACACGCATCGGAAGAAAAATTCATCACACATGGCGTACGTATTGGATATCTAGTGGGGATGAATCTAGCGGGGGATGGGATTTGTACGCGAAGAAGACGAAAATTAAGCCCTCCAGATATCGATTCGCTGCTGGAATTTGAGATTCGCTCGGGATTTTCTCTCGATTTCCGGCAACCCAGCCTCCCTTTTCTCCATCGCCGCTATGGATGTCGACTACGAGAGGAAATCAATACAAAAAGGGGAGGGGGATGCCTGCGCCCGGGGGAACTCTCACCTTGTGCTGGAGGCGTAGCAGTCGGCGTCGGCGTCGCCGTCGTTGCGCCCCCTTGCTTCACGCCGCAAGCAGCTTCCCCTCCTCCTCTTCCTCCCCCTCACGTGTGTGCCGCTCCGTCGTCTTCTCGAATCTCACCTCCCCAATGCTGGCCGCCGGTTTCGCAACCCCTCCCCGTCCCCACTTGTGACGCGCGCCGGCGAACCCTAGGATTTTTCTTCCCCCTTTGTTGCCGCGCGGAGCGAGGAGGAGGAGGCAAGCTCTCCGTGGAAATGAAGTGGGGCGGTGCGGCGCCACCCTGGAAATTGGAAACGGAAAAGAGAAAAATAGCCCCGTCTTACCTTTCCACCTGGTCGGGGCGCCCCCTCACACGTGTCGCGATCTGTACGAGATGGACGGCTTGCGTACGGCCGCTCGCGACAGACAGAACGCGCGCGCGTCGCCCAACATTTGGGTTGATTATTTGCCACCACTTATTTTGCACTTTGACATTTTGATTGAAAAATGTTTTCGCCTCGCTTTATATATAAAGCAAAAATTATCAACAACCTGGTAGAACACACGTACACACCCAAGACGAGATACATAGATGCTGAACGCAGCAACACCACCCCCTAGCATTACAAGAGCCATCGGGGGTCTCAGCCGTGAACACGCCACCGCGAAGAGAAGAAGCTACATACGACGCACCGTGGGCTCTAAGAGCATCTTCAGTCGCGCCCCAGCACGCCCTCCCCAGGCATTTTTCTATGCCGACGGCCGAAAATCGGCTCAGCCGCACCCCCAGGATCTTATTTAGCGCCGGCTTGGGTCGAAAAAACAGTCGGCGGTCCCGAGCCGGACCCAAGCGCCCGGGGGTCACCTGGGGACGCCGGCACAAGCGAAAAGCGGTGTGGGGCCGCTCTGTCGGCGAGATGATAGCCTTTTCCCGTCGTTTCTTCCCGCTTTCCCCCGTCTTCCCTCCCATTCTCCCCCCTCCCGCCATTCGCCCATCTCCCTTTCCGCCATCCCGCCGCCATGCCGCCGAGGAAGTACGCAGCACCCCGCGCCGCGACGGATGCCCCCGCCCAGCCGAAGCAGAGGAAGCAGAGACCGCTGACGTCGAAGCTGTCGGGCATGACTAACGCCGACTGGAAGGCGGAAGTTCAACGCCGGGAAGCTGTCACCACCGACAGGCGGAACAAGGCGAACGCCAAGAGAGCTCGCGACGTGGCGGCGGCGGCGGCCTCGACGACGCTCGACCACGACAGCGAGATGTCTCGCACTGGCATGATGCATCCGCCCGGCGGCCAAGGGCCATATGCGTCCTGGAGCCAGCACACCGTCGGGTCCCCGGCCGGCTGGGGTTGTGCATCATCGTCGGGCTACGGCGACGGCGACGGCGACGCGCATGGTGGCTTCAACCCCAACATCACCTTCCCCCATGGCCGGCCTGTCCAGCATACACCCTCGCCCGCCTTCGCCGGCGTTCAGTACCCACCTTACAACTACTCGCCGCCGGCCTACGCCGCCTCACCGACGCCGCCTCTCCGCCGTGGGGCGCTGCTCTTCTCGCAAGCATCATCGTCGCACCTCGACGACACGGACGTGACGGAGGCTGACATGGACGAAATCATCGCGACCGGCTCGACCGCCGCCGCCGCCTCCCCCGGGTTCGCCATGGACGACAACGCAGTCGATCTCAACGGCGGCATGGACGGCGAGCTCGACTACGGCGAGGAGGAGGAAGAGGAGGAGCCGGCGCCTGCTCAAGCGAGCAAAGAGAAGAAGAAGAAGAGGGCGGCCAGGACCGGCGAGGCGCGCATCAAGTGGGTGTCCAAGGAAGACGAATGCCTCGCCGGGGCGTGGAAACTCGTCTGCCTCGACCCGATCACCGGCACGAACCAGAGCGTCGACACATATTGGGACCGGATCAAGGCCGAGTTCGACGAGCGCAAGCTCGTCGACCCCTACTTCAAAGGCGTCTACATGCAGCGCGGGTCCAAGGCGATATCGAACCATTGGAGGCTCATCCAAATGGCGTGCAACGAATGGCATGGGATCGCCGAAGAGATTGCGGCTCGTCCCGAGAGCGGCGCCAGCATCGAGGATCAGCTGGTGCAGATGTTTGCCATGTTTCACCAGGGCAACAGCGACCAAGACTTCAAGTACCTCCACATCTTCTAGAGGATCGACAAGTGCGAGAAGTGGGTGGAAGTCCGGCGCACCCTCGCGAGGGCCAAGGAGACGTGCAAGCCGGACGCGCCGACGTCGGGCGCGTCCGATGGCCGTCTTGATGGCCACAAAGGGGCCAAGAAGGGGAAACAAGCCGATGCGGCTACCGCGCGTGTGCACGAGTCCATCAAGAACTGTCGCACCAATGCCAAGAACCAGGCCGCCCTTCGGGAAGAGAAGACCGAGGCGCGGTGGTCGGCGTTGATGACGAACAGCGTCGTCAAGCTAGACATGCTCCGCACCAACGTCGCCACGAAGAAGAGGAACACCGACCTGGCATTCCTGATGGGAGGGGTGGACATGCTCCGGAGCGACGACCCACGGCTCAAGGCATGGTACTTGGCGGAGCGCGGCCTCATCCTGAACCAGATGTCTTCGACGACGCCACCAACACCGCCGACGCCAACACCGCCGACAAGCCACGTAGATGATGCCTCCGCGACGCCCAATAGCACAGATGCCACGCCGACGCCGCCCAGCACCGAAGCCGTGCCGACACCGAGCCCCGACGCAGCGCAGTCGCCGCCCAGCAGCCCTCGCACGCTGACCACCCCGACGGCGGCGGACGACAACGCCGTTTGATGCGGTTTGCCTACGTGCCCTGCCTTTCAGTCGAACTTCTCATTTGATTGCCGAACTATGGCAAGAGCGCCGATCTGTGGCGCAGTGATCGCCGAACTTGTGGCGTTTTTTTTGGAGCGGGAATGGACAACATTTGAAATTTATTCGCCTTGGGGCCAGCTCCTGGGGGCGTGGCTGGGGCCTACATCGCCCCCAGGGCCTAATATTCGTCGAGGGAGCCCAAAACAGCGTCGGCATACGCGTTGGGGGGCGAACGGCTGTAGATGCTCTAAGGCGGTGCCTACAGGAAGGTTACGACACCGAAGCGCCGCCACCGCCCGACCCAAGGATCAGATTTTTCCTCCGGAGCAACACGACGGGCAGTGAGAGCCGCGGCGACGCCTTCAAGAAGGGAACGAGCTTCGCCGCCGCCCGTCCGTCCGAAGATAGAGCAGGTCTTCACCCCGGCCAAAATTCACCGCCACCAAACGCCATACCCTGGCTACCACGTCACCCACATGGCCATGGCCACCAGGTAGCACCAAGCCACGGGATTTGCTCAGGAGCACCGCGACACCACCACCAGGGCCGCCGCCCTGGCATCCAGGACCTTGACGCCACATCACCCGCCATTTACCGCTACCTCAACACTCTGGCGAGTGGAAAGGAACCGCCTTTTGCACCCCCGAGTTGTCCCCAACGTCGAGACCCAATAGGCAGCCAAAACTGGCCACCATCGACCCATCCTGCCGTCGGGCGCGAGACAATCTCGGTCCTACCGCCGGGCGCGAGACAAGTCAAGTCTTGCTGCCGGGCGCGAAATGAGCTTGGTCCTGCTGCCGGGCGCGAGATGAGACCGGTCAAGCTGTCGGGCGCGGGACGAGCTCTGGCCCGCAGCTGGGTGCGAGACGGGCGATGGGCACTGCTAGGAGAGGGCCAACCCCCCCATGAAGGTAGCGCCCGAACAATGGGGAGAGTAATCGAAGGTCAACAGGGGCGCTCACCGACAGGCAAACGCCGAAGAGGTCTAGCCGCCGCCGTGAAACGACCCAGACCACCGCCATGGGCCACCACCACACCATGGCAGCCCACATCCATGTCGGGACCCTGAGGGGCAGTCACGAGCCAATGCCACCACCCTCGCCGCCAACGGCCACCGCACGCAAGGTCGGCCAAAGCCCACACCGTCGCAAATGCCACCACCAACACAAACCACCACCACTGCGCCGCTGCCACCACAAACCACTGCAGGGCAGCCGCTGACCCCGTCCCACGCCGCCGGCCGGGATCCCAGCACCAGATCCAGCCGGTACGCATCCGCCTGGCGCCAACCACCGCAGCACACAGCCGCTCGCGCCTGCCCGCAAGCAGCCCTCCATGCCACCACCGCGACTTCTAGCGCCGCCGCCTGCCGCCACCGCGCCCCGCACAGCGCCGTGCCCTGGCCAAGCCAGATCGACCCGCGTCGGCCTCACCAGGCGAGGAGGAGAAGGCTCCCCGCCACCGCCCACACCAGGTAGGCTTCGCCCGCCGGTGTGCCCGGGCGGTGGCGAGGGAAGAGGAGGAGGAGAGGGGGTGGGGGCCGGCGACGACGGGTAGCCTCCTCTGTCGCCGTGGGAGCGCCAGAGGAGGGTTAGGTTTTAGTCCCTTCCGACTTTGACATTTTGCTACTTTATTTGATCTATTGCCACTCTTAGTTCGCACTTTGATCTTTTGCCACTTCTTAGCACAAAACAATACTTAAAAATCATAGACAAAATATATACAGAAAACCATGGACAAATTTACCCTTCTGCTTAGCCCAAATGGGGATGAACTCAAGCCAGTCGTCACCGCCCCCCGCGTCCCCCTGCTCCCCTGCGCCCCTGGCTGCCCCGCCGCCACCGCCCACCTTGCTTCTCCCATCCACGCATGGGCGCGAATAACGGCGGCGGTCGCGCATAGGGAGGACCGGCGATTCGAGTCATATTGTAACGCCCCGGACACACCCGCTGGTGGTCGTTACTCCTGGCGGGATCTAGACTGGCCTCACATATCAATACTAGTCTTTTCTGCGCACTTTGTCCTCACTCGTGTGCACCCGGGAGCAACTTCCCGGTCAGTCACCCATCCTGAAACTACTCCAAGCTGAGCACGCTTAACTTTGGAGTTCTATCCGAATGGGCTCCCGGAAAAGAAGGAATTCCTTATTGATATGAGTAGTCTATCATCCCTAATAAGCCAGGCCATCACATACAACCTCACTCAGAGGAACCGACGTCCTCGTCGGGCCACAGGAACGTTCCCTCTTGGCACAACCGTCTGTGCTTTTAGGACAGCACATGTGCCATGCCGTGTGCCACGACGGGTCACAAACGTCATGCACAACATGACTGCAAACTGTCCGCAAACATCCGTGTAACCGCGAGGGTCGGCTCTGATACCAACTTGTAATGCCCAGGATGGGACTATACCTCCTACGTGTCGAGGCACGACTTAAAGGTATAAGCCCATCCTAGAATGATCTCAAGTTTGGTATCTTTGCACGACTCATGTAAAAGAGGGATTAAATTGCAAAAGAAGATAGTTGGCTTACATTCGCCACTTCACATAATACATTACATAAGCAAGACATCATTCAAAACATCACAACCCGACTACGGGTGAAGATCCAAAAGAAAGATACCAAAACAACATAAAGCCACAGGTCAGGATCGAATCCTAGTAGAAACCACTACTGATCGTCAAAACGTCACAAGCATACGGCTACTCTCTTCATCGGGCTCCCAGTGAAGTACTTGAACCAGCTCCTGCTTCAAACTCGGCTGAACCTGCATCTGGTGTTGTAGTATCTGTGAGCCACGAGGACTCAGCAATCCCATAACCATGGGTAACAAGACTAGCAAAGCTTTGTGGGTAGGAAGAGGTAAGGTGGTGAGGTTGCAGCAGTGGCTAAGCATAATATGGTGGCTAACTTACGAGTACCAGAATAAGATGAGAAGCTACGCAAACGGTCGCAAAAGAGGTGATCGCTAAAGATCCTAACTACATACGAGTTAAACATAACCCCACCGTGTTCTCTTCTCAAAGTGAAAAGAGACAGTCACGGTTACTCACACAGTGGTGTGTTTTACTTCGGATCATCTGTCAAGTTTCCTACAACCGGACATTAACAAATTCCAATCTGCCACATAACCGCGGGCACGGCTTTCGAAAGATCATAACCCTGCAGGGGTGTTCCAACTTAGCCCATCACAAGCTCTCACGATTAGCTGAAGTGATAATTATAATATCATCACTCCTTATCTTAGGGAAATCCGATCAGGCTCGGCATCCCGGTAGCACAAGACATTTCGACAATGGTAAAACAAGTCCAGCAAGACCTCCCGGCGTGCCGACACCCTGATAGTAGCCGCGCGTATCTCGTCTCAGGCCACGACCGGATGGGAGAAGCTACGGGAGCCAAACCTCGAGTTTCCCCGTGGTGGCCCCGCAGGTTCCCCGTTTGGGACCAACACCATCAGCACTGGCCCCCCTGCTATGTAGAAAGAATCCTCGGGTAGCGCTAACTCCCTATGCAATTTAATTAATTAATTAAGTTGTTATTATGAGCAAATTAAAACCAATGTTGGGCCTTGCTGGAGGAGTTTTATTCAAAGTCGAACTGTCAAGGGGTCCCCATCCACCCATCGTGTAAGGAACGCAAAATCAAGGAACATAATGCCGGTTTATCGGCGCCTAAGGTGGCATGAGTGGAACAAAACACCGAGCAAAAGGCCAAGCCTTCCACCCATGCCCAGTATATAGGTGTGTTAATAATAATAATAGATATTGTGATATGACAACAACAAGTTCCCTCCTGGAACAACCTTCATCTTCACCTGCAACTAACAACACTATAAGAGGGGCTGAGCAAGCGGGGCTGAGCAAGCGGGTAACATAGCCAAACAGTGGTTTTGCTAGGAAGGTGTCCAGGTTAGAGGTTTCATGGCAACAAGGAGAGGCTGACATAAAAGATGGGTATCGCGACATGTAACGATAGCATCGAGACAACTAAGCATGGCAATGGTAGTAAAGGTATCCAAGGGTATGATCATCTTGCCTGGGAATCCACAAGGGAGAAGAACGGATCCATGAAGTAGACGAAGAAGAAGCCTCACAACTCCGGAACGAAACCGAAGCTAACAAGAGAAGCAACCGGAAAGAAGCAAACAACACGGTAAACACACAAGCATAGACATGGCATACGATGCACATCCAAGTATGATGCATGTCCGGTTTAATTATGCATGGCAATGCAAAGTGCACAAACAACACTACAAGTTAAGTGGAGCTCAATATGCAACGAGTTGCATATTGACGAAACACCACATTTTAAATATTTAGTTGACTCTCGTTATTTACAAGACAAGATTAAATGTTTTTAACATGGCAAGAGGTGAAGCATAATAAAACTACACTATTTAGACAATTTAAATGGGGCCGGAAATAACAACAACATAACCGGAAAATCCCCATGAGCATGTTTAGCAATTATAAGCAACAACAATTCACACATATAATGTTGTTAACGTGATGCGGATGACATGATCAAGTTTTATGCAATTTTATTAAAAGTTGACATGAAGAAGATATGAAGTATTGTCACCGTGGTGGAAGGAAAAGGGTGCCACGGCAACGAACCGGAAATGATGCAACGGCAACATCTCGGTTCCGGTAACTCGTTCAGAGACCGGTGCAAAAGAAAGGTGGCGTGAACGATTCGAACAAGATGAAAGGTGGGGCGATCCCGTTGTCGGGTTCCCACGAGTCGGCGACGAGGCAACCGAGGAGCACGACAAAAGATGAAACGGGCACGATGCACACATGGTAAACAACTCATACATCACAACAAGCAACAATGGTTCACGGGCACGTCTCGGGGTTATACCTTCGAAACATGCGTTTCGGGGCGGTTCGAGACGTAGAGGAAGAAGGCGTTCACGTTCGGAGAGGAAGTAGTCGTTCCGTCGGCGGTAGTTGTACGCGGCGACGGTAGTCGTTCACGGAGCTCGTAGCCGTAGAGGTACACGGGGCGACGGTAGACGTTCGGGCGATGGTAGTTGAAAGTAGTGGTACACGGTGCGTCTCCGAGACGGTAGTTGTTCGGGTCCAAAAGAAGATATGCTTGTTGTTACATGGTTATTTGAGATTAACAATAACAGCAACAAAACAACAAAACAAAGGAAAAAGGCTGCGGGCGATGACGAGCTGGAAAGGACGGGGCCGTCGCGGTGAAGCTGCTCGTGGACGCGGCCTTGGCGAAGCAGACACGGGGCGGCCGGCGCCCGGCGCTGGAGGAGGTCAGCGGTGCTGCTCGGGGCCGGGGCGATGCGGGCGAGGAGGCGAGGGACGAGGGACGGCGCGGGCCGTTGCCGCCTGGCGCTGGCTCGGATGGGGCGCGCGTCGGGCGCGGGAAGGAGGCGAGGACGGATGGAGGCTGGGGCCTCGGGCGAAGGCGGGCTCGTCCTTGCGCGGCGCGCGGCGGCGCTGGAGCGAGGGGGGCCGCACGGGGAAGGGGAACGTGCGCGGCGTCGAGGCACTGGAGGACAGGCGCGGAGGAGAGGCCGCGGGCCTGGACGGCGATGCGGCCGCGGGATCCGGCCGGCGCGGTGGTAGAAGAGGAGCCGGGGCGGACGAGCTTGAAGACGCGCGGGCTCGCGCTGGAGTCGAAGCAGAGGCTGGGTGCGGGCGCTCGAGGGGAGGCCGCAGGCTCGGGCATCGAAGGGAGGAGGAGGAGTCGGGCGAAGGGATCGGGGTGAGGGAGGCTGGCGGCGGCTCGGGAGGGAGAGGTGAGATCGACGGGTCGGGTGCGGCGTCCAGCTAGGGTTACAGGGGGAGGTGTTGGGCCAATGGGCCAGGAGGGAGGAGGAGGCCCAAGAGGGAATCGGACCGGCTGGAGGGAGGCGCGGCCGGCTGGGCCTGGTGGCCTGGCTGCTGGGCTCTCTGCTGTTTTAATTGATTTTAGCAGAAAACAAAAGAGAGAAGAAAAGAAAGAAGAGGGAGGTTAGGGAAAAAATAGCACAAGGGACTATTTTTCTCGGGCATCATAAAAAGAGCAAAGTCCGAGAAAATAGAAAAGGCATGAACGAAAAATAATTCAAACATATTTGAATTTAATTCAAACGGATTTGAACTAAGACTTGAATATAGAAGTGTCCAAAAATGTTGAGGATTTTAGGAGGAACCTCGATAAACGAGAAAAGAAATATAGGGAGGGTTTAGATGGAGAAACTCGAGGTGAAATAGGCATGAGGAAATTATGCAAGTGTGTTGGGTTAATTCCAACGAATGGAATATTTAATATAGCTCCCTAATAATATTGAGAGGCTTTTATATGTTATAAAGAGAAGTCATTCTTCCCTCGATTTAAATGGACCGAAGGTCCACACGATTTATTTAGGTTGAGATGCAAAAATAAATATGACATGATGGCATGATGACATGATGCAATGCAAAAATAAATAACACAAGCACAAAGAACACACGGGAGAACCCGGAACGTCTGGAATCTTCTGGAATCTTCTGGGACGTCGGTCTTCGGGCGTCACACATATCCCCTAACCCTAGGTGGTCGGGGAGGGGAGAAGGAGAGAAACGACTGACCTGGGCCATCGCCGACTACTACTTCTTGAGATTGCGTTGATTTTTTCCCTTTAAGAGGAAAGGGTGACACAACAAAGTAGAGATAAGTAGTTCCCGCGGTTGAGAACCAAGGTATCCATCTAGTAGGAAGCACAAGCAAGTCCTAATATATGCACCTGCACAAACTAACAAACACTTGCACACAACACGAAAAAGGGGTTCTCAATCCCTTCACGGTCACTTGCAAGAGTGAGATCTAATAGAGAGATATAAAACAAATAAAAGTAAATTAAACTCAACAAGATATTTTTGTGTTTTTGATTTTATAGATGTGAAAATAATAATGGAAAAATAGACCCCTGGGCCATATGTTTCACTAGAGGCTTCTCTCTAGAAGAAAGCATATTGTGGGTAAACAAATTACTGTCGAGCAATTGATAGAAAATCACAAAGTTATGGCGATATCTAAGGCAATGATCATGAATATAGGCATCACGTCCGTGACAAGTAGACCAAAATGATTCTGCATCTACTACTATTACTCCACACATCAGCCGACACCTCCTGTATCTAGAGTATTACGTTTATAAGAACAGAGTAACGCTTTAAGCAAGATGACATGATGTAGAGGGATAAACTCAAGCAATATGATATAAACCCCATCATTTTATCCTTAATGACAACAATACAATACGTGCCTCACTACCCCTCCTGACACTGGGTGAGGACACCGCAAGATTGAACCCATCATAAAGCACCTCTCCTATTGCAAGAAAAATCAATCTAGTTGGCCAAACCAAATCGATAGATGGGAGAGAAATACAAAGCTATCATATTGTCACGCTCAAGATGCGATTCTATCTCGATCATGTGATAACCTCGTGAATGGGGCACAACGACATTTCAGGCGCTTAGCAAGATGGATATCATTACATTGTACCATTACATAACAGACGGGGATACATACAAAGGCATACAATTGCCACAAAAATACAACAACCATCATACACAAGAGAGACATCCGACTACAGATGAAAACACATGAAAAGCACAAATGACATCCACCCTGTTATCCCAGGCTGCCGACCGGAACCTATACCCTGAATGAAGAAGAAGAACTCCAAAATCAAGCAAACATCGCTCTCACGTCAGATCATCGCATAACATGTACCTGCAACTGTTGTTGTAGTATCTGTGAGCCACGAGGACTCGACAATCCCATTACCATGGTATCAATACTAGCAAAGCTCAATGGGTATGGAAATGGTAAGTGGTGAGGTTGCAACAGGCGACTAAGCATATGTATGGTGGCTAACTTACGAGTTCAAGAGAAAGATGAGAAGCTACGCAAACGGTCGCCAACTAGTAATGATCAATAAGTGATTCTGAACTACCTACGAGTCAAACATAATCCCACTGCGTTCTCTTCCCGAACTTACTCAAAAAGAGACGATCACGGTTACTCACGCGGTTGGTGTATTTTATTTCGGATTTAGTATCAAGTTATCTACAACCGGATATTACCAAATTCCAATCTGCAACATAACCGTGGGCACGACTTTCGAAAGTTCAAACCCTTCAGCGGTGTCCCAATTTAGCCCATCACAAGCTCTCACGACCAGCAGAGGTAAAACCTCCATCTTGGAACAACCCGATCAGACTTGGAATCCCGGTGCACAAGACATTTCGACAATGGTAAAACAAGTCCAGCAGGACCTCCTAACATGTCGAGAATCCCGATAGGAGCCAAGTATCTCATTCTCAGGACACGGTGGATGAGTGACGCGTACAGGTGCCTGATACGTCTGCAACGTATTTACTTTTCCAAACACTTTTGCCCTTGTTTTGGACTCTAACTTGCATGATTTGAATGGAACTAACCCGGACTGACGCTGTTTTCAACAGAACTGCCATGGTGTTATTTTTGTGCAGAAATAAAAGTTCTCGGAATGACCTGAAATTCAACGAAGATTTATTTTGGAATATATAAAAAATATCCGCGGAAAGAACCAGACCAGGGGGCCCACACCCTGTCCATGAGGGTGGGGGCAAGCCCCCCTGGGCGCGCCCCCTGCCTCGTGGGCTCCGTGTTGCTCCATCGATGTCTCCCCCGACTCCATATATTCACTTTCGGGGAGAAAAAAATCGGAGAGAAGGAATGATCGCGTTTTACGATACAGAGCCGCCGCCAAGCCCTAATCTCTCTCAGGAGGGCTGATCTAGAGTCCGTTCGGGGCTCCGGAGAGGGGAGATCGTCGCCATCATCATCATCAACCTTCCTCCATCACCAATTCCATGATGCTCACAGTCGTGCGTGAGTAATCCCATCGTAGGCTTGCTGGACGATGATGGGTTGGATGAGATTTACCATGTAATCAAGTTAGTTTTGTTAGGGTTTGATCCCTAGTATCCACTATGTTCTAAGATTGATGTTGCTATGACTTTGCTATGCTTAATGCTTGTCACTAGGGCCCGAGTGCCATGATTTAAGATCTGAACCTATTATGTTTTCATGAATATATGTGTGTTCTTGATCCTATCTTGCAAGTCAATAGTCACCTACTATGTGTTATGATCTGGCAACCCCAAAGAGACAATAATCGGGACCACTCCCGGTGATGACCGTAGTTTGAGGAGTTCATGTATTCACTACGTGTTAATGCTTTGGTCCGGTACTCTATTAAAAGGAGGCCTTAATATCCCTTAGTTTCCACTAGGACCCCGCTGCCACGGGAGGGTAGGACAAAAGATGTCATGCAAGTTCTTTCTCATAAGCATGTATGACTATATTCAGAATACATGCCTACATTACATTGATGAACTGGAGCTAGTTCTGTGTCACCCTATGTTATAACTATTACATGAGGAATCACATACGACATAATTATCCATCGATGATCCAATGCCTACGAGCTTTTCACATATTGCTTGTTGCTTATTTACTTTACCGTTGCTACTGTTACAATCACTACAAAACAACTACCGCTACTTTTGCCACTCTTACCGTTACTTCCATATTGATACGTCCAAAACGTATCTATAATTTCTGCTTGCTCCATGCCTCTTTTGTGTGATATTGCTATGATATTTATACACTTCCATACACTTCTGATCATATTTGGACTAACCTATTAACTCAGTGCACCCCAGTGCCAGTTTCTGTTTTCTGCTATTTTTGTATTTCAGGTTTTCCCATTACGTAAACTGCCAGAAAAATTCCGGGAAAATATAAAAAAAAATCAGCGTTCCGGAAGCTTCCATGCGGCCAAAGTAGGGCCGGAGGGGGGCCACCAGGGCTCCAGGCGGCCAGAGGGCGCGCCCCCCCTCCTGGCCGCGCCGCCAGGGCGCCTGGGCCCCCTAGGCCTCCTCTGACGCCCCCCTTTGGCAT
Organism: Secale cereale; assembly: GCA_902687465.1. Taxonomy (NCBI): domain Eukaryota; kingdom Viridiplantae; phylum Streptophyta; class Magnoliopsida; order Poales; family Poaceae; genus Secale; species Secale cereale. The sequence goes on from LR738715.1 coordinate 703,312,282, forward strand.
ATATTTACACCGCGTCCCGAAACCCTCGAGGACGGAACCCTTTTTCGCGATCTCATCTATGTTCCGCCGCCGCCGCGCTTCCAAGATCGGGAGCACCAGGAGAACTCTTCCCGGCACCCTGTCGGAGGGGAGGATCACCACCGGGAGCCTCTCCACCACCATGGACGCCTCCCGAACGAGTTGTGAGTAGTCTCCCTTGGACCATGGGTCCATGACCTGTAGCTATGTGATGTTCTCCTCCCCTCTTTGTCCTTCATCGATTAGACCTCGTGAGCTGCCCTACATGATCGAGGCACATATGTAATCCTTATGCTGTTGCTATGATGAGTTTGTTGGGATCCGATGGATTATGAGATTATGTTCAGATTGTGTGTGAGTAATATATTTGATTTACCTCTTTTATATTTATGTTCTTGAGTAATTCTTGCATGTTCTCCGTTGCTGTTTATTGCTGTTGGGGATCGTAGCAGAAAATCAAAATTTTTCCTACGCATCACCAAGATCTATCTATGGAGTAATCTAGCAACGAGCATAAAGGAGAGTGGATCTACATACCCTTGTAGATCGCGATGCGGAAGCGTTTCAAGAACGCGGATGAAGGATTCGTACTCGCTGCGATTCGGATCGCGGTTGATTCCGATCTAAGCGCCGAACAACGGCGCCTCCGCGTTCAACACACGTGCAGCCCGAAGACGTCTCCCACGCCTTGATCCAGCAAGGAGAGAGGGAGAGGTTGGGGAAGACTCCATCCAACAGCAGCACGACGGCATGGTGGTGGTGGAGGAGCGCGGGACTCCAGCAGGGCTTCGCCAAGCACTGCAAGAGACGAGGAGGGAGAGGGGTAGGGCTGCGCCAAGAGGAAGACAATCTCGTGTCTCTGGCAGCCCCAAAACCCCCACTATATATAGGGGAAGGGGAGGGGCTGCGCCCCCATCTAGGGTTCCCTCCCTAGGGGTGGCGGCAGCCCCCAAAACCCATCTAGGGTGTGGCCAAGGGGGGGAGAGAGAGGGGGCGCCCTAGGGTGGGCCTTAAGGCCCATCTGGACCTAGGGTTTGCCCCCCTCCCACTCTCCATGCGCCTTGGGCCTTGGTGGGGGGGCGCACCAGCCCACCTGGGGCTGGTCCCCTCCCACACTTGGCCCACGCAGCCTTCTGGGGCTGGTGCCCCACCTGGTGGACCCCCGGGACCCTCCCGGTGGTCCCGGTATGTTACCGATAGCGCCCGAAACTTTTTCGGTGACCAAAACGGGACTTCCCATATATGAATCTTTACCTCCGGACCATTCCGGAACTCCTCGTGACGTCCGGGATCTCATCCGGGACTCCGATCAACATTCGGTAACCGCGTACATACTTTCCCTATAACCCTAGCGTCATCGAACCTTAAGTGTGTAGACCCTACGGGTTCGGGAACCATGTAGACATGACCGAGACAACTCTCCGGCCAATAACCAACAGCGGGATCTGGATACCCATGTTGGCTCCCACATGTTCCACGATGATCTCATCGGATGAACCATGATGTCAAGGATTCAATCAATCCCGTATACGATTCCCTTTGTCGATCGGTATAGCACTTGCCCGAGATTCGATCATCGGTATACCGATACCTTGCTCAATCTCGTTACCGGCAAGTCTCTTTACTCGTTCCGTAACACATAATCCCGTGATCAACTCCTTGATCACATATTGTGCACATTATGATGATGTCCTACCGAGTGGGCCCAGAGATACCTCTCCGTCATACGGAGTGACAAATCCCAGTCTCGATTCGTGCCAACCCAATAGACACTTTCAGAGATACCTGTAGTGCACCTTTATAGCCACCCAGTTACGTTGTGACGTTTGGTACACCCAAAGCATTCCTACGGTATCCGGGAGTTGCACAATCTCATGGTCTAAGGAAAAGATACTTGACATATAGAAAAGCTTTAGCATACGAACTACACGATCTGTGCTAGGCTTAGGATTGGGTCTTGTCCATCACATCATTCTCCTAATGATGTGATCCCGTTATCAACGACATCCAATGTCCATGGTCAGGAAACCGTAACCATCTATTGATCAACGAGCTAGTCATCTAGAGGCTTACTAGGGACATGGTGTTTGTCTATGTATCCACACATGTATCTGAGTTTCCTATCAATACAATTCTAGCATGGATAATAAACAATTATCATGAACAAGGAAATATAATAATAACCAATTTATTATTGCCTCTAGGGCATATTTCCAACAGTCTCCCACTTGCACTAGAGTCAATAATCTAGTTCACATCGCCATGTGATTAACACTCATAGGTCACATCGCCATGTGACTAACATCCAAAGAGTTCACTAGAGTCAGTAATCTAGTTCACATCAATATGTGATTAACACTCAATGAGTTCTGGGTTTGATCATGTTATGCTCGTGAGAGAGGTTGTAGTCAATGGGTCTGCAACATTCAGATCCCTATGTACTTCGCAAAACTTTATGTCATATCGTAGATGCTCCTACCACGTTCCACTTGGAGCTATTCCAAACTGTTGCTCCATTATACGTATCCAGTATCTCCACTTAGAGTTATCCGGATAGGTGTTAAGCTTGGATCGACGTAGCTGTTTACGTCGAACTCTTTATCACCTCCATAACCGAGAAACATTTCCTTATTCCTCTAAGGATAATTTTGACCACTATCTAGTGATCCACTCCTGGATCACCTTTGTACCCTCTTGCCAGACATGTGGCAAGGCACACATCAGGTGCGGTACTCATCATGGCATACCGCATAGAGCCTATGACAAAAGCATAGGGGACGACCTTCGTCCTTCCTCTTTCTTCTGCCGTGGTCAAGTTTTGAGTCTTACTCAACTTCACACCTTATAACTCAGGTAAGAATTCCTTCTTTAACTGACCTATTTTGAACTCCTTCAAAATCATGTCAAAGGTGTGTGTTCCTTTTGAAAGTATCATCAGGCGTCTTGATCTATCTCTACAGATCTTGATGCCCAATTATGTAAGCAGCTTTATCCAGGTCTTCCATTGAAAAACTCCTTTCAAACAACCCTTTACGCTTTCCAGAAATTCAACATCATTTCGGATCAACCATATGTCATTCACATATACTTATCAGAAATGTTGTAGTGCTCCCACTCACTTTATTGCAAATACAAGTTTATAACAAACTTTGTATACCCAAAAACTTTGATCACTCCATCAAAGTGTATATTCCGACTCCGAGATGCTTGCTCTAGTCCATGGAAGGATCGCTGGAGCTAGCATACCTTTTAGCATCCTTAGGATCGACAAGACCTTTCTGATTGTATCACATACAACCTTTCCTTACGAAAACTGGTAAGGAAACTTGTTTTGTCATCCATCTGTCAGATTTCATAAATGCAGCTAATGCTAACATGATTCCGACGGACTTAAGCATCGCTACGGGTGAGAAAATATCATCGTAGTCAACTCCTTGAACTTGTGGAAAACTCTTCGCCACAAGTCGAGCTTCATAGACGGTGACATTACCGTCCACGTCCGTCTTCTTCCTAAAGATCCATTTATCTCAATGGCTTGCCAGTCATCGGGCAAGTCCACCAAAGTCCATACTTTGTTTCGATACATGGATCCTATCTCGGATTTCTCGGCTTCTAACCATTTGTCGGAATATGGGCCCACCATCGCTTCTCCATAGTTCGTAGGCTCATCGTTGTCCAACAACATGACCTCTAAGACAGGATCACCATACCACTTAGGAGTAGTACATATCCTTGTCGACCTACGAGGTTCGATAGCAACTTGATCTGGAGCTTCATGATCACTATCATTAGTTTCCTCTTCAACTGTCGTAGGTTCCACATAAACATCTTTCTGTGTTGCACTACTCTCCGGTTGAAGTGAGGGTTCGACAACCTCATCAAGTTCTATCTTCCTCCCACTCAATTCTTTCGAGAGAAACTCCTTCTCGAGAAAGGACCCGTTCTTAGGGACAAACATTTTTGCCCTTGGATCTGAGATAGGAGGTATACCCAACTGTTACCTTTGGGTATCCTATGAAGATGTATTTGTCCGCTTTGGGTTCGAGCTTTTCCCGGCTGAAGCCATAAGCCTTGCAGCCCCAAACATTGAGAAACGACAACTACGGTTTCTTGCCAAACCATACGACGTCATCTCAACGGACTTAGATGGTGCCCTATCTAAAGTGAATGCAGCTGTCTCTAATGCATAACCTCAAAATAACAGCGGTAGATCGGTAAGATACATCATAGATCGCACCATATCTCAAAAGGTTCGATTACGATGTCCGGACACACCATTATGCTATGGTATTCCAGGTGGCTTCAACTGTGAAACATTTCCACAATGTCTTAAGTGATTGCCAAACTCATAATTCAGAAAATCTTCCCTTGATCAGATCGTAGGAACATGATCTTCTTGTTATGATGATTCTTAATCTTCACTCTGAAATTTCTTGAACTTTTCAAACATTTTAGACTTTTGCTTCATTAAGTAAATATACCCATATCTACTCAAATTGTCAGTGAAGATGAGAAAATAACGATATCCACTACGCGCCTTAATTCTCATTGGATCACACACATCAGCATGTATGATTTCCAACAAGTCACTTTCCCGTTTCATTGTACCTGAACACGGGATCTTAGTCATCCTGCCCAAGAGGCATGGCTTGCATGTGTCAAGCGATTAAAAATCAAGTGACTCCAAACATCCATCAGCATGGAGTTTCTTCATGCATTTTATGCCAAAATGACCTAAGCGGCAGTGCCACAAGAAAGTGGTACTATCATCATTAACTCTACATCTTTTGGCATTAATATTATCATCATGTGTATTACTATGATCGAGATTCAACGAACCATTGAGTGCAAGACCATAAAGGTATTATTCATGTAAACAGAATAACCATTATTCTCTGACTTAAATGAATAACTGTATTGCAATGAACATGATCTAATCATATTCATGCTCAACGTAGACACCTGGTAATATTTATCTAGGTTCAACACTAATCTCGAAAATAGAGGGAGCGTGCGATGGTGATCTTATCAACCTTGGAAACACTTCCAACACACATCGTCACCTCGCCCTTAGCCAGTCTCCGTTCAGTCCGTAGCTTTTGCTTCAAGTCACTAATAATAGCAACTGAACCGGTATCCAATGCCCATGTGCTACAAGGAGTACTAGTAAGGTACACATCAATAACACGTATATCAAATATACTTTGTTGAAGTTGCCAGCTTTTCTTATCTACCATGTATTTGGGGTAGTTCCGCTACCATGTGACCGTTACCCTTACAATCGAAGCACTTAGTCTCGAGGTTTGGGTGCAACCTTGGGTTCCCTCATTAGAGCGACAACTGGTTTGCCATTCATGAAGTTTCCCTTCTAGCCCTTGCCCCTTTTGAAACCAGTGGTCTTGTTAAACCATCAACACTTGATGCTCCTTCTTGATTTCTACTTTCGCGGTCTTAAGAACCGCTAATAGCTCCGGGATCATCTCCCATCCTTTGCATGTCATAGTTCATCACGAAGTTCTAGTAGCTTGGTGATAGTGTCTAGAGAATTCTGTCAACCACTATCTCACCTGGAAGATTAACTCCCACTTGGTTCAAGTGATTTTAGCACCCAGACATTCTGAGCACATGCTCACTAGTTGAGCCATTCTCCTCCATCTTTTTGGCAAAAGAACTTGTCAGAGGTCTCATACCTCTCAACACGGGCATGAGCCTGAAATCCCAATTTCAGCTCTTAGAACATCTCATATGTTCTATGGCGTTCAAAACATCATTGCAATCCCGATTCTAAGCCTAAAGCATGGTGCACTAAACTATCAAGTAGTCATCAGGACGTCTCTGTCAGGTGTTCACAACATCCACAGACAACGTTGTAGGGGTTTGCACATCGAGCGGTGCATCAAAGACGTAAGCTTTCTGTGCAGTAGTGAGGACACTCCTCGGACTACGGACCCAGTCCGCATCATTGCTTACAATATCTTTCAACTTAGTCTTTCTCTAGGATCGTATTAAACAGGGAGCTACAACGCAGTTATTGGTCTATAACATAATTTGCAAAGACAACTTAGACTATTGTTCATGACAATGAAGTTCATTTAATGAACTCCCACTCAGATAGACATCTCTCTAGTCATCTAAGTGATACATGATCCGAATCGACTAGGCCGTGTCTGATCATCACGTGAGATGGACTAGTCATCAACGGTGAACATCTTCATGTTGATCGTATCTTCTATACGACTCATGTTCGACCTTTCGGTCTTCCGTGTTCCGAGGCCATGTCTGTACATGCTAGGCTCGTCAAGTCAACCCTAAGTGTATCGCGTGTGTAAATCTGGCTTACACCCGTTGTATGCGAACGTTAGAACCTATCACACCCGATCATCACGTGGTGCTTCGGAACAACGAACCTTAGCAACGGTGCACAGTTAGGGGGAACACAATTCTTGAAATTTTAGTGAGAGATCATCTTATTCACTACCGTCGTTCTAAGCAAATAAGATGTAAAACATGATAAACATCACATGCAATCAAATAGTGACATGATATGGCCAATATCATTTTGCTCCTTTTGATCTTCATCTTTGGGGCTCCATGATCATCATCGTCACCGGCATGACACCACGATCTCCATCATCATGATCTCCATCATCGTGTCTTCATGAAGTCGTCTCGCCAAACATTACTTCTACTACTATGGCTAACGTTTAGCAATAAAGTAAAGCAATTACATGGCGTTATTCAGTGACACGCAAGTCATACAATAAATAAGACAACTCCTATGGCTCCTGCCGGTTGTCATTCTCATCGACATGCAAGTCGTGATTCCTATTACAAGAACATGATCAATCTCATACATCACATATATATCATTCATCACATCCTTTTGGCCATATCACATCACACGTCACATGCTGCAAGAACAAGTTAGACGTCCTCTAATTGTTGTTGCAAGTTTTTACGTGGTTGCTATAGGTTTCTAGCAAGAACGGTTCTTACCTACGCCAAAACCACAACGTGATATGCCAATTTCTATTTACCCTTCATAAGGACCCTTTTCATCGAATCCGATCCGACTAAACTGGGAGAGACAGACACCCGCTAGCCACCTTATGCAACTAGTGCATGTCAGTCGGTGGAACCTGTCTCACGTAAGAGTACGTGTAAGGTCGGTCCGGGCCGCTTCATCCCACGATGCCGCCGAATCAAGATAAGACTAGTAACGGCAAGAGAATTGACATGATCTACGCCCACAACTACTTTGTGTTCTACTCGTGCAAGATACTACGCATAGACCTAGCTCATGATGCCACTGTTGGGGATCGTAGCAGAAAATCAAAAATTTTCCTACGCATCACCAAGATCTATCTATGGAGTAATCCAGCAACGAGCATAAAGGAGAGTGGATCTACATACCCTTGTAGATCGCGATGCGGAAGCGTTGCAAGAACGCGGATGAAGGAGTCGTACTCGCTGCGATTCAGATCGCGGTTGATTCCGATCTAAGCGCCGAACAACGGCGCCTCCGCGTTCAACACACGTGCAGCCCGAAGACGTCTCCCACGCCTTGATCCAGCAAGGAGAGAGGGAGAGGTTGGGGAAGACTCCATCCAACAGCAGCACGACGGCATGGTGGTGGTGGAGGAGCGCGGGACTCCAGCAGGGCTTCGCCAAGCACTGCAAGAGACAAGGAGGGAGAGGGGTAGGGCTGCGCCAAGAGGGAGACAATCTCGTGTCTCTGGCAGCCCCAAAACCCCCACTATATATAGGGGAAGGGGAGGGGCTGCGCCCCCATCTAGGGTTCCCTCCCTAGGGGTGGCGGCAGCCCCCAAAACCCATCTAGGGTGCGGCCAAGGGGGGGAGAGAGAGGGGGCGCCCTAGGGTGGGCCTTAAGGCCCATCTGGACCTAGGGTTTGCCCCCCTCCCACTATCCATGCGCCTTGGGCCTTGGTGGGGGGCGCACCAGCCCACCTGGGGCTGGTCCCCTCCCACACTTGGCCCACGCAGCCTTCTGGGGCTGGTGGCCCCACCTGGTGGACCCCCGGGATCCTCCCGGTGGTCCCGGTACGTTACCGATAGCGCCCGAAACTTTTCCGGTGACCAAAACGGGACTTCCCATATATGAATCTTTACCTCCGGACCATTCCGGATCTCCTCGTGACGTCCGGGATCTCATCCGGGACTCCGAACAACATTCGTTAACTGCGTACATACTTTCCCTATAACCGTAGCGTCATCGAACCTTAAGTGTGTAGACCCTACGGGTTCGGGAACCATGTAGACATGACCGAGACAACTCTCCGGCCAATAACCAACAGCGGGATCTGGATACCCATGTTGGCTCCCACATGTTCCACGATGATCTCATCGGATGAACCACGATGTCAAGGATTCAATCAATCCCGTATACGATTCCCTTTGTCGATCGGTATAGCACTTGCCCGAGATTCGATCGTCGGTATACCGATACCTTGCTCAATATCGTTACCGGCAAGTCTCTTTACTCGTTCCGTAACACATCATCCCGTGATCAACTCCTTGATCACATATTGTGCACATTATGATGATGTCCTACCGAGTGGGCCCAGAGATACCTTTCCGTCATACGGAGTGACAAATCCCAGTCTCGATTCGTGCCAACCCAACAGACACTTTCAGAGATACCTGTAGTGCACCTTTATAGCCACCCAGTTACGTTGTGACGTTTGGTACACCCAAAGCATTCCTACAGTATCCTTGAGTTGCACAATCTCATGGTCTAAGGAAAAGATACTTGACATATAGAAAAGCTTTAGCATACGAACTACACGATCTGTGCTAGGCTTAGGATTGGGTATTGTCCATCACATCATTCTCCTAATGATGTGATCCCGTTATCAACGACATCCAATGTCCATGGTCAGGAAACCGTAACCATCTATTGATCAACGAGCTAGTCATCTAGAGGCTTACTAGGGACATGGTGTTTGTCTATGTATCCACACATGTATCTGACTTTCCTATCAATACAATTCTAGCATGGATAATAAACAATTATCATGAACAAGGAAATATAATAATAACCAATTTATTATTGCCTCTAGGGCATATTTCCAACAATTGCTTTGGCCAAGTAGTAGGTAGTAACTCCAAGAGGGAACGTTATGCTTGATTGTGGGTTCATGCCCCTCGATGACTAGCTTGAGTGACAGAAACATGAGTCTAGGGGATGTGCTGTTGCCACAAGGGGGAAAACAACGGTGCTTGTACTCGCGGGTGCAAGGATTGTTTACTTTACGCAAAGTTCTTTTAATGCAGTTGTCTGTTGCTTTGAGTTTACACTATGGGTGGGACTCGCAACTTAATACCAGCGAGATGTTCTGGATAAATATCTCAAGGTGGATGATTAGTAGTAGATGCAGATGGATTTTGGTCTACTTGCCTTGGTGTACCGCCCATGCTTTTGAGCCTCTACCTTTCTTGCAGCATAGTTAGCATTGGTTTGCGCACATAATCCTGTCAATTGCCCAGCTGTAATTTGTTTACCTCACTTAGCTGTTTTATCGTCTTTTGGGAGAGAGACATCACTAGTGAACATCATGGGACCCCGGTCCATATTACCATCACTGATCACATCCGCTATTTACTTCCAGTTCTTACTTACTAGTTGCAATCATACCTATCACTATTATCTCTTGCGTTTGATCCTTTGTAAACGACAAGGCCGGAGGGATTGGCAACCTCTCTGTACTCGTTGGGAGCAAAGTTATTTGTATCTGTGTGCAGGTCCGGTCGATCGCTAGTTGCGCCGCTAGCAGTTGACACCTTCTTGTTGAACCTTGGAGTCTCAGGGGAATTTGATCCTTGGTATCTTTGCCAAGGGAAAACTACCGCTACACTGCATCTCAAACCTTCCACTTGGAATAACCAACGAGGGGCGAGAAGCCATCACATATTACTTTGCTACTAAATTACATTGTTGCAGATACTAAGTTTTCCAGGTGTGGTTGAATTGACAACTCAACTACTAATGCTTGAGAGTATTCTTTGGCTCCCCTTGTGTCGAATCAATAAATTTGGGTTGAATACTTTACCCTCGAAAACTGTTGCGATCCCCTACACTTGTGGGTTATCAAGACTATTTTGTGGCGCCGTTGCCGGGGAGCATAGCTATATTCTTTAAGTCACTTGGCATTTATATCTGTTGATAACTATGAAGAACTTGAAAGACTCGAAAACCAAGATTTATCCCTCAACTACTAGGGGAGGGAAGGAACTGCCATCTAGCTCTGCACTTGATTCACTCTCTGTTATGAATAAACTTGCGACACCTACTCCTGCTATTAAATCTGATATGTCGCATGTTCTTGATAATGCTACCTCTATTATGTATGATGAAACTACTTCTATGCTTGAGAATACTGTGCCACTAGGTGAATTTCTTGATGAACAAATTGCTAAGGTTATGGAGAATGCAAATATTGAAACTGATAATATTGATGAAAGTGATGATGAAGATTCTCCCCCTAGATATGAATTGCCTGTTATTCTTGAGGGTTATGTTATGCATGAAGAAACCGCTAGAGACTTTCTTGCTTGCAATGATAGTTATGATCTTAAGAAATTATTAGCTAAGCTGAAAGAAAAGTCTTTGAATGCTAGAATGAAATATGACCCTGTTTTTGCTACTTCACCTATCTTTGTTACTGATAAGGATGATGTTTTCTCTTTTGATCCTGAGTTAATTACTTTGGTTGAATCTGATCCTTTCCATGGCTATGAATCTGAAACTGTTGTGGCACATCTTACTAAGTTGAATGATATAGCCACCTTATTCATCAACGAGGAAAAAATTCGTTATTACTATATACTTAAGTTATTTCCGTTCTCGTTAAAGGGTGATGCTAAAGTATGGTTTAATTCTCTTGATCTTGGTTGTGTGCGTAGTCCCAGGATATAATTTATTACTTCTCTGCTAAATATTTTCCCACTCATAAGAAACAAGCTGCCTTACGGGAAATATATAATTTTGTGCAAATTGAAGAAGAGAGTCTCCCACAAGCTTGGGGGAGGCTTCTCCAATTACTTAATGCTTTGCCTGATCATCCTCTTCAGAGGAATGAAATACTTGATGTATTTTATAATGGACTAACCGATGCTTCCAGAGACCACCTGGATAGTTGTGCTGGTTGTGTTTTCAGGGAAAGAACAGTTGATCAAGCTGAATTACTATTGAATAATATGTTGACCAATGAAAATAATTGGACACTTCCTGAACCAGCCCCTAAGCCAACTCCGAAGAAAAGGGGTGTTCTATTTCTCAGTCCTGAAGATATAGAAGAGGCAAAGAAATCTATGAAAGAAAAAGGTATTAAAGCTGAAGATGTTAAGAATTTACCACCTATTGAAGAAATACATGGTCTTGATAACCCAACACAGGTAGTAAAGGTAAATTCTCTCTATAGATTTGATGAAGGTGATATTCCTCGTTATAAGTCTGCTAGCCAATGCTTAGATGAGTTTGACAATTTTATTGTGAAACAATAAAACTTCAATGCTTATGTTGGTAGACAATTGCAATGTAATGCTTATATGATTGAACGCTTGAGTGATTATATGTCTAGAGTTAAAGGTGAACTAAAACTCATTAGTAAACATGCTTCTATAGTTACCACTCAAGTAGAACAAGTACTTAAAGCACACAATGATTTGCTCAATGAATTAAACAGTAAGAAAAATGATAATGCTATTAGAGTTGTGACTAGAGGTGGTAAAATGACTCAGGAACCTCTGTATCCTGAAGGCTGCCTTAAGAGAATTAAGAAAGATTCTCATAGAGCTAATGTAGATGCACCTATTTCTTCTAAGAAGAAGAAAAATAAAAATGACAGGACTTTGCATGCTTCTAGTGAACATGTAGCCGACACACGTGAGAATCCCAATGATATCTCTATCTCTGATGCTGAAACACAATCTGGTAATGAACATGAACCTAGTGATAATGTTAATGATGATGTTCATGATGATGCTCAACCTAGCATTGACAATGATGTAGACATAGAACCTGCTATTGATCTTGATAACCCACAATCAAAGAATCAATGTTATGATGAGAGATACTTTGTCGCAAGGAAGCACGGTAAGGAAAGAGAACCATGGGTTCAGAAACCCATGCCTTTTCCTCCTAAACCATCCCAGAAAAAGGATGATGATGATTTTAAGCGCTTTGCTGAAATGATTAGACCTATCTTTTTGCGTATGCGTTTGACTGATATGCTTAAAACAAATCCTTATGCTAAGTATATGAAAGATATTATTACCAATAAAAGAAAGATACCTGAAGTTGAAATCTCCACCATGCTTGACAATTATACTTTTAAAGATGGAATACCAAAGAAATTAGGAGATCTAGGAGTACCCACTATACCTTGCTCCATTAAAAGAAACTATGTTAAAACTGCTTTATGTGATCTTGGAGCCGGTGTTAGTGTTAGGCCTCTCTCTTTATATCGTAGACTTGATTTGAATAAGTTGACACCTACTGAAATATCTTTGCAAATGGCTGATAAATCAACTGCTATACCTGTCAGTATTTGTGAAGATGTGCCTGTTGTGGTTGCAAATGTCACTATTCTAACGGACTTTGTTATCCTTGATATTCCCGAGGACGATAGTATGTCTATTATCCTTGGTAGACCCTTTTTGAATACTGCAGGGGCTGTTATTGATTGCAACAAAGGCAATGTAACTTTTCATGTCAATGGTAATGAGCATACGGTACACTTTCGGAGGAAACAACCTCAAGTCCACGATAATTCTATTGGAAAATTTTCAACGATTACTATTGGAGGTTTTGAATTTCCTCTTCCTACTGTCAAGAAGAAATATGATATTCTTATTGTTGGGGACATGCATATCTCCATTGAGGTAACCTAGTGTTATTCGAAAATTCTCCGTTTTCATGTTGTTCGGAAAGAGTTGTTAACAAGACTTGATCAACCTTGTTAATGGATCCCTTTTGATGAGCATGAGATGGATGAATCTAGAAAGCACAACCTTCTGTACCCACCTTTTACTTTCTATTAATTAGATTAAATAAATAAAAAATAGTATTATCTGCCTGTTTTCTGAGTTACCCATGCAATAAAAAAATACCCCGAAAATAAAAGTTCTCCAAATGCCCTGAAAATGAAATATGATTTTTTTCTAAAATATTTGAGAATATTTGGCACTGAGAACACAATAGGGGGAGCCAGCACCTAGCCACGAGGGTGCAGGGCATGCCCCCTACCTCGTGGGCCCTACGTGGCCCCCCTCCACTTACTCCAGCACCCACACACTCCTTCTTCCTCCCAAAAAAGTCACTATCCAGCTCAAGCGCGAGTTCTAGCTCATCTTGCTGCCATTTTCGATCTCCTTGCTCAAAGCTCCATTCACAAAACTGTTTGGGGGGTGGGAGAATTGTTCTTTGGTATGTGACTCCTCCATTGGTCCAATTAGTTTTTGTTATAGTGCTTTATTCATTGCAAATTTTTGCTCCTCAGGTGACCCTGTTCTTGAGCTTGCATGTCGAATTTATGTGGTTCCAAGTAGTTCTAATGCATGATATTGTCTCTAGGCACTTGTAGGAGTAGTTGCTATCAATCTTGTTGAGTTTGGTTCAATTTTATTTTGAGTCACTAAAAATTTCAGAAATTTCCAAAGGAAGAAAATGATGAGGAGATTGTTGAGAGGCTCTTCCAGTCAAAGTTCAAAGGATAAGCAGAAGGAAGAGAATAAGAAGCCCAAATACAATCGTCCTCGCACTGCGGAAGTTCGGCCGTGTGAATGGCCTTGCAATGAGTTTTTGGAAGCTGTCGGGATTTATAAAGACTTTTATTATTTGGCGGAGATTGCAGGCCTCACCGACTTCCTCCACGACCAGCATGAACAGTATCTCTTGCTCACTAATATTTTCACGCAAAACTTTCATTTTCATGCTAAGAAATCACCACCTCCAGTGGAATTTCATTTATATGATGAGGTTAAGGAGATGTCGTTCTATGAATTTGGTCAAGTATGTAAGATACCCTCTGCTGGTAGTCTTGAGGAACCACATCGTAAAGATGTTGAGGGGTTTATTGTTATGATAGCTGTAGGGGAAACGAGGCAAGTTTCAGGGGCAAGAATTACTAGTATACATTTTCCTGTTCTACGCTATGCGATATTTGCTAGTAGATGCTTAATTGGTCGCGAGAACAGTGGGAATCTTAGTGCCCCTGATATTGTCATTTTGCGCCATGCTTTGTTTCAAGACACAACTTTTAGCTTGGGTGTTGCTGTTGCTAAACGATTAAGTCTGAACCGTACAAAGGGTCCCATCTTTGGAGGCATCTTTGCTTCATGCCTTGCTGAACACTTTAGAATACCTATTAGGCATCATGAGAAGGAAGAAAAGTTGCTGGCCCCGGCTTTTCTAGATTATAAGAGTATGATAGCACATGATTTTATTGTTAAAGACAAGAAGAAGTTGCTTAAGTATAAATTGAGGTTTGATGAAAAATATTGTGAGATTATTACCTTGCCTGCACCATCTCTGTTTGATCTATTTTCAGGCATGTACCTCGTTTTGCCAGATGCCGTCTATACGTACTGGAGAGCCAGGCACAAGATTCAGAGCCGGAGCCGGAACCACCACTTGACCCTTACCGGCAGTCGGTTTATCGATGGGATCCGGATGAGATTGCCAACCACTGGCACCGAGAGGACACTTCTCCGTACACCGGAGAGAGTAACTTTGATTCGTGGCCATAGACCAACTTAGGCAAAAAGCCAAAGCTTGGGGGAGTACATATTTCTCACCGACATTACATTCATGTTCACACACTTATTCCAGTAGTCGGTGCTCACACTCTTTCATTGTATTATCCATGCTAGTTTCATTTCTTTTCTTAGATTTTTTATTGTGTATTAGAAAAACCGTAAGAAAAACAAAAATTATATTAGTAACTTTTTAGCTAGTCCATTTTTCATGCCTGTAGTAGTAATTAAAAGAAAACCCAAAAAGATTTCCCGTTCTTCTTTTGCTTGTTGGGAGTTTTCCCGTGTAAATAGTTTCTTTTCTTTTCTTTGGGGGTCAAGAGGAGAAGACCGTGATTGAAAATGTTTAGTGGCTCTTATGTGCATTACTCTTGATTTAACCATGAGCCATATTACTCTGTCTTCTCTCTTGTATTAAATGCTTCCAGATTCCAGCTTAGTCCAATGCACGTACACTATTATTATTATCCACACTGTTCGGTCATGCGAGTGAAAGGCAATAATGATGATATACGATGAATTGATTGAGATGAGAAAAGCTGGTATGAACTCGACCTCTCTTGTTTTTGTAAATATGATAGTTCATCGTTCCTGATTCAGCTTGTTATGAATGAAACATTTTTGCAATGACAATTAGAGATCATAGTTGCTCATGCCATGCTAATTAGCTAAGAGTTTATAATGGTTTGCCTTGCGTGCCAACATGATATTAAAATGGTTGTGATGTGGTATGATGGGGTGGTATCCTCCTTTGGACGATTCAAGTGGTTTGATTGGCACATGTTCATGCATGTAGTTGAAACAAAATCAACATAGCCTCCACGATATTTATGTTCATGGTGATTTATATCCTACTCATGCTTGCACTCAGTGTTGATTAATCTTAATGCATGTTCATGATTGTTGTCGTTCTCTAGCTGGTCGCTTCCTAGTCACTTTCTAGCCTTCACCTGTACTAAGCAGGAATGCTGCTTGTGCATCCACTTCCATAAACCCCAAAGTTATTCCATATGAGTCCAGAACACCTTCCTATATGCGGTATCTACCTGTCGTTCCAAGTAAATTTGTATGTGCCAAACTCTAAACCTTCAAATGAAATTCTGTTTTGTATGCTCGAACAGCTCATGTATCAACTAGGGATGTCTATATCTTCCATGCTAGGTGGGTTATTCTCACGATGTGTGGACTCCGCTCATCATTCATGAGAAAATGCTGGTAATTGGGATGCCCAGTCCCATGCTCAAATCATAATAATTAAACAAAACTCCCCAGGACTGTTGCTGGTTTGGACGGTACCCTGTGGATTCGGATGGCTGTGGAGTGTGCTTGTTGGTGGTTGGGGGAGTATAAACTTTACCATTCTGTTTGGGAACCGCCTATAATGTGTGTAGCATGGAAGATATCAAGATCTCTTGGTTGTTATGTTGACAATGAAAGTATACCGCTCAAAATTTTATTCATCTCTATTTCAAAATCGAGCTCTGGCACCTCTACAAATCCCTGCTTCCCTATGTGAAGGGCCTATCTATTTACTTCTATGTTGAGTCATCATCCTCTTATTAAAAGAGCACCAGTTGGAGAGCACCACTGTCATTTACATGTATTGCTATTAATTTGCATTGAGTGTGATTGTGACTGGATCTCGTTTACCATGAATTACAATGTCTAGTCACTCCTTGATCTTTAAAGGTGCTCTGCATTTATGTTTTGTGGTCTCAGAAAGGGCTAGCGAGATACCATCTTGTCATATAATATTATGATTGTTTTGAGAAAGTGTTGTCATCCGAGGTTTATTATTATTACTCGCTAGTTGATCATGCCATTGATATGAGTAGACATGAGACCTGAAAGTTATTGTGAATGTGGTTAGTTCATGATCTTTGCTGAAAACTTGAATGTTGGCCTTACATATTTACAACAACAAGAGCAAACCGAGTTTGTCAAAGTTTTTCTTTATCACTTTCAGTCTATCAACTGAATTGCTTGAGGACAAGCAAAGGTTTAAGCTTGGGGGAGTTGATACATCTCCAACGTATGTACTTTTCCAAACACTTTCACCCTTGTTTTGGACTCTAACTTGCATGATTTGAATGGAACTAACCCGGACTGATGCTGTTTTCAGCAGAACTGCCATGGTGTTATTTTTGTGCAGAAATAAAAGTTCTCAGAATGACTTGAAATTCAATGGAGATTTATTTTGGAGTATATAAAAAATATCTGCGGAAAGAACTAGACCAGGGGGCCCACACCCTGTCCACGAGGGCGGGGGGCGCCCTCCTTGGGCGCACCCCCTTGCCTCGTGGGCCCCCTATTGCTCCCCCGACGTCTCCCCCGACTCCATATGTTCACTTTAGGGGAGAAAAAAATCAGAGAGAAGGAATAATCGTTTTTTACGATGCGGAGCCGTCGCCAAGCCCTAATATCTCTCGGGAGGGCTGATCTGGAGTCTGTTCGGGGCTCCGGAGAAGGGAGATCATCGCCATCGTCATCATCAACCTTCCTCCATCACCAATTCCATGATGCTCACCGCTGTGCATGAGTGATCCCATCGTAGGCTGGACGGTGATGGGTTAGATGAGATTTACCATGTAATCGAGTTAGTTTTGTTAGTATCCCTAGTATCCACTATGTTCTAAGATTGATGTTGTTATGACTTTGCTATGCTTAATGCTTGTCACTAGGGCCCGAGTGCCATGATTTCAGATCTGAACCTATTATGTTTTCATGAATATATGTGTGTTCTTGATCCTATCTTGCAAGTCAATAGTCACCTACTATGTGTTATGATCCGGCAACCCTGAAGTGATAATAATCAAGACCACTCCCAATGATGACCGTAGTTTGAGGAGTTCATGTATTCACTATGTGTTAATGCTTTGGTCCGGTACTCTATTAAAAGGAGGCCTTAATATCCCTTAGTTTCCACTAGGACCCCGCTGCCACGGGAGGGTACGACAAAAGATGTGATGCAATTTCTTTCCCATAAGCATGTATGACTATATTCGGAATACATGCCTACATTACATTGATGAACTGGAGCTAGTTCCGTGTCACCCTATGTTATAACTATTACATGAGGAATTGCATCCGACATAATTATCCATCGCTGATCCAATGCCTACGAGCTTTTCACATGTTGTTTGTTGCTTATTTACTTTACGGCTGCTACTGTTACAATCACTACAAAACTACTACCGCTACTTTTGCCACTGTTACCGTTACTTCCATATTACTTTGCTACTAAATTACCTTGCTGCAGATACTAAGTTTTCCAGGTGTGGTTGAATTGACAACTCAACTACTAATACTTGAGAGTATTCTTTGGCCCCCCTTGTGTCGAATCAATAAATTTGGGTTGAATACTTTACCCTCGAAAACTGTTGCGATCCCCTGCACTTGTGGGTTATCAGTGCAAAAATACCCCAAGTTGCCAAGGGGCGGCTCCACACATTGCTCTAGTTTGGACCAACACTCATGTTGAGCACTGGCCTGGGGGGTTGAATTAAGAAATCCTCGGGTAGCGATAACTCCCTATGTAAGTTTTTGGTTAGTAGGCAAAAGGTAAAACCAATGTTGGATCTTGCTGGAGGAGTTTTATTACAAGCGAACTGTCAAGGAGGGCCCATAAACCCCGACCGCATTAGGACCGCAAAATCAAGGAACATAACACCGGCTTAGCGGAAACTAGGGAGGCAAGAGTGGAACAAAACACCAGGCAAAAGACCGAGCCTTCCACCCTTTACCAAGTATATATGTGCATTAATTAACATAAGAGATATTATGATATTCCAACATATCCATGTTCCGACATGGAACAACCTGCAACTAGCAACGTTATAAGAGGGGCTAAGCAAAGCGGTAACATATCCAAACAACGGTTTTTTGGGATGGTGAAAAAGGTTTGAGGTTGTTTCATGGCATATTGGGAGGCTTGATAAACAACTGGTGGGTAGCGCGACATAGCGATAGCATCAAGACAACTAGCATAGCAAAGATAGTAGTGAGATCCAAGGTGACATTCATCTTGCCTGAGATCCTGCTAGGAAGAAGACCGAGTCCATAAAGAAGACGAAGCCACATAGACGAACCAAGTGTAATCGAACAAATCCTCACGATCACAACGAAACAGGAACTACCGAGAAGAAGCAAACAACATGGTAAACACACAACACATAAACATGACATGATGCTCAACCAAGTATGATGCATGACAAGGCTACATGATGTTACTCATGGCAAGAGATGATGCAAACAAGAAGATCACTACAAAGCAAGTTTAAATAAGGCCGGATGTAAGGGCATATTTCTCCCTAAGTAGTTTTGGTGATTGATGACAATGCTTTTGCGGACTGATCGTGTGCTCTAAGCTCATACATGTATATCTCACTTATGGCACAAGACGATTGCTTGCCCCTCGGATTCTATGAAGGACGGTGTTTTCTTTTTGCTCCCTGTCGGTGGCTTTGAGTAATAGGAAAGCCGTACTATTAAGAGGGGGTCCGCGTCGGAAAGGTTTGGGTAGAATCAACACGTACACATCCTTCTCCCACACCACCTTTCCTTGCTTCTCTGGAGGTCCAACCGGTTATCTTTCGTTTTCGCAAAACTGTGGCTTCTTAACTGATCAACTGCCTAGCAAGCGGTAGTACCGCTCAACCAAGCGGTACTACCGCACAGTTACACGGTAGTATCGCCTGCCGACACGGTAGTACCGCTCCCACGGTAGTACCGCATCGCCAGAACGGTAGTACCGTGTATCTGGCTCAGGCGCTGAGTCTAAGTACAGAAGTGGATGCGGAAGTAATATTTTACTTCCGCATACAATGCGGTAGTACCGCTTATCTTAAGCGGTAGTACCGTGTCGCATTTTTGCTACTACCGTTTTCCCTGCGGATGTAGCCACGGATGTATTTTATTTCATCCGTGGTTGTGAATCATGTCGCAATCTTTGCCTAAGCGGTAGTACCGCTGCCGAAGCGGTAGTACCGCTCAGCCAGCGGTAGTACTGCAACTCGTGCGCGGTACTACCGCTCTCTGCGGGCTGAAACCTCCAATAACGGTTGGATTTGTCCCCCCACTATATATAGGGGGTCTTCTTCTCTAAGAAGACTTACCTCTTCCCCCACTACTCCATTGTTGCTCCAAAAGCTCCATTTCCGCCCGATCTCTCTCCCTAGCCAATCAAACTTGTTGATTTGCTCGGGATTGCTTGAGGAGGCATCGATCTACACTTCCACCAAGAGATATTTGATTCTCGCCACTAATCCCTTGCGGATCTTGTTACTCTGGGGTGTTTGAGCACCCTAGATGGTTGAGGTCACCTCGAAGCCATATTCCATTGTGGTGAAGCTTCGTGGTTTGTTGGGAGCCTCCAAGTTGTGGAGATTGCCCCAACCTTGTTTGTAAAGGTTCGGTTGCCGCCTTCAAGGGCACCACTAGTGGAATCACGGCACCTTGCATCGTGTGAGGGCGTGAGGAGAATACGGTGGCCCTAGTGGCTTCTTGGGGAGCATTGTGCCTCCACACCGCTCCAACGGAGACGTACTTCCCCTCAAAGGGAAGGAACTTCGGAAACACATCCTCGTCTCCTCCGGTTCCACTTGTGGTTATTTCTTACCTTTGCTTTTGCATGCTTTACTTGTTCAACTCCTATAGCATGCATGTGTAGTTGTTGTGCTTCTTTATCTTAGTTGTCATCCTAGTAGAATATCTAGACAACTTATTTTGTCGCTTAATTTTAAGTGGTTAAGAAAAGCTAAAAATTGTTAGTTGCCTATTCACCCCCCCACTAGTCAACCATATCGATCCTTTCAATTGGTATCAGAGCCTCGTCTCTTTTTAAGGACTTTACCGTCCGAAGAGTATGGTTGACAACGTAGTCGAGACGGAGGACCATTCCGGTGGAAATCCGTCCTTGCCTACGTTAGATGGGGGAGCCTCGGTCACTCGTGAGGAGTTCAATGTGGCATTGACCACATTGAAAGAATCACTAGCGAGCGAGGTCAAAGGCATGTTTAAAGAAATGTTTGAGGGGCTTAAATTATCCACCTCACCGTTGGAAGTGGGTCGTCCCGCTACCAACGTGTCAGAGGCTAATCCCGACAAGGGAGAAGCTAGTAGTGAGCAAGCCCCGGTCACTAAGCATGGAAGTGGGAAATTTGCCCAATCTGCTCCTCCTACTCACTATGGAGGACCCGTTCCCACACCACATTTAAATTCTGTCGGGCCCCCTCCCAAGTTTGTTAAAAATACTGATTTTTCTACTTGGGTGTTTCGTTTCAAACGTCATATTAATCATTGTTCCACTAACCTCTGGAGAATCATTGAGCAAGGTTTTTACCCATATGATCCCGACAACATGACTCCAAGAGAAACTGCCGATCATCAGTTCAACGAGTCCGCACTTTGCATTCTTCAAGATTCCATCCCTCCTGAAGACATTGCTCATCTTCGTCCATTCACTGGGGCCAAGGAAGCATGGGAGCATGTTGGCACAATGTACAAGGGAAGCACAAGTATTCAACGCTCCAACTATGAAGTGGTGCAAGATGAAGCTGATGAGTTTGCTATGATCGAAGATGAAGATCCTCGTGAACTTTATCGAAGATTAACTATTCTTGCAGTGTCTCTTCGAGATCATGGCAGTAAGGATACAGATGACAATTGGATCAAGCGCAAGTTCCTCAAGGCCATGATGCCCTATCATAAGGCCATGTCCTCTGTCATTCGTCAGAGACCGGACTGCCACACTTTATTCTCAAACGAAGTGTTGGATGAATTTGTTGCCATGAGGATCCTTGACGTAACCGCCGACAATGTGGTCCTAAGAGCTCAACGATCCAAGAAGCCTAATCTTGCTCTGAAGGCCAAGGCTTGTGTGGAAGAGGAAGAAGTGTAAGATGATGATGAGTGTTGCCCCGAGGACACCAAATATGCCTATCACGAGCACATGGCTCTTGCTTCAAGGCAATTCTGGGGCAAGAAGAACTCAAGGTCCAACTTTAACAGGAACAACTCCAGTGGGAACAAAGGGAAGCAACGAGTAAGGACATGTTTCAACTGTGGAAATGTAAGCCACTTCGTTGTGGATTGCCCATATGAGAAGAGAGAAGACTTTGGAGGCAAGCTTATTCGGAAGGACAAGTCAAAGTCCTATCCCAACAAGAACAACTTCATCAATAAGACTCCTCCGAAAGTGTTGGTGGCTCAAGAAGAATATGTGGAGGAGGATGACAATGATGAAGACGATGAGGTGACCACTATGGCCACAATTGCAATTGCTACCACTCCGCACTCATCTCTCTTCAACTCACCAAACGAGAACATCACCGCCAAGTGTCTCATGGCCAAGGCCACCAACAAGGTAACCCCGAACATCAATACTACTATCTCTTCTAACCCCTCATTAACTAATTGTATTGATGAGGGTGAGGGTATTAAGGAGGGAGAAAATGAATTTGATGTGTTCATAAAGAATCTCAAGGGCAAATCCAAGAAGCATGTTGTTGCTCTCTTGGAACAACTCGGTGAGGCCAATGACATTATCGAGGCTCATGAGGAAACCATTACTAAAATGGAAGGGCATAGTTGAGACTATGCCGATGAGATATCGGATCTCTCTAACGCCCTAGAGGAAGAGCGTGGTCTTCGTTTGACTCTTGAGGAGTCACACAACGATGATCATGCTAAATTAAAGAAAGATCTTGATCATGCGTTAGTTGTCTCTCGTGTCCTTAACTCTGAGAAGGCAAAACTTGTGGTTGACCATGCTAAACTCAAAGAGGAGTTTGACATACTTGACAAGGCTCACAAGGCCTTGAAAGGAATGCATGCTACTCTCAAGGAGTCTCATGATCAACTCCAAGTTTTGCTAACCAAGGAAAAGGCTATCTTTCCTCGCATGGTTTTAATTGATAATGCAAATGCTACTAACCCATGTTGTGAGCATGTGCATCTTGTTGAAGAGAATGCCGAATTGAAGAAGCAGCTTGAGAAAGGCCTTGTGACTTGCATACAAGGTGAGAAGAACCTCAACGCCCTTTTGAGCAATCAAAAGGAAGTTGTGGCAAAGGAAGGAATTGGGTTTGCTCCTAAGCCCAAGAAGAAGAAGAATGACAAGACAAAGCAACCACCCCCTCTCCGACAATCCTTTGTGAAAGAAGGAGAGGGCACGTCAACCAAGAAGAAAAGTGGTGGTGTCAAGAAAAACTCCACCACACCTTCAAACATGGCCGGCGATTTTAATCCTTCATATGTTTTATGCCGTGCTAGTGATGGCCATGTGTTTGCTAAATTTGTTGGTTCTTCTTATGAGTACATTGAATGGTCCATTTGGGTTCCTAAGACCCTCGTCACTAACCTCAAAGGACCCATTACCAAATGGGTACCTAAATCCAAGCATTGATCTATTGTAGGGGTTTGCTTCCGGTGGGGGATCATGGTTGCTCGATAGCGGAGCCACAAATCATATGACCGGAAGCAAAGACTTGGTGGTGGACGTGCATCTTGGTTCATCTATGTCCACTAACGTCGAATGGGGTGATGCTTCATCTTCTAAGGTATTGGGACTTGGCAAGGTTGTTGTCTCTCATGATCTCACGATCGAGAAAGTCATGCTTGTTGAGTCCCTTGCATACAATTTACTTTCTGTTCGCCAACTCGCACTCATGGGCTTTGCTACATTCTTTGATATTGATTCTGTGGCCCTCTTGTGGAGCAAGACTCTTAAAGTAGCCTATGTTGGGCATGTCGAGAACGGTCTTTATGTGGTTAACTTCTCGAAGCAACCCACTAAGGTCGCGACATGCCTAATGGCTAAAGTTGATGTGGGATGGCTTTGGCATCGCCGTTTGGCCCACGTCAATATGAGATCTTTGCAAAGTCTTCTCAAGGGGGACCATGTCCGAGGACTAACAAATGTTAGCTTTGCCAAAGATCGTGCTTGCAGGGCGTGCATTGAAGGAAAATTACATGAGAAGGCTCACCCTCCCACGACTATCATCTATTCAAAGAGACCTCTAGAGCTCCTTCACATGGATCTCTTTGGGCCTCCCACTTTTGATAGTCTTGGGGGTAGGAAATATTGCTTGGTGATTGTAGATGATTACTCAAGATATACCTGGGTATACTTCTTCAAGAAGAAGAGTGAGACCCAACAAACCGTCATCAACTTTGCAAATGAAGCTCAACGACAACATGAAGCAAAGATTTTGATGATCAGAAATGACAATGGCACCGAGTTCAAGAACTACACCTTGGATGAGTTTCTTGGTGATGAGGGGATCAAACATCAATATGCCGCCCCGTATACCCCTCAGCAAAACGGTGTTGCGGAGAGGAAGAACCGAACCTTAATAGATGCTGCAAGAACCATGATGGCTGAATTCAACTCTCCATACAACTTTTGGGCCGAAGCCATCAACACCGCTTGCCATGCGTCAAATCGTCTCTATCTCCGCAAAGGCTTGAACAAAACTCCATATGAGATTCTTACCGGTAACAAGCCCAATCTCAAGTACTTCCGGGTGTTCGGGTGTAAGTGTTTCATTCTCAAGAAAGGTGTTCGTTTGTCTAAATTTGAATCTAGAGCTCATGAGGGCATATTTGTTGGTTATGCTACAAACTCTCATGCTTACCGTGTCCTCAACAAGTCCACTGGACTCATAGAGGAGACGAGTAACGTAGAGTTTGATGAAAATAACGGCTCCCAAGTGGAGCAAAGTGGTACTTGTGATGCAGGTGATGAAATTCCTCCTCAAGCCATAAGAAGAATGGGTGTTGGATATATCCTACCCGTTGAGGAACCCCTTGTGGCCGAAGGAGAAGGACAATGTTCCACTCAAGTGGAACCATCACCAACCCAAGACCCAGACGCTTCCGAAGAACAAAGTGAAGGCCCTCAGCCTGATGAACAAGGCCAAGTGCAAGATCAACCTCAAGTTGGTGAAGAACCACCAATTGATGCACAAGGCCAAGTTCAATACCCCGAGCAAGATCAAGGTCAAGAGGAAGCTCAAGATCAAGATCTTGCTCATGATGACGCTCAAGATGATCAACTCAATGCTCCTCAGTTATCACTTGAAGAGCAATTAGAGCGTCGTGCTGCAAAAGTTGCCTCCAGGCTTGCTTCCAACGAGCATCACATCGAGAACATTTTAGGAAGCATCAAAAGGGGGTAAGCACTCGTAGACAATTAGCAAACTATTGTGCTCATCAAGCTTTTGTCTCCTTTGTTGAACCTAAGAAGGTCTATGAGGCGCTCGAAGACCCTAACTGGCTCAATGCCATGCATGAAGAACTCAATAACTTCGAGCGCACAAAGTGTGGCGTCTGGTGCCAAGACCAAAGGAGAATCATAATGTCATTGGAACCAAATGGATCTTTAAGAACAAGCAAGATTCCCATGGCATTGTCATCCGCAACAAGGCACGTCTGGTGGCTCAAGGCTACTCCCAAGTCGAGGGTATCGACTACGGTGAAACCTTTGCCCCCGTTGCTCGTCTTGAATCCATTCGTTTGTTGCTTGCCTATGCTTCCCATCATAACTTTAAATTGCAACAAATGGATGTGAAAAGTGCATTTCTTAATGGTCCCATTAACGAGTTGGTGTATGTTAAACAACCCCCGGGGTTCGAGGATCCTAAGTTCCCCAATCATGTGTATCAACTTGATAAGGCACTCTATGGCCTTAAACAAGCCCCACGAGCGTGGTATGAGCACCTTACCGAGTTGTTACAAGATCATGGGTTTGAAATTGGGAAAATCGACCCCACTCTTTTTACTAAGAAGGTCAAAGGGGAGTTGTTTGTATGCCAACTATATGTAGATGATATTATCTTTGGTTCTCCTAACAAAGCTTTCAATGATGAGTTCACCGTACTCATGACCACAGATTTTGAGATGTCCATGATGGGAGAGTTGAAGTACTTCCTTGGATTTGAGATCAAACAACGAAGAGAAGGCATCTTCATCAAACAATCCAAGTATACTCAAGACATGCTCAAGAGGTTCAACCTTAGTGATGTCAAGCCGGCTACTACTCCAATGCCAACTAAATGCCAACTTGACATTGATCCCAATGGTAAAGCGGTGGATCAAAAGGTATATCGCTCTATGATCGGATCCTTGCTTTACCTTTGTGCATCTATGTGACGCCCGAAGACCGACGTCCCAGAAGATTCCAGAAGATTCCCGAAGTTCCAGATGTTCCGGGTTGCCCGTGTGTTTATTTTGTGCTTGTGTTATTTATTTTTGCATTGCATCATGTCATCATGCCATCATGTCATTTTTATTTTGCATCTCAACCTAATAAATCGTGTGGACCTTCGGTTCATTTAAATCGAGGGAAGATGTCTTCTCTTTATAACATATAAAAGCCTCTCAATATTTAGGGAGCTATATTAAAAATATTCCAATTGTTTGGGATCACCGTAACACACTTGCAATATTTCCCCATGTCTTTTTCTCTTCGAGTTTCTCCTTAAAACCTTGCCAATAATTCTTTTCCGTTGTTTCGAGGTTCCTCCAAATTTTCGAACATTTTTGGACACTTCTATAATCACGTCTTAGCTCAAACCTATTTGAAATAAATTCAAATATGTTTGAATTATTTCTCTCGTTTTTGCCTTTTCTATTTTTCTCGGACCGTGCTATTTTGATGCCCGAGAAAAAATATCCTCTTGTGTTTTTGCCCTAAAGCCCCTCCTCATATTCTTTTCTTCTCCTTTTGGTTTCTGCTAAACAAGGTTCAGTTTTAAAAGAGCAGAGGCCATCAGGCCATCTTCCCCGCAGCCTTTCTGGCCCAAGCGCACCGGCCATCCCTCCTTTGGCCCACATCTCCTCCCTCGCCTTCAGCCTCCAGGACACCACCAGGCGCGGCTCAAGGCCCAGGCCTCGGCCTAACCTAGAGGCCACCGACAGCTCCCAGCGCTCGCACTCTCTCCCTCCTTTCCCGAGCCGCCGCCAGGCGTTCCCTCGTTCCCCTTCGACCTCCCTCGATCTGGTCTGCCTTGCCCCGATTCCCGACCGCATCCCAGCTCGCGGCCCTCTCGATCTCCCTCTGCCTCGACTCCATCCTGCGCCCGCATCGCCCTCCAGCGAAGGCCAGGCCCCGAGCGCCTTGTCTCCCCGCCGCCATGGAGCCCTCGAGCCTCCCTCCGGTCCTCCCGTTCCCCTCCTCGCTCCCGTTCCCCAGGAGTCGCCGGGCCAGGGAGGCCACCGCGCCGCCGCCCCTCCGGCGAACCCTGCCGCCACTTCGCCTGGCGCGCGCGGAACCGGCCGCCTCCATCGCCTCCCTCCGTCCTCGCCACCACGTCACCGTAGGCCGCCGTCCTCGCCGTGGCCTCATCTCCCCGTCGCCATGGACGCGCCGTCCTTCCTCTGCTCCGCCCCGAGCGCCTCTGCTGTCCAGTGCCGCGGCCCCGAGCGCCCGTCTCCAGCCCAGCCAGCAGCCGCGCCCCTCCGTCGCCGTCCGGCGCGCCAAGGCCCCCGCAGCACCTCCTCGCCATGGCGCCCAGCCAGCGACGCCGTGGCCAGTTCCCGCCTCGTCGTCGTCCAGCTCCGGGTCCAGCGCCCGTGGCCTCGTCGCCCCTTTGCTGCTGCCGTTTTGTTTTTGTTTTGTGTTGCTTGTGTTGTTGACCTTGACAGAGAACCGTGTACGCCTACACGCCAAAGACCCCAACGACCCGAACATCTACGGAAAAACGAACATGTACCACTACTTTCTCTACCGTCGCCGAGACCAAGTTCCACTACGTCCACGACGACCTTATGACAAGTACCACGACGACCGAACGACTACGATGTCAAGTACATCTACGAACGGGAACGCCTACACGACGATACTACCCGACGCGTCAAGTACCCCTTCGGATGCGTCAAGTTCGACTACACATGGAGATCCCGTGTACCCCGACGTCGCAAGTACCACGACACGTAATGTGAACGTCTACCATCGCCGAAGACCCGTGAACAACTACTTCCTCTTCGGAAACGTGAACCACTACTTCCTCTACGACTCGCGAGAACGCCTTCTTCCTCTACGTCTCGAACCGCCCCAAAACGCACGCTTCGAAGGTATAACCCCGAGACGTGACCCGTGAGATGTTTGTTGTGTTGTATGAAATGTTTCCCGTGTGTGCTTCGTGCCCGTTCCGACCTTTTGTCATGTTCCTCGGTTGCCTCGTCACCGACTCGTGGGAACCCGGTGACGGGATCACCCCACCTTCATCTCGTTTGACACGCTTCGTCATCTTTTGCACCGGTCTCTCAACGAGTTTCCGTAACCGAGTTGTTGCCTTTGCATCATTTCGGATCGTTGCCGTGGCACCCTTTTCCTTCCACCACGGGGACAATGCATCATATCTCTTCTTGATAACCTTTTAATAAAATTGCATAAACTTGATCATGTCATCCGCATCATGTTAACAACATTATATGTGTGAATTGTTTTGCTTTAATAATTGCTAAACATGCTCATGGGGATTTTCCGGAATTGTTGTTGTTATTTTTCCGGCCTCATTTAAAATGCCCAAATAGTGTAGTTTTATTATGCTTCACCTCTTGCCATGTTAACAAACATTTAATCTTGTTTTGTAAATAACGAGAGTCAACTAAATAATTAAATGTGGTGTTTCGTCAATATGCAACTCATTGCATATTGATCTCCACTTAACTTGTAGTATTTGTTTGTGCACTTTGCCATGCCATGCATATTTAAACCGGACATGCATCCTACTTGGATGTGCATTGTATGCCATGTTTATGCTTGTGTGTTTACCGTGTTGTTTGCTTCTTTCCGGTTGCTTCTCTTGTTAGCTTCGGTTTCGTTCCGGAGTTGTGAGGTTTCGCTCGACTGTGTTGCTCCGTCTACTTCATGGATCCGTTCTTCTCCCTTGTGGAATCCCAGGCAAGATGACCGAACCCCGATAACATTACTATCTTTGCCTATTGCTAGAGTATCGCTCTATAGTTTTGCCTCGATGCCCATGTTTTCCTGTCAGCCTCCTATTGTAACCATGAACCTGTCTAACCACCCTACCTATGCAAACCGTTGCTTGGCTAAGTACGCTTCGCTCAGCCCCTCTTATAGCATTGTTAGTTGCAGGTGAAGATTGAAGATGCTTGCTTCATGTTGAAGTTTGGTTGGGTTATATCACACTATATAAATGCTTAAATGAAATCATCTATATATTGGCAAGGGTGGAAGGCTAAGCCTTTTGCTTGGTGATTTGTTCCACTCATGCCGTTAGGAACCGTATAAACCGGTGTTATGTTCCTTGATTATGCGTTCCTAACACGGTTGGGGTGTATGGGACCCCCTTGATAAACCGCTAAGTGCTAAGTCTTTTCCAGCAAATCCCAACATTGGTACTATTTGCCTAATAACTAATAAAACTTGCATGTGGACTACCTATCCCTTTTATTTTAATTCAACCCCCCCGGGCCAGTGCTCCACATGAGTGTTGGTCCGAAACGAGCGGACTGCGGGGCCGCCTTGGGGCAACCTGAGGTATCTGGCATACACCTGTAGGACGTCTCATCCGGTCGTGTCCTGAGACTTAGATACGCGCGGCTACTATCAGGGTGTCAACACGCCGGGAGGATTTGCTGGATTAGCCTTACCTTAGTTCGGTTTAACTTGAGCACGGGATTCCGAGAATACTCGGGTCTTCCCACCTATGGAGTTGCGACTCCGCGGATCGTGGGCTTGTAATGGGTCAAGTTGGAACACCCCTGCAGGGTTTGAACTTTCGAAAGCCGTGCCCGCGGTTATGTGGCAGATGGGAGCTTGTTAATATCCGGTTGTAGATAACTTGACACAATGTTTCAATACACTACCAGCGTGTGTACCGTGACTGTCAATTTCCGAATAGGGATTCGGGAGTTGAACACGGTGGGGTTATGATTGACGTGCTTTAGATAGGATCACTTCGTGATCATCTTTCGACCGAGGCACTTCTCTTCTCGCTCTCTATTACGTAAGTTAGTGCTAGTTGCTGCTGCAGACTCTTGTTGTTCCTTCACCTCTTGTTCTTCTTCAGCCTTGTCCTCACCCAAGGCTTAAATAGTCGTGTTACCCGGGAACGGGATTGCTGAGTCCTCTGTGGCTCGCAGTTACTTCACCACACCAGATGCAGGTTCAGCCGAGTTTGATGCAGGAGATGGATCAGTACTTCACTTGGAGTTCGATGAAGAGTTTGGCCGTTTGCTTGTGACGTTTCGACGATCAGTAGTGGTTTCTACTAGGATTCGATCCTGACCTGTGGCTTTATGTTGTTTTGGTATCTTTCTTTGGATCTTCACCCGTAGTCGGGTTGTGATGTTTTGAATGATGATTGCTTATGTAATGTATTGTCTGAAGTGGCGAGTGTAAGCCAACTATCTCCTTCTGCAATTTAATCCCTCTTTTACATGAGTTGTGCAAAGATACCAAACTTGAGATCATTCTAGGATGGGCTTATACCTTTAAGTCGTGCCTCGACACGTAGGAGGTATAGTCCCATCCTGGGCATTACAAGTTGGTATCAGAGCCTTCTCCGACCTAGAAGCCCCCACTGATTGATCGAATCGTTGACGGTTGAGTCTAGGCACACACTGAAAATATTTTGAGTCATATATATATATATATCGGAGAGTAGGATTTCTTTTGCTCCTCATCTCTTTTCATTCTGGTGAGGACTCCTGACGATTACTCTTGCCTCTTCTACTTTCAAAAATTGCACCAAATTTTTTTTAGGATCTCGCGAGTATTGTTTGGATTGTTTCGATGTCTTTGTGACGAGAACATTGTTCTCGATGCCTCCTGTCATTAGGGGTTGTGGCAGTGTCCCGGGGAGTTGAGCTCCGAGGTGTTGTCGTCACAAATCCATCGCGGCAGTACTAGAATACTTAAGACGGCCGACATCGAAAACTCTCCTATGCGGCCAGTGGCAAGATAACCCCGACATCACCCAGTACTGGGGAGGTAGTTCGGGAGTATTGCCATAGCTTGTATAGTGGATGCGTTTCGAAGGTCCGAGGTAAACAGTTTCCGAGAAAGACTGGTTATGTGTTGAAGGATGGATACGCCTGGATGTAGGTTTAGAGTTGATTGCGCGGTGCTTCCCGTGTATCCCCAACACCTGATTGCATAACTGGAAACTTTCGGAAATCTATAGGTGGGTTCATCTAGTAGTTCTAGGCATTCTTCCAACGAATGCATGATATGAAGTTTGGGGTTCTACATTGAGTGAAGTGGTTTTATGGACTTGTTCTGATCGGGAGTTGCATCTTAAAGGGTCCTTGGCTATGCTGATCCGGGGATTGCAAAACCCTTTTGTAACATGTTCCATGAGCTTTCAGCACGAATATGTCGGACGAAACTTCTATCTTGTATTTGTTCCATCTGCTCCTTGTTCCTTTTTATTTATCTTTTGTTCTCCCAAGTGGCTTCTCGTCAAGCTGATGTACCTGCGGAATTCATTCGTTCAATTCTTTGCTCGGATGATATTGTGAAGATGATGCTGCGAATATCTATCCTTTGTTTTGTTTTCATTCTGGTATTCGAGTTGCTTCGATGTCAAATGTTGATTCCATACCTTTCCTAATCGGTGTTCTCATATTTCTATGGGAGTGCTAGTTCTTCTTGACCATCGAGAGTGTCATGTTAAATTCTTCTCAACCGGCGTCCTTTGCTTCAAGTTAATCCGATCTTTTCATCATCTGCAAGATCAACTCTCAGTTTTTTCTCAACGGTGTATGTTTCATTCATCCCAAGTTGTCCTTGTTTTCCCCACCCTCCCACCCTTCTTCTTCTCAGAGCAAGAGTTCTCAAATGAAGTATCCATTTTATTCATGTGATGTTTCATCATTCATCTCCTTCAATGTTCTTATCCGGTGATTTATCATGAAGATGCTCAAGAGCTTCAAGTTCATCATTCTTCGTTCTCGTTTCTTCTCTGGTGGATGTAATTCAAGATTTCGGTGTTGATCTTATCCTTTTCCTCGTTTCACAATGCTTTCTTATTCCGGTGCACCAATTAATCATTCTCCTCTTGTTATTCATATCCGGAGTGCTGAAGATTCATAATTCCATTCTTAATCCGTTCAAATTATTTTGGAGGATTGCTATCTTATTCAAGCCATTTAATTCAACCGGTGCAATATCTCTCAAGCAATTTTTTTCCAACGGTGATTTTCTTTGAGTGGGCCCTAACCCACAGGTCTTTTTTCAGGATCTTACCTGACTCTTCTAATTATTTTCCGGAGTTATTCTCAAATTCTTTCAAAGTGTGTCGTAAGAATGATTTTCCATCAGTCACATGCCTTCTCCAAGATCGCTTTCAAATTCTTTTCATCATTGGTTCAACCTTTTTAATTCTTCATTCCGGAGTGCTCAACAATTCTTATGGCATTTCTCGTCTTCATTCTCAACATTTGGAGACCGCAGGAGTGTTTCTCTTAAATCTTGGCCCGTTCTCTCAAGAGTTGTGGTTCTAGCTTCTTGCCATCCTCATTATTGTTCAGATTGTGAGGAATTCTTTTATACCCTTCCGAAGCATTTCATGAATTCTTTTCTTTGTGTTCCTCCGAAGGCCATCATTTCAGAAGAGTCTTCGTTCTCAGTTTGCAACTTCGTCCTCCAACTATTCTTCATTGATGCCTCTTCGTTCGTCTCCATATTCTTACGGTGGTTCATTCAAGATTACCCTTCCGTTGTTTTCGTTTTAATTCATTTGTTCTTTTCATAATCCTACCGGTGGTTCGTTGAAGATTTACCCAAGCTTGTGCTAGATCTCTCTTTAATTCTTTGCAACGAGAATAAGTAGTATGCCAAATCTTTTGGTTGTCATCAATTTAAATTGGTGAAGGATATGCATGACATAATTCTTATTCTTATTTCATCCAACTGGATTAATTCCTTTGTTTAGAGTTTATTCATGAGGAATAAATTCTAGGCTTCAAGTTGTTCGTCTTGTTTTCCGGAGCTCCAAGTTATTTCTATTATCATTTCAAAGCTCAATCTAATTCATCGCAGGCCTTGAATCTTATTCTTTTCATCTTTTGCTTCTCATGCTTTCATTATCGAAGTTCTTCATGGTGGTTCATCATCATTTAATTCATCCTCGAAGGCTTCATCAAGATTCTTGTTGGAGCTCAAGCATTCTTCATCATGCTTTCCAATTTCAATCCGTTCTACCTTATCTTTTCAGATGGTGTTATGTCATTCTTGACAATTCTTTCATGTTTCATGATTCACGAGTATCAAGAATGAGATAATTAAACCCATCATTTTCTTGTTCAGGAGATCTTTCCAACCTTTCAATTTATCTCTTGGAGTTATATTGGGTTGTATTTCCCCTAAAATCTTTCCCTAAGGATTGTTGCTAATTATGGTGCTCATAAATGACCCAAGTTCTTCATTTATCATTCCGATGAAATAAGTTTTCCATCTCCTTGTTAATCTCAATCCAAGCAATTCGTTTCTGTTAGTGGCTGGTTGTCACCTCATAATTTTGAGATGTTTTCCATAAGCCCACACCAAGCTTATTCTTTTCGTTGTTGATTTTTTTTCCAACAACTCCTTTCAACCCTTCTTCGTAAGGATGCCTTCTAAATCATTTCTAGTGGAAGAAGTTATTCTTCTTCGATCTTTTCACTCCATTATCCGTTCCGGAGGCCTTGTGATATTGCTCTCTTTAACCATCATCTCGTTTTTATCGAGATCATGTTCCTTCCCTTGCTTATCATTTAACCGGAGTGTTGTATTCTTCATTCAAGTCTCTCATCTTATCAAGTTTTGCCTGTCTTTTAACCGGAGTGCTATCTGAATCTTTCTTACCCTTGTGCCATTCTTTTATTTGTTTTGGAGACAATATGTTGTTGTTTTCATCAAGTACCATCTCATCTCCTCAAGTTCTTGTTAATTCCTTCCATTTTCAGATGGAGTGTTGTCCAAATTCTGTCATTCTTTTTCCTTGGCTATACCGTTGTGGTTTCATATTCTTTTGGTTCGTAAGCTCTAGTTTCATGTCTTTCAACCTTCAAGGTTCTCATAATGCTCCTTGTTCCTCTTTTCTAACGGAATTTTCATATCCGTTCATCTCCGTTGCATTCTTTCTTTCAAGTTTGTTCAACCTATCAAGGTTCTTTGGTTTCACTCGTCTGTCAAAGAAGCAACTTTGTTTTACCCCTTCCTCTTCCGTTTTTACCCGGTGATATCTGTGGGAGAGTTGTGACGCCCGAAGACCGACGTCCCAGAAGATTCCAGAAGATTCCCGAAGTTCCAGATGTTCCGGGTTGCCCGTGTGTTTATTTTGTGCTTGTGTTATTTATTTTTGCATTGCATCATGTCATCATGCCATCATGTCATTTTTATTTTGCATCTCAACCTAATAAATCGTGTGGACCTTCGGTTCATTTAAATCGAGGGAAGATGTCTTCTCTTTATAACATATAAAAGCCTCTCAATATTTAGGGAGCTATATTAAAAATATTCCAATTGTTTGGGATCACCGTAACACACTTGCAATATTTCCCCATGTCTTTTTCTCTTCGAGTTTCTCCTTAAAACCTTGCCAACAATTCTTTTCCGTTGTTTCGAGGTTCCTCCAAATTTTCGAACATTTTTGGACACTTCTATAATCACGTCTTAGCTCAAACCTATTTGAAATAAATTCAAATATGTTTGAATTATTTCTCTCGTTTTTGCCTTTTCTATTTTTCTCGGACCGTGCTATTTTGATGCCCGAGAAAAAAATATCCTCTTGTGTTTTTGCCCTAAAGCCCCTCCTCATATTCTTTTCTTCTCCTTTTGGTTTCTGCTAAACAAGGTTCAGTTTTAAAAGAGCAGAGGCCATCAGGCCATCTTCCCCGCAGCCTTTCTGGCCCAAGCGCACCGGCCATCCCTCCTTTGGCCCACATCTCCTCCCTGGCCTTCAGCCTCCAGGACACCACCAGGCGCGGCCCAAGGCCCAGGCCTCAGCCTAACCTAGAGGCCACCGACAGCTCCCAACGCTCGCACTCTCTCCCTCCTTTCCCGAGCCGCCGCCAGGCGTTCCCTCGTTCCCCTTCGACCTCCCTCGATCTGGTCTGCCTCGCCCCGATTCCCGACCGCATCCCAGCTCGCGGCCCTCTCGATCTCCCTCTGCCTCGACTCCATCCCACGCCCGCATCGCCCTCCAGCGAAGGCCAGGCCCCGAGCGCCTTGTCTCCCCGCCGCCATGGAGCCCTCGAGCCTCCCTCCGGTCCTCCCGTTCCCCTCCTCGCTCCCGTTCCCCAGGAGTCGCCGGGCCAGGGAGGCCACCGCGCCGCCGCCCCTCCGGCGAACCCCGCCGCCACTTCGCCTGGCGCGCGCGGAACCGGCCGCCTCCATCGCCTCCCTCCGTCCTCGCCACCACGTCACCGTAGGCCGCCGTCCTCGCCGTGGCCTCATCTCCCCGCCGCCATGGACGCGCCGTCCTTCCTCTGCTCCGCCCCGAGCGCCTCTGCTGTCCAGTGCCGCGGCCCCGAGTGCCCGTCTCCAGCCCAGCCAGCAGCCGCGCCCCTCCGTCGCCGTCCGGCGCGCCAAAGCCCCCGCAGCACCTCCTCGCCATGGCGCCCAGCCAGCGACGCCGTGGCCAGTTCCCGCCTCGTCGTCGTCCAGCTCCGGGTCCAGCGCCCGTGGCCTCGTCGCCCCTTTGCTGCTGCCGTTTTGTTTTTGTTTTGTGTTGCTTGTGTTGTTGACCTTGACAGAGAACCGTGTACGCCTACACGCCAAAGACCCCAACGACCCGAACATCTACGGAAAAACGAACATGTACCACTACTTTCTCTACCGTCGCCGAGACCAAGTTCCACTACGTCCACGACGACCTTATGACAAGTACCACGACGACCGAACGACTACGATGTCAAGTACATCTACGAACGGGAACGCCTACACGACGATACTACACGACGCGTCAAGTACCCCTTCGGATGCGTCAAGTTCGACTACACATGGAGATCCCGTGTACCCCGACGTCGCAAGTACCACAACACGTAACGTGAATGTCTACCGTCGCCGAAGACCTGTGAACAACTACTTCCTCTTCGGAAACGTGAACCACTACTTCCTCTACGACTCGCGAGAACGCCTTCTTCCTCTACGTCTCGAACCGCCCCGAAACGCACGCTTCGAAGGTATAACCCCGAGACGTGACCCGTGAGATGTTTGTTGTGTTGTATGAAATGTTTCCCGTGTGTGCTTCGTGCCCGTTCCGACCTTTTGTCATGTTCCTCGGTTGCCTCGTCACCGACTCGTGGGAACCCGGTGACGGGATCACCCCACCTTCATCTCGTTTGACACGCTTCGTCATCTTTTGCACCGGTCTCTCAACGAGTTTCCGTAACCGAGTTGTTGCCTTTGCATCATTTCGGATCGTTGCCGTGGCACCCTTTTCCTTCCACCACGGGGACAATGCATCATATCTCTTCTTGATAACCTTTTAATAAAATTGCATAAACTTGATCATGTCATCCGCATCATGTTAACAACATTATATGTGTGAATTGTTTTGCTTTAATAATTGCTAAACATGCTCATGGGGATTTTCCGGAATTGTTGTTGTTATTTTTCCGGCCTCATTTAAAATGCCTAAATAGTGTAGTTTTATTATGCTTCACCTCTTGCCATGTTAACAAACATTTAATCTTGTTTTGTAAATAACGAGAGTCAACTAAATAATTAAATGTGGTGTTTCGTCAATATGCAACTCATTGCATATTGATCTCCACTTAACTTGTAGTATTTGTTTGTGCACTTTGCCATGCCATGCATATTTAAACCGGACATGCATCCTACTTGGATGTGCATCGTATGCCATGTTTATGCTTGTGTGTTTACCGTGTTGTTTGCTTCTTTCCGGTTGCTTCTCTTGTTAGCTTCGGTTTCGTTCCGGAGTTGTGAGGTTTTGCTCGACTGTGTTGCTCCGTCTACTTCATGGATCCGTTCTTCTCCCTTGTGGAATCCCAGGCAAGATGACCGAACCCCGATAACATTACTATCTTTTCCTATTGCTAGAGTATCGCTCTATAGTTTTGCCTCGATGCCCATGTTTTCCTGTCAGCCTCCTATTGTAACCATGAACCTGTCTAACCACCCTACCTATGCAAACCGTTGCTTGGCTAAGTACGCTTCGCTCAGCCCCTCTTATAGCATTGTTAGTTGCAGGTGAAGATTGAAGATGCTTGCTTCATGTTGAAGTTTGGTTGGGTTATATCACACTATATAAATGCTTAAATGAAATCATCTATATATTGGCAAGGGTGGAAGGCTAAGCCTTTTGCTTGGTGATTTGTTCCACTCATGCCGTTAGGAACCGTATAAACCGGTGTTATGTTCCTTGATTATGCGTTCCTAACACGGTTGGGGTGTATGGGACCCCCTTGATAAACCGCTAAGTGCTAAGTCTTTTCCAGCAAATCCCAACATTGGTACTATTTGCCTAATAACTAATAAAACTTGCATGTGGACTAGCTATCCCTTTTATTTTAATTCAACCCCCCCGGGCCAGTGCTCCACATGAGTGTTGGTCCGAAACGAGCGGACTGCAGGGCCGCCTTGGGGCAACCTGAGGTATCTGGCATACACCTGTAGGACGTCTCATCCGGTCGTGTCCTGAGACTTAGATACGTGCGGCTACTATCCGGGTGTCGAAACGCCGGGAGGATTTGCTGGATTAGCCTTACCTTAGTTCGGTTTAACTTGAGCACGGGATTCCGAGAATACTCGGGTCTTCCCACCTATGGAGTTGCGACTCCGCGGATCGTGGGCTTGTAATGGGTCAAGTTGGAACACCCCTGCAGGGTTTGAACTTTCGAAAGCCGTGCCCGCGGTTATGTGGCAGATGGGAGCTTGTTAATATCCGGTTGTAGATAACTTGACACAATGTTTCAATACACTACCAGCGTGTGTACCGTGACTGTCAATTTCCGAATAGGGATTCGGGAGTTGAACACGGTGGGGTTATGATTGACGTGCTTTAGATAGGATCACTTCGTGATCATCTTTCGACCGAGGCACTTCTCTTCTCGCTCTCTATTACGTAAGTTAGTGCTAGTTGCTGCTGCAGACTCTTGTTGTTCCTTCACCTCTTGTTCTTCTTCAGCCTTGTCCTCACCCAAGGCTTAAATAGTCGTGTTACCCGGGAACGGGATTGCTGAGTCCTCTGTGGCTCACAGTTACTTCACCACACCAGATGCAGGTTCAGCCGAGTTTGATGCAGGAGATGGATCAGTACTTCACTTGGAGTTCGATGAAGAGTTTGGCCGTTTGCTTGTGACGTTTCGACGATCAGTAGTGGTTTCTACTAGGATTCGATCCTGACCTGTGGCTTTATGTTGTTTTGGTATCTTTCTTTGGATCTTCACCCGTAGTCGGGTTGTGATGTTTTGAATGATGATTGCTTATGTAATGTATTGTGTGAAGTGGCGAGTGTAAGCCAACTATCTCCTTTTGCAATTTAATCCCTCTTTTACATGAGTTGTGCAAAGATACCAAACTTGAGATCATTCTAGGATGGGCTTATACCTTTAAGTCGTGCCTCGACACGTAGGAGGTATAGTCCCATCCTGGGCATTACAATCTAGACCGGATATTATGTTGAGTGTGGGTTTCAAGCCTCACCTAAGGAAAGTCACTTTGTGGCTGTCAAGCGAATCTTTCGATATTTGGCTCATACCCCAAACTTTGGGTTATGGTACCCAAGAGGAGAAAATTTCAACCTTGTTGGTTTCTCTGATTCTGACTGGGCGGGAGACAAAGTGGATAGGAAGTCCACCTCAGGAGGGTGCCAATTTCTTGGTTGCTCTCTTGTTAGTTGGTCTTCCAAAAAGCAAAGTTGTGTATCTCTCTCGTCCACTGAAGCAGAATATGTGGCCGCTGGCAGTTGTTGTGCTCAACTCTTATGGATGAGGCAAACTTTAAAGGATTACGGTGTCACTTGTGACAAAGTGCCTCTTTGGTGTGACAATGAAAGTGCCATCAAGATTTCTCTCAACCCGGTGCTTCACTTCAAGACGAAGCCTATTGAGATTCGGTATCACTTCATCCGGGATCACATAAGGCAAGGAGAAATTGAGCTTCACTACGTCAACACTCATGATAACCTTGCAGATATCTTCACAAAGCCTCTGGACGAAGCAAGATTTCGCGAGTTAAGGCATGAGCTAAATATCATCGATTTGAGCAATGTGGTTTGAATCTGTGCACACACTCCTCACACTCGACATAGCAATCTTGTCTAGATGTAGGCATGGACTTATGGGGAGTATTGTTCTCTCAATGAACTATTCCTCCCCTTATTATGCATAAACTAACCAAATCTTCATCATTTGCCATACATAGTTGGCTTAAATGCTTCAAGTCGAGTTTGGATCATGGGCCCAAGGATAATTATTCGCTGTGCCATATCTATAAAACTCAAACATAGGTGGCCTCGGCCACCGCCCTCTTATGAGAAATTGGTGTTACGTGTTTTGCTTATGCACATGGTGTTTTTACTCTCTCTAGTGCTTAAAGCCTCATCTTTTCGTGCATTTTCTTGGGAGAGCGGTACTACCGTGATCGGTTACGAAACTACCGCGGAGGACATGCGGTACTACCGTACCTCCAGCACGGCAGTAATTTTTTACTGCCGCTGGTAGGGCGGTACTACCGCCCAGCGAGCGGTACTACCGCGCAAGCGGTACTACCACGATGACCGCGGTACTACCGCACATATCAGAACGTGTGGGGGTTATAAGCAGGCAGGGGGAGTTCCATCTCCCCCATACCCATTCACTCCTAACCCTCACGTCGTCCCTGTCTCTCTCTCTCTCAAGAACGCCGCCGGAGGACCTCGCCGGATCTCCTCCCTCGGCCACTCTTCTCGCTTTCCGACCGGTGGGATCGTTCCCCACCACGTCCTCTTGCCATGGATGCAGGTTTCTCCCCTTTTCCCCTCTTCTTATTGCCTTGCCTGATTTTTTAGGGTTAGGGGAGATGCTTAGTGTTTTTGTGTTCTTCGTGATCTTATCCATGGATGCTTAGGTTGTGGGAGAGTGTTTGTGCACTAGAAATATGCTTAGAGCCATTGCTACGAAGTTACTATGATCAGCCGTAGTACCGTGTGTCGATCTCGTTGGTAGTTTCTAGATATGTTCTTCTCAGATCTGTTTCGTGCGGTACTACCGCTGGAGAACCGCGGTACTACCGCACGATGTAATCCAGATCTGATCTGACCTGAGCGGTACTACCGCTGTCCTCAGCGGTACTACCGCTCGGGCGGAAGTAAAAACTGTAGTACTGCGTGCCGAGCGGTACTACCGCGAGCCAATACGATAATACCGCTCCGCATGCAGCACTAAGTTTTTTTAGTTCCGCCCCCTCGGGTGGAAGTAAACTTTTAGTACTGCTTGCCGAGCGGTACTACCGCGACCCAATGCGGTACTACCGCTCCGCATGCAGCACTAAGTTTTTAGTTCCACCCCCTCGGGCGGAAGTAAACTTTTAGTACTGCTTGCCGAGCGGTACTACCGCGACCCAATGCAGTACTACCGCTCCGCATGCAGTACTAATATTTTAGTTCCGCCTCTTCTGGCGGAAGTAAAACTTTACTACCGCAGCGTATGCGGTACTACCGCATGTGACATGCGGTACTACCGCTTACCCTGCGGTACTAATTTTTTACTTCCGCAAGGGTCAGTAGTACTACCGCTTCGATCATATTTTTTTTCGTAGCATGATCTCTTTTCTATTTCCCCTGGTTTCTCGTGTCTTTCGAGGTTTTGGCATTGATTCTTCTTGTATTTGTGTTGTTGTGGTCTTGTGTTTGTGTTTTTAGGTGGTGGCTCCGGTTTTGAGGGTCGTCGTACCAACCCAGTCCGTGACACCGGTTCCAAGCGCCTTTGTACCCCAAGTGATGTGCCAGAGGGCTCCAATCCCCAGCGCCGGTACAAGACTTCAGCCAACAAGCGCAAGGAATCATCAATATCTATGGAGGAAATGCCTGCTACTGAGTTCATGTCTAGAAGGAAGATAAACCCATATGGAGAACCCCGTGAGCACTTTCCTGGTGATGATGTCTTCTGGACCAAGCAGCAGTTTCGCATCTACCATGAGGTGCTCAAGACCAAGGCAAATCTTTATGTGGATGCTCACTGGGTTGATGTGGATCACATGAGGGAGGATAAGAACCGGGCATACTTTGCAGAGGCTCTTGATTTGATCGAACAGTTGGGCCTGGAACACATCATGACCTTCCAGAATGACTTTGATCCAGAGATTATTGCTCAATTCTATGCCTCTGTCAATTTCCAAACCAAGGAGGATCGCCCCATGACATGGATGACCAATGGTCACAAGATGACCTCTACTTGGAAGGAGTTCATGGACATTCTTCAGCTTCCTGATGAGGGTCTCCATAACCCAATTGGTTTTCGGCCTCACGCCAATCCTGAATCAGCAAACAAAGACAGACTGCTTCCATTCTATGAGGAAAAGACTCTTGCTAGTGGCAAAAAGTCTTGGGTGTTGAACCCTTTCTTGGACATCATGTATCGGATCTTTCGCAACACTCTGTTCCCTCGTGTTGGAGATAAGGACAAGGTCCATGCCTACCTGGTTGACATGCTTCTGATGTGTCAAGAGGCTCGCTCTACCCAGGCTGCACCACTTGACATCTCCCACATCATGTGGAATGAACTCCGTTTTGCCATCTACACTCGCAAGGTACCAATCTATGGTCCATACTTGTTTCTGCTGATCTCCAAGACTTGGGCGAAGTTATACCCAGAGGAGGAGCTCGAGGCCGATTGCTACCGTCATGATCCCATCCGTCTTCGCGTCAAGACTCGATGGGCCAACACCACCACTCGTGCTCAGGCTGCTGCTGCTCAGATGGGCACTGAGGAGGAGCCTGTGGAGGAGCCTGCTGATGTGCGTTCTGGCAGATTTGCCCCTTCCTCTTCCTCTACAGTGGAGAAGCCGTCTTGGGCTAAAAGGCTTCAGCAGAAGATGAAGGCCCTCTTCTGCATGCAGGCCAAGGGGCAATACCGGGCTCATGTGACTGATAAGAAGACTCGTCAGCGTGACAAGAAGATTCTGGCTTTGTATGGAGAGGAGGTTTCCAATGGATCCGAGGACAACATCACACCTGAGGCTACCTGGATGGCTCGCCAGGGGTACAAGTGGTCAGAGTCTGATGAGGAGTATCAGCCAGAGCAGCAGGGTTCTGATGATGAGTATCAGGAGGAGCAGCAGGGGTTTGGAGATGAGTATGACGACTAAGCTTCTCCCGGGCTGCCACCCGACTTCGTGTGCTCTTTTCCCCTTTGTGGTGTCTCGATGACAAAGGGGGAGAGTGATTTGTCGTCTTGTGCGTCTTGTGCTTGTTCGTGTGTTTTTCGTTGAACTTGGTTTATTTTGCGTGTTTATGAGAGACAATCATATGATGTAAGACATATGCCCCGGTATCGTTGAACTTATTATTATGTCTTTAATGTTTATCCTATGCAGTCAGTGTTATATAGAGTATCTCGTGTGTAGATTATAGGGGAGCACTATACCTAGTATGTGTGCGGTGCAGTCCAAAGTACAATCGTGTGAAGGCACACATACAGGGGGAGCTCACCTATACTCTAGGGCTTGTATTGCATACTCTATTATTTCTTCTCTGTGCAAATCTCGTGTTGTCATCAATACACCAAAAAGGGGGAGATTGTAAGGGCATATTTCTCCCTAAGTAGTTTTGGTGATTGATGACAATGCTTTTGCGGACTGATCGTGTGCTCTAAGCTCATACAGGTATATCTCACTTATGGCACAAGACGATTGCTTGCCCCTCGGATTCTATGAAGGACGGTGTTTTCTTTTTGCTCCCTGTCGGTGGCTTTGAGTAATAGGAAAGCCGTACTATTAAGAGGGGGTCCGCGTCGGAAAGGTTTGGGTAGAATCAACACGTACACATCCTTCTCCCACACCACCTTTCCTTGCTTCTCTGGAGGTCCAACCGGTTATCTTTCGTTTTCGCAAAACTGTGGCTTCTTAACTGATCAACTGCCTAGCAAGCGGTAGTACCGCTCAACCAAGCGGTACTACCGCACAGTTACACGGTAGTACCGCCTGCCGACACGGTAGTACCGCTCCCACGGTAGTACCGCATCGCCAGAACGGTAGTACCGTGTATCTGGCTCAGGCGCTGAGTCTAAGTACAGAAGTGGATGCGGAAGTAATATTTTACTTCCGCATACAATGCGGTAGTACCGCTTATCTTAAGCGGTAGTACCGTGTCGCATTTTTACTACTACCGTTTTCCCTGCGGATGTAGCCACAGATGTATTTTATTTCATCCGTGGTTGTGAATCATGTCGCAATCTTTGCCTAAGCGGTAGTACCGCTGCCGAAGCGGTAGTACCGCTCAGCCAGCGCTAGTACCGCAACTCGTGCGCGGTACTACCGCTCTCTGTGGGCTGAAACCTCCAATAACGGTTGGATTTGTCCCCCCACTATATATAGGGGGTCTTCTTCTCTAAGAAGACTTACCTCTTCCCCCACTACTCCATTGTTGCTCCAAAAGCTCCATTTCCGCCCGATCTCTCTCCCTAGCCAATCA
The DNA here is from genome assembly GCA_902687465.1 of Secale cereale. Taxonomy (NCBI): domain Eukaryota; kingdom Viridiplantae; phylum Streptophyta; class Magnoliopsida; order Poales; family Poaceae; genus Secale; species Secale cereale. Next base: position 703,355,667 of record LR738715.1, read on the forward strand.
AACTTGTTGATTTGCTTGGGATTGCTTGAGGAGGCATCGATCTACACTTCCACCAAGAGATATTTGATTCTCCCCACTAATCCCTTGTGGATCTTGTTACTCTTGGGTGTTTGAGCACCCTAGACGGTTGAGGTCACCTCGAAGCCATATTCCATTGTGGTGAAGCTTCGTGGTTTGTTGGGAGCCTCCAAGTTGTGGAGATTGCCCCAACCTTGTTTGTAAAGGTTCGGTTGCCGCCTTCAAGGGACCTTGCATCGTGTGAGGGCGTGAGGAGAATACGGTGGCCCTAGTGGCTTCTTGGGGAGCATTGTGCCTCCACACCGCTCCAACGGAGACGTACTTCCCCTCAAAGGGAAGGAACTTCGGAAAGACATCCTCGTCTCCTCCGGTTCCACTTGTGGTTATTTCTTACCTTTGCTTTTGCATGCTTTACTTGTTCAACTCCTATAGCATGCATGTGTAGTTGTTGTGCTTCTTTATCTTAGTTGTCATCCTAGTAGAATATCTAGACAACTTATTTTGTCGCTTAATTTTAAGTGGTTAAGAAAAGCTAAAAATTGTTAGTTGCCTATTCACCCCCCCCCCCCTCTAGTCAACCATATCGATCCTTTCACCGGAAACAACATATAACAATTTCGGTAAGTCCTCATATGCAAATTTTGAAATTGGTCCAGATCTGAATAACAAATTATGTTAAATTTGTTAAACAACAATTTAACATGCACCATGATGATCTACACGGTTTTCTAGTCAAGTTATATATAAATTTCATTTAATTCCGAGCTACGACCTAGAAGATATGAGCAAAACAAATTACGCATGGCATTGATGCAAAATACATTCAAACATCAAGCACACATACTGAAATCAAGGATGCAACAAGACATGATGCATCTACACATAAAACCAAGCAAGTTTCATATAAGGCATGCTCCAAACAAAGCCACGGTTCAACATATGCACACGAAACAAGATTAAAACATAATTTGTCCAAAACAGCAACTAGGCATATTACAAGCATCATACCAACATGCTACAAGAACAAGATAGGCACAAACATGAAATGCACTCAAATTACAGATTACATGCTTCAATTATCATCAAGGTTCAGGTCCATAGGCATCAATATTAATCCAACAAGATCAAGGCAACAAGCAACTTTATAACACATATTAGGACTTGGTGAAAAACTAGGCATACATGTGAGCAGAAATAACATGTTGACATGTTGAAGGCATGAAACAAACATTCTACAGTGCAAGATCATAGCAAACAAAAGCATGGCATGAAAGTATATGTACAACATGGCAAAACATGATTACTAAGCATCTCCATATAACCTCCAGATCAACGACATTCATCAAGACAAGATTGCAAGTCATAACAGATTCTCAGACTTAGCGAAAAACAGAGGTAAGGCTGAAAATAGATTCATGATGCATACTTCGAGACAATAAAAGTATATGCTACAGGAACATTTCATGGCATCAGAGAGCATGGAAAGCATGTACTAAACACCCTTAATAAAACATGATTACTGAACATGATCATTGTAACAACAGATTTGATGATAGCTTCAAGTGAACATGGTAAGATGATATAACCTACTTGGTGAAAACTGGGCATGCCGACGGTTATATTTTCAAGCAACTTGAGGGTACCAAAAGAACAAGCTACAACATGTTATAATTTCAAACAAGGACATGGATGGATAGAGCATAACATGATCTTCACAACATTCTCACTGGACATCTCCAAAATATGCATATATTTGATGGTAGCATCAAGTAAACATGGCATCACAATATAACTGTTTCAGACTTAGCAGAAATTACTAAGTCTCTGAAAACAGAAAACAGTGATTAGGTCACTTTGCAAGCTTGTTCCAACCAACAGAGGGCATACCATGATAAATGAATTACACCATTGCAAAGAGGACATGATTATGCTCCTAAAACATGTTGACATGATGCTCAAAAGAAAATCACACAAAATGCTATGAAAAAGACAAAATGGCAAGTTATATTAGTTTTCAGCAGTTAACAACAACATGCACTTTTGCAACAGGGATTAGCATGCCAAAATTCACCCTAACCTATATGCAAATGCAACCATCATGTAGAGCACTCTGAGCTGAACATTTTGACATATAATACACTCCATTCGGATAAACATGCACACAATTATGGCATCTCAAACAAGCACACATGAGATGAATTTTTCAAGGACTTGAAGAAAAACCACCTCGAGGAAAGTGGATGAAGGGGTTCCGGGACAGTGCAACTGTTTGGTTTGAGGGACGTCAGCGTCCTGGGACGAGGCTAGACGAGGCCGTCCAGGTCGGCATGGGACGGAGCTGTGCAGGGACGGGGACGCCGTTTGGTTGGCGGGTCCGGGCAAGGCCAGGAAGAAGGAGGACGTCGGGGTCAAGGCGAAGGTCCGGTGGATGACCAGCGGTGACGGCTACTAGCGGCAAACGAGAGGACGACCGGGGGTGGATCCGGGCGGGGCTGGCCTCGGGGACCCGTTCCTAGCGGTTGCGCGATCCGATAGAGCGAGGATGGTCAGCGACGAGCTCGAACCGGCCCGGATCTCGCCGGATCCGGGAGCTCCTTGGTGGGGCTTGACGGCGGCTCCTGCTGCTGGTTCGACGACGAGGGGAGTAGCAGCGGGGTTGAGGTAGCGGGGCGGCGCTGGAGTGGGGAGGCCCAGGAGCCGGGCGATGGCGGGAGCAGCTCCAGCGGCGGGGTCAGCGCGCACGGTGGCACAAAGGCCGGCGTTGAACGGCGGGGCGGCATGGGTCGAGCGAGGCGGCGAGGATGAGGCTCGGGCGACGGGGATGAGCGGCTGCGCGGGGGCGCGAGCCATGGTGGCGGGCAGCTCGGCCAGGTTAGGCCCGGGACAGGCCGGATCTGGGCCTGGCGTAGTGGAGGTGGGAGGTTGGGGCGACATGGCACGCCCTGGGTGGCCAGGAGAGGTGGCTGCGGTGGCGCAGGCCAATGGTGGCCCGCCAAGTGGCCAGAGGTGGCTTGCCGATGTTGGAAGTTGAGGTGGAGGTGGCTGGCGACTGCGGGGATCCTGAGGAGGAGGCTAGAAGTAGGTGGAGGGGGTTAGGGTTCCAAAAATGGAAGGGGGAGGTGATTTTATAGGGTGGGGGTCTAGGGTTAGGGGATTTGAGGCCGTTTCGGACCCTCCGATCACAATCAGACGGCCCCGGAGCATAGAGGGACGAGGATGGGCCAGGTGGGCTGATTGTGGCTGTGTAAAGAAGGCCTCGGGCTGAGAGGAGAGAAGATAGAGAGGCCCGACGACGGTTTTTGAGATCGAAAACGTCCGACGAATAAACCGGCAACGGTGCCGCTATATGTTTAACGGTCGGGCTATCAAATGGACTCCGAATGCGACGAAATTTGACAAGTAGTCTACCTACACTATAATAAGATTGCACGCCAACTTTGACCTCATCCCGAGAACACTTTTCAGCCACTAATAAAAATAATATTTCGAAGGTGTCGTGGGCGCGTGCGTCTGGGCTCAGAACGGACAACGGAGAGAACGGGGGACCCGTCTACTACGGACGGATGCAAGTTTGGAAAAGCATGCAGATGAAATGCACATCATGACATGGCAAAATGCAACACACAATAGAATGACATGGCAACTACGGCGAATAAGGAGAAGACATATGGTGCAACGGTCTCCGGGTGTCACACAAATCATGCATATAAGAATTCAGAGAAGACTCAAATAGTATTCACAGATAATCAATCATAAATCCACAATTCATCGGATCTCGACAAACACGCCACAAAACAAGATTACATCAAATAGATCTCCAAGAACATCGAGGAGAACATTGTATTAAAGATCAAAGAGAGAGAGGAAGCCATCTAGCAACTAGCTATGGACCCGTAGGTCTGTGGTAAACTAATCACACATCATCAGAAGGGAAGCAAGGTTGATGTAGAGGTGCTCCATGATTGAATCCCCCTCCGACAGAGTACCGAAAAAGGTCCCCAAATGGGATCTCACGAGGTAAGAGACTTGCGGCGATGGAAAAGTATTTTTGGAGACGCTTCTAGGGTTTGGGGAATATTTGGATATTTATAGAACTCAAAGGTGCAGGGGTTTCCCGAGAAGCCCACAAGCCCAGGGGCACCCCCCTAGGGTGCGCCCCTACGGTTTGTCGTCTCCTCGTGGGTCTCCTGCCCCCCTTTCACTACAAAAAAATACACTTCCGTGATGATACGTGTTTGTCACAGTAGGTCACGTTTTCTATCATGCATGTGCATCCATGACAAATTTATGACAGAATCAAGATAGTCATACCTGTGCTGTCATAGAAGTGTTCCATGACATTACCAAAATTATCATCACGGAAGTGTCCACTTCCATGACGATAAATCGCGCGTCACAGAAGTGCTTTCGTCAAGGGTGACCAACACGTGGCATCCACCATAACGGAACGCCGTTAAGCTATCGGGTCCGGTTTTGGATCCGATAACCCGTTAACAGCCCCGACCAATGGGGATTTTCCACGTGTAAAATCATCATTGGCTAGAGGAAACACGTGTCGGCTCACCGTTGGGACATATGTCATCACTCATTGGATCCAAAGCGCCTATGATACGTCGACACGTGGCACGACCCAACAGAGGCCCATTCCTGTGAAAAGGCCGGCCCGTTTGACTTGGTCAAAAGGTGGCTGATGTCTACACACGCTTCTATTCTTGTAGACTATGTTGGGCCTCCAAGCGCAGAGGTTTGTAGGACAGCAGCAATTTCCCTCAAGTGGATGACCTAAGGTTTATCGAACTCAGGGAAGTAGAGGTCGAAGATGGTCTCTCTCAAGCAACCCTGCAACTAAGATACAAGAAGTCTCTTGTGTCCCCAACACACCTAATACAACTAGGAGTTGTATAGGTGCACTAGTTCGGCGAAGAGATGGTAAAATATGGATGATAGGAGTGGCAAAGCAAAGTAATATAAATCTGTAATAAAAAGTGCAGCAAGCAAACAAGTGGTAAACGTGAGCACAAATGGTATTGCAATGGTGGAAACAAGGCCTAGATTTCATACTTTCACTAGTGGCAACTCCCAACAACATTAACATAATCGAATCACATGATATTTCCCATAAAACATGCAAGGGGGACGCACCCGGAGGTCATTCCTTTGTGGTCAAGAGAGGACGAGAATTATGTAGGGCTACAAAAGCACACCTCAAAGTTCGTAGTTCTCAATCTATGGATTTCCCAATGTCACCGCGGCCATCCAAAGAGAGTACCACAATCACCACAACATATCTAAAGGATAGTCAAAGACAAGCACCAAGAGACTTTCAATCTTCAATCCACACACAAAAGAGGAAATCACTCATGAAAATATTCTTCTAATCCATGTCCAATAGACCGCTGTCACCTTGGTCTCGGGGATTATACTAGATAAAGACAAGTGGGTACATCAATCCAATACATAGAGGAAGGGGAAATATCATGGGATCACCCTAGATTAACATAGCCTATGATCACAACGAAGATCACATCATGGGAGAGAGAATGGACCACATAGCTACTGGTAGAAAACCTCAGCCCCGAGGAGGAACTACTCCCGCATCATGGAGGGAGGAAGCAACGTCGATGGAGATGAATCCGGGGGCACTTCCCCGTCCCGGCAGGGTGCCGGCACAGGAATTCTGGTCCCCCGAAACTTGGTGGCGATGGCGGCGGAGATCGGAATAGCTTCTGGAGAAAAGGGTTCCGGAATCAGGGTTTCTGCGACGGGTGTTAAATATATGCCAAAGGGGGTCGCCAGGGGAGCTAAGGGGGGCCCACGCGGCCTGGCGCGGCGGCCAGGAGGCGGGCCGCGCCCACAGGGCGCCTGGAGCCCCTGTGGCCCCCTCTGGCCCTACTTTGGCTGCATGGAAGCTTCCAGAACGCTGATTTTTTATATATTTTTCCCGGAATTTTTCTGGCAATTTACGTAATGGGAAAACCTGAAATACAAAAACAGCAGAAAACAGAGACTGGCACTGGGGTGCACTCAGTTAATAGGTTAGTCCAAATATGATCAAAAGTGTATGGAAGTGCATAAATATCATAGCAATATCACACAAAAGAGTCATGGAGCAAGCAGAAATTATAGATACGTTTTGGACGTATCAGTGGCAGGCCGGCCCACAGCAAGCCTGTTAACGGCTTGTTCGCATATAGCCCATTTACAACCTGCTAACCCAGGGCCCGTTTACGGCCTATCCGAATTAAGCCTAGTAGCGTCATCTGGGCCGTCCAATATAATTCCAGCCTGTTTTAACTTCTGGCTCATGTATGGCCCATGACGTCTTTTGGCCCATATGAGGCCCTTAGTAACCCTCGGCCCATTAACGGCCCATGGTAAAACTGGCCCGTAATGAACAGTGTATCACTTTATACCCATTAACGACCCATTATATAAAAATAAGCGTGTTAACGGCCTATTCGCATATAGCCCATTTACAGCCCGCTAACCCAGGGCCCGTTTACGGCCTATCCGAATTAGGCCTAGTAGCGTCATGTGGGCCATCCAATATAATTCCAGTCCATTTTAACTTCCGGCCCATGTATGGCCCATGACGTGTTTTGGCCCATATGAGGCCCTCAGTAACCCTCGGCCCATTAACGACCCGTGGTAAAACTGGCCCGTAATGAACAGTGTATCACTTTATACCCATTAACGGCCCATTATTCCATTGGGCCGTTTCCAGCCCATGTTATATTTCGGCCTTCTCAGGGCCCATTTATTATTGGGCTCATTTCCATCATTCGTTTACTTTCGACCAGTTACTGTCATTTTCTGCTTGTGGGCCAAATACAACTCGTGGTTATAGTCGGCCCGTTTGTGGCCCGTTAATACGTTGGGCCGTTTTTGTAGCGTCATCAAATACGGCCTATTAATGATGGACCGTTATGGTCGGCCCATGAACGGACGATTTCAACTCTAGCCCATTTATAGCCATAATGTGGTCTGTTATTGGCCCATGTTTGGCCAACCAATCATACGGCCTGTCGGTGTACTAAGATAGGGGTACCTTAGTACCCCAACTTGTGCACGGGCAGTAGCAGCTTCCCGTGGCAGGGCTTACTACGTGCTCGCCAAGAACCGTTCTGGCCCCTATGAAGCCATTCAAGAACAAAGTATACAAGTCAGAAGATCAAGGCCCCGGCAAGAGGAGCTTGCCGGGAAGGCCGCACCAGGCTCAAGGTTATCACTTTAGCACAAGACCCTGGCAAGAGGAGCTTGCCAGGAAGGCCAAGGAACACATACCTCAAGAGATGCCTCAGCGCATCATGCGCCCCGGCAGGACCCGAAGAGCCACAAGCTTCCGGGCCCGGCAAGATCACGACCCCGGCAAGGTGCTTGCCGGGGAAACCTACGCTGTGTGCCCACGCTCCAGCTCATCTGCCCACGCGTCACCCTGGGGCCCTTCCAGGGGCACGTGGCAGACGGCTGTGCAGCCTGGGGCACACGGTGGCAAGCCACGGTGACGAGGCTACCGCCGTGGCGAACGGAGAAGCATGGGCGGACGCTTTTGGGGGCGACGGCGACGGGCATTTAATGCCCTTGTCCCCCACTGTCAAAGTTAGGTGAAGACCACTGTTCATATACTGTTCATGCACTGTTGCAACTACCACCAAATTTACACTTTTACCCTCCTCTACGTTGGCACCTGTCGGTGACCCCTTTGAGCTATAAAAGGAGGCCCATGCACAATGTAGAGGGGGTTCGAAACCTAGACAACTCTCTCGCTCGGTGTAGCTAGTACTATAGATCTTCAAGCTCCCGAGCTCAAGAACTCAATACAACCTAAGCAGGAGTAGGGTTTTACGCGTCCGCGCGGCCCGAACCTGGGTAAAACTGCCCGCATGTGCTCCTCGATCTGCTCTCCGTGCTCCCTCCGCTCCCTTATCGCAACGTAGAAGGGGCTCCGGTCCCATAGGTGTACGGGGGCGGTCAGTTTCCCCCGACATCTTTGGCGCGCCAGGTAGGGGGCGTCGAGGTTGTGCGAACCTGATCCGGCGCTCACGCGGGCGCAACCTTCAGCAACTTCACCAGCTTCATCAACCTCATCGACATCATCAACATGCCTCCGAAGAAGAAGGCTTCGGAGGTCGGAGGCCCGTCTGCGTCGATCCCGCCACCACCAGAACCAACGGTCGGTGGGGTAGACGCCGGCGGAAGGTTGACCGCCGGTGAGGAGACTCACGGTGCCACCAAGTCCAAGGACAAGACGGACGACCGGGCGAACTCCAAAGCCTCGGTGTCAGTACACGCCCCACGTCCCTCCCAGGAGGTGCAAGACCAGCAGCGGCGTGGTACGGGAGGTACCATACGCTTGCTGGGGCGTGGCCAAGCCGGAGGATCGCGGGATGCTCAAGGCCAGCGTGCTGGTACGAGCAAGGCGCGGTCGCCAGGGCGAGAAACTGCTCCTTCTAACCCTGTTAGAAGTCCGAGCATATCTCGCTCCTCGCACCGCTCGCCGCCGCTCCCCTCCTCTCCAGCAGAAGCTCTAGCAAGAGCACAGCTGCTCCTCGACTTCCCTCCAGCGGCAGATAAAGCCGAAGACTGGAGGGCGACGATCCAGAGCCTCATCGCCTTCGCCAACAACGACACGCCGCAGCAGCCGGCAACATCACGGCCGCGGCAAGTTGACCAGGCGAAGGCCGATGGAGACAAGACCGCCGGGGGTGCAACTACCGTGCACTCCCCGCCACGGAAGCAGAAATCGCCACCCCGCCGGATCAACGTTGACGACGACTCTACGGCGTCGTCGGATCCGCGGGCTCGCCGTGATCAGCGCCAAGTCCTAGACGACAGGCGGCAAGAGGACGCTCGGACTCGCATCGAGCGTCGACGAGAAGCCCGAAGACAATCAGATCAGCGCGCTGGGACCGATGTCGACGCGCACGCGCCCGGTGAACCAGGAGACTTGCCGTACACGGCAGGTTGCCCTACGTTCACCCGTGAGCTGCGGCAAGTCCAGTGGCCCAGCATGAAGAATTTCAAGCCCGATGTACCCGAGAAGTACGACGGCAAGACACACCCCTCGGAGTTCCTCAACATCTACACCATTGCGGTGCAGGCTGCCGGGGGACGCGACGAGAAGATCCTAGCCAACTACTTCCCGCTAGTGCTTAAGCCAAATGTCCGGTCTTGGCTTATGCACTTGCCGAAGAACTCCATCTCCTCATGGGCAGATCTGTGCCACCAGTTTGTTGGCGCCTTCACGGGCGGCCACAAACCCCACGGCCAGGAGAGCGATCTCCACATCCTCGCCCAAAAGGAGGGAGAGTCCCTGCGCAAATACATCCAAAGATTCAGCCGCGTCCAGCACAACATTCCCGACGTCCACCCTGCCGCGGTTATCAGCGCGTTTCACCAGAACGTGCGTAACCGCCGGATGAGGGAGGAGATGGCCATGACCAAGATCCGGGATGTCAGCGAGCTCTACGCTCTGGCTGACAAGTGCGCGCGCGCTGAAGAGGGGAGGAAACTCCCCGGAGAGGATACTGGCGCAGGAGGATGCCGCCCCGGCAAGGAAAAACCGGCGGCAGAATAACAGAAAGAAGAAAAGCAAGGAGGTTCTGGTTGTCGAGCAGTCTGACAAGGAGGCTCCCGCCAAGAAGGCACAGGCTGGCGGTTCCGGCAAGGAGCCCGCCCCTGTAGCGGTAGCCGACAAGCAGGACGGCTCCGACAAGCAGTACTGCAAGATCCACCGCACCAAGGGCCACGATCTCCAGAACTGCAAAAGAGTGGAGTACCTCGTAGAGCAGCAGAAGGCTGAATACGAGCGACGCGACAATGAGAAGGCCCAAGGAGGCGGAGGAGAACCCAGCAAGAAGCAGCCGTTCAATGGCCGGGGAGGACGCCGCGACAAGGCTAAGCAGCGGCAAGGTGACAGACCTCCCCGGGGTCGCGACATGGATGAGGATGAAGACGACGATGATGACATGGAAGAAGGAGACAACAGCGAGCAGGAGTTCCAGAAGGCCACAGAGGTTCTGTGTGTCGACGGAGGTGCCTCTCTGCACACTTCCCACCGCCAGCTCAAGCAGTGGGTGCGAGAAGTGAATGCAGCTGAGCCGCCCGTCGAGTCACGCAGGCTGCTGAAGTGGTCTGGCACGCCCATCATCTTTGACCTTGAGGACCACCCTGACCGCACAACTGCGGTCGGGTGCTTGCCGATGTTGGTCTCACCAACTATCCGCAACCTCAAGATCACCAAGATGTTGGTTGACGGCGGGGCCGGCCTGAACTTGATCTCCTCAGCTGTGATCAAGAAGCTACAGATCCCCGACAGCGAGCTCGAGGAAACCGGGTCGTTCCAAGGGATCAACCCGGGAAGGAGCAAGCCGAAGGGGAAGATTACGCTACCACCTTTGGCGGGGAGCTCAACTTCAGGACGGAGAGGATCACGTTTGATGTTGCTGATATCCCATTACCATACAATGGGATACTTGGCCGTCCTGCCCTCGCCAAGTTCATGGCAGCTTCCCACTATGCATGCAACATGCTCAAGATGCCGGGGCCGATAAGCGTCATCTCTGTCCCTGGCGACAAGAAGGACGCGCTTATCTGCGCCGACAAGATCTACCGGGATGCAGCAGCCGCAGCAGAAAGCAACACACTTGCCGCTGAAGCTCCCGGGGGGAAGAACAAGACCAAGTCCGATAAGAGCTCTGGAGCCCACTCCGGCAAACGCACCTCCTCGGAGTGCTGCGCTGCCGTCGAGGACGCGCCATCGAGCTCCACCTACAAGTGCAAGAAAGGAATGGCAGCTCCACCGGCAACCAAGAAGGTGTCCGCCAAGGAGGACGGCACTGGTGGTACCTTCACCATCAGTGCTACACTCGACCACAAATAGGAAAGCGCGCTCGTTGCCTTCCTGCGGGCGAATGTCGACGTGTTTGCATGGCAACCGTCTGACATCCCCGGCGTTCCTAGGAAGGTAATGGAGCATAAGCTTGTTGTTTGTCTTCACGCGTGGCCCGTCAAGCAGAAGGTCAGGAAGCAAGCCGTGGAGCGCCAAGAGTTCATAGCTGAAGAGATAAAGAAGTTAGAAGCAGCAGGCCTGGTTAGAGGCGTAATACATCCCACATGGTTGGCCAATCCAGTTGTCGTGCGAAAGGCTAATGGAAAGTGGAGACTTTGTATAGACTTCACCGACGTGAACAAAGCTTGTCCCAAGGATCCCTTTCCCTTGCCGCGCATCGACCAAATTGTTGACTCCACAGCTGGATGTGAGTTGCTCTCATTCCTTGATGCATACTCAGGTTACCACCAGATATTCATGGCCAAGGAAGATGAAGAGAAGACTGCATTCATTACTCCATGCGGCACATATTGCTTCATACGCATGCCCTTTGGATTGAAGAATGCAGGCTCAACATTTGCAAGGGTGGTGCACACTGCTTTTGAGCCACAGATCCACAGGAATATAGAAGCCTACATGGATGATATAGTGGTCAAAAGCAAGAGCAAAGACACCCTGATACAGGACTTAGAGGACACCTTTGAGAATCTGTGCAAGATCCAACTCAAGCTGAACCCCGAGAAGTGCATCTTCGGAGTTCCCTCCGGCAAGCTTCTCGGGTTCTTTGTGTCCCAGAGGGGGATTGAAGCCAATCCCGACAAGATAAAAGCCATCGAGCAGATTGATGCCCCGAAGCGCGTCAAGGACGTAAGAAGACTTGCTGGTTGTGTGGCTGCCCTCAGCAGGTTCATTTCAAAGTCTGCAGAGCGCGCCCTGCCTTTCTTCAAAATTTTGAAGAAGGCAGGTCCCATGAAATGGACTCCGGAAGCGGAGGCAGCACTGCAAGACTTGAAAGGATACCTGTCCTCCACTCCGATACTTGTCGCACCTAGGCCACAAGAGAAGTTGCTGCTGTACCTAGCGACAACCAATCAAGTGGTTAGTGCTGCGTTAGTAGCGGAGAGAGAGGCGAATGAGGAACCCACATCCCCGACAAGCGAATCCAGCGACAAGCAGGGGGCTTCCCCGACAAGCTCTGGCCCCGACAAGGACAAGTCTGCGCAGGAGCAAGGAGAAGTAAGAAGGAAGATGGTGCAGCGCCCAGTGTATTTCGTAAGTTCCCTTCTGCAGGGGGCTAGATCAAGATACTCTGGGGTGCAGAAGTTGCTGTTCCGCCTCCTCATGGCCTCAAGGAAGCTGCGCCATTACTTCCAAGTGCACGAGATAACGGTGGTCACTCGCTTTCCGTTGAAGAGGATATTGCAGAATCCCGAAGCAACAGGCAGGATTGTCGAGTGGGCACTGGAGCTGTCAAGCTTTGGTCTTAAGTTTGAGAGTACTTCAACCATACAGAGCAGAGCTTTGGCAGAATTCATAGCAGAATGGACCCCAATGCCAGATGAAGAAGTCCCAGAGACAAGCGTCCCCGTCCAAGAAGCGAGCAACGAGTGGATAATGTACTTTGATTCGTGCTTTCTCGCTGCAAGGCGCCGGTGCTGGCGTGGTACTCATAGCGCCCACCGGAGAGCACCTCAAGTATGTTGTCCAGATGCACTTTCCCAAGGAGCAAGCGACAAACAATACTGCTGAGTATGAAGGTTTGCTTGCCGGCCTCAGAATTGCGGCCGAGCTTGGGATCAAGAAGTTGATTGTGCGGGGAGATTCACAGTTGGTGGTCCGACAAGTGAATAAGAGTTACCAGAGCCCTTTGATGGAAGCTTATGTTGATGAAGTGAGGAAGCTTGAAGAGCACTTTGAAGGTCTGCAAATGGAGCACGTCCCAAGAGCTCGGAATGATATTGCAGATGGCCTCTCAAAGTGTGCTGCAATGAAGTTACCTGTGGAACCAGGGACCTTCGTGCTCAAGTTAACTCAGCCATCCGTTACACCATCAGTTGGGCAAAACAAGAAGAGGAAGTTGGTCTCCGGCGACTACTTGCCGGCGGACCTTCCCGAAGCCGCCGCCAAGGTCCCCAAGATCAACAGCCAAGATGCTGAGGAACAGTTTGCTCCTGCAGATCCAAGGGTCTGTACAGTTGAAGCAGGCATTCCCGACAAGCCTTGCCCCGGCAGGCTTGCCGGGGGACCATCAGCTCCGGCAGAGCCGCAGGTTCTTGCCGTAGAAGCTGAGGTTCCCGCAGCAGCCCTCATGCCTTTAGTCCTTATTGTTGAGCCTCAGGCTCCAGCATGGGCACAACAAATCGTTCGCTTTCTGCAAACTGGAGAACTTCCCGACGAGCCAGAAGAGATAGAGAAAATAACCACGCAGTCGAGTATGTACCAGTTTGTTGGCAATGAACTGTACAGAAGAAGACTCAATGGTGTCAGGTTGAAGTGCATTTCCAGGGAAGATGGACAGAAGCTGTTGGCAGAGATACATGGAGGCATATGTGGCCACCACATTAGCGCAAGGGCACTTGCCGGGAAGGCGTTCCGGCAAGGGTTCTTCTGGCCAGAAGCCCTCCAAGATGCGACTGCACAAGTAACCAAGTGTGAAGCGTGCCAGTTCCATGCCAAGCAAATTCACCAGCCAGCTCAAGCTCTCCAGACGATCCCTTTGTCCTGGCCCTTCTCGGTCTGGGGGCTCGATATTCTCGGCCCTTTTCCCCGCGCAGTCGGAGGCTTTGAGTACTTGTACGTAGCAATCGACAAGTTCACAAAGTGGCCAGAAGTGGAACCAGTGAGAAAGGTGACAGCACAGTCAGCAGTCAGGTTCTTCAGATCGATTGTTTGCCGTTTCGGAATCCCTAACATGATCATCACCGACAACGGCACATAGTTTACAAGTCGCACCTTCATGCAGTACGTCCAAGACCTTGGCGCCAAGGTCTGCTTCGCTTCTGTTGCTCACCCGAGGAGCAATGGTCAAGCGGAGAGGGCCAATGCTGAAGTGCTGCGCGGACTCAAGACAAGAACCTTCGACAGGCTACACAAGTGCGGAAGAAACTGGATAGAGGAGTTGCCGGCGGCTCTTTGGTCAATCAGGACGACACCAAATCGAGCCACCGGACAGACACCCTTTGCTCTTGTCTATGGAGCAGGGGCAGTTCTCCCCACGGAACTCGTATACGGATCTCCTCGAGTGCTCGCTTATGATGAGCTCGAGCAAGAGCAATTGCGACAAGATGACACATTGCTCCTTGAGGAGGAATGTCTCCAGGCTGCTGTACGAGCTGCTCGATACCAGCCAGCCTTGCGTCGCTATCATAGCTGCAAGGTCAGGGCCAGGAGTCTCGAGGAAGGCGACCTTGTTCTTCGGCGTGTTCAGTCCGCCAAGAATTCCAACAAGTTGACGCCGAAGTGGGAAGGCCCTTATCGGGTGAGACAAGTCACAAGGCCCGGCGCTGTCCGCCTTGAGACAGAAGAAGGCTTACCGGTGAGCAACTTCTGGAACATAGAGCATCTTCGCAAGTTTCACCCGTAAGGCGCGGTTGCCGTGATCCGCTCCGGCAACCACCTTTTGTACAAGTCTTGCCGCTGTTGCATGTAAACCTTTGTACATAGCCGGGCGCAGATCCCGTGCATCAGTAAAGCTTTTGTGCTTCACACTAATTCTCATTTCCATGCTTTTCTTTGTTATTTGCATGCATCATCTCACACTTTGTGCAACGCACATCCCCGGTAAGCACTAGCAAGCCATGAGGCCCTATACTTGTTTTTCCTCCTCTTTTTCTTTCCCTCTTAAGCAGAAGGAGTATTCCTCGCGCACAAGTTTGCCGGGGGGGAAGGAGATGGAGGCATGAACCAAGCACTGTTCAAGAAAGAGAAGCCTTGTCGGGGAGCAAACAATCTATGAAAGCTAAGTTACCAAAGTTTGAGTAATTCAAAATTTTCAAATTTTTTAGTTGTCTTCCTTGAACAACCACACTTTGTATGGAAAACCTGTGCGCGGAGGAACCTACCCGTGGCTAGCCGCACCCTTACTTTGTTTCGAGCACGCTCAACGACTTAAGTGAGCTGCGACAAGTGTCGCGCCCTTACTTCGTTTTCGAGTTCGCTCAGCAATCTAAGTGTGCTGCGACTAGCTGCGGCAAGGTTTCTTGCCGGCAAAGGTATTGCCAGCAGGCTGCTAAGAGTCCAGCACTCAGCGCTCACGACAAGGGTCCTTTGCCGGCAAGTTCCCTAAAAACGTAGGGTGGAATGCATACAAAGTGAAGGGACCAAAGCAAGGGAGATGACACTGCATTGGTTGCTCAAAATAAGATTGTATATTACAGAGATAACTTGCCGCAATACTAACAGATTCTTGTCCGTAACATGCTTTGCAGCGGCAAAGGAAGCAGAAAGAAAGGAACCTAATCTACGCGGTCGCCTTCACGCCTCGTGATCTTGCCCACCTTGGCGACGATGTGGGAAACTTGCGCCTTCAACGCCTCCTGGTCAGCTTCGGGCGGCAAGGAGCGGAGGACATTGACGAGGTTGATGCCGGGGTTGCGGTAGACGATCTTCGATAAGACCCGCTCCATGGTGCCCATGCAGAGCCGACGCGCCTCGTCGGCCAGCTGCACGGGGATTTTCTCCCGCAGACACGCAAGCGTCGGCGCAATTCCCCTGAAGAACAGACTCAACTTGGCGCTGTGGGGGAGATTCTCGTCCGGGGAGTACACAAGATGCTCCGCCCTCAGCGCCATCATCTCCATGTCGATGTTGGCGGCGGAGGTGACCAGCTCATCAGTCCACTGCTCCACTGCCCGGTTGAAGTTGTTCTGCGAGACGGCGGCGCTCTCCACCAAGGCCCTTTCCTTGCGGAGTTCGTCCTTCAGCTTCGTCTCGCGGTCCCGGGCGGCGTCGAGCGAGTCGGTCAGGGTGGAGACCTTCAGCTCTAAATCAGCAATGGAGTCCCTGGCGGCAGTGAGTTCCTGGCCCTTATCGGAGAGGCGTACCTGCAAATCCGAATTGGTATGGGCGTCCTTCTCCCGCGCCACGTTGAGCGCGGTGACCCTGTCTTCGCTCGCCTTTAGGAACAACTCCAGCTGCGCCACCCTGGCCTCCAAATCCTTCTTAGCAGTCTCCGCGGCAGCGGCGGCGTCCCTCGCCTCCTTCAGGGCCTCGCCGATGACTTGCTCCCGGGCGGTGAGGTCGTCCTCGTGGCTGTCGAGGTCGACCTTCCGTTGGTTGAGCGCCCCCTCCCGCCGAGACAGCTCCTCGGCGGCCAGTCGCTGCTGCTCTTCTACCTCAGCCTTCTCAAGGAGCAAGGCTTGCTGCACCCCGACAAGCTCTTCACACTCCTCCGCCAAGTTGCGGAGGGCCGCCTGGTTGGCGGCGCGGAGCTCCGCGGCGCGCTTCTCCAGATCAGCTCCAGCCTTGGCAGCCAGAGCCTC
Source organism: Secale cereale (assembly GCA_902687465.1). Classification (NCBI taxonomy): domain Eukaryota; kingdom Viridiplantae; phylum Streptophyta; class Magnoliopsida; order Poales; family Poaceae; genus Secale; species Secale cereale. The sequence continues at coordinate 703,371,996 of LR738715.1, forward strand.
CCGAGACTCCAACTTCGCCTGCCTGGCCCGATACAAGGCCAGGAGCCGACGAAGGAGTCTCTCCTCTTCGGGCTCGTCGCTGCTGCCGGGCGCATCCACGACCTTCAGCCCGGCGGAGGCGAGGACCTCTCCGTCGAAGGTCTCTCCCTCCGCGGGTGCCCTTGATGAGGACGCCCACGGGACTTGTATGAAAACCCCGTTGGCGGCCTCCAGGTAGACGCCCTGCCTAGCCGCGAAGGCGGAAGGGTCGGCGGCCGGTGCAGCGTCCGGCGCTCCTGCGGCCTCCGGGCCGGCAGTGCGGTCGCCGGTCCCTTCCCCAGCCGCGGCGTCTGCGGTCGGGGCGGTCTCTTCAGCGGCGGGCTCGTCGGCTCCAGCTACTCCCTCAGTGGCAGTGGCGTTGCCGCCGTCGCCGTACACCTCCTCCTCAGCGGTGGCCTCCGTCTCCATCAGCTCTGGGGCAGGAGGATCTAGTGGAAGAAAAAGAAAAGAAAGAATCAAGCAAATATCCAAAAAGACGAATCCGGGAAGAAGAAATTACAAGCTTTACCTTCGCGGATCTCTTCGACGACGGGGTCCTTCGCCGGAGAATTCTCCCTTGGCGGCGGAGTAGTGGCCCCTGCTGGCGGAGGGCCGCCTGCGCCCTCCCTTGGCGGGGTGCTCACCCTTGTCGGGCTGCTCACCCTTGGCGGGGTACTCGCCCTTGGCAGAGTGCCCGTCCTTGGCGGAGCGTTCTCCCTTGCTGGGGAATTCATCCTTGGCGGGGAGGGTGGAGCAAGTGGCTCGCCGGGGGCGACCTCCTGGCGCTCCTGCGGCTGCGGCTCCACTTCTGCACAAGACAACAAGACATCAACCAAGATGATAACCTCAAGCGCACCCGTCAAGCAGAAAGATAAATACCAGACTTACGCTGGGGGCCGCGCTGGGGGCTGCTCCTCGGAGCAGCATGCTGATCCGGCGAGCTCGTCGCCGGCGCGTCGCTTGTCGCCACGACGGGCTCGTCGTCCTCGATATTGACCACAGGGATCTTGGCCCTCTTCGCCATCCGCTGGTTCAAGGTCCTGCGAAGCAAAACAAAAGCAAGATCAGAACCAAGCAAGGAAAATCAAGACAAAATCAAAGAAACTAAAAGAATTGCAAATACTTACTCCTCTTCCTCTTCGTCGGAGCTGAGGGCGGAGAAGTCAAACTCCGCCTGGTGTGCTCCGGCGCGAGGAGCTGGAGGAGAAGACTCCCTCGGGCGCTTGGCGGGCTCCGGGGCTGTGGGCTGTGAAGACCCAGCCCCCGTCGTCGCCGAGGACCGAGGGGCAGAAGGAGCACCCGTTCTGCTCCGGGAAGATCCCCCTCCACTTGGCGCTCGAGCACGGGGCGCCTCCTTGACGACTTCGCTCGTCTTGGTGGCGCGCGTCGCACGTTGCGTCGGCTGCTGTCGAGGCGCCTGTGGCCTCGCCGTCTTAGCTGCCTTGCGAAGGCGCTTCTTCGGTTGCTGCGGAGGGCTTGGCGGAGGCGGAGAGTTCTCCGAGGATGAGGAGGCATCGTCGTCAAGATTCAGAGATCCACCAGAGTCTTCATCGGAATCTCCAGACTCGGCGTCCCCCTCCTCCTCGGCAGGCCCGCTGGACTCAGTGCCATGCCCGGCGGCCTCGCTCCCCCCGGCAACCTCGCTCGTCCCGGCAAGCTTCACGGAAGGCTCCCCGGCAAACTCCTCGGGCACAATCTTCAGCAGCTTGAGGATTTCCGCCTCCTCTGCTTGACTCACTGCATCCGCAGCCTCTGCCTCGTCCACAGTGTATCCAAATTCGCCCGCAGCCGCAGCTGCGGCGGCCTCCTCCATCCTGGAGGCAATGTAAGCTACATCCCGGTCAGTAGTATCCCGGGTGAGGCCTTTCTTCTCCTCGGCGTTGCGGGGCTTCTCGACCAAGTTGTCGAAGAAGGTCTGCACGGTCTCCGCTGGAGGCTCCAGCCAAGTGGGGACGATGCCGTGGGAATCGCACTCGGGCATCATCGCGCGTATGGAATCGCGGGCAGTGCTGTTGCACAGCGGCACCACTCCCCGGGAAGGTTTGAACCACTCCGGGTGGGCGGGGTCATGCTTGAAGAGCTCCCGGACCATCCCCTTCAACTCCAAGACGGTGAAATTGTAGTTCAATCCAGGGCGCAGCCTCATGATGTCTGCCGCATTGCCGAATTCCCAGGGGGGCCTCTTCCTTTCTTGTAGAGGGGCGATGCGGCGGCGGAGGAAATCTGCTCCAACTTCTCCAACAGTCAGATTGGCGACCCGGAGACGAAGGATCCTAATGAGGGCGATCTGAAGCTTGCTGTCCTCCGGGGCCAATTCACTCCAATCCTTGCCGCACACTATGGCAGTCTTGCGCGGCGAGGTAAAGGGCTCAGGCTTAGCTTCCAGCACCCAGCACCAATCGGCTCTCCACTCCTCCCACTTGCCGCAGAGCTCTCCCTTCAAGTACGCATCCTTCTTGTTCAGCCTGAAGATCCAGGAGATGCCGCCGGAGAGGGGAGAACCGGACTCTACTCTAGGCGTGAAGAAGTGGCGGAAAAGAGCTACATTTGGATGAACCCCAACATAGTTTTCGCACAGATGTGCGAAAACCGCCATCGTAAGGATGGCGTTGGGGGTGAAATCTAGGAGGTGGAGGCCATACGTATTCATTACATCGCAGAAGAACACCGAGTACGGAGGGCACAAACCACAATGGAAGAATGCGGCAAAGTAAAAGTACCCGCCGGGGAACATGTCGACGGCGACGGCGGGAAGGACTCTGGTGCGGGGATGAGCTTTGGTCTCCCTCGCCCAGAACAAATAGTATTTGTCCCGCAGCTCCCTCGCGCCAAGCCTCGGCGCGAAGACCACGCACCTCCTCCGCAGGGCTGCCAGCTTCGCCGCCTGCTCGGACTTCTCCTTCTTGGCCTTGTCACTCTTCGCCTTGTCGCTCTTCGGAGCCATGGCGGGGGCGGCGAGGAAAGAGGCGAGGAGGTCGACGGTGCCGCGGATGCGGGAGATGGCGGAGGAAGGGAGGGGCTGGGCTCTCTGTCGACCTTTGGGAGGCAGAGGGCGACGGGGGTTTCTGGAGAATCAAGACGCAATGAAGACGGTGGAGGGAACTGCCCCTGCTTCCTCTACTTTTAAGGGGGAAGTGGGGGACGTTCCGCATTTCCCATTAAAGAACAGGCCACGATCTCTCCCACGACGCCGCAATCGACGCGTGCCGTTGGGGAGGGATGCGGCGGATACGGAAGGGGATACGGCTTGCCGTGGGCCGTGTGCCCGTGCACTGTCTTGGGCCTGGCCCAACAGCGCTCGGCACCGTGTGTGGCCCAGGCCCGGGGGCTCCTGTCGGTGTACTAAGATAGGGGTACCTTAGTACCCCAACTTGTGCACGGGCAGTAGCAGCTTCCCGTGGCAGGGCTTACCATGTGCTCGCCAAGAACCGTTCTGGCCCCTATGAAGCCATTCAAGAACAAAGTATACAAGTCAGAAGATCAAGGCCCCGGCAAGAGGAGCTTGCCGGGAAGGCCGCACCAGGCTCAAGGTTATCACTTTAGCACAAGACCCTGGCAAGAGGAGCTTGCCAGGAAGGCCAAGGAACACATACCTCAAGAGATGTCTCAGCGCATCATGCGCCCCGGCAGGACCCGGAGAGCGACAAGCTTCCGGGACCGGCAAGATCACGACCCCGGCAAGGTGCTTGCCGGGGAAACCTACGCTGTGTGCCCACGCTCCAGCTCATCTGCCCACGCGTCACCCTGGGGCCCTTCCAGGGGCACGTGGCAGACGGCTGTGCAGCCTGGGGCACACGGTGGCAAGCCACGGTGACGAGGCTACCGCCGTGGCGAACGAAGAAGCATGGACGGACGCTTTTGGGGGCGACGGCGACGGGCATTTAATGCCCTTGTCCCCCACTGTCAAAGTTAGGTGAAGACCACTGTTCATATACTGTTCATGCACTGTTGCAACTACCACCAAATTTACACTTTTACCCTCCTCTACGTTGGCACCTGTCGGTGACCCCTTTGAGCTATAAAAGGAGGCCCATGCACAACGTAGAGGGGGTTCGAAACCTAGACAACTCTCTCGCTCGGTGTAGCTAGTACTGTAGATCTTCAAGCTCCCGAGCTCAAGAACTCAATACAACCTAAGCAGGAGTAGGGTTTTACGCGTCCGCGCGGCCCGAACCTGGGTAAAACTGCCCGCATGTGCTCCTCGATCTGCTCTCCGTGCTCCCTCCGCTCCCTTACCGCAACGTAGAAGGGGCTCCGGTCCCATAGGTGTTCGGGGGCGGACAGTTTCCCCCGACACGGCCCGTAGAAGGCCCATTGGTGATACGGCCCGTAGAAGGCCCATTGTGTCTACGTGATACGTCCATTTTGCATCATGCTTTTATGTTGACATTTATTGCACTATGGGCTGTTATTACACGTTATGTCACAATACTTATGCCTTTTCTCTCTTATTTTACAAGGTTTACATGAAGATGGAGAATCCCGGCAGCTGTAATTTTGGGCTGGAGAAGGAGCAAACATTGGAAACCTATTCTGCACAACTCAAAAAGCTCCGAAACTCCACGAAACACTGTTTCAGAAAATATAAAAAATATCTGGCGGAAGAGATTCACCAGGGGGCCACCACCTGTCCACGAGGGTGGGGGGCGCCCCCCTCTAGGCGCGGCCCCCTGCCTCGTGGGCCACCCGGTGACCCCCCGATGCCCATCTTCTCCTATGTGGGGTGTTTTGACCTGGAAAAAAATCATAAGGAGGCTTTCGGGATCAGACGCCACCGTCTCGAGGTGGAACCTTGGCGGAACCAATCTAGGGCTCCGACGAAGTGTTCTGCCGGGGATACTTCCCTTCGGGAGGGGGAAATCGTCACCACCGTCATCACCAACAACTCTCCCATCTTGGGGAGGGTTATCTTCATCAACATCTTCACCAGCACCATCTCCTCTCAAACCCTAGTTCATCTCTTGTATCCAATCTTTGTACCCAAACCCCAGATTGGTACCCGTGGGTTGCTAGTAGTGTTGATTACTCCTTGTAGTTGATGCTAGTTGGTTTACTTGGTGGAAGATCATATGTTTAGATCCATTATGCATATTAATACCCCTTTGATCATGAACAATATTATGTCTTGTGAGTAGTTACTTTTGTTCCTGAGGACATGGGAGAAGTCTTGCTATAAGTAGTCATGTGAATTTGGTATTCGTTCGATATTTTGATGAGATGTATGTTGTCTTTCCTCTAGTGGTGTCATGTGAACGTCGACTACATGACATTTCACCATTGTTTGGGCCTAGAGGAAGGCATTGGGAAGTAATAAGTAGATGATGGGTTGCTAGAGTGACAGAAGCTTAAACCCTAGTTTATGCGTTGCTTCGTAAGGGGCTGATTTGGATCCACTTGTTTCATGCTATGGTTAGGTTTACCTTAATACTTCTTTTGTAGTTGCAGATTCTTGCAATAGAGGTTAATCATAAGTGGGATGCTTGTCCAAGTAACGATAGCACCAAGCACTGGTCCACCCACATACCAAATTATCAAAGTACCGAATGCGAATCATATGAACGTGATGAAAACTAGCTTGACGATAATTCCCATGTGTCCTCGGGAGCGTTTTCCTTCATATAAGAGTTTGTCCAGGCTTGTCCTTTGCTACAAAAAGGATTGGGACATCTTGCTGCACCTTATTTACTTTTACTATTTGTAACTTGCTACCAATTACCTTATCACAAAACTATCTGTTACCGATAATTTCAGTGCTTGCAGAAAATACCTTACTGAAAACTGCCTATCATTTCCTTCTGCTCCTCATTGAGTTCCACACTATTACTTATCGAAAGGACTATGATAGATCCCCTACACTTGTGGGTCATCAAGACTCTTTTCTGGCGCCATTGCCGGGGAGTGAAGCGCCTTTGGTAAGTGGAATTTGGTAAGGAAAAATTTATATAGTGTGCTGAAATTTACTGTTACTTGTTACTATGGCTCATAATCCTTTGATGGGCTTGTTCGTGGTATCTTAGCCCCGACCACTAGAGAAAAGAGTTGCTCCTCAACCTACTGAGCCTACTAAAAATGTTTGCTTTGAAATTCCTTCGGGTATGATAGAGAAACTGCTAGATAATTCCTTTACACGAGACGGAACATTGCATCCCGACTTACACCTAATCTATGTGGATGAAGTTTGTGGATTATTTAAGCTTGCAGTATGCCCGAGGATGTTATCAAGAAGAAGGTCTTCCCTTTATTGTGGCACCCCGGCTCAGAGAAAACCGGAACGCCCCGTATTACAGCCCAGAGATCGAGATGAAGTCTTCTGGAATACGTCACTGCTTAGTATAGAACAAACCAGCTCTCTATTACAACACGAATATGATTACAAGCATTCCGATATTACAATGAATAACATCGGCACGGCGACACTACGCCAACAAGGTTGCTCTATACAAGTAGCATAGCAACTCGAAGCAGCGGAACAACTACTGGCAGCGGAACAACGAACGACGATGATGGACTCCAATCCGCAGGGACTCTGGCTGGACTGTTTATCCTAGCTCGCGAACACGGGAACAACACCAAACAAGCAAGCAATCCAGGCACGACCTGCAAGCTGGCATGACACGCCAGGTCAGTACATTGAATGTACTTGCAAGCTCACAATAAACCAGAATCATTCACGACAAACAACAGCATGGCAATTACAGGTTAATCAGAAAATATCAGGATAACATGGCATGAGTAACAATGAACATAATACAGCTAGGCAATATAAGCATGGCATGAACTTATATATCTGATGATACTAGCATGCAACCTGATGACACTACATGCACCATTTAATCTGTTCGGGTTACCTCGTAACCAACACATACACAAACTTACCAACAGGGACATCACACGATCATCTCAGTATCAAATCAAGCTTGGTATAAACAATACCGTAGTAATCATTAAATGACCACAAGGAGCTTGATCTTTACCATTGATTCTCGTACAACATCACAAATATCCAACAACTCGGTATCTTAGATACCACGGTGAATCATTCCGGTGATCACAACCAAATTATCTCATCATCTAACCGGGGTTGTTATTAATCAAGTTATTATTATTACTGTTGACTCACGGTGTGACCGACACGAACTGGGCCCTTATCCGTGGGCGCGACTATCGATAGATTTAATATACACTCTGTAGAGATTAGCACACTGTACCCACACTATGGAACCCATGGCCTCGTTCTCCCATTCGGGTGGACCAACGGCGTTCCGACAAAACCGATCTACTGTCATGACACTCTCCCGGCCACTCCGACTCATGCCCTACTAGGCTAGTCCTGGGTGGCCCCGTGTCTACCAAAGACACAACGACCACCGTCGTGGCTAAACATAAATGGTCCCAAACGGGAACCCGGATCCAACACAACAACAACGGGCACACAAGATTATGTGTGCTTACCTGACCAAGGTATCGCATGCCCATAACCTTCCCTCGTTGGAGGCACCGGCGAGAGGCATGACAATAAACCCAGTTAGGACCTTCCCAAAAAGGTAAATGTGGTTGCACTGGTCAGTTCGATATGGTGGCACCATGACTCAGGCAATAGTTGTTCAAGTTCAATTTAATCCGGTTAAACTTGAATGCAAATATGCAGAGTCATGATAAAATACACGATGCAATTACAATGCATGAGCATGAATATCAACATAATCATGAGGAACAAGATAACTATCCACCATATCAACGATGAATCATAAGCATGGCATACTGACTAACATGAACAATCATAAGCACATATTTCTCCGAAACATAGCATGATTACTAACATCAACAATAAATACCATGCAAGAACATATCAATAATACTACATGCAAGCATTTAATTAACTGGATGCAACGGGACATGTATAACAACAGTAATCGGTAAAAACGACTGTCATGCACCGAAGACCATCACCAATATCAACATGCACGGCTAGCAAGCATAAACATATAGAAATACACTAGCAACTAGCATGGCATGATAAACAAGTGCATAACAACATAGCAAGAAAATAAACAATAACTCTGAAGCATTACCGAAACAACGATAATCATATTTTTAAACAAACAAACATATAATAAATATTCAAGTTGAAAACCATGGCTACTGCATGACTATCATGCAAGTGGGTATTGTGGCCTGCCTGGGGTGACGGATACTCCAGGAAGAAGTGCGGAACGATCGCGGAAAGAATCGTCGGAAATAGTTCTTTCTCGGAGGGGGCTGTTTACGGCATGGGCAAAATGGTCATTTTCAGAATGTCAACACATAGTGAAAATGATACCAACAGACGGGCTCGACGAGACGAAGACGTGGGCTTTGGAATCACATGATTCGGAGTTACGGTTGAAAAGTTATGAAGGATTGAAGCCCAGGGACCTATCCGTGAATATTTCTGCTACAAACAAGTCCTTGAGTGGACAAGACATAAGCATATTTCAGAAATTACGCTTTCTGAGAAGGAAAACGCACTTTGGGCCGAAGAGGAAAGAAAATACGCTTTCTGAAAAAGAAGACATATTTCAAGAAAACATCTCCACTTAAAACAGTTGGGCCCAAGGGTTTGTGACACTTACAGGAGGGGCCCAGGCGCAGGGGGAGGGGCCAGGCGTTCGTCTTCTTCCTCTCGCCCTGTTCCCCTCGTGGAGCAGAGGCAGAGCAGGGGAGGGAAGCAGCCAAGGGGCCGGCCGGCTCCGGCCAGCTCTGGCCCGGCCGAGCTCACCGGCGGATGCGCGGGGCCACAACGCAACCGCCCCAATAGAGAGGAAGCGTGAGGGAGGCCTGGGGAGGTGGCGACGCGAGGAGGACAGGAGAGGCAGAGACGGGCGCGGCGACGGGGCCGGCCAGCTCCGGCCAAACGGAGGGCACCGGCGGACTCGGGGCGATGCGGTGGTTCCATTCAGAGGCTCAGCTGACGCTGGGATGGAGTGGAGAGGAGAGGAGAGGTGGCGCCATGGGAGTGCAGAGAAGGTACAGAGAGGCGGCGGTGGCTGTGGTGCTCGACGAAGCAGGCGCTCTGGCGAGGGGGCAACGGAGTGGGGCGGCTTGGGGGAGTGAGGGGGAGCCACTGGACATGATGGTAGGACGAGAGGAGGGCTAGGCTCGCCGGAACTAGGCTGAGGCCGAGGCGGCCATGGCGGTCACCGGCGAACAAAAGAGGAAATCGAGAGCACTGGGGGTCGAGGAGGAGCGAGGAGTGGCCAGTGAGGTGCGGAGGAGCTCGGTCACTCCTTTTATAGCCGCGGGGAAGGCTCTGGACGATCACAACCAAGCTGGAGCAGTGCGCTAATGGTGGTCAGCAGCAGAGCACGTCAGTGGCACTGTTATGATGACGCATTGATGGCAAGAGCCGACGAAGCAGCGACGCAGGGCGGTGTATACGAGCACGGGGGAGCTCCTAGACAAGGTTGGAGGCCGAGACGAGGAAGGAGGCGACGAGCACATCGGCCTGACCGTTCCAGAGCGCGCCCTGTGCATGACGCAGGTGCGATCACCACGCGCACTGGTGCAGGCGACGAGCTTTGGCGTGGCCATCCATGTCCAGTAGGTTTAACTAGGTGCCCTTAGTAGAAGTGAAGAAAGAAAATGATAGAGGGCAAAGAAGAGATTTGCAGATGGCTCCATGGTAAAAGAACGACAAGGTGTTTGTAACTTCCTGTGGTAAAACCAGCAGGGTAACAAGGTAGAAAGTTTGTCTGGCGATGATCTTATACCAAGATGATCTAGATCACCAAAAACCAGACTAGGAAGAGGAGTTTAGCTTAGGGTTGCTGTAGAAAGTGCCAAACTGGCCAGAATTAGGGATCCTGATGTTGCACTCACACACTTAAGTTTCATGAGCTGATATTTGGTAGAGTGGGCTTGTTTGACCATATGGAGGTTATGTAAAAATATCATGACATTTGGAGTTACCAAAGTGGCACTTCCTTCACAAAGCTCCAATCTCGGCAGAATCTTGGAAAAATTACTCAGGGTAAAAGGTTAACTGGATTGAGCCAAGACTTGGTGAAAGGAGTATAGGTAGATGTAAGAACGGTCTGGTAAATTGGCAGCTCAAATGAAGCAAGGTAAAATAGTGTTGCTTCACAAAGTGCAAATTTTACCAGAAACCAAGATTTTTAGCTGAGCTCACATAGATGATCTCCATGAGCTCAAATTTGGTGGTGATGCATTATTTGATCAAATAAATGGTTTGACCAAGTTTTATCTCATTTGGACATGCCTAGAATATACTTCCTTCACTAAGTTTCTTTCTGGACAGAAACTTTGAAAAATCACTTGAAAATAATTACTAGGCAAACGAGTGTGAAATTTGGCACAAGACAATGATATGGATATGAAAAGATGTCCACCTAGTTTGGGGCAATTGGGCAAAGATAAATATAACTTGCTTCACAAAGTGCCATTTAGGGCAGAACAGGAGAATGATTTTTGGAGGATTATTTTTTAACATGGCAATGAAATGATTTGCCATATTTGAGCAAGATGTGACCCAAATTTTTTATCAAAATTTATTTGGGAATTTTTAGAATGACAGAGATATAGGTTGCTTCACAACCTAGGGTAAAAAGAATTATTCCTTTAATAGAAAAGGAATATTCTTTGGAAAAAGAATATTGGGTTGGGTCAAGGATGGAGATGACAGGGTCTAGGGATAGATATGAGGATGACAAGCCACTCTGGAAAGAAAGAAGAGATCATCTTCTTCAGTTTCCAGACCACATAGCCACGGAAAAAGAAAACTCTGGCAAAAATCTCAGAAAATCCAAAGAAAAAGAAAGGGCCAAAAATCAGGCTGTGACAACTCTCCCCCCTTAAAGAAATTTCGTCCTCGAGATTTGGTTGTTCCGGGTTAAATAATTTTTCTGACTTGAAGAAACCGTTTCCAACTCAGGTTTCTTTTATTCATAATATCTCCACTAACTTGGATCTGACTGACTGTCTTGATCTGAGGGGGATTTGCTTTGTTATGCCTGGCATTCTGATAGGACGTACCTTATATGTTCCCGTTTATACTGACTCAAATTTTATTTCATATCTGTTGGCTGAGCTAGCATCCAAAATATTATTTTTACGGACATACTGTTGGGGATCGTAGCAGAAAATCAAATTTTTTCCTACGCATCACCAAGATCTATCTATGGAGTAATCTAGCAACGAGCATAAAGGAGAGTGCATCTTCATACCCTTGTAGATCGCGATGCGGAAGCGTTGCAAGAACGCGGATGAAGGAGTCGTACTCGCTGCGATTCAGATCGCGGTTGATTCCGATCTAAGCGCCGAACAACGGCACCTCCGCGTTCAACACACGTGTAGCCCGGTGACGTCTCCCACGCCTTGATCCAGCAAGGAGAGAGGGAGAGGTTGGGGAAGACTCCATCCAACAGCAGCACGATGGCGTGGTGGTGGTGGAGGAGCGCGGGACTCCAGCAGGGCTTCGCCAAACACTGCGGGAGACGAGGAGGGAGAGAGGTAGGGCTGCGCCAAGCGACAGAGGTCAAAAACATGTTATGGGCAGCCCCAAACCTCACATATATATAGGGGGAAGGGAGGGGATGCGCCCCCTCTAGGGTTTCCCACCCCTAGGGGTGCGGCAAGCCCTAGATCCCATCTAGGGGGGCGGCCAAGGGGGAGAGAGGGGGAGGCGCACCACTATGTGGGACTTAGGCCCATCTGAGCCTAGGGTTTCTCCCCTTTTCCTTCCCTCTTTGCCTTGGGCCTGGTTAGGGGGGCGCACCAGCCCACCTGGGGCTGGTCCCCTCCCACACTTGGCCCACGCAGCCTTCTGGGGCCGGTGGCCCCACCCGGTGGACCCCCGGGACCCTCCCGGTGGTCCCGATACGCTACCGATAGCGCCCGAAACTTTTCCGGTGACCAAAACGGGACTTCCCATATATGAATATTTACCTCCGGACCATTCCGGAACTCCTCATGATGTCCGGGATCTCAACCGGAACTCCGAACAACATTCAGTAACCGCGTATATACTTTCCCTATAACCCTAGCGTCATCGAACCTTAAGTCTGTAGACCCTACGGGCTCGGGAACCATGCAGACATGACCGAGACAACTCTCCGGCCAATAACCAACAGCGGGATCTGGATACCCATGTTGGCTCCCACATGTTCCACGATGATCTCATCGGATGAACCACGATGTCAAGGATTCAATCAATCCCGTATACGATTCCCTTTGTCTATCGGTATAGCACTTGCCCGAGATTCGATCGTCGGTATACCGATACCTTGCTCAATCTCGTTACCGGCAAGTCTCTTTACTCGTTCCGTAACACATCATCCCGTGATCAACTCCTTGATCACATATTGTGCACATTATGATGATGTCCTACCGAGTGGGCCCAGAGATACCTCTCCGTCATACTGAGTGACAAATCCCAGTATCGATTCGTGCCAACCCAACAAACACTTTCGGACATACCTGTAGTGCACCTTTATAGCCACCCAGTTACGTTGTGACGTTTGGTACACCCAAAGCATTCCTACGGTATCCGGGAGTTGCACAATCTCATGGTCTAAGGAAAATATACTTGACATATAGAAAAGCTTTAGCATACGAACTACACGATCTGTGCTAGGCTTAGGATTGGGTCTTGTCCATCACATCATTCTCCTAATGATGTGATCCCGTTATCAACGACATCCAATGTCCATGGTTAGGAAACCGTAACCATCTATTGATCAACGAGCTAGTCGTCTAGAGGCTCACTAGGGACATGGTGTTTGTCTATGTATCCACACATGTATCTGAGTTTCCTATCAACACAATTCTAGCATGGATAATATACGACTATCGTGAACAAGGAAATATAATAATAACCAATTTATTATTGCCTCTAGGGCATATTTCCAACAGTCTCCCACTTGCACTAGAGTCAATAATCTAGTTCACATCGCCATATGATTAACACTCACAGGTCACATCGCCATGTGACCAACATCCAAAGAGTTTACTAGAGTCAGTAATCTAGTTCACATCAATATGTGATTAACACTCAATGAGTTCTGGGTTTGATCATGTTATGCTTGTGAGAGAGGTTGTAGTCAATGGGTCTGCAACATTCAGATCCCTATGTACTTCGCAAAACTTTATGTCATATCGTAGATGCTGCTACCACGTTCCACTTGGAGCTATTCCAAACTGTTGCTCCATTATACGTATCCGGTATCTCTACTCAAAGTTATCCGGATAGGTGTTAAGCTTGCATCGACGTAACTCTTTACGTCGAACTCTTTATCACCTCCATAACCGAGAAACATTTCCTTATTACTCTAAGGATAATTTTGACCACTATCCAGTGATCTACTCCTGGATCACCTTTGTACCCTCTTGCCAGACATGTGGCAAGGCACCCATCAGGCGCGGTACTTAGCATGGCATACCGTATAGAGCCTATGACAAAAGCATAGGGGACGACCATCGTCCTTCCTCTTCCTTCTGCCGTGGTCAAGTTTTGAGTCTTACTCAACTTCACACCTTACAACTCAGGTAAGAACTCCTTCTTTGACTGATCTATTTTGAACTCCTTCAAAATCATGTCAAAGGTGTGTGTTCTTTTGAAAGTATCATCAGGCGTCTTGATCTATCTGTATAGATCTTGATGCCCAATATGTAAGCAACTTTATCCAGGTCTTCCTTTGAAAAACTCATTTCAAACAACCCTTTATGCTTTCCAGAAATTCTACATCATTTCGGATCAACAATATGTCATTCACATATACTTATCAGAAATGTTGTGATGCTCCCACTCACTTTATTGTAAATACAAGTTTCTAACAAACTTAGTATAAACCCAAAAACTTTGATCACTCCATCAAAGTGTATATTCCGACTCCGAGATGCTTGCTCTAGTCCATGGAAGGATCGCTGGAGCTAGCACACCTTTTAGCATCCTTAGGATCGTCGAAACTTTTCTGATTGTATCACATACAACCTTTCCTTATGAAAACTGGTAAGGAAACTTGTTTTGTCATCCATCTGCCAGATTTCATAAATGCAGCTAATGCTAACTTGATTTCGACGGACTTAAGCATCGCTACGAGTGAGAAAATCTCATCGTAGTCAACTCCTTGAACTTGTGGAAAAACTCTTCGCCACAAGTCGAGCTTCATAGACGGTGACATTACCGTCCACGTCCGTCTTAGTCTTAAATATCCATTTGTCTCAATGGCTTGCCGATCATAGGGCAAGTCCACCAAAGTCCATACTTTGTTTTGATACATGGATTCTATCTCGGATTTCTCGGCTTCTAACCATTTGTCGGAATACGGGCCCACCATCGCTTCTCCATAGTTCGTAGGTTCATTGTTGTCCAACAACATGACATCTAAGACATGATTACCGTACCACTAAGGAGTAGTACATATCCTTGTCGACCTACGAGGTTCGATAGCAACTTGATCCGAAGTTTCATGATCACTATCATTAGTTTCCTCTTCAACAGTCGTAGGTTCCACAGAAACATCTTTCTGTGTTGCACTACTTTCCGGTTGAAGTGAGGGTTCGACAACCTCATCAAGTTCTATTTTCCTCCCACTCAATTCTTTCGAGAGAAACTCCTTCTCGAGAAAGGACCCATTCTTAGCGACAAACATTTTTTGTCCTTGGATCTGAGATAGAAGGTATACCCAACTGTTACCTTTGGGTATCCTATGAAGATGTTTTTGTCCGCTTTGGGTTCGAGCTTTTCCCGGCTGAAGCCACAAGCATCGCAGCCCCAAACATTAAGAAAACGACAACTTTGGTTTCTTGCCAAACCATAGTTCATACGGCGTCGTCTCAACGGACTTAGATGGTGCCCTATATAAAGTGAATGCAACCTTCTCTAATGCATAACCTCAAAATAATAGCGGTAGATCGGTAAGATACATCATAGATCGCACCATATCTCATAAGGTTCGATTACGATGTCTGGACACACCATTACGCTGTAGTGTTCCAGGTGGCTTCAACTGTGAAACATTTCCACAATGCCTTAAGTGATTGCCAAAATCATAATTCAGAAAATCTCCCCTTGATCAGATCGTAGGAACATGATCTTCTTGTTATGATGACTCTTAATCTTCACTCTGAAATTGCCTTGAACTTTTCAAACGCTTCAGACTTTTGCTTCATTGAGTAAATATACCCATATCTACTCAAATCGTCAGTGAAGATGAGAAAATAACGATATCCACCACACGCCTCAATTCTCATTGGATCACACACATCAGCATGTATGATTTCCAACAAGTAACTTGCCCGTTTTATTGTACCTGAAAACGGCATCTTAGTCATCCTGCCCAAGAGGCATGGCTCGCATGTGTCAAGTGATTCAAAATCAAGTGACTCCAAACATCCATCAGCATGGAGTTTCTTCATGTATTTTATGCCAAAATGACCTAAGCGGCAGTGCCTCAAGAAAGTGGTACTATCATTATTAACTCTACATCTTTTGGCATTAATATTATCATCATGTGTATTACTATGATCGAGATTCAACAAACCATTGGGTGCATGACCATAAAGGTATTATTCATGTAAACAGAATAACCATTATTCTCTGACTTAAATGAATATCCGTATTGCAATGAACATGATCTAATCATATTCATGCTCAACGTAGACACCTGATAACATTTATCTAGGTTCAACACTAATCCCGAAAATAGAGGGAGCGTACGATGGTGATCTTATCAACCTTGGAAACACTTCCAACACACATCGTCACCTCGCCCTTAGCTAGTCTCCGTTCAGTCCGTAGCTTTTGCTTCAAGTCACTAATAATAGCAACTGAACCGGTATCCAATACCCAGGTGCTACAAGGAGTACTAGTAAGGTACACATCAATAACACGTATATCAAATATACTTTGTTGAAGTTGCCAGCTATCATATCTACCATGTATTTGGGGTAGTTCCGCTACCATGTGACCGTTCCCCTTACAGTAGAAGCACTTAGTCTCGAGGTTTGGGTTCAACCTTGGGTTCCTTCATCAGAGCGACAACTGGTTTGCCATTCATGAAGTTTCCCTTCTAGCCCTTGCCCTTTTGAAACCAGTGGTCTTGTTAAACCATCAACACTTGATGCTCCTTCTTGATTTCTACTTTTGCGGTCTTAAGAACCGCTAATAGCTCCGGGATCATCTCCATCCTTTGCATGTCATAGTCCATCACGAAGTTCTAGCAGCTTGGTGATAGTGTCTAGAGAATTCCGTCAACCACTATCTCACCTGGAAGATTAACTCCCACTTGGTTCAAGTGATTTTAGCACCCAGACATTCTGAGCACATGCTCACAAGTTGAGCTATTCTCCTCCATCCTTTTGGCAAAAGAATTTGTCAGAGGTCTCATACCTCTCAATACGGGCATGAGCCTGAAATCCCAATTTCAGCTCTTAGAACATCTCATATGTTCTATGGCGTTCAAAACGTCATTGGAATCCCGATTCTAAGCCGTAAAGTATGGTGCACTAAACTATCAAGTAGTTATCAGGACATGTCTGTCAGGTGTTCACAACATCCACAGACAACGTTGTAGGGGTTTGCACATCGAGCGGTGCATCAAAGACGTAAGCTTTCTGTGTAGCAGTGAGGACACTCCTCAGACTACGGACCCAGTCCGCATCATTGCTTACAATATCTTTCAACTTAGTCTTTCTCTAGGATCGTATTAAACAGGGAGCTACAACGCAGTTATTGGTCTACAACATAATTTGCGAAGACAACTTAGACTATTGTTCATGACAATTAAGTTCATCTAATGAACTCCCACTCAGATAGACATCTCTCTAGTCATCTAAGTGATACATGATCCGAATCGACTAGTCCGTGTTCGATCATCACGTGAGACAGACTAGTCGTCAACGGTGAACATCTTCATGTTGATCGTATCTTCTATACTACTCATGTTCGACCTTTCGGTCTTCCGTGTTCCGAGGCCATGTCTGTACATGCTAGGCTCGTCAAGTCAACCCTAAGTGTATCGCGTGTGTAAATCTGGCTTACACCGTTGTATGTGAACGTTAGAACCTATCACACCCGATCATCACGTGGTGCTTTGGAACAACGAACCTTAGCAACGGTGCACAGTTAGGGGGAACACAATTCTTGAAATTTTAGTGAGAGATCATCTTATTCACTACCGTCGTTCTAAGTAAATAAGATGTAAAACATGATAAACATCACATGCAATCAAATAGTGACATGATATGGCCAATATCATTTTGCTCCTTTTGATCTTCATCTTCGGGGCTCCATGATCATCATCGTCACCGGCATGACACCATGATCTCCATCATCATGATCTCCATCATCGTGTCTTCATGAAGTTGTCTCGCCAAACATTACTTCAACTACTATGGCTAACGTTTAGCAATAAAGTAAAGTAATTACATGGCGTTATTCAGTGACACGCAGGTCATACAATAAATAAGACAACTCCTATGGCTCCTGCCGGTTGTCATTCTCATCGACATGCAAGTCGTGATTCCTATTACAAGAACATGATCAATCTCATACATCACATATAAATCATTCATCACATCCTTTTGGCCATATCACATCACACGGCACATGCTGCAAGAAGAAGTTAGACGTCCTCTAATTGTTGTTGCAAGTTTTTACGTGGCTGCTATAGGTTTCTAGCAAGAACGTTTCTTACCTACGCCAAAACCACAACGTGATATGCCAATTTCTATTTACCCTTCATAAGGACCCTTTTCATCGAATCCGATCTGACTAAAGTGGGAGAGACAGACACCCGCTAGCCACCTTATGCAACTAGTGCATGTCAGTCGGTGGAACCTGTCTCACGTAAGAGTACGTGTAAGGTCGGTCCGGGCCGCTTCATCCCACGATGCCGCCGAATCAAGATAAGACTAGTAACGGCAAGAGAATTGACATGATCTACGCCCACAACTACTTTGTGTTCTACTCGTGCAAGATACTACGCATAGACCTAGCTCATGATGCCACTGTTGGGGATCGTAGCAGAAAATCAAAAATTTTCCTACGCATCACCAAGATCTATCTATGGAGTAATCTAGCAACGAGCATAAAGGAGAGTGCATCTACATACCCTTGTAGATCGCGATGCGGAAGCGTTGCAAGAACGCGGATGAAGGAGTCGTACTCGCTGTGATTCAGATCGCGGTTGATTCCGATCTAAGCGTCGAACAACGGCACCTCCGCGTTCAACACACGTGCAGCCCGGTGACGTCTCCCACGCCTTGATCCAGCAAGGAGAGAGGGAGAGGTTGGGGAAGACTCCATCCAACAGCAGCACGACGGCGTGGTGGTGGTGGAGGAGCGCGGGACTCCAGCAGGACTTCGCCAAACACTGCGGGAGACGAGGAGGGAGAGAGGTAGGGCTGCGCCAAGCGAGAGAGGTCAAAAACATGTTATGGGCAGCCCCAAACCTCACATATATATAGGGGGAAGGGAGGGGCTGCGCCCCCTCTAGGGTTTCCCACCCCTAGGGGTGCGGCCAGCCCTAGATCCCATCTAGGGGGGCGGCCAAGGGGGAGAGAGGGGGAGGCGCACCACTATGTGGGCCTTAGGCCCATCTGAGCCTAGGGTTTCTCCCCTTTTCCTTCCCTCTTTGCCTTGGGCCTGGTTAGGGGGGCGCACCAGCCCACCTGGGGCTGGTCCCCTCCCACACTTGGCCCACGCAGCCTTCTGGGGCCGGTGGCCCCACCCGGTGGACCCCCGGGACCCTCCCGGTGGTCCCGGTACGCTACCGATAGCGCCCGAAACTTTTCCGGTGACCAAAACGAGACTTCCCATATATGAATCTTTACCTCCGGACCATTCCAGAACTCCTCGTGACGTCCGGGATCTCATCCGGGACTCCGAACAACATTCGGTAACCGCGTATATACTTTCCCTATAACCCTAGCGTCATCGAACCTTAAGTGTGTAGACCCTACGGGCTCGGGAACCATGCAGACATGACCGAGACAACTCTCCGGCCAATAACCAACAGCGGGATCTGGATACCCATGTTGGCTCCCACATGTTCCACGATGATCTCATCGGATGAACCACGATGTCAAGGATTCAATCAATCCCGTATACGATTCCCTTTGTCTATCGGTATAGCACTTGCCCGAGATTCGATCGTCGGTATACCGATACCTTGCTCAATCTCGTTACCGGCAAGTCTCTTTACTCGTTCCGTAACACATCATCCCGTGATCAACTCCTTAATCACATATTGTGCACATTATGATGATGTCCTACCGAGTGGGCCCAGAGATACCTCTCCGTCATACTGAGTGACAAATCCCAGTCTCGATTCATGCCAACCCAACAAACACTTTCGGAGATACCTGTAGTGCACCTTTATAGCCACCCAGTTACGTTGTGACATTTGGTACACCCAAAGCATTCCTACGGTATCCGGGAGTTGCACAATCTCATGGTCTAAGGAAAATATACTTGACATATAGAAAAGCTTTAGCATACGAACTACACGATCTGTGCTAGGCTTAGGATTGGGTCTTGTCCATCACATCATTATCCTAATGATGTGATCCCATTATCAACGACATCCAATGTCCATGGTTAGGAAACCGTAACCATCTATTGATCAACGAGCTAGTCGTCTAGAGGCTCACTAGGGACATGGTGTTTGTCTATGTATCCACACATGTATCTGAGTTTCCTATCAATACAATTCTAGCATGGATAATAAACGATTATCATGAACAAGGAAATATAATAATAACCAATTTATTATTGCCTCTAGGGCATATTTCCAACACATACCTGTTCTTCTTGATATTGATCCTTGCTGGAAATGTTATCCTCGTATCGAGTACCGAGAATATTCCACGGAGTTGGGGAACATATCTTCCCATGGAACAAATAATCTCTTCTATCCAGGCATCGGATTCCTCGAATATAGGCATGCCTTCTGGTTCCAAAACAGTGATGTGGATCATATCGATTTTTGCTGACGGATGCTGTCATCTTGCAGGAGTTTCTGACTTATCTGGACTGTCTTCTCAGTCTAGAGTATCCAAGTTGTACCAAAGGTATGACTGTCGCTGGTCGTGTCTGATACAAAAATGCACCATCCTCTGATAAAATTTGCTGTCTTGACTGACGGTGATCTTGACAAGGAATTCCATCCACATAGGCTATTCTTTTAATTGCTTCCCCTATGCGAGAGATAACAATCCTCAAGGTATATGTTTTCACACTGATTCTTCATTGTGCCAGTATCTCCTTGGGAATAGCAGTCGGTGCAATGCTCCATCGCAGGTGTTGAGGTTACTATATTGAGTTGTCGATGAGTCTGACCAGACAGACTCGGGTATTAATGCTGATAGTTCTGAGCATACTGTGGACTGAGCTGGTTGCCTTGCTATGAGGTCCTTACCACAATGGAGTATACCATCTTAGGTGGATCTTTGCTTGGGTTCACCGTGGAATAAGACGGTCTTGGGCATCCATATTCTTCACATAATACCCGACATACCTGTATTGTTGGTCTTGCTTTTTCATTATTACTTTCTTCATCTGGATTCTCAACTGAAAGAGCGGGGCCTTACATAGATCCTTGATTATTTTTGCGGCCCTAAATACGGTTACATACAATATCTGGCAATCATACCTTGGTCTAGTTCATGTTTTGAGCCTTGGTATATTTATCCGGCTCACGTGTGGTTATACCGATCTCAATACTGCTGGGGATTATGCCGGACAGTGACAGGGTTAATAACATCATATTGCTAGATGTGCGGGACTGATCCTGACAATTACTGCCAAGATTATTGTCTCGGTGTTGTCTTTCCTTCAAGACTTGTTGAGCATGGCATCACCCACTGGTTTTTGTTTCTTGAATAACCGGTGAGGTTGTCGGATGTGTACCGGGAATCTTTCCTTGTGCGAGAGACTTGCATGGACTTGGCAGCATACTGAATGAATAAATATCTGATTCTTGAGGCATACCTCTGACCGATTTTTATTTTAGAATAACTATTGCTGATCTGCCACTTGGAAAACACAGCCATATGCTGACAATTTCAAATTTAATGCCTTGTATTAGTGCCACACGGAAGAATACTGGGCAGCTTGCATTCGGAAACCACCGGGGTATCGTGAAGCCTTTGGTGGATATCTTCTTGAGGAAAAACGGGGTACCGTACCTCATAAGCTTCCCCCCTTAAAGATATTGCTAGGGAAGACTCGGTACCTTATGCCAGAAGCTTTTGCAGTATGGGAATCCATTCATTCCCTACCGATGCAGACTCAGAACCTTATCTATGTACACTTCGTCAATATTTTTTTTATGGATGGAACTGATTTTCTTGGTGATTGGACTGACATATGTATATATATATATCTTTGTCAGTCTGGTAGCTAATTATTTGTATGGCAAGAATTTTCTGACTGTCCTTACTGAATTCATTGCATATTTTGACTTACTTCTGGGTGTCACAATGCTTTACATTTGACAGATTCAATCACTGCGTACGGATCATACCTTTGGCTGAGAATGCATTGTTGATCCATGTTTTTTCTCTTGCTGATTTAATCATTGCTGCGATAACGTGTATCTCTGACAGGTACTTGTTGCTGAAAGTCTGAGCAGAATATACTTGTATTCAGACCGGATGTAATACAATGTTGTCGGCTGAAAATCTGAATTCCTTGGTTTATATCTGTACTGCTCACAGCTTCTTCTGATCCGGTGTTGGTCGAGGAATAATTTCCATAAGGGGGTAACGCCGAGGATTTAAAACAGAGAAGCACGAGAAAAACGATTGCAACAAATCATACAACAAACGAGCTAAATAAAGCACACAGCCAACAAGCTACAAAACTAATCCACACAGGCACACACAAGCACACACAAGCATAAACAAGCAAGATACTATAGCAGATGCACATGCACTACACGAATGATTACATCCTACGCTTGAGCAAACGCTCGCGAACTGACGAGGAAGCTAAGGGAGTAGCGAGTGGAACCGCTGACTCTGAAACTCCGGATGGACGAGGCGGAGGAGTTGGAGAAGCTGGCGGAGACTGAGGTAAAGCGACACCAGGCAATCTCCTGGCCCGAATGGCGTCTCGGACTAACTCAGAAATAAGAAGACACTCGGCCGTCATGTAACGAGACATGGCGAGGATAGCCGGGTCATCTTGAGGGTTGACGGAGGGAAATTGGATTCGCCTAGGATTCTCGACGATGGTGGGATAATATTGATAAGCACGGTTCTCTTGCACCATGCTTTCTTGAAGACGAAGACCGGTGACTCCTGCCATTGCGGCAAGCAGAACGGCACGCTCAGGAGTACCACCGTAACCATCATGGAAACTGTAGGTGCGCTTACCGATAGGAATCGGGGCTGACAGATGAACATGAGCAACATATTCCCGAATTCTTCCTCCAGAAGAAAACTGGAATACTTGATAATGAGGTGGATCTCCGAGGGGATAAATACTACGCCACATGTCGCCAAGAAGAGCGGCAAAGCTGAGAGGTGTAGGAGTGGGACTGAACTCAATGGGAACATCACCGGGAGCTAAGGAAAGGACACAGAACTCATGGAAGTTGACCGCCATCTACGCATGAAACAGGGGTTAACCGAAATAAGACTACATGCAGCAAACAAATGCAACAACCAAATGCAGCAATCAAGGACAACAACAGACCCTATACTACCGTTTTCTAACATTCCAGCGGGCTAGGACATTCTACAACCATACCTGCTATGATACCAAGCCTGTGGCACCCCGCCTGAGAGAAAACCGGAACGCCCCGTATTCCAGTCCAGAGATCGAGATGAAGTCTTCTGGAATACGGCACTACTTAGTATAGAACAAACCAACTCTCTATTACAACACGAATATGATTACAAGGGTTCCGATATTACAATGAATAACATCGGCACGGTGACACTATGCCAACACAGTTGATCTATACAAGCAGCATAACAACTCAAAGCAGCGGAATAATGAATGGCGATGATGGACTCCAATCCGCAGGGACTCTGGCTGGAACGTTTATCCTAGCTCGCGAACACGGGAACAACACCAAACAAGCAAGCAATCCAGGCACGACCTGCAAGCTGGCATGACACGCGAGGTCAGTACATTGAATGTACTTGCAAGCTCACAATAAACCAGAAGCATTCAAGATAAACAATAGCATGGCAATTACATGTTAATCAGAAAATATCAGGATAACATGGCATGAGTAACAATGAACATAATACAACTAGGCAATATAAGCATGGCATGAACTTATATATCTGATGATACTAGCATGCAACCTGATGACACTACATGCACCATTTAATCTATTCGGGTTACCTCGTAACCAACACATACACAAACTTACCAACACGGACATCACACGATCATCTAAGGATCAAATCAAGCATGGTATAAGCAATACCGTAGTAATCATTAAAAGACCACAAGGAGCTTGATCTTTACCATTGATTCTCGTACAACATCACAAATATCCAACAACTCGGTATCTTCGATACCACGGTGAATCATTCCGGTGATCACAACCAAATTATGTCATCATTTAACCGGGGTAGTTATTAATCAAGTTATTATTATTACTGTTGACTCACGGTGTGACCGACACGAACTGGGCCCTTATCCGCGGGCACGGCTATCGGTAGATTTAATATACACTCTGCAGAGGTTAGCACACTGTACCCACACTACGGAATCCATGGCCTCGTTCTCCCATTCGGGTGGACCAACGGCGTTCTGACAAAACCGATCTACTGTCATGACACTCTCCCGGCCACTCCGACTCATGCCCTACTGGGCTAGTCCTGGGTGGCCCCATGTCTACCAAAGACACAACGGCCACCGTCGTGGCTAAACATAAATGGTCCCAAACCGGAACCCAGATCCATCATAACAACAATGGGCACACAAGGTTATGTCTGGTTACCTGGCCAAGGTATCGCATGCCCATAACCTTCCCTCGTTGGAGGCACCGGCGAGAGGCATGACAATAAGCCTAGTTAGGACCTTCCCATAAAGGTAAATGTGGTTGCACTGGTCAGTTCGATATGGTGGCACCATGACTCAGGCAACAATTGTTCAAGTTCAATTTAATCCGGTTAAACTTGAATGCAAATATGCAGAGTCATGATAAAATACACGATGCAATTACAATGCATGAGCATGAATATCAACATAATCATGAGGAACAAGATAACTATCCACCATATCAACGATGAATCATAAGCATGGCATACTGACTAACATGAACAATCATAAGCACATATTTCTTCGAAACATAGCATGACTACTAACATCAACAATAAATATCATGCAAGAACATATCAATAATACTACATGCAAGCATTCAATTAACTGGATGCAACGGAACATGTATAACAACGATACTCGGTACAGACGGCTGTCATGCACCGAAGACCATCACCAATATCAACATGCACTACTAGCAAGCATAAACATATAAAAAAATACTAGCAACTAGCATGGCATGTTAAACAAGTGCATAACAACATAGCAAGAAAATAAAAAATAACTCCGAAGCATTACCGAAACAACGATAGTCAGATTTTTAAACAAACAAACATTTAATAAATATTCAAGTTGAAAACCATGGCTACTGCATGACTATCATGCAAGTGGGTATTGTGGCCTGCCTGGGGTGACGGAGACTCCAGGAAGAAGTGCGGAACGATCGCGGAAAGAATCGCCGGAAACAGTTCTTTCTCGGAGGGGCTATTTACGACAAGGACAAAATGGTCATTTTCAGAATGTCAAAAAATAGTGAAAATGATACCAACAGTACGGGCTCGACGAGATGAAGACGCGGGCTTTGGAATCACATGATTCGGAGTTACGGTTGAAAAGTTGTGAAGGATTGAAGCCCAGGGACCTATCCGTGAATATTTCTGCTACAAACAAGTCCCTGAGTGGATAAGACATAAACATATTTCAGAAAATACGCTTTCTGAGAAATAAAACACACTTTGGGCCGAAGTGGAAAGAAAATACGCTTTCTGAAAAAGAAGACGTATTTCAAGAAAACGTCTCCACTTAAAACAAATGGGCCGAGGGGTTTGTGACACTAACAGGAGGGGCCCAGGCGCAGGGGGAGGGGCCAGGCGGTCGTCTTCTTCCTATCGCCCTGTTCCCCTCGTGGAGCAGAGGCAGAGCAGGGGAGGGAAGCGGCCAAGGGGCCGGCCGGCTCCGGCCAGCTCTGGCCCGGCCGAGCTCACCGGCGGATGCGCGGGGCCACAACACACCCGCCCCAACAGAGAGGAGGCGCGGGGGAGGCCTGGGGAGGTGGCGACGGGAGGAGGACGGGAGAGGCAGAGACGGGCGCAGCGACGGGGCCGGCCAGCTCCGGCCGTCTCCGGCCGAACGGAGGGCACCGGCGGACTCGGGGCGGTGCAGTGGTTCCATTCAGAGGCTCAGCTGATGCCGGGATGGAGTGGAGAGGAGAGGAGAGGTGGCGCCATGGGAGTGCAGAGAAGGTACAGAGAGGCGGCGGTGGCTGTGGTGCTCGGCGAAGCAGGCGCTCCGGCGAGGAGGCAACGGCGTGGGGCGGCTCGAGGGAGTGAGGGGGAGCCACTGGACATGATGGTAGGAGGAGAGGAGGGCTAGGCTCGCCGGAACTTGGTAGGAGGAGAGGAGGGCTAGGCTCGCCGGAACTAGGCCGAGGCCGAGGCGGCCATGGCGGTCACCGACGAATAGAAGAGAAAACCGAGAGCTCTGGGGGCCGAGGAGGAGCGAGGAGTGGCTGGTGAGGTGCGGAGGAGCTCGGGCACTCCTTTTATAGCCGCGGGGAAGGCTCTGGACGATCACAACCAAGCTGGAGCAGTGCGCTAATGGTGGTCAGCAGCAGAGCACGGCAGTGGAACTATTAAGATGGCGCATTGATGGCGAGAGACGACGAAGCAGCGACGTAGGGCGGTGCAGACGAGCACGGGGGAGCTCCTGGACAAGGTTGGAGGCCGAGACGAGGAGGGAGGCGACGAGCACAGCGGCCCGACCGTTCCAGAGCGCGCCCTATGCATGACGCACGTGCGGTCACCACGCGCACTGGTGCAAGCGGCGAGCTTTGGCATGGCCAGCCATGTCCATTAGGTTTACCTAGGTGCCCTTAGTATAAGTGAAGAAAGAAAATGATCTAGGGGCAAAGAAGAGATTTGCAGATGGCTCCATGGTAAAACAACAATAAGGTGTTTGTAACTTCCTGTGGTAAAAACAACAGGGTAACAAGGTAGAAAGTTTGTCTGGCGATGATCTTATACCAAGATGATCTAGATCACCAAAAACCAGACTAGGAAGAGGAGTTTAGCTTAGGGTTGCTGTAGAAAGTGCCAAACTGGGCAGAAATATGGATCATGATGTTGCACTCACACACTTAAGTTTCATGAGCTGATATTTGGTAGAGTGGGCTTATTTGACCATATGGAGGTGCTGTAAAAAGATCATGCCATTTGGAGTTACCAAAGTGGCACTTCCTTCACAAAGCTCCAATCTGGGCAGAATCTTGGAAAAATTACTGAGGGTGAAAGGTTAAATGGACTAAGCCAAGACTTTGTGACATGAGTAGAGGTAGATGTAAGAATGGTCTGGTAAATTGGCAGATCAAATGAAGCAAGGTAATATAGTGTTGCTTCACAAAGTGCAAATTTTACCAGAAACCAAGATTTTGAGCTGAGCTCGCATAGATGATCTCCATGAGCTCAAATTTGGTGGAGATGCATGATTTGATCAAATGAAGGGTGTGACCAAGTTTTATCTCATTTGGACATGCCTAGAATATACTTCCTTCACTACGTTTCTTTCTGGACAGAAACTTTGAAACATCACTTGAAAATAATTACTAGTCAAATGAGTGTGAAATTTGTCACAAGGCAATTAAATGGACATAAAAACATGTCCACCAAGTTTGGGGGCAATTGGGCAAACATAAATAGCACTTGCTTCACAAAGTGCCATTTAGGGCAGAACAGGAGAATGATTTTTGAACATGGCAATGAATGTTTTTGCCATATTTGAGCAAGATATGACCCAAACAATTTATTAAAATTTATTTGGGAATTTTTAGAATGATAGAGATATAGGTTGCTTAACAACCTAGGGTAAAAAGAATTGTTCCTTTAATAGAAAAGGAATATTATTTGGAAAAAGAATATTGGGTTGGGTCAAGGATGGAAATGACAGGGTCTAGGGATAGATATGAGGATGACATGCCACTCTGGAAAGAAAGAAGAGGTCATCTTCTTTAGTTTCCAGACCACATAGCCACGGAAAAAGAAAACTCAAGCAAAAATCTCAGAAAATCCAAAGAAAAAGAAAGGGCCAAAAATCAGGCTGTGACATTTATCTTCGAAGGGAGATGCGTTGACATGGTTTAGGCTATGCGATGATATTGGATCATGGAACTATAATCGACTGAAGTCGGAATTTCATCAGAAGTTCTATCCTATGCATCAGGTTCATCGTGATCGTAATTATATATATAACTTTTGGCCTCGCGAAGGAGAAAGCATCGCTCAAGCTTGGGGGAGTCTTAAGTCAATGTTATATTCATGCCCCAATCATGAGCTCTCAAGAAAAATGATCATTCAAAATTTTTATGCTCGGCTTTCTCTCAATAATCGCACCATGCTCGATAATTCTTGTGCTGGTTCTTTTATGATGAAGACTATTGAATTCAAATGGGATTTATTGGAAAGAATTAAATGCAACTCTGAAGATTGGGATCTCGATGAAGGTAAGGAGTCAGGTATGACCCCTAAGTTTGATTGTGTTAAAGCTTTTATGGATACCGATGTTTTCCGTGAATTTATCACTAAATACAGACTTGACTCTGAGATAGTAGCTTCTTTCTGTGAATTATTTGCTACTCATGTTGATCTCCCTAAGGAGAAGTGGTTTAAATACCATCCTCCCATTGAAGTGAAAGTAGTTGAACCTGTTAAAGTTGAAGAAAAGACTATCACTTATAATGTTGATCCTATTGTCCCTACTGCTTATATTGAGAAACCACCTTTCCCTGCTGGAATAAAGGATCATGCTAAAGCTTCAACTGTGGTTCGTAAGAGTAATACTAGAACACCTACACCCTCTGAGAAAATTAAAGTTGAACCTAGTGTTGCTATGGTTAAAGATCTCTTGGTTTAAAATTTAGATGGACATGTTATCTACCTCAAAGAGGAAGCTGCTAGAATAGCCAAACCCGATGCTAGGAATAAACATAGACCTGTTGTAGGCTTGCCTGTTATTTCTGTTAAAATAGGAGATCATTGCTATCATGGTTTATGTGACGTAGGTGCTAGTGCAAGTATAATCCATCATTCCTTATATAAGGAAATTATGCATGATATTGCACCCACTGAGTTAGAAGGGATTGATGTTACTATTAAGCTTGCCAATAGAGACACTATTTCACCAGTTGGGATTGTTAGAGATGTTGAAGTCTTGTGTGGGAAGGTTAAATACCCTGCTGATTTTGTTATTCTTAGTTCCCCACAAGATGATTTTTGTCCCATTATATTTGGTAGACCCTTCTTGAATACTGTTAATGCTAAGGTAGACCGCGTAAAAGATATTGTTACCATTGGTTTAGGGGATATGTCTCATCATTTTAACTTTGCTAAATTTCGTAGACAACCCCATGATAAAGAATTACCTAGTAAGGATGAAATTATTGGTCTTGCTTCTATTGCTGTGCCTCCTAACGATCCTTTAGAACAATATCTTCTAGACCATGAAAATGATATGTATATGAATGAGAGAAGGGAAATAGATGAAATAATCTTTAAGCAGGGACCCGTATTAAAAAACAACTTGAGTGTTGAAATTCTAGGGGATCCTCCTCCACCCAAGGGTGATCCAGTGTTTGAACTTAAACCATTACCTTATAATCTTAAGTATGTTCATCTCGATGAAAAGAAGATATATCATGTTATTATCAATGCTAACCTTTCAGAGCAGGAAGAAGAAAAAATATTGAAAACTCTGAAGAAGCACCGTGCTGCTATTGGATATACTCTGGATGATCTTAAGGGCATTAGTCCCACTTTATGCCAACACAAGATAAAATTGGAAGAGGATGCTAAACCGGTTATTGATCATCAACGACGGTTAAATCCTAAGATGAAAGAAGTGCTAAGGAAGGAAATACTAAAGCTTCTAGAGGCAGGTATTATCTATCAAGTTGCTGATAGCCAGTGGGTAAGTCCTGTCCATTGTGTCCCTAAGAAGGTAGGTATGACTGTTGTTCCTAATGATAAAGATGAATTGATCCCACAAAGAATTGTTACAGGTTATAGGATGGTAATTGATTTCCGTAAATTAAATAAAGCTACTAAGAAAGATCATTACCCTTTGCCTTTTATTGATCAAATTCTAGAAAGGCTATCCAAACATACTCATTTTTGATTTCTAGATGGTTATTCTGGGTTCTCTCAAATACATGTGTCAAAAGGGGATCAAGAAAAGACCACTTTTACTTGTCCTTTCAGTACCTTTGCTTATAGACGTATGCCTTTTGGTTTATGTAATGCACCTGCTACCTTTCAAAGATGCATGATGGCTATATTCTCTGATTCTTGTGAAAAGATTGTTGAGGTTTTCATGGATGATTTTTCCGTTTACGGAACTTCTTTTGATGATTTCTTGAGCAACCTTGATCGAGTTTTGCAGAGATGTGAATACACTAATCTTGTCTTGAATTGGGAAAAGTGCCACTTTATGGTTAATGATGGCATTGTCTTGGGACACAAAATTTCTGAAAGAGGTATTGAAGTTGACAAGGCTAAGGTTGATGCTATTGAAAAGATGGCGTGTTCCAAGGACATCAAAGGTATACGAAGTTTCCTCGGTCATGCTGGGTTTTATAGGAGGTTCATTAAGGACTTCTCCAAAATCTCCAGGCCTCTGACTAATCTGTTACAAAAAGATGTTCCTTTTGTTTTTGATGATGATTGTTTAGAAGCATTTGAAATACTTAAGAAAGCATTGATATCTGCACCTATTGTCCAGCCTCCTGACTGGAATTTACCCTTTGAGATTATGTGCGATGCTAGTGATTATGCTGTAGGTGCTGTTCTAGGACAAAGAGTTGATACGAAATTGAATGTTATCAAATATGCTAGTAAAACTCTAGACAGTGCCCAGAAAAATTATGCTACTACCGAGAAATAATTTTTAGCAGTTGTATTTGCATGTGATAAGTTTAGACCTTATATTGTTGATTCTAAAGTAACTATTCACACTGATCATGCTGCTATCAAATACCTTATGGAAAAGAAAGATGCTAAACCTAGACTTATAAGATGGGTTCTTTTGCTGCAAGAATTTGATTTGCATATTATTGATAGAAAGGGAGCTGAGAACCCCGTTGCAGACAACTTGTCTAGGCTAGAGAATATTCTTGATGACCCACAACCTATAGATGATAGCTTCCCTGATGAACAATTAGCTGTCATAAATACTTCTCGTACTGCTCCATGGTATGCTGATTATGCTAATTACATTGTCGCTAAGTTTATACCACCTAGCTTCACATACCAGCAAAAGAAAAAGTTCTTCTATGATTTGAGACATTACTTCTGGGATGACCCACATCTTTATAAAGAAGGAGTAGATGGTATTATTAGACGTTGTGTACCTGAGCATGAACAGGAACAGATCCTACGCAAGTGCCACTCCGAAGCTTATGGAGGACACCATGCTGGAGATAGAACTGCACATAAGGTATTGCAATCTGGTTTTTATTGGCCTACTCTCTTCAAGGATGCTCGTAAGTTTGTTTTATCTTGTGATGAATGTCAAAGAATTGGTAATATTAGTAGACGTCAGGAAATGCCTATGAATTATTCACTTGTTATTGAACCATTTGATGTGTGGGGCTTTGACTATATGGGACCGTTTCCTTCCTCTAATGGGTATACACATATTTTAGTTGCTGTTGATTACGTTACTAAGTGGGTAGAAGCTATTCCAACTAGTAGTGCTGATCACAACACCTCTATTAAGATGCTTAAAGAAGTTATTTTTCCGAGGTTTGGAGTCCCTATATACTTAATAACTGATGGTGGTTCACACTTTATTCATGGTGCTTTCCGTAAATTGCTTGCTAAGTATGATGTTAACAATAGAATTGCATCCCCTTATCACCCACAGACTAGTGGTCAAGTAGAAATAAGTAATAGAGAGCTGAAATTAATTTTGCAAAAGACAGTTAATAGGTCTAGAAAGAATTGGTCCAAGAAACTTGATGATGCATTATGGGCCTATAGAACTGCCTACAAAAATCCTATGTGTATGTCTCCATATAAAATGGTTTCTGGAAAGGCTTGTCACTTACCTCTTGAGCTAGAACATAAGGCTTATTGGGCTATTAAAGAGATCAATTATGATTTGAAACTTGCCGGTGAGAAGAGGTTATTTGACATTAGCTCTCTTGATGAATGGAGAACTCAGGTCTATGAGAATTCCAAGCTGTTTAAAGAAAAAAAATTAAAAGATGGCATGATAAAAGGATACAAAAGAGTGAGTTTAACGTAGGTGATTATGTCTTGCTATACAACTCCCGTTTAAGATTTTTTGCAGGAAAACTTCTCTCTAAATGGGCGGGTCCTTATGTTATTGAGGAGGTCTATCGTTCCGGTGCCATAAAAATCAACAACTTCGAAGGCACAAATCCGAAGGTGGTGAACGGTCAAAGAATCCAACATTATATCTCAGGTAATCCTATAAATGTTGAAACCAATGTTATTGAAACCGTAACCCCGGAGGAATACATAAGGGACACTTTCTAGAATGATTCAGGCTCCGAAAAGGAAGAGGTAAGTGATATGGTAAGTAAACAAACTCCAAAACAGTTCTAATGACAATTTTCGCCGTTTTGGAATATTTAGAAAAATAGAAAAATAAGAGGCAGTCCGGAAAGGACACGAGGCGTCCACGAGGGTGGAGGGCGTGCCCCTGCCTCGTGGGCACCTCGTGTGCCTCCCGGACTCTGATTTCTTGCAGGTTACTTCTTTTGGTCGGTAAAAATTCATTATATATTCTCTCGAAGGTTTTGATCATCGTATCACGCAAAAATCCTCTGTTCTTGTTTCGAGCTATTTTTCTGCTAGGGTTGGCAAGGCCAGGCATCATGTCGTCGTCCTCCTCCAACAATGAGGGCAACGATGCTTGGCTAATGAAGATAGATATGAAGAGGGAAGGACCAGAGGAGATCAACAAGGAGAATAGGATCAAGAAGGTTGTGGAAGATCAGGCTCCGGCAATAGGAGAAGAAGACGTCCTTCAACCCCTTCCAAACCTTTTTACTTCAACTAAGGTTGAAGCTTTCAAGATGATTGAGTTAGCTCAAATACAAAACAAGTATCTCACAAGTGAAAATATTTTGCTGAAGGAGCATATCGCCGCACTAAAAGGTATTATCCGCAAGCTGGAGGATCTCCTACACTTGATGTATGATGATCCGGCATCACTGCTTTCAACTCCATCATCACAAACTTTGAAGAAGGAGACATAATCATATGGGTATGGGCACTCCCCTTGGCAACTGCCAAGCTTGGGGGAGGTGCCCCGGTATCGTATCACCATCACACTCCTATCTTTACCTTTTTTTAGTTCGATCCTTTTGGTAATATCTTGATCTAGTACAATAAAGTTAGCATGATCTAGTTGTGAGCTTTCGCTTTATGGTCTTTACCTTTGTAATCGAGTCCGTGAGCTATATAATAAAGATTAGTGTTGAGTCAAGGGCTTGATTTCCTCACTTTGGTCATGAGAGAATAAAAGAAAATATAAAAAGTATCAAGAGATCATATTGATCTTATGGAAAGTAATGACTTCACATATAAAGAGTATGATGAATAAAAGTTGTTGAGAGTTGACAAACATAGTTTTGGTCATCATTGCAATTAATAGGAAGTAACAAAGAAAGAGAGGTTTCACTTACAAATATACTATCTTGGACATCTTTTATGATTGTGAGCACTCATTAAAATATGACATGCTAAAGAGTTGATGTTGGACAAGGAAGACAACATAATGGGTTATGTTTTCTTATATTCGAAATAAAGTATATTGTCATGGATCATCCAACATGCTGAGCTTGCCTTTCCCCCTCACGCTAGCCAAAACTCCTTGCACCAAGTAGAGATACTACTTGTGCTTCCATACATCCTTAAACCCAGTTTTGCCATGAGAGTCCACCATACCTACCTATGGATTGAGTAAGATCCTTCAAGTAAGTTGTCATGTTTGCAAACTCTCTAAAATATGTATGATTTATTAGTGTGGAGGAAATAAGCTTTGTACGATCTTGTGATATGGAAGTAATAAAAGCGACGGACTACATAATAAAGGTCCCTATCACAAGTGGCAATATAAAGTGACGTTCTTTTGCGCTAAGACTTTGTGCATCCAACCATAAAAGCACATGACAACCTCTGCTTCCCTCTGTGACGGGCCTATCTATTATCCTTGCCTTATAAGAGTCAAGGTGAAAATCACCTTTCCTTTTTACATTTTATCCTTTGGCAAGCACATTGTGTTGGAAAGATCCTGACATATATATAGGGATGGCAATGGGTACCCATTACCCGCGTACCCTGCGGGTAAAAACCCTATTAGGGTAAGGGTATGGGATAAAAACTTACCCATGGGTACTTAAATGGGAAAATATCATACCCATCGGGTAGAGAGGGTACGGGTATGGGATCGTATAACCCATGCCCGCGTACCCATGTACCCATCTAAAATGTTGATAAGTGGGTTTCAGTGAATATCCCAATGTATTAATTTCCCCTCCTAATCGCTCTAGGTAAAACTCTAATGTGTAGTCAAATTATCTCTATAATTTATCATGATTTTGTGAACTTAAAGTGTATGCCTATGTGTTGTTATTTATGATTATGTGTTGTTGTTTAACATTTTTATGTGTCACTTTATAGGCAGGTATTTTTGTTTATCAGAATGTGTTGTTGTTACAATATGTTGTTGTACATTGTTGTTTAAAATGTGTTGCTATTAATAATTTATGGTTATATGTTGCTTTTTACAACTATTTTCTACTCAATTGATGTGTTGGAAACGCGGGTATTTTTACGCACGGGTACCCATATACCCTGCCAGGTGACGGGTATGGGAAAAAATTGTACCCTTGACGAGTATGGGTATGGGTGATGGGTAAGTTCAGGGTGGACGGGTAAGGGTATGGGATAGCTCCACCGTACCCATACCCTGCGGGTGCCATCCCTACATATATACCCACTTGGATGTAAGTTATCATGGTCTATTACTGTTGACATTACCCTTGAGGTAAAAGGTTGGGAGGCAATACCATAAGCCCCTATCTTTCTCTGCGTCCGATTAAAACTCCATACCCATAAGTATTGCATGAGTGTGAGCAATTGTGAAAGACTATATGATAGTTGAGTATGTGGACTTGCTGAAAAGCTCTTATAATGACTCTTTCCGATGTTATGATAAATTGCAATTGCTTCAATGACTGAGATCATAGTTTGTTGGTTTTTAATGAAGTTTCTGATTCATACTTGACATTGTGAATGAATTGTTACTTTAGCATAAGAGTCATATGACAATATATATGTGTTGCTGTTATAAGAATGATCATGATGCCCTCATGTTCGTATTTTATTTTTATCGACACCTCTATCTCTAAACATGTGGACATATTTTTCGATATCGGCTTCCGCTTGAGGACAAGCGAGGTCTAAGATTGGGGGAGTTGATGTGTCCATTTTGCATCATGCTTTTATGTTGATATTTATTGCACTATGGGCTGTTATTACACGTTGTGTCACAATACTTATGCATTTTCTCTCTTATTTTACAAGGTTTACATGAAGAGGGAGAATGCCGGCATCTGGAATTCTAGGCCGAGAAGGAGCAAACATTGGAAACATGTTCTCCACAACTCAAAAAGCTCCAAATCTGCATGAAACACCGTTTCAGAAAATATAAAAAATATTTGGCGAAAGAGATTCATCACGGGGGCCACCACCTGTCCACGAGGGTGGGGGGCGCGCCCCCTCTGGGCGCGCCCCCTTCCTCGTGGGCCACCCAGTGACCCCCCGATGCCCATCTTCTCCTATATGGGTTGTTTTGACCTGGAAAAAATCATAAGGAGGCTTTCGGGACCAGACACCGCCGTCTCGAGGTGGAACCTTGGCGGAACCAATCTAGGGCTCCGGCGGAGCTGTTCTACCGGGGATACTTCCCTCCGGGAGGCGGAAATCGTCACCGCCGTCATCACCAACAACTCTCCCATCTTGGGGAGGGTTATCTTCATCAACATCTTCACCAACACCATCTCCTCTCAAACCCTAGTTCATCTCTTGTATCCTATCTTTGTACCCAAACCTTAGATTGGTACATGAGTGTTGCTAGTAGTGTTGATTACTCCTTGTAGTTGATGCTAGTTGGTTTACTTGGTGGAAGATCATATGTTCAGATCCATTATGAATATTAATACCCCTCTGATCATGAACAACATTATGTCTTGTGAGTAGTTACGTTTGTTCCTGAGGACATGGGAGAAGTCTTGCTATAAGTAGTCATGTGAATTTGGTATTCGTTCGATATTTTGATGAGATGTATGTTGTCTTTCCTCTAGTGGTGTCATGTGAATGTCGACTACATGACATTTCACCATTGTTTGGGCCTAGAGGAAGGCATTGTGAAGTAATAATTAGATGATGGGTTGCTAGAGTGACAGAAGCTTAAACCCTAGTTTATGCGTTGCTTCGTAAGGGGCTGATTTGGATCCACTTGTTTCATGCTATGGTTAGGTTTACCTTAATACTTCTTTTGTAGTTGCGGATGCTTGCAATAGAGGTTAATCATAAGTGGTATGCTTGTCCAAGTAAGGACAACACCCAAGCACCGGTCCACCCACATACCAAATTATCAAAGTATCGAATGCGAATCATATGAACGTGATGAAAACTAGCTTGACGATAATTCCCATGTGTCCTCGGGAGCATTTTCCTTCATATAAGAGTTTGTCCAGGCTTGTCCTTTGCTACAAAAAGGATTGGGCCATCTTGCTGCACCTTATTTACTTTTATTATTTGTCACTTGCTACCGATTACCTTATCACAAAATCTGTTACCGATAATTTCAATGTTTACAGAAAATACCTTACTGAAAAATGCCTATCATTTCCTTCTGCTCCTCATTGGGTTCGACACTCTTACTTATCGAAAGGACTACGATAGATCCCCTACACTTGTGGTTCATCACTACGCCCCGTAGAAGGCCCATTGTTTCTACGACCCTTAGAAGGCCCATTGTTTCTACAACCCGTAGGAGGCCCATGTTAACTACAGTAAATATGTAGCCCATTGTTAATGTGGCCTAGTTTTAAAAAATAGGTTATTCCAGCAACTAGCAAACCGCAGAAAAAGAACTGCACTGACTACAAGAAAACAAATAAACAAGACAACGGAAATAAATAAGCAAGCAACTTACGCTAGGCTATCACCGCTATTACACATATAACATCCACTGGGCATCAAAGTTCGCCACAAGTGCAAATATAGGGAACAAAGCAGCATATAAATGCCGCAACAAAACAAGTCCATAACTAAAACCACTTCAGAAGAGCTCAAGAAACAATATCCTGGGTACCCATAATGCTGGCAAGATGCTTAGCAAGCCTATTAACTTTCTCTTGTTTGGCGCTTAAATCCTCCAACACTTGCTGTTGCACCAGAAAGTATGCATCTGAATTCTGCAGGGACTTCCTCAGTCCTTCGGCTTCCCGTCGCATAATATCTGATTGATGTGTTTCAACTTGAAGTTGAGACTCAAGAAGCCGAACTGATTCAGGCAACGAGTTCGAAGAGCTGGTGCCAGCAGTAGTAGCCAGTAACTCGAACACTACATCAAGACGGGACTTTGGGGTTGTCTCAGTGTCTTCAATATAGTTTTTATCAACTTTCTTGGAGAACAACAGGGATGTCTCACTATCTTGAACCTGATCTGCATTACTTCCTTTACCATTGCATAACGGGGGTACTCTTCTCCAATATTTTATTCGTGTTCTAAAGGAGAAACAAACAAACACATCACAAGTTTACAATGTAGTATATGAAACTCATTTTGGTAAACCAATTCAGTAGTAAGGTGGACAGGATAACAACATGAAACAAACATATATCTATGTAGTATGGTCACTGTATGGTCTATATCATTCTAGTTTATGTTGCCATATCAAGATAGATACAGTTCGAATCATATCTATTTAAGACAAAGGAGCATAGACAGAATATAAGTGTGGGAAACTACACATCAATAACAACACTTGTAATGTGCATGGCATGAGAACATAACTCTTTATTCAATTGGAACTAAAATCAACATAGAGCAAGTTACAATAGCAAACACGTTAAAGGAACAGGTTTAAAACATACCTGTTGTGCCATTGGAGTTTCAATTGCATCCTTCAAATTTGAAATTAGTTGGTATGAGTAAATACAGTGACGCAAGAGCAAAGTAGTATGAACCATAGCTACGGAACCTGACCCGAGAACAATTCTTCTTCTGCTTTAAGCGTTGACTTGGGGTTCGGAGTGGTGGTCCTCGTGATTTGGGCACTGCAGTTGCCTTACTAACTGCTCGTGTTTGGGTGCTCTGTGGTGGAGACGGTTCTATGTCAACGGGAACTGGGTTACTATCTGCTGGGGTTGGGGTTAGAAGGGGTGTAGCTGGTTCTCTGTCCAACTAGGTAGGGTACAATCTGCATGAGTCTGGGTTATGTGTGGTGGGGCTAGTTCTTGGGCAAGTACAACCGTGGTTCTATCTCCATCGACAGGTAGCACGATCTTTTCTGAAGACCGTGTTTTTACTCCCACAGATACTGCCATCACCCCCTCGAATTGAAATGGCTAATAAACTAGAAAAATAATTGAATGTACAAACATTGTAAGATAGACAGGTGCAATGGATAGTAGGGAAGAAAACAGGGAATGAAATAATTCACATTTATGTTGTCTAACCAAACAGAATACCAGGACATAATTTCAAATAAATGATGGCTAATTAAATATGATAGCATGACACAATTTCACATGTATGATGGCTAACTAAACAGGATAGAATGACATACTTCAAAATGTGATGACTATGTAAACAGGATGACATGATATAACTATACGATGTGTCTATTAAAGTGGTTGGCATGCCATAAATCACAAACATGCCGTGGCATGATAATTCACGGATAGAATGACATAATTCAAAATATGGTAACTATGTGAACATGATGAGATGATATAACTATATTATGTCTTTAGAAAATGGGTTGGCATGCCATAATTCAGATACATGCTGTCTATGTAAACATCATGGCATGATATAATTCAAATGTATAATTTATATACTAAGGAAGTGAGCAGAGGGAAATCGCATATATGATGTGTCAACTAAGGAGATGGCATTCAATATCGTGTATATGATGTAAAAACTAAGCATTGCAATACAACCTATGCATGATATGAGTAATATAACCATGCCAAGTTTGAGCATACACCTCAGGGGGATAATAGGACTGGTCATCTGCCTCTGAATCCTCCTCTGAAGAGCTATCTATAACCAACAACATATCTGCTTCACCAGGTAGCATTGTTTGCTCTGAAGACCTTGTTTTTACTCCAGATTTCTCCATCACCAATTCAAATGGCTGATGCACAGGAAGAGCAGTTGAATATACAAACATTGTCGACAAAAGCAATGAGAAATACAAAAAAAGGATGGCATGATATAATTCACATATATGACGCTTGGCTAAACAGCATGGCATTGCATAATTCACATATATAATGCCTTACAACAAGGTGGCATTGCATAATTCACATATATAACGTCTTGCAGAAAGATGGCATTGCATAATTCACATATATGGTAATTAGACACTAAACATGTGGCATTCACACAAATCATGTCTAAACTAAGCAAATGACATAGCAATGCAAGATACCATACGCACGATATGAGCAACATAAACCTGCCAAGTTAGAGCATGCACCTCGGGGGGGGGATAGAACTGGTCATCTGTCTCTGAATCCTCCTCTGAGGAGTTATCTTCCTATTGATTACGATCCAAAATGGGTGGAGGGGGGCTGCCTTTGCGGCCACAATGGAGCGACCTCTGCATGAAATTTTATTGCCACACAAGGCTCGTCTCTTTTGCTCTACATGTTCAGTTCCATTGTGTACAATAACTGACATGCATAGGAATAAAACATAGTGAGATTATGTAAGGAGTGCATGCACAAATCCAGAGTGAAGGTAGCAAACTGTGGATAGACCCAAAACCAATGATAGCAGGCAGATAATAGCTTTAGTTAAAAAATACAGATAATGGCTCCTTTAATGTTTGTTTGCACCCAACATGAAACTCATAGTAGACACCCGAGATTAACCAGATAGTAGATAGATAGTACTGATTGCTGCCCCAATATGTACCCCACAACCATTTAAAAACTCAAGTTTCAGTATAAGTTTGGACCTGAGTCGGAGTCTAATAGGTGAACACGACGATAAAGTAGCATGTCATCATATTAAGCGATGCATAATGTAAGCAGAAACAGAAGAGTGCGACCTCTCTTGCGGACCCGTGTAGTCCTCAAGGTCATCTGCTCAGTTGATGATGGTAATGCAGTTGTCGTGGCTGCCGGCGGCGGGGAAGAAGATCTGAGGTGGCGAAAGACAGTCTGGAGAGCGGATCCCTGCTGTGGTGAACCCTTCCATTGTTAGAGCAGCTGAGCTGGGGCGGAACACAGCACCACAGGAGCAGGACAAACCACACAAGGTTTTCTTTGACACATATCTGTAACAAAAGTAATTGTGTAAGGGCTTGTTTAAATTTGAGGATTCTAACAATGCAGGGATAGTAAATAGACAGGAATAGGATAGGAATGCACATGCAAAACCGAGAATTTAAAAACACACGATTTCTGCCAATCTGGGTGTTTGGTTCACAAGAATTGGAAGATCACAGGATGCAAAGAAGCATGGTGAGATTAAGTCAAACCACAAGAAGTGTACAACCTCTTTGGCGAAGCCATGTCGATCTCAGCGTGATTGGGTTGGCCGGCGAGGTTGCTCCAGCTAACTTGGCTATCGGAGGAGGGGAAGAAGATCTTAGGCGTCTGGAGATGGAGCCCGAGGTACTGCTCCGCTGTGATGGAGGGTTTCATCGTTGGAGCAGCTCCGGTGAGTTGTACTACGCCAAGGCTGAAGCAGGACAAGAGAGACAACGTTAACCTGAGTGGAATTCTAATAGCATCTCCAATAGATGACGTAAAATACATAACCACAAAGTGCTAGATGTATACATCAGCCGCTCATCTCTGAACTTAACTGTCGAAACTGAATTTAACCGCCGAAACTGAACTTAACTGTCGAAACTGAACTTAACTATCGAAAATGAATTTTGCTATCGAAACTGAATTTTACTGTCGAAACTGAACGCACTAGAGGTGATGCTACAAGTCAGTCGACTGACTTTTTCATCTCTGGTCAGTCGATTTTGCAGCCGTTGGATACGAAATCAAGGGCCTGCAGTTCATCTTCAACCTCCACCCCCCTGAGCCGCCAGCCACCACCGGCCAAACAACCACCTCCCGCCGCCCGCGGCCGGTGGTGTGCCGCCTCGCCCGCCCCAAAAACACTCCCCACCGCCGGTCCGCCGCCGCCCCGGCCATCCCTGTAGCCCCCCCGTGCCGAGCTTTTTCTCTGGCGATCCCCACGCCACCGCCCCACCACCGCCGGCGACGACCGCCCCACCCTGAACCCTAAGATAGATAGTGGGGTACCTCTCCGGCGAGCCCCCCACCCCCTGAAAATCGACTAACCCAAAAGTCGATTCATTCGACTGAAGTGTAGCTAAATCGGAGCAACATCGCAAGCAAGAGAAAGAGCAAGAGCAGAAGCGCGAGCAAGAGCAAGAGCAAGAGCAGACCAGGTAGGGGACCGAGAGCAAGAGCAGAGCAGCATCGCGAGAGAGAGCTAAAGCAGCAGCAGCTCCTCCTGATGTGGACGTTGCCTTCGAGGGAGCAACGCCATGGAGGAAGTGGCCGGCGACGCCGCTGTGGATGCAGTCCGCCGTGTCGGCTTGGGACCAAGCGCCAGCAGCACCGTGATATCGAATCAAGAAGAAAATGTGGTGATTAATGTACAACCTCTTTGGTAGCTCCGATTAGGCCGCAGCTTCATCCGAGGAAACGGTGATGATGATGCTCTTCCGGTGGTGCAGGTGAAGATGGCGGTGTGGGAATGGAGGTGGCGCGAAAGACGAGGGGAACATCGAGGCAGCTCCTTGGAGGTGGATGACGGGATGGCTGAACCGACGGGACGACCAGATCAACGACGGATCCTCATCCGATACGGTGGATGAGGGACGTCGAGGTGTTGCTATGGACGACGTCGTCAGGGAAGAGGCTCCGATTGGGTGGCAGATGAAGGAGGGTGTGGGGCTTCGCGGGTTTTGCTGGCCTTGGTGTACGAATGGGTGGGCGGATGGGATGGGAGTGGGGAACCATGGCTTAGGGACGCGCTTGTCCGAAATGTGGGGTAAGTTACGAAAGTACCCCCACCGATTTGAGGCGGTTCTTTCGGTTCAGGGGTATCATGGGAATTTTGCGTGTCGGTATTTCACAGGAGGTGAGAGTTTTCGCGCGCGTTGTAATTTTGGAATAGCAAGGCGCGGGTTGAGATGGAGGGAGTTGTCGTAGCACAACGAGACAGTCTAACAAGGCGCGGATTGAAATTTCCGGACAAGCCTAACGTGTACTGTACCGAATCAGTTCGCACTACAAATGTCATTGAAAACTTTGAATTCATGTTATGTTCAATTAAAATATTTCGCTACGTGTATAATGCATGCAACCTAGTACTCAAATGAACGTTTTAGTGCATTCCAAACGTATATACTACCGCTTCAATATGAACTAAATTTGAATTCGTTTCTCTATTTGAATAAGATCTACAATAATGATTGTTGTGAAGTCAAAGCATTGAATTCGTTTCTCTGTTTTAATAAGATGTACAATCGTCATTATTGTCAAGTTAAACCATCGTTTGTGTATTATCTTCATAGCACACCACATGATTAGTCTCGAGTTACATATGAACTATGTGTACTATATGAACTCGAACTCGATTTTTTGAATCCACTTTATGTTGATTTCAAA
The DNA here is from genome assembly GCA_902687465.1 of Secale cereale. NCBI lineage: Eukaryota > Viridiplantae > Streptophyta > Magnoliopsida > Poales > Poaceae > Secale > Secale cereale. The sequence continues at coordinate 703,414,266 of LR738715.1, forward strand.
TCATAGTACATTTCAAGCTCTAGCTAGATCTTCACAAACTAAACCATGTCTCATATGTATAATGTGTTTATCACATTATGTATGGTGCCCCGCCCCCTATGCCTACAAGTATTTAGATGTGACTTGCAAATACCACACATTACCAAAAATTCAAATAAAATGTGAGAATGTTCGATATATAATATTGTTTAGATTGTTCGATATTTAGTTGTAAGCTGCAAACGCCACACATTATCACAAATTCAAATAAAATGTGAGATTGTTCGATGTATAGTATGGTTTAGATTGTTCAACATTTAGCTGTGAGTTGCAAACGCCATGCATTATCACATTATGGTATAACATGTGCAAAACCACAACACGAGTATCACCGCTTGATAACCCACAAGTGTAGGGGATCGCAACAGTTTTCGAGGGTAAAATATTCAACCCAAATTTATTGATTCGACACAAGGGGAGCCAAAGAATACTCTAAAGTATTAGCAGCTGAGTTGTCAATTCAACCACACCTGGAAACTTAGTATCTGCAGAAAGATAGTTTAGTAGCAAAGTAATATGATAATGGCGGTAGCAGCAACAAAGGTAACAATAGTGTTTTTGTAATAGTAGCAACGGAAAGGTAAATAAGCAACAAGCAATATGTGAAAAGCTCGTAGGCATTGGATCGGTGATGGGAAATTATGTCGGATGCAATTCATCATGTAGAAGTTATAACCTAGGGTGACACAGAACTAGCTCCAGTTCATCAATGCAATGTAGGCATGTATTCCGAATATAGTCATACGTGCTTATGGAAAAGAACTTGCATGACATATTTTGTCCTACCCTCCCGTGGCAGCGGGGTCCTATTGGAACCTAAGGGATATTAAGGCCTCCTTTTAATAGAGAGCAGACCAAAGCATTAACACATAGTGAATACATGAACTCCTCAAACTATGTTCATCACCGGGAGTGGTCCCGATTATTGTCACTTCGGGGTTGCCGGATCATAACACATAGTAGGTGACTATAGACTTGCAAGATAGGATCAAGAACACACATATATTCACGGAAACATAATAGGTTCAGATCTGAAATCATGGCACTCGGGCCCTAGTGACAAGCATTAAGCATAGCAAAGTCATAACAACATCAATCTCAGAACATAGTGGATACTAGGGATCAAACCCTAACAAAACTAACTCGATTACATGATAGATCCCATCCAACCCATCACCGTCCAGCAAGCCTATGCTGGAATTACTCACGCACGGCGGTGAGCATCATGGAATTGGTGATGGAGGAAGGTTGATGATGACGATGGCTACGATCTCCACTCTTCGGAGCCCTGAACGGACTCCAGATCAGCCCTCCCGAGAGAGATTAGGGCTTGGCGGCGGCTACGTATCGTAAAACGCGATAATTCTTTCTCCTCGATTTTTTCTCCCCGAAAGTGAATATATAGGATCTGGGGATACGTCGGTGGAGCACCAGGGGGCCCACGAGGCAGGGGGCGCGCCCTAAGGGAGGGGCGCGCCCCCACCCTCGTGGACAGGGTGTGGGCCCCCTAGTCTGGATCTTCTTGCAGGTATTTTTTATATTTTCCAAAATAATTCTCCGTGGAGTTTCAGGTCATTCTGAGAACTTCTTATTTCTGCACAAAAACAACCCCATGGCAATTCTGCTGAAAACAGCGTCAGTCCGGGTTAGTTCAATTCAAATCATGCAAGTTAGAGTCCAAAACAAGGGAAAAATGGTTTGGAAAAGTAGATACGTTGGAGACGTATCAACTCCCCCAAGCTTAAACCTTTGCTTGTCCTCAAGCAATTCAGTTGATAAACTGAAAGTGATAAAGAAAAACTTTGACAAACTCTGTTTGCTCTTGTTGTTGTAAATATGTAAGCCAACATTCAAGTTTTCAGCAAGATCATGAACTAACCACATTCACAATAACTTTCAGGTCTCAAGACTACTCATATCAATGCCATAATCAACTAGCGAGCAATAATAATAAACCTCGGATGACAACACTTTCTCAAAACAATTATGATAAGATATAACAAGATGGTATCTCACTAGCCCTTTCTGAGACCGCAAAACATAAATGCAGAGCACCTTTAAAGATCAAGGACTGACTAGACATTGTAATTCATGGTAAAAGAGATCCAGTCATGATCATACTCAATGCAAATTAATAGTAATACATGCAAATGACAGAGGTGCTCTCCTACTGGTGCTCTTTGATAAGAGGATGATGACTCTGCATAAAAGTAAATAGATAGGCCCTTCGTAGAGGGAAGCAGGGATTTGTAGAGGTGCGAGAGCTCGATTTTTAAATAGAGATGAATAACATTTTGAGCGGTATACTTTCATTGTCAACATAACAACCAAGAATCTCGATATCTCCCTTGCTACGCACATTATAGGCGGTTCCCAAACATAATGGTAAATTTTATACTCCCCCAACCACCAACAAGCACACTCCACGGCCATCCGAATCCACGGGGTACCGTCCAAACAAGCAACAACCTTGGGGGAGTTTTGTTTAATTATTATGATTTTGAGCATGGGACTGGGCATCCCGGTTACCGGCCATTTTCTCGTGAATGATGAGCGGAGTCCACTCATCGTGAGAATAACCTGCCTAGCATGGAAGATATAGACAACCCTAGTTGATACATGAGCTGTTCGAGCATACAAAACATAATTTCATTTGAAGGTTTAGAGTTTGGCACATACAAATTTACTTGGAACGGCAGGTAAATACCGCATATAGGAAGGTATGGTGGACTCATCTGGAATAAATTTGGGGTTTATGGAAGTGGATGCACAAGAAGTAATCCCACTTAGTACAGGTGAAGGCTAGAAAGAGACTGGGAAGCGACCAACTAGAGAGCAACAACGGCCATGAACATGCCTTAAAATTAATCAACTATGAATGCAAGCATGAGTAGGATATAAATAACTATGAACATAAATATCGTGGAGGCTATGTTGATTTGTTTCAACTACATGTGCCAAGTCAGACCACTTGAATCGTTCAAAGGAGAATACCACCCCATCATACCACATCACAACCATTTTAATATCATGTTGGCACACAAGATAGACCATTATAAAGTCTCAGCTAATTAAGCATGTCATAAGCAGCTATGATCTCTAATTGTCATTGCAAGCATGTTTCATTCATAACAAGCTGAATTAGGAACGATGAACTATCATATTTACAAAAACAAGAGAGGTCGAGTTCATACCAGCTTTTGTCATCTCAATTAGTTCATCATATATCATCCCTATTGCCTTTCACTCGCACGACCGAACGGTGTGGATAATAATAATAGTGCACGTGCATTGGACTAAGCTGGAATCTGCAAGCATTTAATACAAGGGAGAAGACAAAGTAATATGGCTCATGGTTAAATCAACAACAAAGCATATGAGAGCCACTAAGCATTTTCAATCATGGTCTTCTACTCTTAACCCCCAAAGAAAAGAAACTATTTACACGGGAAAGCTCCCAACAAGCAAAATAAGAAAGGGAAATCTTTTTGGGTTTTCTTTTAATTACTACTACTACAAGCAAGGAAAGTAAACTAGCTAGAAGCTACAACTAATATATATTTTTGTTTTTCTTAAGGTTTTTCTAGCATACGAGAAAAAGACTAAGAAAAAGAAACTGAAACTAAACATGGATGGTACAGTGAAAGAGTGTGAGCACTGACAACTAGAATAAGTGTGAACATGAGTGTAAAGTCGGTGAGAAACACATACTCCCCCAAGCTTAGGCTTTTGGCCTAAGTTGGTCTATGGCCAAGGATCGAATCTACTCCCTCCAGTGTACTGAGATGTCTCCTCTGGGTGCCACTGGTTGGCGAGCTCATCCAGCTCCCACCCATAAACAGACTGACAGTAAGGATCAAGTGGTGGCTCAGGCTCAGGCTCTGAAGCTTGTGCCTGGCCTTGGTACTTGTAGAATGCATCTGATGTAATGAGGTATATGCCTGTGGACAGATCAAACAAAGATGGTGCAGGCAGGGTAACAATTTCACAATATATTTCATCAAACCTTAATTTATAATTAAGCAACCTATCCTTGTCTTTAACAATAAAATCATGAGCTACCATGCTCTTGTAGTCTAGATAAACAGGGGCAAGCAATTTTTCTTCCTTCTCATGATGCCTAATAGGTATTCTAAAATATTCAGCAAGGCGACAAGCAAAGATGCCTCCAAAGACGAGCCCCTTTGAGTGGTTCAGACTCAGTCGTTTAGCAACGACGGCGCCCAAGCTAAAAGTTTGTCTTGAAACAAAGCATGTCATAAGATGACAATATCAGGGGCACTAAGATTCCCACTATTCCTGCGACCAATTAAACATCTACTAGCAAATGAAGCAAAGTAGCGTAGAACAGGGAAGTGTATACTAGTGATTCTTGCACCTGAGACTTGTCTAGTTTCCCCTACAGCTATCATGTCAATAAACCCTTCAGCATCTTCACGACGTGGTTCATCAAGTCTACCTCCAAAGGGTATCTTACATACTTCATAAAATTCTAGGAGTGATATCTCCTTAATCACATCATATAAACGAAACTCCACCGTAGGTGGTGTTTTCTTAGCATGAAAATGAAAACTTTGTGTGAAAATATTGGTGAGTAAGAGATACTGTTCACGCTGGTCGTGGGGGAAGTCGATGAGGCCTTCCTTATTTGCCAACCGATAAAAGTCTTCGTAAATCTCGGCGGACATCATGAAGTCATTACAAGGCCATTCACACGGCCGAACTTCCGCCATGCGAGGGAGATTATATTTGGGCTTCTTATTTTCTTCTTTCTTCTTCTCCTCTGAGCTCATACTGGAGGAGTCCCTCAACAATCTCTTTATCATTTTCCTTTTCTAAAAATCTGAAATTTTTAGTAACTCAAAATAAAAGTTAACCAAACTCAACAAGATTGATAGCAACAACTCCTACTAGTGCCTAGAGACTATATCATGCATTAGAACTACTTGGGACCAAGAAAATTTGCCATGCAAGCTCAAGAACAAGGTCACCACAACAGCAAAAATTTGCAATAAATAAAGCACTAGAACAAAAACTAATTGGACCAATGGAGGAGTCACATACCAAGGAACAATCTCCCCAAACAGTTTGCTGAATGGTGCTTTGAGCAAGGAGATCGAAAATGGCAGCAAGATGAGCTAGAACTCGGGTTTGAGCTGGTTGGTGATTTTTTTGAGAGGAAGAAGAAGAGTGTGGGTGCAGGAATAAGTGGAGGGGGGCCACGTGGGGCCCATGAGGCAGGGGGGCGTGCCCTGGACCCTCGTGGCCAGGTGCTGGCTCCCCTCGCTGTGTGTTCCATGCCATATTTTCTCAAATAATCTAGAAAAAAAATCATATTTCATTTTCATGGCATTTGGAGAACTTTTATTTTCGGGGTATTTTTTTATTGCACGGTGATACGTCCAAAACGTATCTATAATTTCTGCTTGCTCCATGCCACTTTTGGGTGATATTGCTATGATATTCATACACTTCCATACACTTTTGATCATATTTGGACTAACTTACTAATCCAGTGCACCCCAGTGCCAGTTTCTGTTTTCGGCTGTTTTTGTATTTCAGGTTTTCACGTTTCGAGAACTGCCCAGAAAAATCCAGAAAAAATATATAAAAAATCAGCGAACCGGAAACAACACTGCGTCCGAAGGGCAACCTGGGGGGCCACAGGGGCTCCAGGCGCCCTGTGGGCGCGCCCCCCTTGGGCCGCGCCAGGGGGGCACCTCGGCCCCCCGAGAGTCCCCCGGTGCCCTACTTTGGCATATATTTAAAGGACTCTCCGAAACCCTCAAAACATGACTTCTTTTCGTGATCCCATCTCTGTTCCGCCGCCGCCGCCGCTTCCAAGATCGGGAGCACCAGGAGAACTCTTCCCGGCACCCTACCGGAGGGGAGGATCACCACCGGGAGCTTCTCCACCACCATGGACGCCTCCCGGATGACTCGTGAGTAGTCTCCCTTGGACCATGAGTCCATGACCAGTAGCTATGTGATGTTCTCCTCCCGTTCATGTGCTTCACTAATTAGTCCTCGTGAGCTGCCCTACATGATCGAGGCACCTATGTAATCCTTATGCTGTTGCTATGTTGAGTTTGCTGGGATCCGATGGATTATGAGATTATGTTCAGATTGATCTTGAGTAATATATTTGATCTACCTCTTTTATATTTATGTTCATAAGTAATTCTTGCATGTTCTCCGTTGTTATTTATTGCTTTGTCCGAGTAGTAAGTAGTGACTCCAAGAGGGAACGTTATGCTCGATTGTGGGTTCATGCCCCTCGATGACTAGCTTGAGTGACAGAAACATGAGTCTAGGGGATGTGCTGTTGCCACAAGGGGGAAAACAACGGTGCTTGTGCCCACGGGTGCAAGGATTGTTTACTTTACGCAAAGTTCTTTTAATGCAGTTGTCTGTTGCATTGAGTTTACACTATGGGTGGGACTCGCAACTTAATACCAGCGAGATGTTCTGGATAGATATCTCAAGGTGGATGATTAGTAGTAGATATTGATGGATTTCGGTCTACTTACTTTGGCGTACGGCCATGCTTTGAACCTCAACCTTTCTTGCAATGTAATTAGCATTGGTTTGCGTTCGTGGTCCTGTCAATTGCCCAGCTGTAATTTGTTTACCTCACATAGCTGTTTTATCGTCTTTTGGGAGAGAGACATCACTAGTGAACATCATGAGACTCCGGTCCATATTACCATCATTGATCACATCCACTATTTACTTTTCGCTATTTACTTACTATTGCAAAAAACACTATCTATCACTACTATCATATTGCTTTTAACCCTTTGTGAACTACAAGGCCGGAGAGATTGACAACCTCTCTGTACTCGTTGGGAGCAAAGTTATTTGTATCTGTGTGCAGGTCCACGTTGATTGCTGATTGCGCCGTTAGCAATTGACACCTACTTGTTGAACCTAGGAGTCTCTGGGGATTCGATCCTTGGCATCTTTGCTAGGGGAAAACACTTCTACTTACTGCATCTTACACCTTCCACTTGGGGTAACCAACGAGGGGCTCGAGGCCCATCAAGGAGTATTTTCTGGCGCCGTTGCCGGGGACTCCACTCTTCTGGATAGGGGAGTTGCATGCTATCTTTTACCTTTGCTTTTTAGTCTTGTTAGTTTACCTTTCATTTTTGCTTTAGTTTCTTTTATCGAAAATCACAAAAATAGTTATCTTGCTTGCTTGCTACTATGGGTTCCACCGAGAACACCAAGTTGTGTGACTTCACTAGTCACAACAACGATGACTTTATCAGCACACCTATCACTACACCTGCCACTTCAGCACCTTCATATGAAATTAAACCTGCTTTACTTAACTTAGTCATGAAAGATCAATTCTCCGGTGCTGGAGATGCTGCTGCTTTACACTTGAACAACTTTGTTGAACTTTGTGATATGCAAAAGTACCAAGAAATAGATGGTAATATTGTTAAGCTTAAGCTTTTTCCTTTCTCCTTGAGAGGAGGAGCTAAAATTTGGTTTCAGTCTTTGCCTAGAAATAGCATAGATTCATGGGACAAGTGCAAAGATGTTTTTATCGGAAAATACTATCCACCTACTAACATCATGAATTTTAAACAATTGGATAATGAACACATTGCCCAAGCTTGGGAACGTATGAAATCTCTTATCAAGAACTGCCCTACTCACGGTTTGACTACTTGGATGGTTATCCAAACTTTTTATGCAGGCTTGAACTTTACCTCGCGGAACTTGTTAGATTCGGCCGCGGGAGGAACTTTTATGTCAACTACACTTGGTGCTGCCACAAAGCTTCTCGATGAGATGATGACCAACTATTCCCAATGGCACACCGAACGCGCTCCAACAGGTAGGAAGGTAAACTCTGTCGAGGAGATTTCCTCCCTTAATGAAAAAGTTGACTTGATCATGTCTCTACTTTCGAAGCAATCTACTATTGATCCTCGTGATGTTCCTTTAAATTCTTTGATTGCTCAAGAACAAGTAGATCTTAACTTTATCTCTAGAAACAATTTTAACAACAATGCTTATAGGAGTAACTTTGGTAACAATTCTAGACCGTTCCCCTCTAACTCTTATGGGAACAACAATGCTTATCCTAGTACCAAGAACTCCAATACTAAACTAGAGACCATGCTTAGAGATTTCATCACTACCCAAAAAGCCTTTAATAAGAATGTAGAAGAGAAACTACATAAACTAGATGATCTTTCTTTCAAGGTAGACCACTTAGCCAATGAGGTAAAATTGCTAAAAATTGAAACTTCTCCTCTTAAGGAGAGGGAAGTCATCCCTATTAATGCTACTCAAGTACAAATTAATGAAAATATTAGGATGATGGCTAAGCTTAAAGAAAGATGGGCTAGAGAAAGGGAGGAAGAGGAAAGAATTAAGAGCCTTCCTACCCACCACACTGTTGCTACTATCCAAGTTGTTGAGGATGTTCACACTCTTAGCACCCAATGTACTCCTGGTCCCAATGGACCTATTAACGGTGATGCTATAGAAACTACCAAACAGGTGAACCTTAAGGACACCACTACTACTTTACTTGATGCTCGTGACCTTGATTTTGATAATTGCACTCTTACAGAAGTTATTGATTTCCTTCACAAGATGTCTAGAGATCCCCGCACTAGCACGCTTAACCTTGCCTTCACAGAGCATATCACTAATGCTCTCATCAAAGCTAGGGAGGAGAAACTTAGAGTAGAAGCCTCCATACCTAGAAGGCTAGAAGATGGTTGGGATCCTATGATAAAAATTTATTTGAATGACTTCTCTTGTTATGCATTATGTGATGTTGGTGCTAGTACCTCTGTTATGCCCAAAAGGATATATGATATGCTTAAATTGAAACCTTATGATTCTTGTTCTTTTGGTGTTCGTCTCGTTGATTCTTCCATAAAGAAACCTTTGGGGAGGATCGATGATGTTCTTATTGTTGTCAATGATAATTATGTGCCCGTTGATTTCACTATTATGGATATTGAATGTGATCCTTCATGTCCAATTATTTTGGGACGTCCCTTTTTGCGCACCGTTGGTGCTGTTATTGACATGAAAGAGGGTAATATTAAATTTCGGTTTCCTCTCAAGAAAGGGATGGAACACTTCCCTCGTAAGAAGGTCAAGTTACCTTTTGAGTCCGTTGTACGGGCTAGTTATTCTTTTACTCTTGATAAAACTTGATCTATGCATTATGCCTAGCTTAAAGGCATAAAAGAAAGCGCTTTTGGGAGGCAGCCCACATGAATAAAAATTTTTTTTGTTGTTTCTTGATGTTGTTTACTGCTGTAGCATCATCATTATATCTTTACTTTTCATATTTGTGCCAAGTATAGCCTCTGATTGCTAAAAGTTCAAAAGTTGTGAGGTGCTGTCCAGGAAACAGATTCTGTCCTTGGATAGAAAACTTCGTATAAAATCATCAGATCTTCTTTTTGGTCTGAATTTTTTCGACAGTGTTCTCTATATAATTGTCTTTCGTGCGTCAGTTCTAAGTTTTTTGATTTGAGTTGCAGAAGTATCCCGAACAGGTCAATTACTGCCTGCTGTTCTGTTTTTCACAGATTCTGTCCTGTTTTGCCTTACCTTCACTTTGCAAATTAAGAACTTGCTTTTTCTTTGCAAAAACCTTGTGGCAATCTTGAGAAACAGTAGAACTTCAAGAATATCCTTATTTCCAGCAAGGTATAATTATTTTATTAAGGGTACTAACCTCGCTAAACAGATTATAATGAGTTGTGTATGAAGGGAGTTTTCAAGTGTGCGAGGGAAGATGATAAAAAGATTCAGGAGTGTCAAGCGCTCAAGCTTGGGGATGCCCCCGTGCACCCCCAAGAAATATTCAAGGAGACTCAAGCGTCTAAGCTTGGGGATGCCCCCGTGCATCCCCTTCTCCATCAACGTTATCAGTTCGTCTTTCGTTTCGCTATATTTTTATCACTTCATATGTTATGAGCTATGCTTGGAGCGTCTTGCTTTTAGTTTTCTTTTTAGTTTTTCATAACGAGTCGGAACTCAGCATTCCTTTATGTGGGAGAGAAACACGCTCCACCTCTACCTAGAACATTACATAGAATTTTCATGTCTATCTATGCTGTGTGTGTTCTTTGTCTTTTAATAGCTACTATCGTGCTCTGCTCTTAGTATTCATGCTTATCTTTTCAAGAGCTTTTATTTAGTTGGTTGCTTGAACTCTCTTTAATTACCATGCTCACCTTAATAAGAGAGTTTGCTTCCGTTGCATGGGTTAATGTGTCTATGATAAAGATGCTACTTTCATGATGGTGCTTAGTAGTTCAGGTTTTCTTTTGGTTAATCTCAAATAGCTGGGAGATTCCCAATGTGTTATTGGAGTACCAACTTGGTTTGTTTGCCTATGATGTGGTATGGTTTAGTAATATCTTCCTTCGAGAATTTATTTTGATTGACTTGGCGTATGCTCACGCATATTCAAGACTGTAAAGAAAGTCTGTCAAGCCTTGATGATCTTTTGTTTCTAAGTAGCGATATAGCTACCATGCCTGATTCAATATCGCTTTGTCGCTCTGCATGATTATGACCGTCATTGCTCTCTTAGTTGGTCGCTCCCAGTCTTTTGTAACCTCCACCTGCACTAAGCAAACTAACCATGCAATACATAGCTCATGGGAAAGTAGCCTAAAAACTATTGTGGTAAAGAATATGTTGCCTATGTATCTTATTTCTTATGAGTTGCTTGCTGAGCGGTAACCATGATTCTGGGGACGCCATCAACTGTCACACTTTTGTTGAATATCATGTGAGTTGCTATGCATGTTCGTCTTGTCTGAAGTAAGGGTGATTTACCGTGGGTTGAATTAATATGCATATTGTTAGAGAAGAACATTGGGCCGCCAACCAAAGCCATGCATCATGGTGGAAGTTTTAGCTTGGACCTTAATCCTCAATCTCTCATGAGAATATGCTTATGCATTAAAGAGGAGTCCATCATCTATTTTCTATGTTGTCCCGGTATGGATGTCCTCAAGTTGAGATCTATCAAAAACGAGAAATCAAATGCGTTCTATCTCCTTGGACCTTTGTACAGGTGGCATAGAGGTACCCCTTTGTGACACTTGGTTGAAACATATGTCATGCAATGATAACCCATGGGGATCCGAGCTAATTAGGACAAGGAGCGAGCACTATTGGTATTCGATGCATGAGGCTTGCAACTTATAGGATGTTTTATGCATGACACATATGAAGTACTACTACCGTTGACACAATTACTTCCATGTTTTCACAATAAAAAAGCTCTAGCACTTAACCTTTCTTTTACCTTTATGTTGAAGCACCAACTACTGAGAGCATGATTGTCATTCTGAGTGTAATGTGCATTGTCCCAAAGTAGCATTGTCTTTTGCATGATTGTGATATCGTTTATTCTGAAATGATTGTATCTAGTCATCACTTAAACCTTGAAGGTGCCCCTGCATTTATGTTTTGCATCACTAAAGGGGGCAAGCTAGATATCACTTTATCATATTTGCACATCATGTTCATTGCAAATCTTTTTGATGTTTCAGTTTCATGTTGTAAAACTTTCAGTCATTTGTGATTTTCTCTTGAGGCAACTTAATTACTTTAGAATCATTGTCTCAGTAAGCTTTTGTCATATGACTATGAGAAAGTCCTATATGGTTAATAGCATGTCACCACAGAAATTATTCTTGTTATCATTTACCTACTCGAGGACGAGCAGGAATTAAGCTTGGGGATGTTGATACGTCCAAAACGTATCTATAATTTCTGCTTGTTCCATGCCACTTTTGGGTGATATTGCTATGATATTCATACACTTCCATACACTTTTGATCATATTTGGACTAACTTACTAATCCAGTGCACCCCAGTGCCAGTTTCTGTTTTCGGTTGTTTTTGTATTTCAGGTTTTCACGTTTCGAGAACTGCCAAGAAAAATCCAGAAAATATATATAAAAAATCAGCGAACCGGAAACAACACTGCGTCCGAAGGGCAACCTGGGGGGGGCACAGGGGCTCCAGGCGCCCTGTGGGCGCGCCACCCCTGGGCCGCGCCGGGGGGGCGCCTCGGCCCCTCGAGAGCCCCCCGGTGCCCTACTTTGGCATATATTTAAAGGACTATCCGAAACCCTCGAAACATGACTTCTTTTCGCGATCCCATCTCTATTCCGCCGCCGCCGCCGCTTCCAAGATCGGGGGCACCAGGAGAACTCTTCCCGGCACCCTGCTGGAGGGGAGGATCACCACCGGGAGCTTCTCCACCACCATGGACGCCTCCCGGATGACTCGTGAGTAGTCTCCCTTGGACCATGAGTCCATGACCAGTAGCTATGTGATGTTCTCCTCCCGTTCTTGTGCTTCACTAATTAGTCCTCGTGAGCTGCCCTACATGATCGAGGCACCTATGTAATCCTTATGCTGTTGCTATGTTGAGTTTGCTGGGATCCGATGGATTATGAGATTATGTTCAGATTGATCTTGAGTAATATATTTGATCTACCTCTTTTATATTTATGTTCATAAGTAATTCTTGCATGTTCTCCGTTGTTATTTATTGCTTTGGCCGAGTAGTAAGTAGTGACTCCAAGAGGGAACGTTATGCTCGATTGTGGGTTCATGCCCCTCGATGACTAGCTTGAGTGACAGAAACATGAGTCTAGGGGATGTGTTGTTGCCACAAGGGGGAAAACAACGGTGCTTGTGCCCGCGGGTGCAAGGATTGTTTACTTTACGCAAAGTTCTTTTAATGCAGTTGTCTGTTGCATTGAGTTTACACTATGGGTGGGACTCGCAACTTAATACCAGCGAGATGTTCTGGATAGATATCTCAAGGTGGATGATTAGTAGTAGATATTGATGGATTTCGGTCTACTTACTTTGGCGTACCGCCCTTGCTTTGAACCTCAACCTTTCTTGCAATGTAATCATCATTGGTTTGCGTTCGTGGTCCTGTCAATTGCCCTGCTGTAATTTGTTTACCTCACATAGCTGTTTTATCGTCTTTTGGGAGAGAGACATCACTAGTGAACATCATGAGACTCCGGTCCATATTACCATCATTGATCACATCCACTATTTACTTTTCGCTATTTACTTACTATTGCAAAAAACACTATCTATCACTACTATCATATTGCTTTTAACCCTTTGTGAACTACAAGGCCAGAGAGATTGACAACCTCTCTGTACTCGTTGGGAGCAAAGTTATTTGTATCTGTGTGCAGGTCCATGTTGATTGCTGATTGCGCCGTTAGCAATTGACACCTACTTGTTGAACCTAGGAGTCTCTGGGGATTCGATCCTTGGCATCTTTGCTAGGGGAAAACACTTCTACTTACTGCATCTTACACCTTCCACTTGGGGTAACCAACGAGGGGTTCGAGGCCCATCACACGGATAACTCTGGAAATAGACAGGAAATGCTATTTTTGTTTTATTTATCCTAATTACCAGAAAGTAAAAGGAGGGTACAAAAGGTTGTGCTATCTAGATTCACCTATCTCATGCTCATCAAAAGGAATCCATTAACAAGGTTGATCAAGTCTTGTTAATAAACTCTTTCCGAGTAGCATGAAACCAGAGAATTTTCGAATAACACTAGGTTACCACAATGGGGATATGTATGTCCCCAACAATAAGAATATCATATGTCTTCTTGACAGTAGGAAGAGGAAATTCAAAACCTCCAATAGTAATAGTTGACATTTTTCCAATATAATTGATACTGTGGACCTGAGGTTGTTTCCTCGGAAAGTGTACCATATGCTCATTACCATTGACATGAAAAGTGACATTGCCTTTGTTGCAATCAATAACAGCCCCTGCAGTATTCAAAATGGGTCTACCAAGGATAATAGACATACTATCGCCCTCGGGAATATCAAGTATAACGAAGTCCGTTAGAATAGTAACATTTGCAACTACAACAGGCACATCCTCACAAATACCGACAGATATGGCAGTTGATTTACCAGCCATTTGCAAAGATATTTCAGTAGGTGTCAACTTACTCAAGTCAAGTCTACGATATAAGGAGAGAGGCATAACACTAACACCGGCTCCAAGATCACAAAAAGCAGTTTTAACATAGTTTTTCTCAATGGAGCAAGGTATAGTAGGTACTCCTGGATCTCCTGATTTCTTAGGTATTCCACCTTTAAAAGTGTAATTGGCAAGCATGGTGGAAATTTCTACTTCAGGTATCTTCCTTTTGTTGGTAATAATATCTTTCATATATTTAGCATTAGGATTTGTTATAAGCACATCAGTCAAACGCATACGCAAAAAGATAGGTCTAATCATTTCAGCAGAGCGCTCAAAATCCTCATCATCCTTCTTCTTGGATGGTTTTGGAGGAAAATGCATGGGTTTCTGAACCCATGATTCTCTTTCCCTACCGTGCTTCCTAGCAACAAAGTCTCTCTTATGATAATGTTGATTCTTTGATTGTGGGTTATCAAGATCAATAGTAGGTTCAATCTCTACATCATTATCATTACTAGGTTGAGCATCATCATGAACATCATCATTAATATTATCACTAGGTTCAGGTTCATTACCAGATTGTGTCTCATCATCAGAAACAGATATATCATTGGGATCCTCAGGTGTGTCAGCTACAGGTTCACTAGAAGCATGCAAGGTCCTATCATTTTTCTTTTTCTTCTTCTTAGAAGAACTAGGTGCATCTAAATTAGCTCTCTGGGAATCTTGCTCAATTCTCTTAGGGTGGCCTTCAGGGTACAGAGGTTCCTGAGTCATTTTACCACCTCTAGTAGCAACTCTAACAACATAGTCATTATTCTTACCATTTAATTCATTGAGCAAATCATTCTAAGCCTTAAGTACTTGTTCTACTTGAGTGGTGACCATGGAAGCATGTTTACTAATGAGTTTCAGTTCACCTTTAGCTCTAGACAGATAATCACTTAAGCGTTCAATCATATAAGCATTGTGTTGTAATTGTCTACCAACATAAGCATTGAAGTTTTCTTGTTTCACGATAAAATTGTCAAACTCATCTAAGCATTGGCTAGCAGACTTATAACGAGGAATATCACCTTCATCAAACTATAAAGAGAATTTACTTTTACTACCTGTGTCGGGTTATCAAGACCATGTATTTCTTCAATAGGTGGTAAATTCTTAACATCTTCAGCTTTAATACCTTTTTCTTTCATAGATTTCTTTGCCTCTTGAATATCTTCAGGACTGAGAAATAGAACACCTCTTTTCTTCGGAGTTGGCTTAGGGGCTGGTTCAGGAAGTGTCCAATTATTTTCATTGGCCAGCATATTATTCAATAGTAATTCAGCTTGTTCAACTGTTCTTTCCCTGAAAACACAACCATCACAACTATCCAGGTGGTCTCTGGAAGCATCGGTTAGTCCATTGTAAAACACATCAAGTATATCATGCATCTCAAGAGGATGATCAGGGAAAGCATTAAGTAATTGGAGAAGCCTCCCCCAAGCTTGTGGGAGACTCTCTTCTTCAATTTTCACAAAGTTATATATTTCCCATAAGGCAGCTTGTTTCTTATGAGCGGGAAAATATTTAGCAGAGAAGTAATACATCATATCTTGGGGACTACGCACACAATCAGGATCAAGAGAATTAAACCAAGTCTTAGCATCACCCTTTAACGAGAAAGGAAATAACTTATGGATATAGTAGTAACGAATATTTTCATCGTTGGCAAACAGGGTGGCTATATCATTCAACTTAGTAAGATGTGCCACAACAGTCTCAGACTCATAGCCATGGAAAGGATCAGATTCAACCAAAGTAATTAACTCAGGATCAACAGAGAATTCATAATCCTTATCAGTAACACAGATAGGCGAAGTAGCAAAAGCAGGGTCATGTTTCATTCTAGCATTCAAGGACTTTTCTTTTAGCTTAGCTAATAATTTCTTAAGATCATATCTATCGTTGCAAGCAAGAAAGTCTCTAGCAGTTTCTTCATCCATAACATAACCCTCAGGAACAACGGGCAATTCATATCTATTGGGAGAAGCTTCATCATCACTTTCATAAATATCATCGGTTTCAATATTTGCATTCTCCCTAACCTTAGCAATTTGTTCATCTAGAAATTCACCTAGTAGCACATTATCGGGCATAGAGGTAGTTTCATCATACATAGCAGAAGTGGCATCATCAAGAACATACGACATATCTGATTCAATAGCATGAGTAGGTGTCGCAAATTTACCCATAACAGAAGGAGAATGAAGTGCAGAGCTAGATGGCAGTTCCTTACCTCCTCTCGTAGTTGAGGGTAAGATATTGATTTTTGAGCCCATCAAATTCTTCATAGTGATCAACAGATATAAATCCCAAGTGACTTAAAGAATAGAGCTATGCTCCCCGACAACGGCGCCAGAAAATAGTCTTGATAACCCACAAGTGTAGGGGATCGCAACAGTTTTCGAGGGTAAAGTATTCAACCCAAATTTATTGATTCGACACAAGGGGAGCCAAAGAATACTCTTAAGTATTAGCAGCTGAGTTGTCAATTCAACCACACCTGGAAACTTAGTATCTGCAGCAACATAGTTTAGTAGCAAAGTAATATGATAGTGGCGGTAGCAGCAACAAAGGTAACGATAGTGTTTTTGAAGTTTTTGTAATAGTAGCAACAGAAAGGTAAATAAGCAACAAGCAATATGTGAAAAGCTCGTAGGCATTGGATCGGTGATGGGAAATTATGTCGGATGCAATTCATCATGTAGAAGTTATAACCTAGGGTGACACAGAACTAGCTCCAGTTCATCAATGCAATGTAGGCATGTATTCCGAATATAGTCATACGTGCTTATGGAAAAGAACTTGCATGACATATTTTGTCCTACCCTCCCGTGGCAGCGGGGTCCTATTGGAAACTAAGGGATATTAAGGCCTCCTTTTAATAGAGTACCAGACCAAAGCATTAACACATAGTGAATACATGAACTCCTCAAACTATGGTCATCACCGGGAGTGGTCCCGATTATTGTCACTTCGGGGTTGCCGGATCATAACACATAGTAGGTGACTATAGACTTGCAAGATAGGATCAAGAACACACATATATTCATGGAAACATAATAGGTTCAGATCTGAAATCATGGCACTCGGGCCCTAGTGACAAGAATTAAGCATAACAAAGTCATAGCAACATCAATCTCAGAACATAGTGGATACTAGGGATCAAACCCTAACAAAACTAACTCGATTACATGATAGATCCCATCCAACCCATCACCGTCCAGCGAGCCTACGATGGAATTACTCACGCACGACGGTGAGAATCATGGAATTGGTGATGGAGGAAGGTTGATGACGATGATGGCGACGATCTCCACTCTCCGGAGCCCCGAACGGACTCCAGATCAGCCCTCCCGAGAGAGATTAGGGTTTGGCGGCGGATCCGTATCGTAAAATGCGATAATTCTTTCTTCGCGGGTTTTCTCTCCCCGAAAGTGAATATATAGGATCCGGGGTTACGTCAGTGGAGCACCAGGGGGCCCACGAGGCAGGGGGCGCGCCCTAGGGGGGCGCCCCCACCCTCATGGACAGGGGTGGCCCCCTGGTCTGGATCTTCTTGCAGGTATTTTTTATATTTTCCAAAATAATTCTCCGTGGAGTTTCAGGTCATTCCGAGAACTTTTTATTTCTGCACAAAAACAACACCATGGCAATTCTGTCGAAAACAGCGTCAGTCCGGGTTAGTTCCATTCAAATCATGCAAGTTAGAGTCCAAAACAAGGGCAAAAGGGTTTGGAAAAGTAGATACGTTGGAGACGTATCACCGCTATATTTATGCATGCATATGTTTAAAACACTATGATCTCCTATTCAAATATATGAATCCACTTTCATATCAAATTATGATCTTTCTTAGTCTCTTACACCCACACAATCCTCTAACCTTTGTAGCTACCACTAACTTTCTCTCATGCATGCACACACCCTCCTCGCCCTCCCCTCCCTCAGCATTCTATCCATCGCGCACATTCATTTTTTTCTTCTTTAGGTCGTTCTCCCACAGTCCCACAACTCCTCTCCGACACACACCGATCGATAAACCTCTCCAGCGATGTCTGCCTACAACATACACACGCACCTTCAATCTCCTCCTTTATGTGTCCTTGCCTCGTGTCTCTCATATGGTCCCACACACGTGTAAACTCTCGCCCCTCTTTTCATCGATCTCACAACCGCACACTCCTCCCCATATCTAGCTAGTAGCTGGGCCTCTCGCACCACCTCCTAGCTCCATTCTCTCTATCTATCCGTCTCGCCGGGCCTTATTTGCCTCTAACAAATGGACGTATGATACGTCCAAAACGTATCTATAATTTCTGCTTGCTCCATGCCACTTTTGGGTGATATTGCTATGATATTCATACACTTCCATACACTTTTGATCATATTTGGACTAACTTACTAATCCAATGCACCCCAGTGCCAGTTTCTGTTTTCGGCTGTTTTTGTATTTCAGGTTTTCACGTTTCGAGAACTGCCCAGAAAAATCCAAAAAAATTATATAAAAAATCAGCGATCCGGAAACAACACTGCGTCCGAAGGGCAGCCTAGGGGGGGGGGGCACCAGGGCTCCAGGCGCCCTGGCGGCGCCTCCCCCTTGGGCCGCGCCGAGGGGGCGCCTGGGCCCCCCGAAGCCCGTCCGGTGCCCCCCTTTGGCATATATTTAGAGGGACCTCCGAAACCCTCAGAACAGGAACTCTTTTCGCGATCCCATCTCTGTTCCGTCGCCGCCGCCGCTTCCAAGATCGGGAGCACCAGGAGAACTCTTCCCGGCACCCTGCCGGAGGGGAGGATCACCACCGGGAGCTTCTCCACCACCATGGACGCTTCCCGGATGACTCGTGAGTAGTCTCCCTTGGACCATGAGTCCATGACCAGTAGCTATGTGATGTTCTCCTCCCGTTCTTGTGCTTCACTAATTAGTCCTCGTGAGCTGCCCTACATGATCGAGGCACCTATGTAATCCTTATGCTGTTGCTATGTTGAGTTTGCTGGGATCCGATGGATTATGAGATTATGTTTAGATTGATCTTGAGTAATATATTTGATTCACCTCTTTTATCTTTTAGTTCATAAGTAATTCTTGCATGTTCTCCGCTGTTACTTATTGCTTTGGCCGAGTAGTAGGTAGTGACTCCAAGAGGGAACGTTATGCTTGATTGTGGGTTCATGCCCCTCGATGACTAGCTTGAGTGACAGAAACATGAGTCTAGGGGATGTGCTGTTGCCACAAGGGGGAAAACAACGGTGCTTGTGCCCGCGGGTGCAAGGATTGTTTACTTTACGCAAAGTTCTTTTAATGCAGTTGTCTGTTGCATTGAGTTTACACTATGGGTGGGACTGCAACTTAATACCAGCGAGATGTTCTGGATAGATATCTCAAGGTGGATGATTAGTAGTAGATATTGATGGATTTCGGTCTACTTACTTTGGCGTACCGTCCATGCTTTGAACCTCAACCTTTCTTGCAATGTAGTCAGCATTGGTTTGCGTTCGTGGTCCTGTCAATTGCCCAGCTGTAATTTGTTTACCTCACATAGCTGTTTTATCGTCTTTTGGGAGAGAGACATCACTAGTGAACATCATGAGACTCCGGTCCATATTACCATCATTGATCACATCCACTATTTACTTTTCGTTATTTACCTACTATTGCAAAAACTATCTATCACTACTATCATTGCTTTTAATCCTTTGTGAACTACAAGGCCGGAGAGATTGACAACCTCTCTGTACTCGTTGGGAGGAAAGTTATTTGTATCTGTGTGCAGGTCCACGTTGGTTGCTACTAATCTGGCGCCGTAGCAATTGACACCTACTTGTTGAACCTAGGAGTCTCTGGGGAATCGATCCTTGGCATCTTTGCTAGGGGAAAACACTTCTACTTACTGCATCTTACACCTTCCACTTGGGGTAACCAACGAGGGGTTCGAGGCCCATCAAGGAGTATTTTCTGGCGCCGTTGCCGGGGACTCCACTCTTCAGGATAGGGGAGTTGCACGCTATCTTTTACCTTTGCTTTTAGTCTTGTTAGTTTACCTTTCAATTTTCTTCATGTATTTCACTAGTTATGCTTATGGACAACCTTGCTATTGGATCGTTGCTTGCGGGAAGACGCCCCGCACCTGTGGTGGTTGCTCCTCCCCCTACTGAAATTGTGCCCTATAAAATACCAACTGGTATTATCAATTATATCTTGGCAAATCGTTATGCAGGAGACAGACATCCCGGTGAACACTTGCTATATCTGTCACAACTATGTTCATTATTTAAGCTTGCAGGTGTATCAAGGGAGTTTGTCATGAGGAAATTGTTCGCCGTATCACTTATAGATAAAGCTTCAGATTGGTATAAGCTTCTCGATAACTCGCACTTGCTTGATTGGCAAGAGCTTATGTCTCTCTTTTATAATAAGTTTTATCCTCTTCATGATGCTTATGTGGAGAGTAAGAGTACCTTTTTGCGTGTGGATCATGGTAACAATGCTTTATGCAATGCTTATATTGTTGAGTTCATCCATGATGCCACTGAAATTTATAATGAGAGAGGGAGACGTGGTTCTAAATATCTTAATAATATCAAGTTCCCTCTCTTTATGTTGAAGGTTTTGAAGCTGCACTTGTTTTGTCTTCCTATGCTTATTGCTTTGTGCTTCAATGAATTATTCTATTGCAATATTCCTATGCATAGGAAGCATGTTAGGCTTAAATGTGTTCGATATTTGCTTCTTGATGCTCTCTTTTGTTCTTCAACTCTTATTCCTACGAGAGCATCATTAAAGTCTTATGCCTAGCTTAAAGGTATAAAAGAAAGCGCTTTTGGGAGGCAGCCCACATGAATAAAATTTTTGCTTTTGTTGTGTCTTGATGTTGTTTACTGCTGTAGCATCATCATTGTATCTTTGCTTTTCATATTTGTGCCAAGTATAGCCTCCGATTGCTAGAAAGTTCAAAAGTTGTGAGGTGCTGTCCAGGAAACAGATTCTGTCCTTGGATAGAAAAATTCGTATAAAATCACCAGTTCATCTTTTTGGTCTGAATTGTTTCGACAGCGTTCTCTATATAATTGTCTTTCGTGCGTCAGTTCTGAGTTTTTTGATTTGAGTAGCAGAAGTACCCCGAACAGATCAATTACTGCCTGCTGTTCTGTTTTTCACAGATTCTGTCCTATTTTTGCCTTACCTTCACTTTGCAAATTAAGAACTTGCTTTTTCTTTGCAAAAACCTTTTGGCAATCTTTAGAAACAGTAGAACTTCAAGAATATACTTATTTCCAGCAAGGTATAATTATTTTATTAAGGGTACTAACCTCGCTAATCAGATTATGATGAGTTATATATGAAGGGAGTTTTCAAGTGTGCGAGGGAAGATGATAAAAAGATTCAGGAGTGTCAAGCGCTCAAGCTTGGGGATGCCCCCGTGCACCCCCAAGAAATATTCAAGGAGACTCAAGCGTCTAAGCTTGGGGATGCTCCCGTGCATCCCCTTCTCCATAAACATTATCAGTTCGTCTTTCGTTTCGCTATATTTTTATCACTTCATGTGTTATGTGCTATACTTGGAGCGTCTTGCTTTTAGTTTTCTTTTTAGTTTTTCATAACGAGTCGGAACTCAGCATTCCTTTATGTGGGACAGAAACATGCTCCACCTCTACCTAGAACATTACATAGAATTTTCATGTCTATCTATGCTGTGTGTGTTCTTTGTCTTTTGAATAGCTACTATCATACTCTGCTCTTACTATTCATGCTTATCTTTCCAAGAGCTTTTATTTAGTTGGTTGCTTGAACTCTCTTTAATTACCATGCTCACCTTATTAAGAGAGTTTGCTTCCGTTGCATGGGTTAATGTGTCTATGATAAAGATGCTACTTTCATGATGGTGCTTAGTAGTTCAGGTTTTCTTATGGTTAATCTCAAATAGCTGGGGGGGGGGGGTTCCCAATGTGTTATTGGAGCACCAACTTGGTTTGTTTGCCTATGATGTGGTATGGTTTAGTAATGTCTTCCTTCGAGAATTTATTTTGATTGACTTGGCGTATGCTCACGCATATTCAAGACTGTAAAGAAAGTCTGTCAAGCCTTGATGATCTTTTGTTTCTAAGTAGCGATATAACTACCATGCCTGATTCAATATTGCTTTGTCCCTCTGCATGATTATGACCGTCATTGCTCTCTTAGTTGGTCGCTCCCAGTCTTTTGCTAACCTCCACCTGTACTAAGCAAACTAACCATGCAATACATAGCTCATGGGAAAGTAGCCTAAAAACTATTGTGGTAAAGAATATGTTGCTTATGTATCTTATTTCTTATAAGTTGCTTGCTGAGCGGTAACCATGTTTCTGGGGACGCCATCAACTGTCACACTTTTGTTGAATATCATGTGAGTTGCTATGCATGTTCGTCTTTTCTGAAGTAAGGGTGATTTACCGTGGGTTGAATGAATATGCATATTGTTAGATAAGAACATTGGGCCGCCAACCAAAGCCATGCATCATGGTGGAAGTTTTAGCTTGGACCTTAATCCTCAATCTCTCATGAGAATATGCTTATGCATTAAAGAGGAGTCCATCATCTATTTTCTATGTTGTCCCGGTATGGATGTCCTCAAGTTGAGATCTATCAAAAACGAGAAATCAAATGCGATCTATCTCCTTGGACCTTTGTACAGGTGGCATAGAGGTACCCCTTTGTGACACTTGGTTGAAACATATGTAATGCAATGATAACCCATGGGGATCCGAGCTAATTAGGACAAGGAGCGAGCACTATTGGTATTCGATGCATGAGGCTTGCAACTTATAGGATGTTTTATGCATGACACATATGAAGTACTACTACCATTGACACAATTGCTTCCATGTTTTCAAAATAAAAAAGATCTAGCACTTAACCTTTCTTTTACCTTTATGTTGAAGCACCAACTACTGAGAGCATGATTGTCATTCTGAGTGTAATGTGCATTGTCCCAAAGTAGCATTGTCTTTTGCATGATTGTGATATCGTTTATTCTGAAATGATTGTATCTAGTCATCACTTAAACCTTGAAGGCGCCCCTGCATTTATGTTTTGCATCACTAAAGGGGGCAAGCTAGATATCACTTTATCATATTTGCACATCATGTTCATTGCAAATCTTTTTGATGTTTCAGTTTCATGTTGTAAAACTTTCAGTCATTTGTGATTTTCTCTTGAGGCAACTTAATTACTTTAGAATCATTGTCTCAGTAAGCTTTTGTCATATGACTATGAGAAAGTCCTATATGGTTAATAGCATGTCACCACAGAAATTATTCTTGTTATCATTTACCTACTCGAGGACGAGCAGGAATTAAGCTTGGGGATGTTGATACGTCCAAAACGTATCTATAATTTCTGCTTGCTCCATGCCACTTTTGGGTGATATTGCTATGATATTCATACACTTCCATACACTTTTGATCATATTTGGACTAACTTACTAGTCCAGTGCACCCCAGTGCCAGTTTCTGTTTTGGGCTGTTTTTGTATTTCAGGTTTTCACGTTTCGAGAACTGCCCAGAAAAATCCAGAAAAATTATATAAAAAATCAGCGATCCGGAATCAACACTGCGTCCGAAGGGCAGCCTGGGGGGGGGGGGGAACCAGGGCTCCAGGCGCCCTGGCGGCGCGCCCCCCCTGGGCCGCGCTGGGGGGGCGCCTGGGCCCCCCGAAGCCCGTCCGGTGCCCCTCTTTGGCATATATTTAGAGGGACCTCTGAAACCCTCAGAACAAGAACTCTTTTCGCGATCCCATCTCTGTTCCGCCGCCGCCGCCGCTTCCAAGATCGGGAGCACCAGGAGAACTCTTCCCGGCACCCTGCCGGAGGGGAGGATCACCACCGGGAGCTTCTCCACCACCATGGACGCTTCCCGGATGACTCGTGAGTAGTCTCCCTTGGACCATGAGTCCATGACCAGTAGCTATGTGATGTTCTCCTCCCGTTCTTGTGCTTCACTAATTAGTCCTCGTGAGCTGCCCTACATGATCGAGGCACCTATGTAATCCTTATGCTGTTGCTATGTTGAGTTTGCTGGGATCCGATGGATTATGAGATTATGTTCAGATTGATCTTGAGTAATATATTTGATTCACCTCTTTTATATTTTAGTTCATAAGTAATTCTTGCATGTTCTCCGTTGTTACTTATTGCTTTGGCCGAGTAGTAGGTAGTGACTCCAAGAGGGAACGTTATGCTTGATTGTGGGTTCATGCCCCTCGATGACTAGCTTGAGTGACAGAAACATGAGTCTAGGGGATGTGCTGTTGCCACAAGGGGGAAAACAACGGTGCTTGTGCCCGCGGGTGCAAGGATTGTTTACTTTACACAAAGTTCTTTTAATGCAGTTGTCTGTTGCATTGAGTTTACACTATGGGTGGGACTCGCAACTTAATACCAGCGAGATGTTCTGGATAGATATCTCAAGGTGGATGATTAGTAGTAGATATTGATGGATTTCGGTCTACTTACTTTGGTGTACCGCCCATGCTTTGAACCTCAACCTTTCTTGCAATGTAGTCAGCATTGGTTTGCGTTCGTGGTCCTCTCAATTGCCCAGCTGTAATTTGTTTACCTCACATAGCTGTTTTATCGTCTTTTGGGAGAGAGACATCACTAGTGAACATCATGAGACTCCGGTCCATATTACCATCATTGATCACATCCACTATTTACTTTTCGTTATTTACCCACTATTGCAAAAACTATCTATCACTACTATCATTGCTTTTAATCCTTTGTGAACTACAAGGCCGGAGAGATTGACAACCTCTCTGTACTCGTTGGGAGCAAAGTTATTTGTATCTGTGTGCAGGTCCACGTTGGTTGCTACTAATCTGGCGCCGTAGCAATTGACACCTACTTGTTGAACCTAGGAGTCTCTGGGGAATCGATCCTTGGCATCTTTGCTAGGGGAAAACACTTCTACTTACTGCATCTTACACCTTCCACTTGGGGTAACCAACGAGGGGTTCGAGGCCCATCAACGTACACCGACCGATCTCCCACTATACATAGAGGTAGCTAGGTCCTTATAACTCGTTTTCCCCCACGTGTCGACCCATCTACCTCATTAGTTATGTCTCTCCCTTCTCCCGACAAACAACAATTGATCTACCGATCTAGTTAGGTTTGCTTACCAAACACATGGTTCCCCTTCATCATCCATGGATGTGTCCCGGCAGATCTATCATGCACAGGCACACACAGAAACACATCCCCACTCTTATTGATAATATTGCAGTTCCACCCTTTGTTTTTCTAGTAGGCCTCTCCCACCATCTTCGAGAAGCAACTCCATCACCCATCCAGCACTCTACCCCTCTCCCTCCGTCTCTCTCTCCTCTCTCTCTCTCTGTCCCATCCTATTTCCCGTCCTTTAGTTATGTATGGATGTCGACCGATCTCCCTCAAGACATAGCTGGGTCTCTCCTTATCAACACATATACAAGTTGTTCTACCTCTATAGTTAGGCCTTTGCCTGCCCCTCCCCCCACTCCCTCCCACACACACTCACCGATACATTGAGCGCTCTAGTCATATCTCCCTGCCACACACAAACTTGACATGT
>LR738715.1:703440144-703533674 GCA_902687465.1 Secale cereale
CACACACACAAATTCGATGGCTCTCTTCATCGATCTCGCACCCACCTACTTGATCATCTCTTCGACTCTATCGATATCTATGACCCCTCCCTCTCTTCTCGTGGATCGCCCGATGTGACGCCTCAAGACCGACGCTCCAGAAGATTTCCAGATGTTCCGGGTTTTCCCGTGTGTTTCATTTGTGCTTGCTCTATTTTTTTTGCATTGCATCTCGCATCACGCATCATCTCCATATTTTTTGTGTGCTTGTTTTCTTTTACTTGTTCATGTGCATTGCCTCCTCCTCCTCTTCTTCTCTTTTGATCCTTCCAACACCCCATGCCCGAACTCTTCTATCTTGTTTGCACAAAGTTTTTCCATCCAACAAAGACTTCTCCATTCTCTTCATTCTTTCAATTGTTGTTATAGTGGCATTTTCTGTTTCAGATTAATGTTCACTTTTTTCCTAAAAATCCAAATCAATGCCAAGACTCACTCCTCCTAGTTTTAGCCCAGTTGGAAATGTGTTGGCCAGATTCAAAAATGACTCAAGTTTGAAATAAGTTCAAACTTGAATTAGTTTTCGAACTTTAAATAATGCCAGGGCATTTTATTCAAATTGTGCTCAATTCTGGTATTCCAACGCTATTTTTATCTCAGCCTCAGCCCTCCCGAAACTCCCTGTATTCTTCCTTTCTTCTCCTTTTCTTCTTTGTTTTTTTTCTGGTTTAGAAAATAGAAGGAGGAGAGCAGCCGCAGCGCAACCCACCTGCGGCCAGGCCGGTCCACCCCCCGCGGCCCAACTAACCTTAACCCTAGCCCGATACTACAACCGCTGCCTCTCCCTCTCTCCCCGTCGCTCTCTCCCTCCCAGTGCTGCACACCTCCTCTGCCCGATCCCCATCTCGCTCGATCCCCTCGACCTCTCTCTCACCTCCCGATCCCTCCCCTTCTCCCCTGCTCGCCTCCACGGTCGGCCTCGAATGGCGCCGCCCCGCTCGCCCTGGCCGGCCCCAACCTCCACTCCACCGCCACCTCCCTCCTGCGCCGCCGCCTCCCCTCAAAAACCCACCTGCGACCCCCTCCCGCTCGATTCTCTCTAGCGCCGCACCAGCCAGGTGCCCCGCCACACAACCCATCCCGTCGGCGACCTCGACCGCCACGCCGGACCTCCCGCAGAACCAGGCTGCGGCATCGCTGCCAGGGACCTCCTCCGATGCTCCCTCTCCTCCACGCGCCATGGCCCCGCCCTCCTCTCGCTCCCCCACTCGTCCTCATCGTCGGTCGAGGCCCCGAGCACCTCGCCTCTGGCCTCGAGCCGCCACGACAGTGCCGCCGCGCCTTCCTCGCCGTGCGCCTCGCACCCCGCCGGCTGCAGCTCCCCACCGATGATGCAGCCGCCGCCGGCCGATCTGGCCTCGTTGCTGCCCCCCCTCCGCCTCGCCTCGCCGTCGTATGCACCAAGTCCGGCCGCCGTGACGTCATCTCCAGCGCCTTGCCTCACTTCTCCAGCCGGAGTTCGTGCTGCCGGCCGTCTCCATGGGTTCGAGGAGCCCCAAGTCACGCCTCCGTTTGTTTTGTTTTGTTTTGTTGATGCCAAGGTCACGGTTACAAGATCTATGCCCGGATCGCCATGTCCGTGTTTTCACCAAGTTCCATCGAGCTGAACATGTACGACTACATGTTTGACCATCGATACCGATGCCCCAAGGACGCTGAGAACGACTACACCGCGACACTATCGAGTACCTCTTCTACCATCTACCAAATCACCAAGTTCGACCACATGAAGATACTCCAAGTCCCACGACGACCGTTGTTCGCCAAGCACCCTTTCGAAACGTCAAGTTCCCCGACGCCCCGTGTACAACTACCGTCGCCGAAGACCCGGGTTGGAATACGCCAAGTTCCTCTACGAAAACGTGTACATCTTCAAACGTGAACGATTACTTCCACGATGTTCGATAACGACTACTTCCTTTTGGCAACGTGATCGACCACTTCGACGACGACCCGTGAGTACCACTACTTCCCTCGACGACTCGAACCACCTGAAACGCATGCTTCGAAGGTATACCGCCGAAACGATGACCCGTGGACAAACACTTGTGTTGTATGAGATGTTCCACTTGTTTGCACCGTGCCCGTGTGCCCCGTGTCCGAGTTGTCGCTTGCTTGTTCCACCTCTTTAGCCTTATCGCCAACCCGTGGGAACACGGTAACGGGAGCACCCCACCATCTTGCTTGACATGCTTTCGTCATTCTTCTTTTGCACCAGTCTCTCAACAAGTTACCGGAACCGATATGTTGCTGTGGCAACAATCTCGGATTCGTCGCTGTGGCACCTTCTCTTTCCACCACGGTGACAAATTGCTTCCTAACGGTTTCATGTTAACTTTTAATAAAAATTGCATAAAACTTGCATTTGACATCCGCATCATGATAACAACCTTTAAATGCTTAAATTGTTGTTTGCTTCAATAATTGCTAAATGACATGGGGAGTTTCCAGAATTGTTGTTGTTATGTTCGGCCTCATTTAAAATGGCTAGATAGTGTAGTTTTGCTCATGCTTCACCTCTTGCCATGTTTAATAAAAACATTTAATCTTGTCTTGTAAATTAACGAGAGTCAACTAAATAAATATAATGTGGTGTTTTGTCAATATGCAACTCGTTGCATATTGAGCTCCGCTTAAATTGTAGTGTTGCTTGTGCACTCTGCCATGCCATGCCATGCATATTTAAACCGGACATGCATCATACTTGCGTGTGCATCATTACATGCTTATGCTTGTGTGTTTACCTTGTTGTTTTCTTCTTTCCGGTATGCTTCTCCGTTAGCTTTGGTTTCGTTCCGGAGATGTGAGGTTTTGTTTGACTACTTCATGGACTCGTTCATCTTCCTTGCGGAATCTGAGGCAAGATGACCATTCCCAGATGTCACTACTATCTTTGCCTATGCTAGATGTCTCTCTCCTTAGATATTGCCTCGATGCCTATGTCTGTTTGTCAGCCCTCCTATTGTTGCCATGAAACTCTTTAACCACCCTCCTAGCAAACCGTTGTTTGGCTAAGTACGCATCGCTCAGCCCCTCTTATATCGTTGTTAGTTGCAGGTGAAGATTTGAAGTTTCTCGCTTTGTAATGAACTTATTGTTGGGATATCACAATATATAATCTGTTAAACTAAATCACCTATATATTGGTAATGGGTGGAAGGCTAAGCCTCTTGCTTGGTGTTTTGTTCCACTCATGCCACCCTAGGAACTGATAAACCGGTGTTATGTTCCTTGATTTTGCGTCCCTAACACGGTTGGGGTTTATGGGCCCCCTTGATGACTCGCTCAGTGCTAAAGCTTTTCCAGCAAGGCCAAACTTTGGTTTTACCATTTGCCTAACAACTAAAACTTGCCGAGGGAGTAATTAACCCGAGGATTTATTAATCAACCCCCCGGGCGAGTGCTCGTCTTGAGTGTTGGTCCAAACTGGGCAGCCTGCGGGGCCACCTTGGGGAAACTCAAGGGCTGGTATACACCTGTAGGATGTCCCATCCGGTCGTGGCCTGAGACGAGATACGCGCGGCTACTATCAGGGTGTCGGCACGCTGGGAGGTCTTGCTGGATTAGTTTTACCTTTGTCAAAATATCTTGAGCACGGGATTCCGAGAATACTCGGGTCTTCCCACCTTGGAGTTGCGACTCCGCAGATCGTGAGCTTGTGATGGGCTAAGTTGGGACACCCCTGCCGGGTTTGATCTTTCGAAAGCCGTGCCCGCGGTTATGTGGCAGATGGGAATTTGTTAATATCCGGTTGTAGATAACTTGCCACCATGTTCATGAATACACTACCTGCATGTGTAACCGTGACGGTCTCTTTCTGAAGGGCTTCGGAAGTGAACACGGTGGGGTTATGTTTGATCGTGAGTAGCTAGGATCACTTATTGATCATCTTTGGCGACCGTCGGCACTTGTTCTCTTCTCGCTCTAAACTCGTAAGCTAGATGCTTAGTGCTTGTTGCAGACACTTTTATAGCCTTCCCTCACCTAAGGCTTTGGTAGTTTTGATACCCGGGAACGGGATTGATGAGTACTTTGTGGCTCACAGATTCAACACACAACAGATGCAGGTACCGCTGAGACTAATGCAGGAGATGGACAAGAACTTCACTGGGAGTTCGATGAAGAGCTTGGCCGAGTGTGTGTGACGTTTTCGACGATCAGTAGTGGTTCCTCCTAGGGGCGATCAGGCCTTGTGTTTTATGGTATCTTTCTCATTTGGATTTTCGTCTGTAGTCAGACCCTGTGTTATTTGGATGATGTATGCTATTGTATTCATTGTGTGACGTGGCGAGTGTAAGCCAACTATCTTTTCTATTTCATCCCTGAATTTTACATGAGATGTGCAAAGATACCATACTTGAGATCATTCTAGTATGCGCTTATGTCTTTAAGTCGTGCCTCGACACGTGGGAGACATAGTCGCATACTGGGCATTACAAGTTGGTATCAGAGCCTTCTCCGACCTAGGAGTCCCCTGATTGATCGAATCGCTGACGGTTGAATCTAGGCCACACACACAAAATGTTTTGAGTCTTATATATATCGGAGAGTAGGATTTCTTTTTACTCCTCATCCCCTTCATCGCTCTGGTGAGGACTCCTGACGTTGTTTTATTTTCACTATTCTCAAAATTTCACCAATTTCTTTTTAGGATCACGCGAGTATTGTTTGGATTGTTTCGATATCTTTGTGACAAGAGCATTGTTCTCGATGCCTCCTGTCATTTAGGGGTTGTGGCAGTGTCCCGGGGAGTTGAGCTCTGAGGTGTTGTCGTCACAAATGTATCGCAGCGGTTCTAGAATACTTAAGACGGCCGACATCGAAAACTCTTCTATGCGGTTAGTGGTGAGATAATCCCGACGTCACCCAGTACTGGTGGGATAGTTCGGGAGTATTGCCACAGCTAGTATAGCGGATGCGTTTCGAAGGTCTGAGGTAAACAGTTTCCGAGGATGACTGGTTATGTGTTGATGGATGGATACAGCTGGATGTAGGTTTAGAGTTGAGTGTGCGGTGCTTCCCCTGTATCCACAACACTAGATTGCATAACCGGAAAGCTTCGGGAATTAATAGGTGGGTTTCAAGTAGCTCTTAGGTAATCTTCCAACGAGTGCATAGTATGAGGTTTGGGGTTCAACATCTAGTGAAGAGGTTTCATGGGCGATGTTCCAATTGGGAGTTGCATCTTAAAGGATCCTTGGCTATGCTGATCCGGGGATTGCAAGACCCTTTGTAACAATGTGCCATGGGGCATTCAGCACGAACATGTGAGACGAAATATCTATTATGTATTTGTTCCATCTGTACCTTGTTGTTTTATTCTATTGTTTTGTTCTCCCAAGTGGCTTCTTGACAAGTTGTTGTACCATTAAGCTGCGGAATTCATTCGTTCAATTCTCTGTTCGAATTATATTGTGAAGATTATGTTGCAACATATCTACCCTTCATTTTGTTTTGATTGTGGTACCCGAGTTGCTTCGATGTCAAATGTTGATTCCACACCTTTCCTAATCAGTGTTCTCATATTTCTATGGGAGTGCTAATCCTTCTTAATCATCGAGATTGTCATGTAAATTCTTTTCAACCGGTGCGCTTCTCTTCAAGTTAACCCGAACCTTTCAATTTTTGCAAGACCAAGTCTTGGTTTTTCTCAACGGTGCCTGTTTCATTCATCCCAAGTTGTCTTTGTTTTCCCCACCCTCCCACCCTTTTCTTTATGAAGCCTGAGTCCGTAATCAAGTGTCCTTATATTCTTGTGATATCTCTTCATCAATCTTCTTTAATATTTATCCGGTGAATTCTCAAGAAGATGCTCAGGAACTTCAAGTTCATCATTCTTTTGTTTGCAAATTCTGCCGGTGGATTTAATTCATTCTTGGTGTTGATCATATCTCTTCCTTCTTGTTTCACATGTTTTCTTATGTTGGAATTTCTTATCTGAAGTCTCTCTTGTTTATTCAACTCTCTCTAATTCTTCTCTGGAGTGCTGAAGATATCTCAGAAGATCCGCGTTTGCATTCTTAATCAATTCTAGCTGTCTTGAGGCTGTTATCCCATTCAAGCCATTTAATTAAACCGATGCAATATCTCTTAAGCAATCTTGTTCAATGGTGTTTCTATTGAGTGGGCCCTAACCCACATGTCTTTTCCCAGGATCTTACCTGACTCTTCTATTTTTCCGGAGTTATTCTCAAATTCTTTTCAAATTTGACATAAGAATGGATCTCTCATCGGTCAAACGTATCCTCCAAGATTGCTTTCATTCATTGTTGCTTCAACCTTTATATTTCATTCTTTCAGAATATATCAAAAATTCTTCAAGGTGTATCTCATCGTCATTCTAAAAATTGTGAAGACCGAAGAAGAGTTTCTCTCAAATCTTACACGTTCTTCTAAAGATTCATGGTTCTAGCTTCATGCCATCCTCATTATTGTTCCGTTTCTGAGGAATTCTTTTTATAGCCATCCGAAGCATTTCATGAATTCTTTCCATTGTGATCCTCCGAAGGCCATCATTTCAGAAGATTTCTTCGTTTTCAGTTTTCAACTTCGCCCTCCAACTATTCTTTATTGATGCCTCTTCATTCGTCTCCATATTCTTCCGGTGCTTTGTTCAAGTATTCTTTAATCAGTCTGCGACCTCTTCGTTCTCTTGTATCTAAATTTCCTCAAGTGCTTGTTCTTCCCGGTGGATTATTCTTTTCCATCACCCGGTTTCAATTCCTACGATGGTTCGTTCAAAATTTCTTTTCCTTTATTATTGTGTCATTTCACTTGTTCCTTCCAAATCCTACCGGTGATTCGTTGAATACTTTCTCAAGATTGTGCGAGATCTCTCTTTAATTCTTTGCAACGAGAATAAGTAGTAGGCCAAATCCGTTGCTTGTCATCAATTTAATTTGATGAAGGATAAGCATACAGTAATTCTTATTTCCTCGAAGTGATTATTCTCTTTTCTCGGAGCATGTTCATCATATCATATTCTCGGTTCCAAGTTGTTCATCTTGTTTCCGGAGCTCCAAGTTATTTCAATTATATCATTTCAAAGATCCTTCTAAATCATTGCAAGGCTTCAATCTTATTCTTTTCATCCTTCACTTTTCATCCTTTTGTTACCGGAGTTCTTCTTGGTGGTTCATCATGATTTAGTTCATCCTCGAAGTCTTCATCAAGATTCTTGATCAATGAGCTCAAGTATTCTTCTTCTTGCATTCCGAAGTGCAATTCTTTCTACCTTATCGTTTGAGAAGGTGGTATGTCATTTTTGACAATTTCCCTTCGTGTTTCATGATTCACAAGTTATCAAGAATGAGATATTTATAACCATCATTTCTCTTTCTCGAGGAGATTTTTCCAACCCTTCATTTATTCATTGGAGTTATCTTGGGTTGTATTTCACCTAAAGCCTTCCATTAGGATTGTTGCTATTTATGGTGCTATAAATGACCCTAGTTCTTCATTGCTCCTCCCGGTGAAATAATTTTTTTCATCTCTTGGTGCTCTCAATCAAATCAATTGTTTCAGTTAGTGGCAGAATTTCACCTCAAGTTGAGATGTTTTCCATAAGCCCACAACTAGCTTATTCTTTTCATTGTTGAAATTCTAACAACTCCGTTCAACCCTTCTTCGTAAGGATGATTTTCATATTCATTCATGGGAGAAGTTGTCATTTTCTTATCCGTTCTTTTCTTTCCAATGATTTAGCATCTATTCTTTCGTTCCGGAGGCTTTGTGATATTGCTCTCTTCGAACCATCATCTTGTCATATCAAAATCATGCTCTTGTCCTTTACAGTCCATTAATAGGAGTGTGGTGACCTCCATTCTAGTTATCTCATCTTATCAAGTTTTGCCTCTCTTTTCAACCGGAGTGCTGTCTGAAATCGTTCTTACCCTCGTGCCATTCTTTCAATTGTTCCAGAGGCAGTGTGTTGTTGATTTCATCAACTATCAGCCCATCTTCTCAAGTTCATGTTCAATTCTTCCATTTACAGTCGGAGTGCTATCAAAATTCTTTCGTTCTTATTCCTTCTCTAGCTTTATTCAACCTGGGTGGTTTAAATTCTTCAATATCCATGAGCTCGTGTTTCATGCCTTTCAACCTACAAGGTTCTCGTAATGTACCTTGTTCCTCTTTTCTGTAACGGAGTGTTTTCATCTTCGTTCATCTCTGTTGTATTCTTCTTTCAATTTGGTCAACCTCTCAAGTTCGTGGTTTCACTCGTTTGTCAAAGAAGCAACTTTGTTTTACCTCTTCTTCTCCGTTTCTATCCGGTGCCATCTCCAGGATCTCGGGTCGAGATCCTCTGTTAGTGTGGAAGAGTTGTGACGCCCCAAGACCGACACTCCAGAAGATTTCTAGATGTTCCGGGGTTTCCCGTGTGTTTCATTTTTGCTTGCTCTATTATTTATTTTTGCATTGCATCTTGCATCACTCATCATCTCCATATTTTTTGTGTGCTTGTTTTCTTTTACTTGTTCATGTGCATTGCCTCCTCCTCCTCTTCTTCTCTTTTGATCCTTCCAACACCCCATGCCCAAACTCTTCTATCTTGTTTGCACCAAGTTTTTCCATCCAACAAAGACTTCTCCATTCTCTTCATTCTTTCAATTGTTGTTATAGTGGCATTTTTCTGTTTCAGATTAATGTTCACTATTTTTCCTAAAAATCCAAATCAATGCCAAGACTCACTCCTCCTAGTTTTAGCCTAGTTGGAAATGTGTTGGCCAGATTCGAAAATGACTCTTTGAAATAAGTTCAAACTTGAATTAGTTTCCGAACTTTACATAATGCCAGGGCATTTTATTCAAATTGTGCTCAATCCTGGTATTCCAACGCTATTTTTATCTCAGCCTCAGCCTTCCCAAACTCCCTGTATTCTTCCTTTCTTCTCCGTTTCTTCTTTGTTTTTTCTCGTTTAGAAAATAGAAGGAGGAGAGCAGCCGCAGCGCAGCCCACCTGCGGCCAGGCCGTCCCAACCTCCCCCCCGCGGCTCAACTAACCTTAACCCTAGCCCGATACTACCACCGCTGCCTCTCCCTCTCTCCCCGTCGCTCTCTCCCTCCCTGCGCCGCACACCTCCTCTGCCCGATCCCCATCTCGCTCGATCCCCTCGACCTCTCTCTCACCTCCCGATCCCTCCCCTTCTCCCCTGCTCGCCTCCACGGTCGGCCTCGAATGGCGCCGCCCCGCTCGCCATGGCCGGCCCCAACCTCCACTACGTCGCCACCTCCCTCTTGCGCCACCTCCTCCCCTCAATAGCCCACCTGCGACGCCCTCCTGCTCGATTCTCTCATGCGCCGCACCAGCCAGGTGCCCCGCCACGCGACCCATCCCGTCGGCGACCTCAACCGCCCCGCTGGACCTCCCAAAGAAACAGGCCGCGGCCTCGCCGCCAGGGACCTCCTCCGGTGCTCCCTCTCCTCCACACGCTATGGCCCCGTCCTCCTCTCGCTCCCCCGCTCATCCTCATCGTCGGTCGATGCCCCGAGCACCTCGCCTCTGGCCTCGAGCCGCCACGACAGTGCCGCCGCGCTTTCCTCGCCGCGCGCCTTGCACCCCGCCGGCCGTAGCTCCCCGCCGATGACGCAGCCGCCGCCGGCCGAGCTGGCCTCGTTGCTGGCCCCCCTCCGCCTCGCCTCACCGTCATCTGCACCAAGTCCGGCCGCCGTGACATCATCTCCAGCGCCCTGCCTCACTTCTCCAGCCGGAGTTCCTGCTGCCGGCCGTCTCCATGGGTTCGAGGAGCCCCAAGTCATGCCTCCGTTTGTTTTGTTTTGTTTCGTTGATGCCGAAGTCACGGTTACAAGATCTGTGCCCGGATCGCCATGTCCGTGTTTTCGCCAAGTTCCATCAAGCTGAACATGTTCGACTACATGTTTGACCATCGAGACCGATGCCCCAAGGACGCTGAGAATGACTACACGACGACACTATCGAGTACCTCTTCTACCATCTACGAAATCGCCAAGTTCGACCACATGAAGATACTCCAAGTACCACGACGACCGTTGTTCGCCAAGCACCCCTTCGAAACGTCAAGTTCCCCGACGCCACGTGTACAACTAGCGGCGCCGAAGACCCGGGTTGGAATACGCCAAGTTCCTCTACGAAAACGTGTACATCTTCAAACGTGAACGACTACTTCCACGGCGTCCGATAACGACTACTTCCTTTTGGCAACGTGATCGACCACTTCGACGACGACCCGCGAGTACCACTACTTCCCTCGACGACTCGAACCGCCCGAAATGCATGCTTCGAAGGTATACCGCCTAAACGATGACCCGTGGACAAAAGGTTGTGTTGTATGAGATGTTCCACTTGTTTGCACCGTGCCCGTGTGCCCCGTGTCCGAGTTGTCGCTTGCTTGTTCCCCCTCTTTTGCCTTATCGCCAACCCATGGGAACCCGGTAACGGGAGCACCCCACCATCTTGCTTGAGATGCTTTCGTCATCCTTCTTTTGCACCGATCTCTCAACGAGTTACCGGAACCGATATGTTGCCGTGGCAACAATCTCGGATTCGTCGCTGTGGCACCTTCTCTTTCCACCACGGTGACAAATTGCTTCCTAACGATTTCATGTTTACTTTTAATAAAAATTGCATAAAACTTGCATTTGAGATCCGCATCATGATAACAACCTTTAAATGCTTAAATTGTTGTTTGCTTCAATAATTTCTAAATGACATGAGGAGTTTCCAGAATTGTTGTTGTTATTTTCGACCTCATTTAAAATGACTAGATAGTGTAGTTTTGCTCATGCTTCACCTCTTGCCATGTTTAATAAAAACATTTAATCTTGTCTTGTAAATTAACGAGAGTCAACTAAATAAATATAATGTGGTGTTTTGTCAATATGCAACTCATTCATATTGAGCTCCGCTTAAATTGTAGTGTTGCTTGTGCACTCTGCCATGCCATGCCATGCATATTTAAACCGGACATGCATTATACTTGCTTGTGCATCATTACATGCTTATGCTTGTGTGTTTACCTTGTTGTTTTCTTCTTTCCGGTATGCTTCTCTCGTTAGCTTCGGTTTCATTCCGGAGCTGTGAGGTTTTGTTCGACTACTTCATGGACTCGTTCTTCTTCCTTGCGGAATCTGAGGCAAGATGACCATTCCCAGATATCACTACTATCTTTACCTATGCTAGATGTCTCTCTCCTTAGATATTGCCTCGATGCCTATGTCTGTTTGTCAGCCCTCCTATTGTTGCCATGAAACTCCTTAACCACCCTCCTAGCAAACCGTTGTTTGGCTAAGTACGCATCACTCAGCCCCTCTTATAGCGTTGTTAGTTGCAGGTGAAGATTTGAAGATTCTTGCTTCGTGATGAAGTTATTGTTGGGATATCACAATATATAATCTGTTAAACTAAATCACCTATATATTGGTAATGGGTGTAAGGCTAAGCCTCTTGCTTGGTGTTTTGTTCCACTCATGCCACCCTAGGAACCGATAAACCGGTGTTATGTTCCTTGATTTTGCGTCCCTAACACGGTTGGGGTTTATGGGCCCCCCTTGATAACTCGCTCAGTGCTAAAGCTTTTCCAACAAGGCCCAACTTTGGTTTTACCATTTGCCTAACAACTAAAACTTGCCGAGGGAGTAATTAACCCAAGGATTTATTAATCAACCCCCCGGGCGAGTGCTCGTCTTGAGTGTTGGTCCAAACTGGGCAGCCTGCGGGGCCACCTTGGGCCAGTACTGATGGTGTTGGTCCCAAACGGGGGTTATGCGCCCACGGGGACACTCAAGGTTTGGCTCCCATAGAATCGGCCATCCGGTCGTGGCCTGAGACGAGATACGCGTGGCTACTATCAGGGTGTCGGCACGCCGGGAGGTCTTGCTGGATTAGTTTTACCTTTGTCAAAATATCTTGAGCACGAGATTCCGAGAATACTCGGGTCTTCCCACCTTGGAGTTGTGACTCCGCAGATCGTGAGCTTGTGATGGGCTAAGTTGGGACACCCCTGCCGGGTTTGATCTTTCGAAAGCCATGCCCGCGGTTATGTGGCAGATGGGAATTTGTTAATATACGGTTGTAGATAACTTGACACCATGTTCATGAATACACTACCTGCGTGAGTAACTGTGACGGTCTCTTTCCAAAGGGCTTCGGGAAGTGAACATGATGGGGTTATGTTTGATCGTGAGTAGCTAGGATCACTTATTGATCATCTTTGGCGACCGTTGGCACTTGTTCTCTTCTCGCTCTAAACTCGTAAGCTAGATGCTTAGTGCTTGCTGCAGACACTTTTATAGCCTTCCCTCACCTAAGGCTTTGGTAGTTTTGATACCCGGGAACGGGATTGATGAGTTCTCTGTGGCTCACAGATTCAACACACAACAGATGCAGGTACCGCCGAGACTAATGCAGGAGATGGACAAGAACTTCACTGGGAGTTCGATGAAGAGCTTGGCCGAGTGTGTGTGACGTTTTCGACGATCAGTAGTGGTTCCTACTAGGGGCGATCAGGCCTTGTATGGTATCTTTCTCATTTGGATTTTCGTCCGTAGTCGGACCCTGTGTTATTTGGATGATGTATGCTATTGTATTCATTGTGTGACGTGGCAAGTTTAAGCCAACTATATTTTCTATTAAATCCCTGAATTTTACATGAGATGTGCAAAGATACCATACTTGAGATCATTCTAGTATGCGCTTATGTCTTTAAGTCGTGCCTCGACACGTGGGAGACATAGTCGCATACTGGGCATTACACCCAACCCTCTATATATGATATGGATTGGCCTCCATTTCACACATATTGCATGCAAAATTTTGTTTGAGATGTCATCGACACATATTCCCACAAATACATTCACGAAATCAACCTCCCCCCAAAACGAAAAACACTCACGAACGCATAAGCCATTTATCTAGGTTTGTATCTCCCACACACACCCACGTAGGTGGGGGACGTGCACGAAGAGAAGAGGTGCACGCACGGCGCACGTACTCGCGTCTCTTTCCCAACCACACCCGCGCGGGTACACGGTGGAGCTCAGTTCTGTGCGAAAAGGCAGCCCACGTGGTAACTTGACACGTGTACTGGTTGTCCACTAGATGGAGGGAGGATCGTCTACCACGGGTGAACAAATAAATTGCGACTTGACGCGTTATGTTAAAAAAGAGGCAAACCATGTGGGGCCTACCTTAGAGGCAAGGCTCTATACACTGGAGTACTTTTGATGTGTCCTGTCAACTCGCAGAACGAGGAGAAGCTTGCTTAGTACGCCGTCTCCCCCGCCCACGGGCGCGGTGGCTCACAAGATGAGGTGAAACTTGCTTACTACGCCTTATGCCCGCTCCCTCGCCCACGCGCGCGGTGGCTCGCAGGACGAGGAGAAAATTTTACTACTCCCTCCGTTTACTCCTCGTACGTACTACCTTGGTTAGATAGATTATCATATTGTTTGGAATATATATGTCTTTTAGTAGATTTCAATATGAACTACTAGTACATACTCCAAACACTGATGTATATAGACGTATTTTAGAGTGTAGATTCACTCATTTTGCTCCGTATGTAGCATAAAGTTGAGACACTTATTTTGGAATGGAGGGAGTACATATTTGCTATGATCTGGCAATCATTGAGATGCAATAGCATGCATGTTAGTCTCCTTTGTATTTGATGAAATGTTGCAACGGGCAACCTTGGACGCAAGATACATGTAACAGAAGCTGGAAGCTTCATAGCATTGTACTATCTCGCTGATAAATTACAGTACGTACTATACAAGTACTTCCTCCGCTACTAAATATAAGTCTTCGTAGAGATTTCACCATGAAGCACGTACGGATGTATATAGACGCATTTTAAGTGTAGATTCATTCATTTTGTTCTGTATGTAGTCCACCTAGTGGAATCTCTACAAAGACTTATATTTAGGAACGGAGGGAGTACTATGTAAAGAGTTAGGTGGTGCACGGTGTCCAGAAAATATGGTGATAGTGTGAGGTGGGCCATGTAATCACTGAGCCTGCGTGTTTTCACTGCTTTTGCACTCCTCCGCCGTAAGAATGGAGAAAATTGTAATCTAGTAGTACCTCCTTTCGCCAAAAGCGTGGGACATCCAGCAGTCCTACCACCTCAGTAATAATGACCAATGAGCCGTCAAATCACATAGACCCAGCAGTAAGTTGGACGGACGAAGCAACCATCACTCTTGAATCCGCTTCTCCCTTCAACGTAGGCGCCAGTGAGAGGTCGCGTCCGCTCTGCTCGGGCATGAATGCGACACAGATTCTTTGGAGTGGTGCTGACCGTTTTGGGCGGGAAGCACGCGCGGGCGATGGAGGGGCTTTGGGTGGGCCAGGCTAGTCAGGAGCGGGCGTGACAGCTGTCCGCCTGTCCCTACCAGACGCCCGAAAACGAGAGGATGCACCGACTCTCGTGGCTAAAATCGTACACTACACACCATCTCTCTATAGGAGTAGGTCGATCTGTTGCTCTCTTTAACACACACATGCTGTTAAACACACACACGCACACGCACACGCACACACAGGTTCATAGAATAGGAAAATCGTGCGAGTGCGAAGCCACAGGAAGTGAGATACAAATGGAGTACGTACAAGAAGAGAAGAGGTGACGAATATTCCACCAAACCTGGACTGAGGAGTAGTACTCCCTCCGTCTAGGTGTTAAGTCATCCTATGGAAATCAGATATTCCCAAAATGTTTAGGCGTCGTCCATTAACTTCACATCTCAATCACCTCCTAGCCTCGTTGCTAGCGAGCGTTGTTACTTAGGGAGCGTTTGGATCCTTAGCAAGAACATCTTATAGCATAGCCGGGCTATTTTAGCTTTTGTGGGCCAGCTAGCTTGGGTGGGCTAGAAAAACCTTGTTAGGTCAGGAGAGCCAGATCGGCTCACTTCCGACGGCAAACTTCGCGTAGTAGTAACATAGACTAGTAACATATGCATCTTGTACTAGGCCAAGTTACTCACCACTATGACCAGCCTAAGCAATGTAACCAAACGCTCCTTACTCTGCCTTGTTATCTCCCCCGGAAACCCAATGCATGGAGCGCAACTACGCGTTGATCAGTCAAGAAATCAAAGTCGGCTTGCATGCGAGTTATACGTCGCCCTGCATGGTAGCTAAAATGGCATCTCTTAGGGCTTCTTTGAATCCAAGGATTCTCAAAGGAATTTTGAAGGATTCAATTCCTTAGAATTTTTTCTTATGTGGGTTGTTTGATTCATAGGATTCTAAACCATAGGAACTTTTCCATAGGATTTATTTGCACTAGATTTCATAGGAAATTTTCAATCCACACTAACCTCTTTGAAAGAATCCTAGGTTTTTTCTGTGCACGATCAAACACTCATAGAATCATGTAGGATTTAAGATGACATGCCACCCCAATCCCATGTTTTTACTATTCCTGCGTTTTGGAAATCCTATGAATCAAAGAGGCCCTTAGTTGTTTGGATTAATTGTTGCGTTTAGAGACAGAAATCAGGGCTTTGATTGGAGGAATGACCGGTCAAGTTTCTCCTTCTCCTCCAATATGCTTGCACCTTGGTCCCGCTGCACCTTCTAATGTGACTTATTACACCTAGACGGAGGGAGTAGTACGAGATACGGTGGCACACTGACTTAGGTCGAATACAAGTGCCCAAAATTGTGTGCATGTTATAATAAGGATTCACTTAAAATAGTACGTGAGCGAACAGAGGGATCAATTGGACAGTGTTCCCGAGCAGTAGCGAGATGTGTGAGGTAAGATACACCGCTGACGCTTTTAATTTTTCTTATTAATTTGTTTGTTTCACCCTCTAAATGGTGGGACCCAACATACTACGTGGAGAGAGGTAAGGTGACTAAGGCTGCATTATTTCTGCACCACTGTGGATAGTCTTACCACCAAAGCCACATGACACGATTATGATTTAAATCCCAATGACTCCCACACACACAAAAAAATACGGCATGCTTGTCACACGAATGCAGGAATGTATAAAAGGTTATTTTCCTCTCGTTGAACATAACGGGAGGGTTGTGTAGCTGGTTAGCCTGTTTGCTCATCAAACTTGAGGTCTCGGGTTCGATAACTACACTTGAGCATAATTCGTGCTAGGAGGATTCTTTGACTGGTCAAAATGGATGGATACGGAGCTATACGATCTCGTAGTGACCGTATAATCACCTCATCACGTATAAGCTGCAGCTTCGGCGCTTGTTTTCTAGGGTTTGCACTCTTCACACTCTCTCTGGTATATATATACATGCTGGAGCCTCAGCGCTTGTAGTTGCTCTCTTCACACTCTTTCACCCTCTCCAGATCTAAACAAGACTTCGTTGGCCTCTCTCTCTCTCCTCACTGCTGGTCTGCTTGTAGTTGCTCTCTTCACACTCTCCCACCCTCTCCAGATCTAAACAAGACTTCGTTGGCCTCTCTCTCTCCCCTCACTGCTGGTCAAAGAGCCTATAGGATCCGTCCGTCGGGAAGGGAAGGAGGCTTAACGCTGTAGCCATCGGCAAGGGAGGGAATCCACTACCGGCGCAGCTGTTCACTTTCACCCAACGGTGGCGCAAGAGGGCCTCCGACCCCTTCTTCTTCGCCGCCATACATAGTGTGGGTCAAACGGCCTCTGGTCACCCACCGAACCACACCCCAAGAACCTTAAGGTATAATTTACTTATTCCACATCCATTGCTCTAGCTGCATGTGGGCTTTTTCCACTTCTGCACTTGAATCTAGGTGTTGGATCAAACAGGAAAGTAGTGGGGAAAGTTGTATACCATGAATCTAGGACGTGGTTCAAAGAGGAAAGGAATGGGGGAAAGTAGTGGGAAAAGTTGTATAGCATGAATCTAGGACATGGTTCAAAAAGGAAAGGAAGGGGGAAAGTAGTGGGGAAAGTTGTATCGCATGAATCTAAGACGTGGTTCAAAGAGGACGAGAATGGGGGAAAGTAGTGAGGAAAGTTGTATAGCATAAATCTAGGACGTGGTTCACAGAGGAAAGGAAGTGGAGAAAGTACTAGTGCAGACTGGCTATCCAGCACCTACGTTGGTCGAAAAGGGAAAACAATGACAAACGCAGTACGCACATTTGTAACGAACTGATCTTTTGTTTTGGGGGACAAGGCTGTAGAGTTTGAGCAGGACTAGATTTGATGCGCTCACATAGGGAAAGGTGTCTAAAGATAACGAAACTGGGACCAACACAAATATGCTCTTTGGTTGTTTGTTCTTTGTCGCAACAGATTGTGCATCACCCTAGTACATCGGTAGATGCACATGGTGCTGGTGCGTCCACTGTCCCGTGCAACTCTTTAGCTGTTGTTAATCTAAGGCCCTGTTTGGTTAAAAACTCCCTAGTCCCTACCTTCTTGGTTCCAGGGACTAAACATGGACTAGAGGTTATTAAATGACATGCCAAAAGACCATGTTACCCCTAGTAATGAACTAATAGAGACAAGGTGCGATGCGTGGCAGGGGCAACTGTTGGAAAAAGTCCCAAAAAGACTCTCCCTCGGGGTCTTCTTTCTTTAGTCCCAAATGCCCACTTTTAGTCCCTAAAAGTCCCTCCTGTTTTTGTTTAGATGGGATTGACACGGAGTTTTTTTTAGTCCCTCCACCAAAATGTCCCTGTAAACAAGCACCCTCTAATAATGTCGCTGGAAAATTGATGCAATGCCACAGTTAAAAAAATTTACATGTTTAACGAATTTTATTGTTAATATAATATCTCTATTAATATTAATCAATGCCACCATTTGAGAAATGCTACTGTATTGCTTTCTTTCCCATTTAGATAAGGTAGATGCTTCTTTTTGTTGGCTTTTGTGAAATCCACCGTTATTGACCACTAGTTGTTTCCTTTGCACCTCTGTGTAAACATGGTTATCTACTTCACCTCGTTGCCATTGTGACCTTTTGTTG
Source organism: Secale cereale (assembly GCA_902687465.1). Taxonomy (NCBI): domain Eukaryota; kingdom Viridiplantae; phylum Streptophyta; class Magnoliopsida; order Poales; family Poaceae; genus Secale; species Secale cereale. The sequence continues at coordinate 703,458,100 of LR738715.1, forward strand.
CACTGCACGAAACACTTTTGTTTTAAGAGTGTTTTGTGCAGTTCAACCAAAATGTCACACCGACAACATTGCTTGATTGCTTTGAAGATATCATATATTTTAGTGGAACTGCACAAGAAGATGTTGAAAACATTAATCTTATCGAGGAGTATATAGTAAGCATGGCCACCACAGTAGATAGCAACAGATGGTTCCGGAGAAGTGCTTCATCTATATGCTCTACACAATAAGCCTCCTGACAAAGGTTGGTACTCGCCCACTGATTTCATCCATATGATTGAGCTTTGTCATCTCTATTGGTGTTGTGCTACTGTTTAGATACTGTCATCAAAAAGTGGTATCGTCCTTGAGAAGTGCTTTATCTGTGCTGTTTTAAATATTTCCTTTCCTTTTTTTGAGCAAACATGGATGCTAGCTTTTAATTATCCTCTTGTCTTTGCACAATAGGATCATCCTCCTCTGAGGCCTTGTTCGGTTGAGGTGGTTTTTGAAGGGGAATGGCAGGGTTTGAGGAGGATTAGATCCCCTACAAGCCAAAATCCTCTCCAATCCACTCCAATCCCCTTGGGAGGAGGATTAAATGAACAAGGCCTACAGAAGAATATGGAGTACGTGAAGTGACTAGTTCCGATTATGCTAGGATGAAGAAGCCCTGTCTATCTTCTCATCAGAAGGAGCAGTTGAAGGATGGTTACATTACCCCCCTGAAAGCACATTTGCTCCCTGGGTGGTTTTGGTAATTAATGACAACATACTTTGTGGTTGGACTAATGCTTTTATCAAGTATGTTTCAGGAAATTCAATCACATTGGCTATGGCAAAAGGACTGAAGAAGTAGACCCCTCAAAATGCTAAGGCAAGCATTGGCAAAAGCTCAAGACTCCATTTTTGGTTTAGTGATCCAAGATCACATTGAGTCCATAGGAAAAGCCAATACTATTAAAAGGGGATGAGGTTGTGTTGATGATCTGGTTGCTCAAGTGCTTAGTGATATATCTCCTTCAACTATCAGCAACTTTCACTACAATACACACTCATAAGTCATATCGGACCCACCGATTTTCCAAACTCAGTCACACCGAGATGAACCACCTCAGCCATAAGCCAAACCCTAGAAAAATCGGATATTCCGAGTTTGAGATCGGTCTCACCGAAACATGGGCTGCCAAGCTTCTGTAACCTTCTGTCATCATATCGGAATAACCGAGATGATACTTTCGGTCCCACCGAAACTGGCAAGCTCCTGTCTTTGCTCAAATCGGAATAACCGAGATGATATTTTCGGTCCCACCGAAACTGGCAAGCTCCTGTCTTTACTCAAATCGGAATAACCGAGATGGTATTTTCGGTCCCACCGAAAACCCCAACGTTCACATTATTTGAACTTTCGGTCTGACCAAGTTGTCTACTTAGGTCTCACCGAGATTGCTCAATTATGTGTGTAACGGTTGGATTTTTGTGTGGAGGCTATATATACCCCTCCACCCCCTCTTCATTCGTGGAGAGAGCCATCAGAAAGAACTACCACTCCTACCTTACATTTCTGAGAAGAGAACTACCTACCCTTGTGTTGAGATCAAGTTGCTCCACTCCCACCATATGAAACTTGATCTCTAACCTTCCCAAGTTGCTTTCCACTCAATCCTTTCTTCCACCACAGCCAAATCAGTGAGGAGAGTTGAGTGTTGGGGAGATTATCATTTGAAGCACAAGAGCAAGGAGTTCATCATCATCTACAACATCTATTACCTTTTGGAGGGTGGTGCCTCCTAGATTGGTTAGGTGTCGCTTGGGAGCCTCCGTCATCGAGATGTGGAGTTGAACCAAGAAGTTTGTAAGGGGAAGGAGATCGCCTACTTCATGAAGATCTACCCCGAGTAAGGCTAGCCCTCCGTGGGCGTAGGCCATGATGGAATAGACAAGGTTGCTTCTTCGTGGACCCTTCGTGGGTGGAGCCCTCCGTGGACTCGCGCAGCCGTTACCCTCCGTGGGTTGAAGTCTCCATCAACGTGGATGTACGATAGCACCACCTATCGGAACCACGGGAAAAATCATTGCGTCTCCAAATTGCGTTTGATCTTCTCCACTTCTCTTTACTACTTGTGCAATTTACTTTCCGCTGCCCATACTCTAGAATTGCATGTGTAGTGTGCTACTTGACTTGTGTGTTATGCAAAATCTGCCAAAATCTGTCCATGATAAAAGACAGAATTTTTATCTTGTCGAGTAGTCTAATCACCCCCCCTCTAGACACTCTCACCTTCTTCGATCCCTCAATTGGTATCAGAGCTTTGGTCTCCATTGCTTTGGTTTACACACCATTGGAGGAAGATGGACGTGTCTACGTTTGGGAGTGTGAGCCATAGAGTGCCTCTTCTTAATGGAGTGTCCTATAACTCGTGGAGGGTTGAAATGCTTAGTATCTTTAAGATGTACAATTTGTGCAAATATGTTGAGACCCCCTATGTGCCTCCTTTTGACCCCTTGCACCCTACCATGGATGAAGAGCTTGATTTGCTTCGTAACCTTAGGACTGTAAATCTTATCATTAGAGGGTTACCCGATGACTTGCTTAAGCTTGTTACAAACTTTGAGTGCGCCTATGCTATGTGGAAGTTCTTGGAAGAACTTTATCCGGACTACTCTTTGAGAAGTCTTGATGAAATTCTACACAAGACTATTGAATTTGATAAGATGCGCCCCAATGATCCCAACTTTGATAAATGCTTCTTTGAGCTTCGTGATCTTATGAAAAAGAAGGGTGATCCCGGTCTTATCAATGTTTTAATTAGAAATGCTCTTGCATTACATTCCGAAGATTATTGTCACATTGACGAAACTAATGCAAGTGGTTATCAAATTGACCTAGGTGTTGATGATGAACAATCTATGGGTCAATATGATGATGAGCATGAGCACGATGATGATTACTCCGACTCGGACACCGAGATAGACAAGATCATGAAGAGTCTCAATCTCATGGCAAATCTGAGAGACTACATGTCCGGCGGAAAAGAGTGGATTCTTGATAGTGGATGCACCGACCACATGACCGGAGACAAAGACATGTTTCGAGAGCTTGCAAAGAACGATGGTCCACGCAAGTATGTGACTTTTGGAGACAGCTCCAAGGGTAAGGTACTTGGCCTTGGTAAGGTGGCCATATCTCATGATAGCTCTATTCAAAATGTCATGCTTGTAGAATCTCTTGGATACAATTTACTTTCCGTGTCTAGATTAGCTGACTTTGGATTCAATGTGCTATTCACCAAAGTAGATTTCCAAGTCTTTCATCGTGACAATCAAAACATGGCATTTACCGGTATCCGTAGAGGTGATCTATATATTGTTGATTTCACTAAGAAAGCCCAACCTAGAGCTTGTTTCATTGCTAAATCCTCTAAAGGTTGGTTATGGCATAGAAGGCTTGGACATGTTGGTATGCGTAATCTAGACAAGCTGATCAAAGGTGATCATATTCTTGGTGTTAAAGATGTTTTCTTTGACAAAGATAGACTTTGTAGTGCTTGTCAAGCAGGAAAACAAGTTGGTGGAAGTCATCCCGTGAAAAACATCATGACCACAAGGAGACCGCTTGAGCTTCTTCATATGGATCTCTTCGGTCCCAATGCTTACAAAAGCCTTGGTGGTAACTCCTTTGGTCTAGTTATAGTTGATGATTATTCCAGATTTACGTGGGTATTTTCCCTTGATGACAAATCGCAGGTTCAGAGAATCTTCAAAACCTTTGCCAGAAAGGCCCAAAATCAATTCGAGGTGAAGATCAAGAAAGTTCGAAGTGACAATGGAACGGAGTTCAAGAATGCCAATGTAGACTCTTTTCTCGATGAGGAAGGGATTCTACATGAGTTCTCGGCTACGTACACTCCTCAACAAAATGGAGTTGTTGAGAGGAAGAACCGAACGCTCATAGAGATGGCGAGAACGATGCTTGATGAATACAAGACACCGAAGCATTTTTGGGGAGAAGCAGTCGAGACAGCTTGTCATGCTATCAACATGCTTTATCTTCATAAGCTCCTCGGCAAGACATCATACGAGCTCCTCACCGGTAACAAACCCCAAGTGGGATACTTTCGTGTCTTTGGTTCAAAATGCTATATCCTTGATAAGCATCGTCGGTCTAAATTTGCTCCTAAATCTCACGAAGGCTTTCTTCTTGGTTATGGATCAAACTCCCACACCTACCATGTCTACAATAATTTCACCCGAAAGGTTGAAGAGACGGTAGACGTGAAGTTTGACTAATCTAATGGCTCGCAAGTAGAGCAAATGCCTATTGATGTAGGAGACAAGGACCCATCGGAAGCTATCCAAGATTTATCTATTGGAAAGATCCGTCCCATGGAAGTGAAGGAGAGTACCTCATCTACATATGTGGAGCCACCTACCTCACGGCGAGATGAACCTCAAGGCAACATGGAGGCCTCCACAAGTGGAACTCACCAAGATGAGGAAGTGCAACAAGAAGATCCACCACAACCTCCTTCTCCACCGCCTCAAGACAACACCAACAACAATGAAGAAGAAGAAGAGGAAGATGAAGATGATGAGGAAGCTCAACCACAACCTCAACAAAAGCTATCCCGAGTCCGAGCAAGAGTCAAGAAGAATCATCCCATGGAACAAATGATGAACGACATCAACTCCGGGAGAATTACTCGCTCTAAAACTCGCTTAGCTAACTTTTGTGAGCATTACTCATTTATCTCTAGTATTGAACCTATGAAGGTAGAAGAAGCACTTGAAGACCCGGATTGGGTAAACGCTATGCACGAAGAACTACACAACTTCGAGAGGAACAAGGTATGGACTTTGGTAGAGAAGCCCAAGGATGATCAAAACATCATTGGAACCAAATGGGTGTTTCGGAACAAGCAAGATGAAGATGGACAAGTCATCCGCAACAAGGCTCGTCTCGTAGCTCAAGGTTACACACAAGTCGAAGGTATGGACTATGGTGAGACCTATGCCCCCGTTGCTAGACTTGAGCCATTTGCATTCTTCTTGCTTATGCCAATCACCATGATATTACTCTCTATCAAATGGATATCAAAAGTGCTTTCCTAAATGGTGAAATTGAGGAGGAAGTATTTGTGAAACAACCTCCCGGATTTGTGAATCCCTAAAAGCCTAATCATGTTTACAAGTTGCACAAAGCTCTTTATGGTCTTAAACAAGCTCCTAGAGCTTGGTACAAATGCTTGACTAGCTTTCTTCTTGAAAAAGGCTTTGAGATTGGAAAGATAGACTCAACGCTGTTCACGAAAAGGGTTAATGGTGAACTATTTGTGTGCCAAATATATGTTGATGATATTATCTTTGGTTCAACTAACCCTCATTTTAGCAAGAAGTTTGGACAGCTCATGTCGGAGAAGTATGAGATGTCCATGATGAGTGAACTCAAATTCTTCCTTGGGTTGCAAATCAAGCAATCTAAGGTGGGTACCTTTGTCTCACAAACAAAGTACACCAAGGATCTCTTCAAGAAGTTCAACATGCAAGAAAGCAAAGGTATGAGTACCCCCATGCCTACAAGTGGACATAATGACTTGACAAAAGATGGAGAACCCGTTGATCAAAGGGTTTACCGATCTATGATTGGTTCTCTACTATATCTTTGTGCTTCTCGTCCTGACATAATGTTGAGTGTATGCATGTGTGCGCGATATCAAGCAGCCCCTAAAGAATGTCATCTTAAAGCTGTTAAAAGGATAGTGAGATATTTGATACACACACCAAACTTTGGCATTTGGTATCCTAAGAGGGCCTCTTTCGACCTTGTTGGCTTTTCCGACTCGGACTATGCCGGTGACAAGGTCGATAGAAAGTCAACTTCGGGTACGTGTCAATTCCTTGGTCGATCCCTTGTATCTTGGTCCTCCAAGAAACAAAAATCGGTATCATTATCCACTGCCGAAGCGGAATATATTACTGCTGGTTCGTGTTGTGCTCAATTGCTATGGATGACACAAACGCTTAAGGATTATGGGATACATGTGAGACATGTTCCCTTGCTTTGTGACAATGAGAGTGCAATTAAAATTGGACACAATCCAGTGCAACACTCTCGAACAAAGCATATTGAAGTTCGTCACCATTTTATTCGTGATCATATTGCCAAGGGTGACATTAATCTTAAGCATGTTCGTACTGACAAACAACTCGCTGATATCTTTACAAAACCTCTTGATGAGAAGGTGTTTTGTCGCTTAAGGAGTGAGTTGAACATCATTGATGCTTCAAACTTGGAGTGATAACTCCATTGATGCATGCAAGGCATGAGCCCACTTGACTAATCCTTGATATTTCTCTTATGATGATGATCATATGTCTTGGACACATTTGCCTCCTTGTATTGCATCTAACTCCTTGCAGGTACTTGGATGATCTACATTCCACAAGATTACCACACACTCAAATCATGAGTAATCTTGTCATTGACCAAGTATCTAGCCCTTTGGGATGTTGAGTTCAAGGAACAAAACTCCACATATCCTTTTTGACATCTTAATACATCTAGTATTTCAATCTTGTCATCTTGGATATCCTTGAGTATTTCCTTGCTTGCCTAACCCATGTAGGAAGATGAACTACACAAGTAGAAATGGCGCTCCAACTTCACATTCAATGAGCACCTACATCAAGTTTACCTACATGAGTAAAGCAACAACAAGCCCAAGGTATGTTCTTCACATCTTTAAGGAGCTTTGCTCAAAGTCATGAGTACAAGCAGCTTCATAAGATGTGATCACATCGAATGCTTAATCGAAAAATGGCAACCCCATTTTGAGCTTAATTGATGAGTATGACCTATGATCAAATGTCCTCATTTGACTCCTAAGTCAATATACTCAAACATAGGTGACTTTGTCGCCGACCTTTATCTAGATGAAGTACATATGTGTTGGAGTCTTTCTATTTTCTCTTATGTTCTCTCATTGAGTTTTCATTTCAAAAAAAAACTTCATCTAGGAATCTTTTTCATTTCTATTCTCTAGTCTTTGTGAATATCCTTCTGGCTCTGATCCTTTCCTTGAAAATCTTCCACAAATTCATTGCAAATCCTTTGAAACATTCCTTGCAAGTGAGCTGAATTATTTCTGTATTTCCTTGGAATTAAACTCGGCGTCACCGATTTCAATATTTCGGTCTAACCGAAAAGGATCTACCCTAACTCAATTCGGTGTCACCAATTTATTCCTTCCAGGATATCATCTTCTGCAGCTCCACTCAATGTTTCTCTATGCATGTTCCTATTTGCCCTGTTGTGATTCTTAAGGATCCCACTTCTTTCTTTCCATCTTTCCTGCCCTTCCTAGTTTGCTGTCCTTTTCGGCACTTGATGTCAAAGGGGGAGAAGACTTAGGGGGAGAAGAGAAGATTTAGAGGGAGAAGAAAAGCAATCTTATCTTAAGGGGGAGAGAATCACATCAAAGCTTTGCCGTGTTTTACAGTGGACATTACCATTGGCATCTTTCTTTTGATTTTGCTTTTTCCATCAAACCCCCCCTGATCTGAGAGAACTCCAAGGGAGAGGAATCTTCACAATTGATATCTTACGGAAAGCAAAATCTCTCAGAGTTCATTGAAAATCTTTAGTTTCGGAGACATGTTTGCTGATTCAAGCTTGTGCTCAATATGAGACACTCTTTATACATGTCATCCCTGGCTTGGTACTCTTGATGTTCTTGTAGTTGGTTGAAGGAATACTCTTGTGTTATCTAACCTTGTTTTCCCAAGTTTATCCCTTCAGGTACAATGCCAAGGAACCTCAAGGTAAGTATATGCACCTTGCAGAATGTGCATGATGGTGACTTGCTTGTAAATACTTGTTTGCAAGAAATCACCATGCACATATGCATTATCACTCACTTCTTTTCATCTGCTCTGATGCATATAGCCAAGCTGCATGTAGCACATCTTGCTTATCTCTCTTGTGTGCTTGAGGTAGTCCAAAACCAAAATCTATGAAAATCTTGCACACTTGTAGGGGGAGCCTGTGTACTACATGCTTGTCAAAGCTTTCGTGATAATTCTGTCTTTCTTTCAATAAGCTTTGATGTCTTGTTTAGTGTGATTTTAGTGTGTTGCCATCAATTACCAAAAAGGGGGAGATTGAAAGCACATTTGCTCCCTGGGTGGTTTTGGTAATTAATGACAACATACTTTGTGGTTGGACTAATGCTTTTATCAAGTATGTTTCAGGAAATTCAATCACATTGGCTATGGCAAAAGGACTGAAGAAGTAGACCCCTCAAAATGCTAAGGCAAGCATTGGCAAAAGCTCAAGACTCCATTTTTGGTTTAGTGATCCAAGATCACATTGAGTCCATAGGAAAAGCCAATACTATTAAAAGGGGATGAGGTTGTGTTGATGATCTGGTTGCTCAAGTGCTTAGTGATATATCTCCTTCAACTATCAGCAACTTTCACTACAATACACACTCATAAGTAATATCGGACCCACCGATTTTCCAAACTCAGTCACACCGAGATGAACCACCTCAGCCATAAGCCAAACCCTAGAAAAATCGGATATTCCGAGTTTGAGATCGGTCTCACCGAAACATGGGCTGCCAAGCTTCTGTAACCTTCTGTCATCATATCGGAATAACCGAGATGATACTTTCGGTCCCACCGAAACTGGCAAGCTCCTGTCTTTGCTCAAATCGGAATAACCGAGATGATATTTTCGGTCCCACCGAAACTGGCAAGCTCCTGTCTTTACTCAAATCGGAATAACCGAGATGGTATTTTCGGTCCCACCGAAAACCCCAACGTTCACATTATTTGAACTTTCGGTCTGACCGAGTTGTCTACTTCGGTCTCACCGAGATTGCTCAATTATGTGTGTAACGGTTGGATTTTTGTGTGGAGGCTATATATACCCCTCCACCCCCTCTTCATTCGTGGAGAGAGCCATCAGAAAGAACTACCACTCCTACCTTACATTTTTGAGAAGAGAACTACCTACCCTTGTGTTGAGATCAAGTTGCTCCACTCCCACCATATGAAACTTGATCTCTAACCTTCCCAAGTTGCTTTCCACTCAATCCTTTCTTCCACCACAGCCAAATCAGTGAGGAGAGTTGAGTGTTGGGGAGATTATCATTTGAAGCACAAGAGCAAGGAGTTCATCATCATCTACAACATCTATTACCTTTTGGAGGGTGGTGCCTCCTAGATTGGTTAGGTGTCGCTTGGGAGCCTCCGTCATCGAGATGTGGAGTTGAACCAAGAAGTTTGTAAGGGCAAGGAGATCGCCTACTTCGTGAAGATCTACCCCGAGTAAGGCTAGCCCTCCGTGGGCGTAGGCCATGATGGAATAGACAAGGTTGCTTCTTCGTGGACCCTTTGTGGGTGGAGCCCTCCGTGGACTCGCGCAGCCGTTACCCTCCGTGGGTTGAAGTCTCCATCAACGTGGATGTACAATAGCACCACCTATCGGAACCACGGGAAAAATCATTGCGTCTCCAAATTGCGTTTGATCTTCTCCACTTCTCTTTACTACTTGTGCAATTTACTTTCTGCTGCCCATACTCTAGAATTGCATGTGTAGTGTGCTACTTGACTTGTGTGTTATGCAAAATCTGCCAAAATCTGTCCTTGATAAAAGACAGAATTTTTATCTTGTCGAGTAGTCTAATCACCCCCCCTCTAGACACTCTCACCTTCTTCGATCCCTCACCCCCACAAGACCAAACTAACTTCAGCTCAGAAGGACTCACAAATCTCCATTTTCTTGCTGTGATGCGCAAGTAGAATGCTGTTCTAGGATTCTTTCCGGTGATTTCCATTTTTCTAAAAGTGTGCTCTACATGGACCATGCTGGTGCCTGTTTAAACTGTCAATTCATAGTACAGTTTGCTTTATACTAATCACTTTTTTTGTATTTTTGCAAACATGGGTGCTCAGCTTGATTTCAATGGGAACTGCACAAAATGTTCACGAATACATCGAATCATTCATTTCCACCACAAGAAAGGAGGTGCCGATAAGTTCAAGGCGTTGCAACATATAAGGGCGAAATCATACAAGCTACGCGCGAATTTGGTTGATTTTGGTGGAACTGCACAAAAAGAATAGCTGGTTTATTTAGCACGAGGTGCCATGTCAATGTTCAAACTGATGGCAAACCCTGCCCATCCCACAATCGTAGGCATTTGATATTTTGGAATGGGAAAACCTTGTCAAATTTTGCTCATTTATTTTAGCAAGAAGACATGCGTTTGATATTTTAGAATGGGACGCCCTTTGCTGTCAGCAGCGTTGATTCATTTTTTCTTTATTCTTTAGTTGTGAAGTAAATATTGGCTCTGACATGTGAATCGCTGAGATGCATAATCATCGATTGTTTTGAATGTTCTCTATGAATTGGGAGGCCTGTGTGTTTGATTGCAATGTACATGAACGCTAAAAAGCTACTCAAACTCTTTGTACTCATTCTGTTCCTTTTTACTTTGCACATTGTGAAAGTGCATACTTTTTTCTATGAGATTGGTCAAAGTAGAGATACTTTGACTACAGACAAAACTTGTATGCAGACTAGAAAGGACCGGAGGTAGTACATGTGAAACTGCTTCAAAGGAGGTGATCACCCTGGGAATAATGCTAGTACGTATTGTTTTGCATGTTCATCCAATTCCAGTGATACAAGAATTCGAACTAATCGAAATAAATTTATTCATACACGGTCGGATTTCATATAAACATGTCGAATTTCATTACATTTCATACATTCTTCAACTAAAAAGGGGTGCGCTGGAGGTATAATTAATTAACTGAAGCTACTCACCTGTGTCCCGCTGAGCCGAACAGAAGCTTCAGTGACTTAACTGTAGGTGCAGTTGCATTACTCACATGTGGCCCATATGCCTGTTGGGCCCACGTGTCAGTTAGCCAACTGCACCAGCAGTTAAGTAGAAGCAGCGTCCTTCTCCAACATAGCTCTCCGACTCCACGTTGCCGCCAAGAAGCTAACCGACCATCAGTGGTCAACCCGCCTAGCTTGTCACAGCGATTAGGGCAACTAGGAGCCCGATGATTAGGATCCCCACATGACAACCACCTTTCTTCTTGTCATTCTTCTTCTTGAAGTTCGTGTGTTGCATAGCCTTGTTCTTCCCATCAAACTTTGCTTTACCATCAAACTTGCCCTTGTTCTTGAACATGTGGGGCTGGAAGTTCTTCTCCTGTACCAGATCGGCACTAGATCCTCCCTCAATTCCTCGAGCACGTGTGTCCTTTGCTCTCGCCTTTTCTTCCACATCAAGAGTGCCAATGAGATCCACGAAGGAGGAAGCTTAGTGATGATACCTCCGGCAACAAACTTGTCCGGTAGCATATAACTGAAGTGCTCAAGTTCTCTAGCAAATGACTGTATCTCATGAGCTTGCTGAACCACGGAGCGCTCTTCAATCATCCTGTAATCATAGAATTGCTCCATGATGTACAACTCAGTGCCAGCAACCAGAGGGTAGCAGCGGCGGCCTTACTTGGACCCGAGCGGTGCCGACCTACCGTGTTCTACTCTTCCTTGTTTTGTGTGTGGCACGGCCCCGTTGGCAGCGGGGTGGGGCCTTGGCAGAGCCGGCGATGTCCTCTGTCTCGTTGCCGGCGGGCGGTGCCTCGGTGGAGCGGGGGAAATCCTCCCCCTCATTGCCGGTAGGGTGGTGCCTCGGCGGAGCTGGCGGTGTCCTCTGCCTCGTTGTTGGCGCCGTGGGGCCTCGGCGGAGCAGGGCCTCGTCGACGCCAGCGGAGCGGGGATTCATCGGAGATGGCATTGTCCTCTGCCTCGTCCTCGGTCTCGCCAAACAGCGCCTCGCCCGCTTCATCGCCCTCTTTGTAGGCGGCCGCAGCCTCCGCCACCTGCATGCGGTACCGCCAGCGCTCGAGGCGGCCCTCGCGAGTGGAGCGGTACGAGTCGATCAGCGCCTCCTGCTCCGCCCGCTCCGCGGCGATCTGCTCCTCCGCCTGCAGGTGCTCCTGGAGGAGATGGTGGTTGTAGGCGGCGTCGACCTGTGCCTCCCGGAACTGCTCCTCACGCTTCTACCTCACCGTGTCCATATATTGGGCATGGGCCTTGCCGATGGTCATGAAGCAATGCACCGACGAGGATGGCGCAGAGGAGGGGGTTGGCGCAGGATCGTCGACTACCATGTTCTCCATTGGGACGTCGTCGTCCTCCGGCTACCTGCCGGCCAACCAGTAGGCAGCAATGGCTGCCATCTCCTTGTGGTCCATCGTCCGCCCGTCCCTAAGAGCGCTGGAGCGCGAGGAAGCCATGGTGGGCAGTAGTGGTGTGGGCAGGAGAATAGGAACGGATGCAGATGACTGCGGCTATGGACAGTGCAGCAGTTTATATAGCAATGTTGGGTGGAGGAGGGACAGACGTGTGGCGCCGGATTAGTCAACTTGGCAACCGCGTATCATTAATGTGGGCGACAGAAGGACGGATGGACGACACTTGTGTCATTTGAAGGCGGAGCAATTGCATGCATCGGGAAGCGGGGCGGGCGGCGCTGGCCGTTTCAGGCGGAAAGCGTGCGCGTACGAGGGAGGCGGTCTAGGGTGGGCCAAGGCAGTCAGACTTGTGCTTGGCAGCGGGTCGGTCCAGCAGCCGGACATGCTGGCTCACCAGCTACCTCGCTGAGCTGAGCGACGACAATCAGACGATGGACGTAGCTTCCGACCAGGAGCCGGCGCCACTGCCCAAGCCGGTTCATGCCATGTTCACCATAGAGCAGGTGCGGCCGCACTTCGATGCCCTAATGGCGGAAGAGCTACCAGCACAGGAGGACCTATGTTGCAACCTCCGTCTCCTCAACGAGCACCAGTGAACAAGCGAACGACAATGCCGTTGCGGACATGTGGCCCTATGATCATGGCTTCCCAAATGAGCAGCGGACGCTGTATCAGCCATCCGTAGGGCCCGCGAGGCCCTCTCTGTCGTCCTTCGAGTTGTTGCGCTCGCCGTGGCGCCGCCGTCTCGCATTGTTAACATGGCCAATGGACATGAGGATGAGGAGATGACTTTACTTGGAGAGGATGACAATGGGGACCCACCAGGGCCATAGCCGCACGTACGCAAGTGCCTCCTTATTAGTATATACAACTATATTTTTTTTGCTTCCTCCTAGTTTCCTGACATCACGGTCCCACACCATTGTCAACCTATGTAGTCAATAAACGAGAGAATTGCTCAAGAAGCGGCCGATAGCTGGGACCAAGCAGCTCAAGCAGTATTTGTGTTTTTGATGTGTGAGCACCGCAGAGATTTTCTTGAGCGATGTTTAGCCCAAATATTAATTTTTCTCGTCTGAACAACAACGAAAACATCGCTGCAGCTATTAACTGGACGGGCTGTGGCTCGTCTAGCCGAGGCCAGATATCCAGCCCAGATATTATTTTTTCAAGCTGAAAATGGCTAGCCCAGTGCTACTTCTCGAGCTTGCGTTGTATTCCCTCGAAGAGGAAAGGGTGATGCAGCACAGTAGCGTAAGTATTTCCTTCAGTTTTTGAGAACCAAGGTATCAATCCAGTAGGAGACCACGCGGGAGTCCCTCGCACATGCACAAACAAATAAGAACTTCGCAACCAACGCGATAAGGGGTTGTCAATCCCTTTACGGTCACTTACGAAAGTGAGATCTGATAGATAGTATAGTATAATATTTTTGGTATTTTTGGTATAAGAACAGAAAGTAAATAAAGTAATAAACAATGGCAAAATAAATTGAAGGGAAAGTAATATGATAAAGATAGACCCGGGGGCCATAGGTTTCACTAGTGGCTTCTCTCATGATAGCAGAATTCTACGGTGGGTGAAAAACTTATTGTCGAGCAATTGATAGAAAAGCGCATAGTTATGAGAATATCTAGGCATGATCATTATATATAGGCATCACGTCCGTGACAAGTAGACCAAAACGATTCTGCATCTACTACTATTACTCCACACATCGACCGCTATCCAGCATGCATCTAGAGTATTAAGTTCACAAGAACATAGTAGTGCTTTAAGCAAGATGACATGATGTAGAGGGATAAACTAAAGCAATATGATATAAACCCCATATTTTTATCCTCGATGGCAACAATACAATACGTGCCTTCTGCCCCTGCTGTCACTGCGAAAGGACACCGCAAGATTGAACCCAAAGCCAAGCACTTCTCCAATTGCAAGAACTACAGATCTAGCAAGCCAAACCAAACCAATAATTCGAAGAGACTTGCAAGGATATTATAATCATACATAAAAGATTTCAGAAAAGAATCAAATATTGTTCATAGATAATCTTGATCATAAACCCACAATTCATCGGTTCTCGACAAACACACCGCAAAAATATTACATCGAATAGATCTCCTCGAAGATAGAGGAGAACTTTGTATTGAGATCCAAAAAGAGAGAAGAAGCCATCTAGCTAATAACTATGGACCCGAAGGTCTGTGGTAAATTACTCACAACTCATTGGTGAGGCTATGGCGTTGATGTAGAAGCACTCCGTGGTAGGTCCCCTCTCCGGCGGAGCTCCGGAACAGGCCCCAAGATGGGATCTCACGGGAACAGAAGGTTGCGGCGGTGGAATTACGGTTTTCTCTGTTGCCTCGATGTTTTTGGGGTACATGGATATATATAGGAGGAAGGAGGGCATTGGGGGAGCCAGAGGGGGCCGACGAGGGTGGGGGGCGCGCCTGGACCCTCGTGGCCACCTCCTTCGTTCCCTCACGTGTACTCCAAGTCTTCTGGGTAGATATGGTTCCAAAAATAACTCTCCCGAAGGTTTCATTCCGTTTGGACTCCGTTTGATATTCCTTTTCTGCGAAACTCTGAAATAGGCATAAAAAACAGCAATTTGCACTGGGCCTTGGGTTAGTAGGTTAGTCCCAAAAATAATATAAAAGTGTATAATAAAGCCCATTAAACATCCAAAACTTAATATATAATACAATGGAACAATAAAAAATTATATATACGTTGGAGACGCATCAAGCATCCCCAAGCTTATTTCCCGCTCGTCCTCGAGTAGGTAAATGATAAAAATAGAATTTTTGATGTGGAATGCTAACTAACATAATTCTCAATGTAATCCTCTTTGTTGTGGCATGAATGTTCGGATCCGAAAGATTCAAGATAAAAGTTCTTATTGACATAAGAATAATAATACTTCAAGCATACTAACAAAGCAATCATGTCTTCTCAAAATAACATGGCCAAAGAAAGTTCATCCCTACAAAATCATATAGTTAGGCTATGCTCCATCTTCGTCACACAAATTATTCCAATCATGCACAACCCTTGTTTCAGCCAAGCACTTGTTTCATACTTTAATTTTTTCAAACTCTTTCAACTTTCACGCAATATATGAGCGTGAGCCATGGACATAACACTATGTGGAATAGAGTGGTGGTTGTGGAGAAGACAAAAAAGAGGAAGATGGTCTCACATCAACTAGGCGTATCAATGGGCTATGGAGATGCCCATCAATAGATATCAATGTGAGTGAGTAGGGATTGCCATGCAACGGATGCACTAGAGCTATAAATGTATGAAAGCTCAACAAAAGAAACTAAGTGGGTGTGCATCCAACTTGCTTGCTCACGAAGACCTAGGGCATTTGAGAAATCCCATCGTTGGAATATACAAACCAAGTTCTATAATGAAAATTTCCACTAGTATATGGAAGTGACTAAACAAGAGACTCTCTATCATGAAGATCATGGTAGTACTTTGAAGCACAAGTGTGGAAAAAGATAGTAGCATTGTCCCTTTTTCGTTTTTCTTTTCTTTTTTGGGCCTTTTTTGGGCCTTTCTTTTTTTCTTTGGCCTTTCCTTCTTTTTCTTCTTTTTTTCTTTGGGACAATGCTCTAATAATGATGATCATCACACTTATATTGATTTACAACTCGATATTAAAACTCGATACTAGAACAAAGTATGACTCTATATGAATGCCTCCGATGGTGTACCGGGATGTGCAATGAATCAAGAGTGACATGTATGCAATATTATGCATGGTGGCCTAGCCACAAATACGATGTCAACTACATGATCATGCATGGCAATATGGCAATGATGAAGTGTGTCATAGCAAACAGAATGGTGGAAAGTTGTATGGCAATATATCTCGGAATTACTATGGAAATGCCATGATAGGTAGGTATGGTGGCTGTTTTGAGGAAGGTATATGGTGGGTGTATGGTATCGGCGAAAGTTGCGCGGTACAAGAGAGGCTAGCAATGGTGGAAGGGTGAGAGTGCGTATAATCCATGGACTCAACATTAGTCATAAAGAACTCACATACTTATTGCAAAAATCTACAAGTCAACAAAACAAGATACTACACGCATGCTCCTAGGGGAAGGGTTGGTAGGAGTTAACCATCGCGCGATCCCGACCTCCACACAAAGGATGACACTCAATGAAATACCTAATGCTTCAAATTTGTCACACATCGGTTACCATACGTGGATGCTACGAGACTTGCAAACGTTAACACAAGTATTTATCAAATTCACAACTACTCTACTACCATGACTCTAATATCACCATCCTCATATCTCAAAACAATCATCAAGTATCCAACTTCTCTTAGTATTCAATGCACTTTATATGAATTTTTTTACTATACCCATCTTGGATGCCTATCATATTAGGACCAGTATTATAACCAAAGCACATTACCATGCTGTTCTAAAATACTCTCAAATAGATATAAGTGAAGCATGAGAGATCAACAATTTCTACAAAATAAAACCACCACCGTGCTCTAAAATATAAAAGTGAAGCACTAGAGCAAAACTATCTAGCTCAAAAGATATAAGTGAAGCACATAGAGTATTCTAATAAACTCTAAACCATATTTATCTCTCTCAAAAGGTGTGTCCAGCAAGGATGATTGTGGCAAACTAAAAAGAAAAGACACAAATCATACATGACGCTCCAAACAAAACACATATCATGTGGTGAATAAAAATATAGTCTCAAGTATAGTTACCGATAGATGAAGACGAAAGAGGGGATGCCTTCCCGGGGCATCCCCAAGCTTAGGCTTTTGGTTGTCCTTGAATTTTACCTTGGGGTGCCTTGGGCATCCCCAAGCTTAGGCTCTTGCTACTCTTTGTTCCATAGTCCATCAAAGCCATACTCAAAACTTTAAAACTTCACAACACAAAACTGAGCCGAGTATCTCGCGAGCTCCGTTAGTATAAGAAAAAAAACCACGACTAAAAGGTACTATAATGAACTCATTATTTGTTTATATTGGTGTTAAACCTACTGTATTCCAACTTCTCTATGATCCATACTTCCCAATACTAATCATAGATTCATCAAAATAAGGAAACACCACACGAAAAACAGAATCTGCCAAAAACAGAACAGTCTGTAGTAATCTATAACTTTCGAATACTTCTGTAACTCCAAAAAATTGAAATAAATTGGAAAACATGAGGAATTTGTCTATTAATCATCTGCAAAAAGGATCAACTTAATATCACTCTCCGGTAAAATATGGTAGCTAATCTCGTGAGCGCAAAAGTTTCCGTTTTTACAACATGATCATATAAACTTCACAGAAGTCTTCCCAAAGGTTGTACTTGGCACAAACACTAATTAAAACACAAAACCACATCTAAACAGAAGCTAGCTGCAATATTTATTCCTGAATAGAAGCAAAAAGAAAGAAAATAAATTTGGGTTGCCTCCCAACAAGCGCTATCATTTAACGCCCCTAGCTAGGCACGAATTTAGTGATGCTCTCATGAAAGACAAGAATTGAAGCACAAGGAGAGCATCATAAAGCATGTGAAATCACATCTAAGTGTAAAATACTTCCTATGCATAGGCATTTTATAGGAAAACAAATTAGCAAGACAAGCAAGATCTAACATATGCAAGGAAGAAGAAAGAAACAATAGCAATCTCAACATAACGAGAGGTAATTTAGTAACATGAAAATTTCTAAAACCATATTTTCCTCTCTCATAATGATTGGATGTAGGATCATAAGCAAATTCAACAATATAGCTATCACATAACATATTCTCAACACGATCCACATGCATGCGAAGTTGACACTCTTCCAAAATAGTGGGATTAACATTTACTAAAGTCATGACATCTCCAAACCCACTTTTATCAAAAAAATCATAAGATTGAACATTCTCCATATATGTGGGATCTAAAGTTGACAATCTTCCAAAAACACTTTTGATATTATTGCAGACATTATTATCAATCTCATATTCATCATGGGGATTAAATAAGTTTTCAAGATCGTAAGAAGCATCACCCCAATCATGATCATTGCAACAAGTAGTAGACATAGCAAAACTAGCATCCCCAAGCTTAGGGTTTTGCATATTATTATCACAATTGACATCAATAGAATTTGTTATAACATCATTGCAATCATGCTTTTTACTCAAGGAGCTATAGTAAATCACTTTATAATTTTCTTTCAATACTTCAGCACAATTTTCAGATTCACGAATTTCAAGCAAAACCTCATAAAGATAATCTAGTGCACTAAACTCACTAGCAATTGGTTCATCATAGTTGGATCTCTTAAAGAGATTAGCAAGAGGATGAGTATCCATAGATAGTTTTTTAGCAAGAAAAGATGCAAGCAAATAGACGGCACATGGCAACACAAGCAAACAAGAAGCAAGCTAAAAGAGGCGAGCGGAAAAAGGGCGAATAAAACGGCAAAGGTGAAATGGGGCAGAGGAAGACGAGAGGAAAATAATGTAATGCGAGGGATAAGGGTTTGTGATAGGTACTTGGTATATGACTTCTGCGTAAGCCTCCCCGGCAACGGCGCCAGAAATTCTTCTTGCTACTTCTCGAGCTTGCGTTGTATTCCCTCGAGGAGGAAAGGGTGATGCAGCATAGTAGTGTAAGTATTTCCAGTTTTTGAGAACCAATGTATCAATCCAGTAGGAGACCATGCCCGAGTCCCTCGCACCTGCACAAACAAATAAGAACTTCACAGCCAACGCGATAAGGGGTTGTCAATCCGTTTACGATCTCTTATGAAAGTGAAATCTGATAGATAGGGTAGTATAATATTTTTGGTATAAGAACAAAAAGTAAATAAAGCAATAAACAACGGCAAAATAAATTGAAGCGAAAGTAATATGATAAAGATAGACCCGGGGCCATAGGTTTCACTAGTGGCTTCTCTCATGATAGCAGAATTCTACGATGGGTGAACAAATTATTGTCGAGCAATTGATAGAAAAGCGCATAGTTATGAGAATATCTAGGCATGATCATTAGATATAGGCATCACGTCCGTGAGAAGTAGACCGAAACAATTCTGCATCTACTACTATTACTCCACACATCGACTGCTATCCAGCATACATCTAGAGTATTAAGTTCATAAGAACAGAGTAATGCTTTAAGCAAGATGACATGATGTAGATGGATAAACTCAAGCAATATGATATAAACCCCATTTTTTATCCTTGATGGCAACAACACAATACGTGCCTTGCTGCCCCTGCTATCACTGGGAAAGGACACCACAAGATTGAATGCAAAGCCAAGCACTTCTTCCATTGCAAGAACTACAGATCTAGTAGGCCAAACCAAACCAATAATTCGAAGAGACTTGCAAGGATATTATAATCATACATAAAAGATTTCAGAAAAGAATCAAATATTGTTCATAGATAATCTTGATCATAAACCCACAATTCATCGGATCTCGACAAACACACCGCAAAAATATTACATTGAATAGATCTCCTCGAAGATCGAGGAGAACTTGGTATTGAGATCCAAAAAGAGAGAAGAAGGCACCTAGATAATAACTATGGACCCGAAGGTCTGTGGTGAACTACTCACAACTCATTGGTGAGGCTATGGCGTCGATGTAGAAGCACTCCGTGGTAGATCCCCCCTCCAGAGGAGCTCCAGAATAGGTCCCAAGATGGGATCTCATGGGAACAGAAGGTTGCAGTGGTGGAATTAGGGTTTTCTCTGTTGCCTCGATGTTTTTGGGGTACATGGATATATAGAGGAAGGAGGGCATCGGGGGAGCCAGAGGGGGCCCACGAGGGTGGGGGGCGCGCCCAGGGGGAGGGGGCGCACCCTGGACCCTCGTGTCCACCTCCTTCGTTCCCTCGCGTGTACTCCAAGTCTTCTAGGTAGATACGGTTCAAAAAATAACTCCCCTGAAGGTTTCATTCCTTTTGGACTCCGTTTGATATTCCCTTTTTGCGAAACTCTGAAATAGGCAAAAAACGGCAATTTGCACTAGGCCTTGGGTTAGTAGGTTAGTCCCAAAAATAATATAAAAGTGTATAATAAAGGCCATTAAACATCCAAAACATAATATATAATAGCATGGAGCAATAAAAAATTATAGATACGTTGGAGACGTATGACCTAGCTATACTTTTTTTAGGAATACCCACGCAAGGTCAAGTTGTTATTCTCCGCCCCGCTGGGCTGCAAATCTTTCCTAGGAGGGATGCATAAGGCTTAACAAGAAAATCAGCTTTAAGAAATAATAAATGGGATGCAATTATAAAAACTGGGCAGTAACTATAAAAATGCACCAAACCGTAATTACTTTATAAAATATTATTTTTGGATATTGAAAATTTTCATTTCATTAATTGTTGCGAGTGCAATATTTCGTTGGATTTTTACGTAATATAAATTTATATTGAATTTGTATTTAATCTGACTAGAAATTTTGGGGTAAAAATATTTCGGATCCCATCAAAATGTGGGAAATTTTATTGAATTCTGTTTTGAACGGTTGGTTGAAATGGGCTGTACTTTTAACAAACTGTAAATGGGCTGTAGTAAATTCCATTAGAATTCAAAAATTGGCTGCACATTCTTACAAATCTCAAATGGGCTATAAGTTCTTTGCCACACACTTGTGGCCTTACTAAGTTGACGCATCCCCTAAAAAAAGAGTTGACGCGTATGCAAGGCTTTGTCAACTTATAGTCAACACACGGTTCTAGCAGCAGTGGCCGTTGGGTCTGCATCTAACGGATGCCGTGCTTCTTCTTCAATCTCGGATATTCTAGCTTCACCCGCCAAAAAAATGATTCCTCCCCCTAACATCTGGGGCACACCATTTCTGAAGCTGGCCTGTGGGCCTACTAAGTTGACGCGTACCAAGGACTTTGTCAACTTAGTCAATATAAATGATTCTAGCCGCAGTGACCGTACGATGTCCATCCAACGGCCGTCGTGCTTCTTCAACCTCTGGTCTTCTTGATCCAGCCGCCCAAAGGAGCGCCGGTCGTGCCGCCTGCTCCTGCCTCCCGTGGCCGGCTGTGCTGCGCCGCAGGCCTCACCGCCCCCTACTACTCCCACCGCTGGCCAGGCCATCCCTCTACTCACGCACACCCCTTGTTATTCCGCGGCGACGACATCCTCACACCGTAGCCGAACCAGTGAACCCTCGTACTCCTCTCCGCGCAGGCTTCCACTGCGGCGTCTTCCCCGGCTCCACGTCGTCCCCTTATTAGGCCTTGCCGTCGTCCACCGCCCTGGTGCTCTCGGTACGGCGTGGTCAACATAGTCAAGGAATGGCTTCCATCGAACGTGGACTGTACGTGGAGAGGCTGACAGCTGGGTCCACGACGACAGCAAGGAAGTGCCTCTTTATTACGCGGAAAATAATGATTCCTCCACCTGGTAGTAGGGACCCACCGGACGGGCCACCATATTTCGCGAAAAAATGTTTCCCCCTGACTGCTGGGACCCACCGGACGGGCCACCGTATTGCACGAAAAAAACGTCCCCCCCGCTGTCAGCTCAGACCCACCGGAAGTGCCACCTTATTACGCACAAAAAATGAATACTCCCCTACTGGTTGGGACCCACCTTGGTGGGAGGCTGACTTGTGGGCCTACTAAGTTGACGGGGACGGAGTGTTTTTTCAAATTAGTCAATATGAACGATTCTAGCTCTAGTGACCGTACGATGTCCATCCAACGGCCGTAGTGCTTCTTCAACCTCTGGCCTTGTTGCTCCAGCCGCCCAAAGCAGTGCCGGTCGTGCTGCATGCTCCTGCCTCCCGTGGCCGGCTGTGCTGCCGCGGAGGCCTCACCGCCCCCTACTATTCCCATCGCTGGCCAGGCCATCCCTCTACTCACCCACACCCCCTGTTATTTTGCGGCGACGACATCCTCACACCGCAGCGAACCAGTGAACCCTCGTACTCCTCTACGCATGGGCATCCACTGCCAAGTCTTCCCCGGCTCCGCGTCGTCCCCTTCCTAGGCCTCGCCGTCCTCCACTGCCCTGGTGCTCTCGGCGCAGCATGGTCAACATGGTCAAGGAACGGCTTCCATCGGACGTGGACTGTACGTGGAGAGGCTGCCAACTGGGTCCACGGCCGCAGCAAGGAAGTGCCTCCTTATTACGCGCAAAATAATTATTCCTCCACGTGACAGCGGGGACCCACCAGACGGGCCACCGTATTTCATGAAAAAAACATTTCCCCCTGACTGCTAGGACCCACTAGCTACATCTTCGCACGCAAGGAAGTGCGTCCGGGCAAAAAAAAAAAACGATTCGACGCCCTGAATGCTGGGACCCACCAGCTACATCTTCGCACACAAGGAAGTTCCTGACAGTCGGGACACACCTGGTCGAAGCGTACGTAGCGTTGTCATTCTGGTCGCGAACGTGTACGTACATACTGGTCGATGTAGAGGCGCGCACGTGTCGTAGTAGTGGCGCGCACGTAGCATGTACACGTACGTACAACGAGGAGTGTGCATGAAAGAAAATACAGCCACGTACGTACATACGGGCAGGGTCTCGAACGCCCACTCGCGCATATGTACGGCCAGGGCTCGTGTACATGGCTGGGTCGGAACGGAGAAACAACGTTGTCGTCGTGTTCATGGGGAGCCAATTGGCTGGGTCGGAACGAAATGCGTCGTTGTGTTCATCGGGAGGGCTTGGACGGAACAACCGATGGAAACGAGGCCTGGCATACCGCAGAACGGAGGAAACGGCCTTGTGTTTGACCGACCACGTTCGAAATGGGATCCTATTCATCGGGAGGGGTCTGGCGTACCGCAAAACGGAGGAAACATACCTCCTACGGTCGAAACGGGGGTCCTGGGGAGGGGTGTGGCGTACCGCAAAATGGAGGAAACAGACTTGTGTTGGAGCGCTACAGTCGAAACGGGGGTCCTGTTCATCGGGAGGGGTGTGGCGTACCACAAAACGGGACTCCATGGGATACTGTTCATCTCCACCGTAGACCCCCTCAGCCTCCACAGGCTCCTGTTCATCCAGCCTCCACCTGCGACTGTTCATCCACGGGCTCCTGTTCATCCAGCTTCCACTGCGCGCTACTCCACCGGCTACTGTTCAACCAGCCCTCTCCACGGGCTCCTGTTCAACCACCCCTCCACGGGCTACTGTTCATCCAGCCCTCCATCGTCTACTGTTCATCCAGCCCTCCACGGGGTGGTCATGTTCATCCAGCCCTCCATGGGTCCTGTTCATCCAGCCCCAACCGGCTCGATCGATCGGGGCCCTGTTCATCCAGAGGCAACACCATGAGGTCATGTTCATCTACCCCCACCGGGAACTGTTCATCCAAACCCCCCAGCAATGCTCACTGTTCATACAGAGGCAACATCGATCGGCTTCAGTTAGCAGCAGTAGCGAAGGAATCGCTCGATCGGGTTCAGTTAACAGCCATCGATCGATCACTCGGGTTCAGTAACGCATAGCCTGCAGTGCAATCGCTCGGGTTCAGTTAGAGCCCAACGCCTCGCACCCACGCGCGTGCGTGTACAAGAGAAACACGCATCGCTCGACCCCGACTACCCACCGTAACCGGGAACACCCCGATATTTTCCTCGCCCTTGCTTCTACCACGGGTTTTTCCGTCATGGATGGCCCAAAGAATGTCATGCAGCTGTGTCTCCGGCCCGCCCAGGACGAAAAGCCCATTTTCTGTCATGATTTTTTGTCATAGAAGTAGGACCCCACCACATCTATGATGATACCGAGTTTTGTCACAATTGTCGTCATAGAAGTGTCATAAGCATGACATATTTTTTCCCATTTGGCCCAAAATGTCACAGATGTGTCTTTTTTGTAGTGTTTCCATGTCTCGTAGGTGTCTTCTGGTCCAAGAAATATCATCGTAAAGTTTTATTCCGTTTGGACTTCGTTTGATATTCCTTTCCTATAAAAGCCAAAAAGAAGGAAAAAAATAAAACTGGCAGTGGCACTAGGTTGATAGGTTACTCCCAAAAATTATATAAAATAGCATATTAATGTAAATAAAACATCCAAAATAGATAATATAATAGCATGGAACAATAAAGGATTATAGATACATTGGAGACGTATCAAGCATCCGCAAGCTTAATTCCTGCTTGTCCTCGAGTAGGTAAATGATAAAAACAGATTGTTTTATGTGGAATGCTACCTGACATATTTATCAATGCAATCTCTTTTATGTGGCATGAATGTTCAGATCCATATGATTCAAAAAAGTTTAATATGGACATAAAAATAATAATACTTCAAGCATACTAGAAAGCAAAATCAAGAAACTTAAAAAATAACATGGCTAAAGAAAGTTATCCCTACAAAATCATATAGTCCTGTTATGCTCCCTCTTCTTAACGCAAAGTATAAATCATGTACTACCCCCGTGTCAGCCAAGCAATTGTTTCATACTTTATGTTCTCAAACTTTTTCAACTCTTCACGCAATACATGAGCGTGAGTCATGGATATAGCACTATAGGTGGAATAGAAGGTGGTAGTAGAAAAAAGAAGAGAGAAAGTCTCACATCAACTATGCAAATTAATGGACTATGGAGATGTCCATCAATTGATATCAATGTGAGTGAGTAGGGATTTCCATGTAACGGATGAACTAGAGCTATAAGTGTATGAAAGCTCAAAAAGATAACTAAGTGGGTGTGCATCCAACTTGCTTGCTCATGAAGACCTAGGGCAATTTGAGAAAGCCCATCATTGGAATATACAAGCCAAGTTCTATAACGAAAAATTCCCACTAGTAATATATGGAAGTGTCAAAATACACTACTGCAGGATGGTCCAAACGAGACACTACGATCAGAGACCCTTTGACGAAACTGTGTGCGACGCCGTAATCACGAGCGGTGGTGTAAAAAAATGTCAAAAAATGTGCAAAACGTTTGCGATGACGGATGAATCAAACACGGTTCAGATTTTAGTTGCGTGTGCGATAAAGGGCATATGGTTCAGTTCAATTAACTGTTTGCGATGAGGAGGAACAAAAGGAATGGGCAGCCAGATGAAGGTGTGTGTGATATACAGCATACGGTTCACTAGGATGAACTGTGTGTGATTAGGAAACACAATGGAAACGGTTCAGCTGAACAAGATGTGTGTGATACACGGCAAACAAGTCCATAATCAGAAATGTGTGCGAAGACCAATAATAACACAGACGATTGCTGCTAATAAGCCGTGTGATTTGCTCTGTCTACAGAATAATAACATATATATAAATATATATATATATATATATATATAAATATATATATATAAATATATATATATATATATATATATATATATATATATATATATATATATATATATATATATATATATAACTAAAATAAACATCCAATTACATAAGTGACTATACAGATCATTCGAGCATGTGCTTTAGAACAATTGCATGCATTCTAAAGTAGGAGAAACGATTGTCTAGTCATCTACTTCTTGTGACGCTCCCGTCACTGCTCTGTGGCTCGATCCTTCATCTGGGGTAGGAAGAAGACACTTCCTCATGTTAACAATCCGCATGTACATCTTCTAGCTTGTGTACACGTGTGCCAGGCGTTCTTGTCCTTGTTGATCTCATTCTTCATCTTCATGTAGTAGGGGTCGATGATGGCCAAGGAGAGGTCACCTAGGGAGTTCAGTTTGTTTTTATCGCTGCCCCAGACCTTGTAGTGGTGCTGGATGTTGACAAAATTCGGTCATTTCAATTCCGAAACCTTGAGCGCTTTTAGATCGTTGGTGGTGTCTACCGTAGCGAAACGGTAGTCGGAGCTGTTGATAAACGTGGAGAAATGCTCGCAAGGCCTTGTGGAAAGGTGGTCGTGTGTAATGCCCAGGATGGGACTATATCTCCTATGTGTCGAGGCACGAATTAGAGACATAACCCCATGCTGGAATGATCGCAAGTTTGGTATCTTTGCACAACTCATGTCAAAGATGGGGATGGAAAACATAAAATAGTTGGCTTACACTCGCCACGTCACACAAATACAATACATATCCAAATCACCATTCAATAAAACATCACAGCCCTCTAAGGGTAAAATCCAAATGAGAAGATACCAAACATAATTTAAATCCACAGGTCGGATCGAATCCTAGTAGAAGTCTCCACTACTGATCATCAGGATAATGAACATAGTAACGACTACGCTCCTCGTCGTACTCCTAGTCTAGCTCGGTGCCATCACCTGGATAGCTCACCATCGGACCTGCATCTGGTGTGGTGAAGTAACTGTGAGCCACAGAGGACTCAGCAATCCCGTTCCCGGGTAACAAGACTATTTAAGCCTTGGGTGAGGATAAGGCTGAAGAAAAGAATAAGTGTCTGCAGCAGCAACTAGCACTAGCTTACGTGAAAGAGTGCGAGAAGAGAAGTGCCTCGGTCGAGAGATGATCACGGAGTGATCCTAGCTAAAGCTCAACAAACATAACCCCACCGTGTTCAACTCCCGAATCCCTATTCGGAAATTGACAGTCACGGTACACACGCTGGTAGTGTATTAGAACAATGTGTCAAGTTATCTACAACCGGATATTAACAAGCTCCCATCTGCCACATAACCGTGGGCACGGCTTTCAAAAGTTCATAACCCTGCAGGGATGTTCCAACTTGGCCCATGACAAGCCCACGATCCGCGGAGTCGCAACTCCAAGGTGGGAAGACCCGAGTATTCTCGGAATCCCGTGCTCAAGATACTCCGAACTAAGGTAAGGCTAATCCAGCAAATCCTCCCGGCGTGCCGACACCCTGATAGTAGCCGCGCGTATCTAGTCTCAGGCCACGACCGGATGGGCGATTCTACAGGTTTTTACCAAACCTCGAGTTTCCTCGTGGTGGCCCCGCAGAACCCCCGTTTCGGACCAACACTCATGTGGAGCACTGGCCCGGGGTTGTTGATTAAGAAAGAGGGTTAATTACTCCCTATGCAAGTTTATTTAGTTATTAGGCAAATAGTACCAATGTTGGTACTTGCTGGAAAAGAATTAGCACTTAGCGGTTTATCGAGGGGGCCCCATAAACCCCAACCGTGTGAGGAACGCATAATCAAGGAACATAACACTGGTTTATACGGTTCCTAGCGGCATGAGTGGAACAAATCACCAAGAAAAAGTCTTAGCCTCCCACCCTTGCCAATATATAGATGATTTCATTTTAAGCATTTATATAGTGTGATATAACCCAACAAAACTTCAACATTAAGCAAGCATCTTCAACTTCACCTGCAACTAGCAACGCTATAAGAGGGGCTGAGCGAAGCGTACTTATAGCCAATCAATGGTTTGCATAGGTAGGGTGGTTAGACATGATCATGGTTACAAGTAGGAGGCTGACATGAAATACATGGGCATCGAGGCAAAACTATAGATCAAGACTTCTAGCAATAGGCAAAAATAGTAACGGTATCCGGGTTCGGTCATCTTGCCTGAAGGGTAGTCGTTCGGATCGAAAGAGGGGTCCTCGTGCTCAACTTTGGTAGTAACCTCGTGCTCGTACTTGTACACGGTCTCAGCTTCCGGCTCTAAACAATACCATCACACAAGGCACGAATCAACAAGATGCAATGCGCACACAAAAATGATGGATGCACTACGAGAGCACACGGAGCACGGAATAAAATAAACATTCAAGCAAAAGCTTCAAAACAAGATAACAATAGGATATTATGAATCTACACGAGAAATCAATCAAGTTTCATATAAGACTTGCTGAAAACGGAGCTACGGGCTAAAAGTTATGCCCGAAACAAGAAATATGCACAAACTGAAAATTACAGCAACATAGCAACTTCGGAGCACAAGATAATTAAGCTACATCACTCAAACATCATGGCAAAGAGTACGGACAGAAACTAGACATATCCTACAGCAAATAAGTCCAAAGGTGCACCCCCAAAGGAGCCACGGATCAATAGCAACAAGCTTGGACATATTGAACTTGACAACAAAATCCTGACAGCAGAATTTTATTGCAACTTTGGAGCAAAAGTTAAATATGCTACAGCCACTCAAATAAGCATGTGAGAGCATGAATGGAAAGCCAACAATATATAATACAAGGAACCATCAAGAATCACCCCAAAACTATCATGGATTGGCCTATAACAGCAAGCAAACATGGCATCGGAACATTACAGATTCTAGACTTAGTGAAAAACCACTAAGTGTTAAAACAGCAGTTTCATCATGGCATCTTTGAGAGCAAGTTTTAGTCGCCTCGAAACTAAACATGGCAAGTGTTAAGCACCACATCAAAGTACACATGATGGTGATTACAAACTTACAAGCATGCATCATGGAGATAAATACAACAATAGCAATGAGCTCAACAAGATGACATCTCATAACAAGTTAAACAACTAAACAGCCACATAGCAATTTGCAACGAGGATAAACATGTCAAGAATGACTCTAACATCCATCCTAATACAACCAACATGTAGAGCATGGCAAGACGAACACGTGGACATGTCATTTGCATCATTCGGATAAATGAGCTAAAAGATATCACTATGCAAAGATGACATAAAACAACACATAGCAGCAGTCTATAACGGGATGCACTCTTGCAACAGATATTTAAGCATCTAGATGATCTCAAACATGCATGACACAATGAAATGAAACGTAGTGCTAGTCACCACGAACGTCTGGACATGTCATTTGCGCAAAACGGACCACCACACAAAAAGATATCACAGTTTGAAATATGCATCAGACAAGTCAAATCCAGGGACTTAGAAAAAATCAACCTCAGTCAAACGGTCAGCGGCGGCGCAGATTGGGCTCGCGCGGCGCAGATCGGGCTGGAGAGGCGGCTGGCGGCTGGAGATGGGCCTCGGTCCGCTCAGGCCCGAAGCGGCGGCGCTGGCGGCTTGGAGGGGACGGGCGACGCGGGCTCCTCCCGAGCGGCCCAGGCGGAGAGACGGGACTGGGCCGGCCCGACGAGGCGGCGTGGGAGATCCCGTCGCGGGATGGCGGCGGCCCAGCGGGATCTGGCCGAAGCGGGCCGGTGGAGGGGCTCGGCCCACCGGGGAGGCGGCGGAGGTCAACGCCCAGGCGATCTGCGGCTCGGGGAGGCGATCTGGCGGTCGCCTCGGCTGGGCCTGGAGGCGCTGGAGGCGGCCCAACCTGGCGCGGCGCGCGGCTGGCGGAGTGGCCGAGCCCACCTTGCGACCGACGGGAGGCGGCTGAGGCCTGGGAGGAACGGAGGGAGGCTCGGCTCGGGGCAGATCTGGCGTTCGGATCGATCGATCTGGATCGGTCCGTTGACCCGAACGACCGAAGGAAATCGGTGGCTGGCTCGAGGGAAAACGGTGGCTTCGATGCGCTGCGGGATGCCAGCGATGGGAGGTGGCGGCCGGCGCCCTGGCTGGCCGGCGAGGCGGCGGGGTGGCCGGCCCGGCGGCGAGAAGGAGGAGGAGGCGGCGGGTTGCTGCGGGGAGAGGTGGTGGTGGCGGTTAGGAGGAGAGATGGAGCTCCGGCGTGGATTCCGGCGAGGTGGCGAGCTCCGGTGAACTCTCCGTCGAGCTCCGGCGAGGTGGTGGTGGCTGGAGGTGGAAGAAGGAGAGGAAGGGGATGGGGCTAGGGTTTCCTTGATTTGGGGCAAAATTGGGGGAAGTGGACAAATATATAGGCACAAGGAGCTAGGGTTGCCCAAATGGAGTGCGGTTTTCAGCCACACGATCAGATTTGGATGGCCTAGATGAAGGAAGTGGCTAGGAGAGGTTTGGTGGGCTGTTGGAGGGGTGTCTTGGACCTCAAAGTGGAGGCACTTTGTGCCCACAAGAATAACTGTTGGGGTAGCAAACGGACTCGAAACGCGACGAGATTTGACAGGCGGGTTACACACACCAAAACAACAACACACGACAAGTCTCACGCCAAACGGGTAACGTTACACGGCCAAACACCAAAGTAGGCCTACGAGATGCCACAGACACGTGAGGGAGCTCCGGAACGCGAAACGGACAACGGAAGGAACACGTGGAACCGGATGCAAACTACAACACAAATGCAATGCGATGCACATGACTACATGATATGAATGAATGCCACACACGCACACAACAAAACGACGAAAGCCCGAAAGACAAAGAACCCGAAATGGAATTGATGAAGCCAGAGATATATTATATGCCCAAAAGGGAAAGTATTACATCTGGGGCATTACAAACTCTCCTCTACTAAAAAAAGATCTCGTCCCGAGATCTAGGACTGGAAAAAGGAAGGGTACTCGGAACGAAGATGATCTTCTCGTTCCCACGTAGCATCTCGGTCGGTATGGTGTGACCACTTGACTTTCAAGAATTTGATGGACTTGTTGCGGGTCTTGCATTCGGTTTCTTCGAGAATGGCAACATGATGCTCTCGGTAGGACAAATCTTGTTGAAGATCAATCTCTTCAAACGGAATCATGCGTTCAGGTGCCTTGAAGCATTTGCGGAGTTGAGACACATGGAACACATCATGAACATTGGCGAAGTTTGAAGGGAGCTCAAGTTGATAGGCTAGGTCGCCTCTTTTGCCAAGAATCTAGAAAGGCCCGACGTATCTAGGAGCAAGCTTTCCTTTGATACCGAATCTTTGGGTTCCTTTCATCGGAGACACACAGAGATAAACGTGATCATCAAAGTTGAAGGCCAAATCACGATGCTTGCCATCATAGTAACTCTTCTGACGCGACTGAGCGGCCTTGAGATTCTCACGTATGACTTTGCACATTTCTTCGGCTTCTGAGATCAAGTCATTGCCACGTTCTCCTGTTTCGGACCAGTTGAGAGGGGTACGACATTTTTTGCCATAGAGGATTTCAAACGGAGCTTTGCCGGCACTTGCTTGGTAGCTGTTGTTGTAAGAGAACTCGGCAAATGGAAGACAATCTTCCCATTTCATGCCAAAAGATATGACACAGGCTCTGAGCATGTCTTCTAGAATCTGATTCACTCGCTCGACTTGACCACTAGTCTGAGGGTGAAAAGCAGTGCTGAACCTGATCTTAGTGCCCATGGCAGACTGAAAGGAGTCCCAGAACTTGGATGTGAACAAACTTCCACGGTCTGAGGAGATAACTTGAGGAATGCCATGTAAGGACACAATTCTGGAAGTGTACAACTCTGCCAATTGAGCTGCATTGATGGATTCTTTGACTGGAAGGAAGTGAGCGACTTTGGTAAGCTTGTCAATCACCACGAAGATAGAATCATTCCCTCTCTTGGACTTAGGGAAGCCAGTGACGAAATCCATTTCAATGTGGTCGAATTTCCACTCGGGAATAGGAAGAGGTTGGAGAAGACCGGCTGGACGTTGATGTTCTGCTTTCACTCTTCTGCAAACATCACATTCGTTCACGAATTGGGCAATTTCCCTTTTCATGCGTGTCCACCAGTAAGATTGCTTGAGGTCTTGCTACATCTTGGAACTGCCAGGATGAATGGAAAGGAGAGAATCATGTGCTTCTTCCATTATGAGCTTCCTGAGATCACCTTTGGGAACAACAAGTCTGTCCTCGAAGAACAAGGTATCTCTCTCATCAACACGATAGCACTTGTATTTAGGAGTGCCCTTTGCAATACCATGTTTCACCTTCTGCACCATGGCATCACTGAGTTGGTCCTCACGGACCTGATCTTCCAAGGTAGGAGCAACTTGAAGATTTGCAAGAAAACCTTGCGGAACAACTTGGAGGTTGAGTTTCCTGAATGCTTCACAAAGCTCAGGCTGGAACGGCTTGATAAGAAGGCTGTTGCAATATGCCTTTCTGCTCAAAGCATCTGCAATCACATTCGCCTTGCCAGGAGTGTATTTAATGCTGGGATCATACTCTTGGATCATTTCAACCCAACGAGTCTGACGGAGGTTCAGATTCGGCGGTGTGAAGATGTACTTCAAGCTCTTGTGATCGGTGAAGATGTCAACTTTTCTGCCCAACAACAGATGTCTCCACGTAATCAAAGCATGTACCACAGCTGCTAGCTCGAGATCATGTGTGGGATAGTTCTTCTCACTTGGCTTGAGCTGACGAGAAGTGTATGCCACAATTCTCTTATCTTGCATAAGCACACCACCAAGACCTTGAAGAGAAGCATCACAGAATACTTCATAGGGCTTGGACTCATCTGGAGGAGTAAGAACTGGAGCAGAGACGAGCTTTTCTTTGAGAGTTTTGAATGCCACTTCACACTCTGGAGACCAAAAGTATTTGACATTCTTCTGAAGCAAGTTGGAAAGAGGCTTGGCAATCTTGGAGAAGTTCTCAACGAACCTTCTGCAATAGCTGGCAAGACCCAGAAAACTTCGGAGTTGCTTGACGTTCTGAGGAGCTTCCCAGTTGACAATTGCTTCAACTTTCTCGGGGTTTACCGCAATACCGTCAGCTGAGATGATATGGCCCAGGTACAAAACCTTATCAAGCCAAAATTCGCACTTGGAGAACTTGGCATAGAACTTATGCTCACGGAGTCGATCAAGAACCAGACGTAAGTGCTTTTCGTGATCTTCTTCATTCTTGGAAAATACCAGAATATCATCCAGATACACAAGCACAAACTCGTCGGTGTAGGGGTTGAAGATGTAGTGCATAATTCTCGAAAAGGTAGGAGGAGCATTGGCGAGACCAAAGGACATGACTGTATACTCGTATGAACCGAAACTCGTTCTGAAGGCAGTCTTGGGAATGTCTTTCTCGCGAATGCGAATTTGGTGATAGCCCATTCGGAGGTCGAGCTTAGAGAACACTTTAGCTCCTTTGAGCTGCTCGAACAGTTCGTTGATGTTGGTTAGCGGATACTTGTTCTTTATTGTCTTCTTGTTCAATGGCCGGTAATCGACGCAGAGACGTTCCGTGCCATCTTTCTTCTTGACAAATAAGACACCACAGCCCCAAGGAGACGTACTAGGCCTGATGAGACCCATACGCTCCTGTTCATCAAGCTGCTTCTTCAATTCCTTCAATTCTTTAGGAGAGAGCTTGTACGGACGCCGGCATGCTGGCTCAGTACCCGGCTCGAGTTCAATGTCGAATTCCACCTGACGGTGTGGAGGCATGCCTGGAAGTTCTTCAGGAAAGACGTCTTGATATTCGTTTACCACCGGAATTTGAGATATGGCATTAATTTCGCCCTTATCATTGAGAGAGAAAAGCCTGATAGTGTTATCCCTGGAGGCAAAGATAATCACATCTTAATCAGGATGAGTCATCTTGACTTCCTTCCGTGCACAATCAATGTGAGCATCATGCTGAGAAAGCCAATCCATTCCGAGGATGAGGTCAATGTCAGAATTACCAAGAACCACCGGATTAGCCAGAAAGCGATAATCACCCATGCGAATAGAAAAATCCGGAGCAAATATCTTTGAATGCAATAGTTTGCCTGGAGAAACAACCGACAATTCCCTTGGCAAACTTTTGGTGACAATGTTGTGCTTGGATGCAAATGGATATGACATGAAAGAGCATGTAGCACCTGAATCAAACAACACTTTAGCTGGAAAAGAGTTAACTGGAAGGTTACCCAAAATCACATCAGAAGAATTCTCCGCTTGTGCTGCATTCATCAGATTCACCCTTGCTGCCTTTGGATTATGCTTGACAATAGCTGTACTCACAGGTGGAGGAGGTGGAAGTCGCTTCGGGTTGGGGCACTTGTTAGCATAGTGACCTTTCTGAGTGCATTTGTTGCAAGTCACTTCTGAGAGAGGACGGAAATGAGAACCACTTGACTTGGAGCCTTGAGACTGAAACTGGTTCTTCGACTGGTTGCTCGGGTTGGGTGGGTGGGAGAAACCACGTCCACTAGAGTTCTTGTTGCTGTTGGAGTTGTTGTAAGGAGCTCGAATCACTGGAGGAGGAGGAAGCCAAAATTTCTGTTGTTTCACAGCCACTTGAGAAGATGAGGAGGAGTGAACGGCATCTCGAATCCTCTTTTTGGAAGCCTCCATCTTAAGCTGAGCTGCCTCTTGTTTCAAAGCCATGTTATAGAATTTGTCGAACTCATCGGGCTCAAACAAGGTGAGAGCAAGTTGAAGTTCCTCTTTCAGACCACCACGAAACTGGTAGATTTTGCTCTTGGCATCAGGAATGTCTTGCTTAGAATAGCGGGCGAGGTTTTGGAACTTGAAATTATACTGGTAGACTGTCATAGAGCCCTGCTTCAGGTTGCGGAATTGCTCACGCATACCCTCGATGACACTTGTTGGAATGTGGTGAGAGCGAAAGTCCTTGCAGAAATCCTCCCAAGAGATCACACGACCTGACTTGGAGTCTTTGTACTGCTGCCACCAGTCAGCTGCTTGGTCTTTGAGTTGGAAGGCTGCAAACTTCACATAGTCCTCTTCCTTCACGTTACTGCACTCAAAATGCTTCTTGATATCGGTTAACCAATCTTCAGCATCCAGAGGGTCGACACAGTAACTGAAAGCTTTTGGATTATTGGCCAAGAACTGGTTGAGAGTAGCATGGTGCTGCTGGTTTAAGAAGTTGCCTTGATTCCTTGGAACACCCTGATTAGCTTGATTAGCTTGCATCTGCTGCATCATCTGCATCAACATCTGGGTGTTCTGATTTGTAGTCTGCATAATCTCTCTCCAAGCCTCAGACGGAGGAGGAGGGGAAGGAGGACGATCTGGGACCTCTTCACCCTCTGGGTTAGCGTTGGGAACCCTTTTCGGAGCCATCCTGAAAGAGATGACCACGAATCAGCAATTGATTGACAGAAGGTAAAAGATGAATCAATGGAATGAATTGCAACAAGTCTTCACAATAATCATTTGAACAAGAGGAACGAATGAAATTCTCAGTTAAATGATAACATCAATCTTCACGAGAAGCCACATAGGGGACAAAAGGTAAAATAAGAAAACAACAAGGTACAGATGGAAACAAACACAAGATAGGAGCTTCGTTCTAACATCTTTGTGTTGTAAGCTCATGAACGCGTTACGAAAGGGTTTTGCAATCCCCGGATCAGCATAGCCAAGGACCCTTTAAGATGCAACTCCCGATCGGAACAACGGTCATAAAACCACTTCACTCAATGTAGAACCCCGAACTCGCGAACCTGCATTCATTGGAAGAATGCCTACGATCTACTGGATAAACCCACCTATGAATTTCCGAAAGATTCCAGTTATGCAATCAGGTGTTGGGGATACAGGGGAAGCACCGCGCAATCAACTCTAAACCTATATCCAGCTGCATCCATCCTTCAACACATAACCAGTCTTTCTCGGAAACTGTCTACCTCTGACCTTCGAAAAGCATCCACTATAACAAGCTATGGCAATACTCCCGAACTACCTCCCCAGTACTGGGTGATGTCGGGGTTATCTTGCCACTAACCGTATAGGAGAGATTTTCGATGTCGGCCGTCTTAAGTATTTAGTACTGCCGCGATATGCTTGTGACGATAATACCCCGAAGCTCAACTCCCCGGGACACTGCCACAACCCCTAATGTCAGGAGGCATCGAGAACAATATTCTCGTCACAAGAACATCGAAACAATCCCAGAATACTCGCGGGATTCCTAAAAAAAATTTGGTGCAATTTTTGAAAGTAGAAGAGGCAAGAGTAGACGTCAGGAGTCCTCACAGAGAGAAAGGGGATGAGAAGCAAAGAAATCCTACTCTCCGATATAATATAGGACTCAAAATGTTTTCAGTGTGTGCCTAGACTCGACCGTCAACGATTCGACTCAATCAGTGGGGGCTCCTAGGTCGGAGAAGGCTCTGAATACCAACTTGTAATGCCCAGGATGGGACTATATCTCCTACGTGTCGAGGCATGACTTAGAGACATAACCCCATGCTGGAATGATCGCAAGTTTGGTATCTTTGCACAACTCATGTAAAAGATGGGGATGGAAAACATAAAATAGTTGGCTTACACTCGCCACATCACACAAATACAATACATATCCAAATCATCATTCAATAAAACATCACATCCCTCTAAGGGTAAAATCCAAATGACAAGATACCAAACATAATTTAAATCCACATGTCGGATCGAATCCTAGTAGAAGTCTCCACTACTGATCATCAGGATAACGAACATAGTAACGACTATGCTCCTCGTCGTACTCCCAGTCTAGCTCGGTGCCATCACCTGGATAGCTCACCATCGGACCTGCATCTGGTGTGGTGAAGTAACTGTGAGCCACAGAGGACTCAGCAATCCCGTTCCCGGGTAACAAGACTATTTAAGCCTTGGGTGAGGATAAGGCTGAAGAAAAAATAAGTGTCTGCAGCAGCAACTAGCACTAGCTTACGTGAAAGAGTGCGAGAAGAGAAGTGCCTCGATCGAGAGATGATCACGGAGTGATCCTAGCTAAAGCTCAACAAACATAACCCCACCGTGTTCAACTCCCGAATCCCTATTCGGAAATTGACAGTCACGGTACACACGCTGGTAGTGTATTAGAACAATGTGTCAAGTTATCTACAACCGGATATTAACAAGCTCCCATCTGCCACATAACCGCGGGCACGGCTTTCGAAAGTTCATAACCCTGCAGGGGTGTTCCAACTTGGCCCATGACAAGCCCACGATCCGCGGAGTCGCAACTCCAAGGTGGGAAGACCCGAGTATTCTCGGAATCCCGTGCTCAAGATACTCCGAACTAAGGTAAGGCTAATCCAGCAAATCCTCCCGGCGTGCCGACACCCTGATAGTAGCCGCGCGTATCGAGTCTCAGGCCACGACCGGATGGGCGATTCTATAGGTTTTTACCAAACCTCGAGTTTCCTCGTGGTGGCCCCGCAGAACCCCCGTTTCGGACCAACACTCATGTGGAGCACTGGCCCGGGGTTGTTGATTAAGAAAGAGGGTTAATTACTCCCTATGCAAGTTTATTTAGTTATTAGGCAAATAGTACCAATGTTGGGACTTGCCGGAAAAGACTTAGCACTTAGCAGTTTATCGAGGGGGACCCCATAAACCCCAACCGTGTGAGGAACGCATAATCAAGGAACATAACACCGGTTTATACGGTTCCTAGCGGCATGAGTGGAACAAATCACCAAGCAAAAGGCTTAGCCTTCCACCCTTGCCAATATATAGATGATTTCATTTTAAGCATTTATATAGTGTGATATAACCCAACAAAACTTCAACATGAAGCAAGCATCTTCAACTTCACCTGCAACTAGCAACGCTATAAGAGGGGCTGAGCGAAGCGTACTTATAGCCAATCAATGGTTTGCATAGGTAGGGTGGTTAGACATGATCATGGTTACAAGTAGGAGGCTGACATGAAATACATGGGCATCGAGGCAAAACTATAGATCGAGACTTCTAGCAATAGGCAAAAATAGTAATGGTATCCGGGTTCGGTCATCTTGCCTGAAGGGTAGTCGTTCAGATCGAAAGAGGGGTCCTCGTGCTCAACTTCGGTAGTAACCTCGTGCTCGTACTCGTACTCGGTCTCAGCTTCCGGCTCTAAACAATACAATCACACAAGGTACGAATCAACAAGATGCAATGCGCACACAAAAATGATGGATGCATGATGGATGCACTATGAGAGCACACGGAGCACGAAAAAAAAACATTCAAGCAAAAGCATCAAAACAAGATAACAATAGGATATTATGAATCTACACGAGAAATCAATCAAGTTTCATATAATACTTGCTGAAAACGGAGCTACGGGCTAAAAGTTATGCCAGAAATAAGAAATATGCAAAAGCTGAAAATTACAGCAACATAGCAACTTCGGAGCACAAGATAATTAAGCTACAGCACTCAAACATCTTGGCAAAGAGTATGGACAGAAACTAGACATATCCTACAGCAAATAAGTCCAAAGGTGCACCCCCAAAGGAGCCACGGATCAATAGCAACAAGCTTGGACATATTGAACTTGACAACAAAATCCTGACAGCAGAATTTTATTGCAACTTTGGAGCAAAAGTTAAATATGCTACAGCCACTCAAATAAGCATGTGAGAGCATGAATGGAAATCCAAAAATATATACTACAAGGAACCATCAAGAATCACCCCAAAACTATCATGGATTGGCCTAGAACAGCAAGCAAACATGGCATCGGAACATTACAGATTCCAGACTTAGTGAAAAACCACTAAGTGTTAAAACAGCAGTTTCATCATGGCATCTTTGAGAGCAAGTTTTAGTCGCCTCAAAACTAAACATGGCAAGTGGTAAGCATCACATCAAA
Source organism: Secale cereale (assembly GCA_902687465.1). Classification (NCBI taxonomy): domain Eukaryota; kingdom Viridiplantae; phylum Streptophyta; class Magnoliopsida; order Poales; family Poaceae; genus Secale; species Secale cereale. The sequence continues at coordinate 703,496,605 of LR738715.1, forward strand.
GTACACATGATGGTGATTCCGAAACTTACAATCATGCATCATGGAGATAAATACAACAATAGCAATGAGCTCAACAAGATGGCATCTCATAACAAGTTAAACAACTAAACAGCCACATAGCACTTTGCAATGAGGATAAACATGTCAAGAATAACTCTAACATGCATCCTAATACAACCAACATGTAGAGCATGGCAAGACGAACACGTGGACATGTCATTTGCATCATTCAGATAAACGAGCTAAAAGATATCACTATGCAAAGATGACATAAAACAACACATAGCAAAAGTTTATAACGGCATGCACTCTTGCAACAGATATTTAAGCATCTAGATGATCTCAAACATGCATGGCACAATGAAATGAAACGTAGTGCTAGTCACCACGAACGTCTGGACATGTCATTTGCGCAAAACGGACCACCACACAAAAAGATATCACAGTTTGAAATATGCATCAGAAAAGTCAAATCCAGGGACTTAGAAGAAATCAACCTCAGTCAAACGGTCAGCGACGGTGCGGATCGGGCTCGCGCGACGCAGATCGGGCTGGAGAGGCGGCTGGCGGCTGGAGATGGGCCTCGGTCCGCTCAGGCCCGAAGCGGCGGCGCTGGCGGCTTGGAGGGGACGGGCGACGCGGGCTCCTCCCGAGCGGCCCAGGCGGAGAGACGGGACTGGGCCGGCCCGACGAGGCGGCGCGGGAGATCCCGTCGCGGGATGGCGGCGGCCCAGCGGGATCTGGCCGAAGCAGGCCGGTGGAAGGGCTCGGCCCACCGGGGAGGCGGCGGAGGTCAACGCCCAAGCGATCTGCGGCTCGGGGAGGCGATCTGGCGGTCGCCTCGGCTGGGCCTGGAGGCACTGGAGGCGGCCCAAACTGGCGCGGCGCGCGGCTGGCGGAGTGGCTGAGCGCACCTAGCGACCGACGGGAGGCGGCTGAGGCCTGGGAGGAGCGGAGGGAGGCCCGGCTCGGGGCAGATCTGGCGTTCGGATCGATCGATCTGGATCGGTCCATTGACCCGAACGACCGAAGGAAATCGGTGGCTGGCTCGAGGGAAAATGGCGGCTTCGATGCGCTGCGGGAGGCCAGCGACGGGAGGTGGCGGCCGGCGCCCTGGCCGGCCGGCGAGGCGGCGGGGTGGCCGGCCCGGCGGCGGGAAGGAGGAGGAGGCGGCGGGTTGCTGCGGGGAGAGGTGGTGGTGGCGGTTAGGAGGAGAGATGGAGCTCTGGCGCGGATTCCGGGGAGGTGGCGAGCTCTGGTGAACTCTCCGGTGAGCTCCGGCGAGGTGGTGGTGGCTGGAGGTGGAAGAAGGAGAGGAAGGGGATGGGGCTAGGGTTTCCTTGATTTGGGGTAAAATTGGGGGAAGTGGACAAATATATAGGCACAAGGAGCTAGGCTTGCCCAAATGGAGTGCGGTTTTCAGCCACACGATCAGATTTGGATGGCCTAGATGAAGGAAGTGGCTAGGAGAGGTTTGGTGGGCTGTTGGAGGGGTTTCTTGGACCTCAAATTGGAGGCACTTTGAGCCCACAAGAATAACTGTTGGGGTAGCAAACGGACTCGAAACGCGACGAGATTTGACAGGCGGGTTACACACACCAAAACAACAACACACGACAAGTCTCACGCCAAACGGGTAATGTTACATGGCCAAACACCAAAGTAGGCCTACGAGACGCCACAGACACGTGAGGGAGCTCCGGAACGCGAAACGGACAACGGAAGAACGCGTGGAACCGGATGCAAACGACAACACAAATGCAATGCGATGCACATGACTACATGATATGAATGAATGCCACACACGCACACAACAAAACGACGAAAGCCCGAAAGACAAAGAACCCAAAATGGAATTGATGAAGCCAGAGATATATTATATGCCCAAAAGGGAAAGTATTACATCCGGGGCATTACATCGTGGTAGACAAGGATGTCATGTCGCATGCACCACTGGGCAATGACAACTTTTTGATTGTGCCCGATGATACGTCCATTTTGCATCATGCTTATAAGTTGATATTTATTGCATTATGGGCTGTTCATACATGTTTTGTCACAATACTTATGCCTTTTCTCTCTTATTTTACAAGTTTTACATGAAGAGGGAGAATGCTGGCAGCTGGAATTCTGGGCTGGAAAAGGAGCAAACTCTGGAAACCTATTCTGCACAACTCCAAAATCCCTGAAACTCCACAGAACATTGTTTCGGAAAATATAAAAAATATCTGGCAGAAGAAACCCACGAGAGGGGCCACGGGCTGGCCTCGAGGGTGGGGGGCGGGCCCCCCTTCCCAGGGCGCGCCCCCTGCCTCGAGGGCCAGTCGGGGGGCCCCCGGTGCCCATCTTCTCCTATATGAAGCGTTTTGACCTGGAAAAAATCAGGAGGAGGCTTTTGGGACCAGACACCGCCGTCTCGAGACGGAACCGAGGCGGAAACCAATCTAGGGCTCCGACAGAGCTGTTCTGCCAGGGATACTTCCCTCCGGGAGGGGGAAATCGTCACCGCCATCATCACCAACAACTCTCCCATCTTGGGGACTTCATCAACATCTTCACCAACACCATCTCCTCTCAAACCCTAGTTCATCTCTTGTATTCAATCTTTGTATCCAAACCTCAGATTGGTACCTGTGGGTTGCTAGTAGTATTGATTACTCCTTGTAGTTGATGCTAGTTGGTTTATTTGGTGGAAGATCATATGTTCAGATCCATTATGCATATTAATACCCCTCTGATCATGAACAATATTATGTCTTGTGAGTAGTTACTTTTGTTCCTGAGGACATGGGAGAAGTCTTGCTATTAGTAGTCATGTGAGTTTGGTCAACGTTTGATATTTTGATGAGATGTATGTTGTCTCTCCTCTAGTGGTGTCATGTGAACGTCGACTACATGACACTTCACCATTATTTGTGCCTAGAGGAAGGCATTGGGAAGTAATAAGTAGATGATGGGTTGCTAGAGTGACAGAAGCTTAAACCCTAGTTTATGCGTTGCTTCGTAAGGGGCTGATTTGGATCCATATGTTTCAGGCTATGGTTAGGTTTACCTTAATACTTCTTTTGTAGTTGCGGATGCTTGCATTAGAGGTTAATCTGGGAGGCTTGTCCAAGTAAGGGCAGCACCCAAGCACCGGTCCACCCACATACCAAATTATCAAAGTACCGAACGCGAATCAGATGATCGTGATGAAAACTAGCTTGATGATAATTCCCATATGTCCTCGGGAGCGCTTTACCTTGCATAAGAGTTTGTCCAGGCTTGTCCTTTGCTACAAAAAGGATTGGGCCACCTTGCTGCACCTTATTTACTTTTATCTTTTGTCACTTGCTACCAATTATCCTATCACAAAACTATCTGTTACCTATAATTTCATGCTTGCAGAAAATACCTTACTGAAAACTGCCTATCATTTCCTTCTGCTCCTCGTTGGGTTCGACACTCTTACTTATCAAAAGGACTACGATAGATCCCCTACACTTGTGGGTCATCACCCGGCACGACCGGTGGTGTACTCGAGGTCGAAGCCGACCACTTGGTACTTGTCCTCGACAAGGAACTGCTCCATAGTTTGGATGGAGCTCTCCACCGAGATCGGATCATTTGTGTACACCACCGAGAGGTCCTCCCCGTCACGTGCGTGTCCACTAGGTGATGTGTGGTGAACTGCCCTCCGTTGTCGCTGTCGGCCGATGGGAGCGCCATTGGAGCCACGGGGATTGCCATTGGAACCGCTAGATATCCTCTCTGTATGTGTCATCCTGGGTGTGCTTATTGTGTCGTGTGACGCGAGAGATGAAGGTAAATGACCGTCGGAATAAATGGGGGACGGGTGGCCTGGATTCTCTGTGCGTCCGCATGACAGTTTTTGCAGCGGGTAACATCATTGTCGCGCCGCGCCCAGCGCAACCGCATGCACATGAACATGCGTGATCGTGAACCGGTCCCAAACACTAGCAGCGCACGTGGAGGGATGAGGGTAGAGCACCCGGAGGGACGCGAGAGCAGAGCGTGCACGACGAGACACGAGCAGAGCGCGCCGCAACCACATGAACTGCAAGCAACCACACGCATAGAGCAGTTGAACACGCATGAAATGGTCGCCTACAAGCCGGACGATAGTTGCGTCACTGCTTAGAGAGCGGCCGTGTGCTACTACCTCCGTGTAGTCTATAGTCCCTTTTATATTCTGTGGCATACTTTGCCCTCAAATTTAACCAACAAAATGTTAATGCATGTTATAAAAATTATAAAATTGGAAACTATGTTCAAATATGAATCCAACTATATAATCTTTGGCGACATGCATTCATATTTTGTTAGTTAAATTATACTTATAAACCAGGACGGGGGGTATAGTAGGTAATTAAATTGCAAATTTTTTTTATTAACCGTATGTGTATGTGGCCTTTCGTCCTCCTCTCGCACGTCTTGTCACCCTGCTGCCGCAGACGGCTTACAGAGCTAGCTTGCGCAGTGCGCAAGGGCGTTCTTTTGGCCAAATGGTGGCGCCAATGAATCATCGGTGAGCCCGTTCCTGTGCAACCTCACAGGTTCCCGCGTAAGCTTCCCGCCCGACTCGGTGAAATCCCCCAAAATCACAATTCTTACCGGCCTGCTATATAAACATTCACGGCCGGCGAGTCATGCGTCGCATTTTCCCCTCCCTCCCTGTAGCATATCTCATCTGCTTCTCCCACAATCGCCAATGGCATCGACCCATCATCGTCGCTCAGCCACTCCGCCGTCATCAGAGGACAACTCCAGCTGGGAGGCTACACCGCGGCGGCGACATAGTCCCCGGTGTAGTGTAGTGCACGTGGCGTCCCTGTTGGGTGTGCGTGGAACACCCACCACACGCTCCGCCGCCGCTGCCCATCGGCAGTTGTTGCCGGCCGCCGTTGGCGCCACACCACCATCGAAAGCCAGGGCCATCTCCCGCTCCGCCGCCGCGGCCCAAAGGTGGGAGGTGGGCATCGTGGCCGCCACCCCACTACCGGCCACCGTGGCCACCACCCGCTCCGCCACCGCGGCCCGAAGGCGGGAGGTGGTAGTCGTGGTCACTACAAAAAAATACACTTCCGTGATGATACGTGTTTGTCACAGTAGGTCACATTTTCTGTCATGCATGTACATCCATGACGATTTTATGACAGAATCAAGATAGTCATACCTGTGTTGTCGTAGAAGTGTTCCATGACATTACCAAAATTATCATCATGGAAGTGTCTACTTCCATGACGATAAATCGCGCGTCACAGAAGTGCTTTCGTCAAGGGTGGCCGACACATGTCAATCATCGTAAGGGAACGCCATTAAGCTATAGGGTCCAGTTTTGGATCCGATAGCCCGTTAACAACCCCAACCAATGGGGATTTTCCACGTGTAAAATCATCATTGGCTGTAGGAAACACGTGTCGGCTCACCGTTGGGACATATGTCATCCACTCATTGGACCCAAAGCGCCTATGATACGTCGACACGTGGCACGGCCTAACAGAGGCCCATTCCCATGAAAAGGCCGGCCCGTTTGACTTGGTCAAAAGGTGGCGGGCCGGCCCACGGCAAGCCTGTTAACGGCATGTTCGCATATAGCCCATTTACAGCCCGCTAACCCAGGGCCCATTTACGGCCTATCCGAATTAGGCCCAGTAGCGTCATCTGGGCCGTCCAATAATTCCAGCCCGTTTTAACATCCGGCCCATGTATGGCCCATGACGTCTTTCGGCCCATATGAGGCCCTTATTACTCTCGGCCCATTAACGTCCCGTGGTAAAACTGGACCGTAATGAACAGTTTATCACTTTATACCCATTAACGCCCCATTATTCCGTTGGGCCGTTTCTAGCCCATGTTATCTTTTGGCCTTCTCAGGGCCCATTTATTCTTGGGCTCATTTCCAGCATTTGTTTACTTTCGGCCCGTTATTGTTATATTCTGCTTGTGGGCCAAATACAACCCGTGGTTACAGTCGGCCCGTTTGTGGCCCGTTAATACGTTGGGCCGTTTCATAGCGTCATCAAATACGGCCCATTTATGCTTGGGCTCATTTCCAGCATTCATTTACTTTCGGCCCGTTATTGTCATTTTCTGCTTGTGGGCCAAATACAGCCTGTGGTTACAGTCGGCCCGTTTGTGGCCCATTAATATGTTGGGCCGTTTTCATAGCGTCATCAAATATGGTCTATTAACGACGACCCGTTATGGTCGGCGCATGAACGGACAATTTCAAGTCTAGCCCATTTACGGCCATAATGTGATCTGTTATTGGCCCATGTTTGGTCAACCGATCATACGACCCGTAGAAGGCCCATTGATGATACGGCCCGTAGAAGGCCCATTGTGTCAACGACCCGTAGAAGGCCCATTATTTCTACGGCCCTTAGAAGGCCCATTGTTCTACGGCCTGTAGGAGGCCCATGTTAACTACACTAAATATGTAGCCCATTGTTAATGTGGCCTAGTTTTATAAAATAGGTTATTCCGGCAACTAGCAAACCACGGAAAAAGAACTGCACTGATTACAAGAAAACAAATAAACAAGACAATAAGGAAATAAATAAGCAAGCAATTAACGCTAGCCTATTACCGCTATTACACATATTACATCCACTGGGTATCAAAGTTCGCCACCAGTGCAAATATAGAGAACAAAGCAGCATATTACATACACTAGCCATCAAAACTGGCCACCAGTGCAAATAAACGCGGCAACAAAACATGAGCACAACTGAAACAACTTTAGAAGAGCTCAAGAAACGTGGTATCCACCGTGCTGGCGATAAGCTTAGCAAGCTTATTAGCTTTGTCCCGTTTGGTGCTAAAATCCTCCAACGCTTGCTGTTGCACCAGAAAGTATGCATCTGAATGCTCCAGGGACTTCCGCAGTCCTTCCGCTTCTTGTCGCAGCACAGCTGATCGAAGTCTTTCAGCTTGTAGTTGAGACTCAAGAAACCGAATTGATTCAGACAGTGAGTTTGAATAGCTTGTGCAAGTGGTAGTTGTCGGCGTCCTGGGAACCAGGGTACCCAGACTTGCCTGCCTGCGGCCCATGACGTGCTCCTACTACGGCCTGGTACGGCCAGCTGATCGACCAGTTGCTCAAGACCCTCGCGAGGGGGCTAGGCCTTGCGAGGAGAACGACACCAAGACCCTCTCAGGAGCGGCCTCAGCTAGGCTGCTCCGGAGGGGCAGAGAAGTCAAGGCCAAGCCTGCCTCAGGAAAAGGCAGTGACGCGAGCAGTGACGCATCGCGCCAGCGGGTGCCAGTGCGTGCCAGCGGCGCAATTGCCGTTTTGTTGCAAAGGAGACAACGTAGGCGCAGGTTCCCATGGGGCGAGACAGAGGTTTCCCCTTCGGTGTAACAAGACCGAAGACCGCAAGGACGACAAGGGGGCTATCACCACCAAGCCCGCCACCGCGTCACCATCTGATCTCTTTGCAGGCAGAGACCGTTTTTGTCAGGATAGGAACGTCCTTGTGTTCCCACTCAAAATGGCCATTGTGGGATCCCTTCCCGCCTAAACATTTCGGGGGAAGAGGACCCTCGCCGCCTATATAAGTAGCTAGGGTTCCCACTATGGAGCCAGGCTAATCAGATCTGAGAGATCTGGACCGACCTCATCTCAAACACCCCACCTTCACTTCAAGGAGCAAGAACACTTGCCTCCTGACCCTCTTGAGCTCTCCTTCTGAGCTCAAGAACCACTGTACTTGTTCGCACTCAAGCCGTCCTGAGGCTAATCCACTCAAGCATGACGTAGGGTTTGACCCTCTTGAGCTCTCCTCCTGCGCTTAAGAACCACTGTACTTGTTCACACTCAAGCCCTCCTGAGGCTAATCCACTCAAGCAGGATGTAGGGTTTTACACCACAAGGTGCTTTTACTTATTGCTTGCCCAAATCTCACCACCGGGCAGGGCGTGGTGCTAGGTAGACGTGAGCGGGAGAGATCTTTGTTCATGCCCCTATGTTCGAACTTCTTTGGGTTTGCGGAGCCCGTAATCTGACATTTGGCGAGCCAGGTAGGGGGCATGTCGAAATCTCGCCTCTCCGACGACCTCGCCCCGCTCTCGTTCGTCGACCTCGCTTCACCGCCATGGTGGACACACACTGAGCACGCACCACCCGCCGCGCCGCCAATGTCGCTCAGATAGCGCCCGCGGGCAACAGTGCACCGCTCCACCCCAACTTGCCAGTAGCCAACGCTGCCACCGACCCGGCCGTACACGAGCAGCAGGACTCGTCGTTGCCGCTGTCCGTGCGGCGTGACTGCCGCATGGCGACACCATCACCCTTATCGGCCGCGGCGTCGTCTTCGCTGATTCGTAGCGGGCCGGTCTACCAGCAGCCTGTGCTACTGATGACGCAGAGCTCCTACGCTATCGTCCAGCAGACGACCTCTAAGACGAGTGGCTCCACTGCATCACCGAGCTCGTCAACGCCGCCGGATAGGTACCTGCACCGACGCACTCCTCCCGTCCTCTGTCGCTCATGGTGGGGAACATGGACCACGGCGTCCTGGCTCCACCTCCACTGCACGGCGCCGGCCAAGGGTTCAGACGCGAGGCTCCACGGCGCGGGCAGCCCTGCAGGGCCCCTGCGCGCGACGAGGAGAGCTGCCGGTGGTCCTGCATCCCCAAGCAGAAGCTCGCGGGCTCCCCGTTCCGCAGCACCAGAACCGCGCACCACAGGAGGTGGTGGCGCCTGTACCCCAGGAACCAGCACCGCAGGCCCAGGGGCCGCCTGCAATCATGAGCGTGGCTAGATGTCGCGCCCTAGCTTCAGAGCTGCGGCGCCTCGTCTGGCCCGGCAAGTTCAAGCCGGATCAGCCTCTGCGCTACGATGGCACCGTCGACCCCGCAGAGTTCCTCCAGCTCTACGAGCTGAGCATCAAGGCGTCCAATGGCACAAAGCAGGTCATGGCGAACTAGTTCCCCATGGCCCTCAAGGATGGTGCTCGTTCCTGGCTCTTGAACCTCCTCACAGGCTCCATCTCCTCCTCGGGGGGAACTTCGTGAGCGTTTCGTCGCCAACTTCCAAGGTACCCGCGACGGAGCCCCGGCGGCCGTGAATCTGCGCCGCGTGAAGCAGCAACCTAGGGAGACTCTGCAGAAGTACATCCAGCGTTTCAACACCGTGCGCCTCAGGATCCCCAGGGTCTCGGACGAGGTCATCATCTCGGCGTTCTCCGACGGTGTCCGCGACGTTAGGATGAAGGAGGAGCTCGCCATCCACGAGGACTTGTGCACGGCCCTCGAGATGTTCAACCTCGCGGTGAAGTGCGCCAGGGCAGAATAAGGCCGCCTCTCTCTCCTGGAGCTGCCTGAAGCGGAGGCTAACGACAAGAAGGCCAATGCCAAGGAACCAAAGTGCAAGGGACCTGCCGTGCTGGCTGCGGAGCCAGAAGTGAAGCGTGGCTGCGGCTACAACGACCCCCCAGAGACAACCGTCTGTACTGCATCTTCCACGATGTTCACAGCCACAACACCAACAACCGCCAAGAACTCAGGGCGATGTGTGGTGGACGCGTCGGGTAGCTTCTTGAGCACGGCAACCGTGGCTATGACCGTGGAGGGGGCCGTGGTGGAGGACGCTAGGATGGCAGGAACTCGCACCACGGATGGCGTGACCAACCTCGTGAAGACCGCTGGCAGGAGCAGCCTCGTGACGCCCCCTGGTGCGACTAGCCTCGTGAGGGTCGCCCTCAGGGCAACACGGGCCTACCTCCACCGCCAAGAAGGAACGACGACGACCGCCAGGGAGATGAAGCAGGGGCTTTCAGGAGCCACGCGCGGTTGCATGCGTCCTGGGAGGAGCCCACGCTCTGGCTTCCCACCGCATCTTCAAGCAGTTCGCTCGTGAGGTGAACGCGGCACTCCCCAGGCCTGACGCCGCGCGCAACCTCAGGTGGACCAAGCAGGTCATCGCCTTCGACCCCAAGGACCAGCTCAAGTGCATCGTAGCCCCAGGCACTCTCCCGATGCTCTGGACTCCGACCATCAGCAACGTCCTCGTGACCAAGACCCTCATTGACGGTGGAGCAGGGCTCAACGTCCTCTCCGTTCAGACCTTCGAGACGCTCCAAGTCCCCTACGATCAGCTCCACCAAACCAAGCCATTCTATAGAGTCACAGATGGCTCCACGCTCTCGATGGGGCAGGTCTGCCTCCCCGCCACCTTCGGCGACCGCGACAACTATCACACCGAGCTCATCAACTTCGACGTCGCCAACATTCACCTCCCGTACAACGCCATCCTGGGGTATCCGGCCGACGCCAAGTTCATGGCGGCAACCCATCACGACTACAACGTCCTCAAGATGCCCGGGAGTGGCGGGGTCATCACGACCACCTACGACGAAAAGGAAGCAGTGCATTCCCTGGAGCGCGCCTACAAAACTGCAGCGATCGAGAGTTCTGATGAAGATGGAGCCGTCTTCGCCCTGCAGACCGCCCCCAAGAAGAAGAAGCACCTGCCCACAAACGGACCTCAGGACGCAGGGGCTCCTGACGGCACCGCCTCGGGTCCCGCGCCTGCTGATGAGGCGCCCTCCACCCTCGCATAGGGAGGCGCGCCCGGCGCCCCTCTCAAGACGGTCTCGGGGGCTCTCCTCTGGAGCGCCTCTGGTCTGACCAGCATCACGAGGGAGGTGTTCGGGCACCACCTGCAGGCGTGTCTCAACGCATGTTTTTGTGAGCCCAGCATGAGCCATACAGCGCTGGGGGCTCAGGACTTCATCGACCAGGCTACCGAGGAACTTCAGTATGCAAGGCTCATACGCGGTGGGCGCAACCGCACGACACCAAGCTCACCTACCCGCAACCCAAGCAACCAATTCCACGTCTGCGTCGACATCGCAGGCCTTAACCGAGCCGCTTCTCTGGAGCCCTTCTGGCCGACGGCTGTTGGCTGGAGGAGGACTCTCCCCTGTAGTTACATTCACACGCTCTTCGGCTTCCGCAACGCAGCTGCCATGTTCCAGTACCTCACACTGCAGGCCTTGGGGGCTCAGGAGGCTCAGTGGCAGGCGGTCCTGACGGAGCAGGAGCCGGACCACCGTGACCACTGAGGGCCTACGGAGCCCCTGGGCCTCAGGAGCCTGGCGATCCTCGGGAGCGACCCGCACGACTCGCGTCTTCGGCTACCCTAACTCTTCTTCGAAGACAAGTATCATGTGATGTCTCAGGTATTCAATCGGGGGCGCCCCTTGGGCTGCATCATCCTCGAGCTGCTGGGGGCTCACCCCCACAGCTGTTTCTTTTGCGCATAAATCAAGGCTAGTTGTTTCTCCCTACTTGCATTATCTATATGATTGGCGTCCTCACCGCCACTAAGGTCATGAGCCCTTGCGAGCCCACTTGCAACCGCCCCATGATTAAGGACTGGCATGGTGTCTGTGCTCGGGTTCGTCCCTGCAGCGTCGCTAAATCCAAGGGCTGAGCTCTATCTCACGAGCCATTCCCATGATGTCACCTCCCGTGGTCCTTGGTGCCTTGTTCACGCATGGGCTAATCGTGGATGGGTAAGTGGGGGCCCGTGGCAGGTGCCTCGCTCACACGAGAACCGTGCGCCGGTTGTCTTTCTTTTGGACTGTTGCATGAGAAGACTGGGCACGGCGTCTGTGCTCGGGTCCGTCCCTGCAGTGTCGATAAATCCAGCGGCTGAGCTCTGTCTTACGGGCCGGTCCTGCTAACGTCACCTCCTGGGATCGCTGGTGCTGCGGCCTTCTCATGTGATGCCCTCTAGAGATGCACTCGGCGCAGGTCGACACAACGCATCTCTTTTCACATTTTGCAGAAGAAGACTCAGGCGCAACCCGCCTCAGGGTAGGGTCTCGTGGGTGATGCGTAAGCTCACGAGAACTTCCTCAGAGTCGTTCAGCTCGTCCTGAGGAGGGCCCATATACACCTTGGCTGTCCTGTTGTGCAAGCCACGTGTGAGGACGGGGCTGTACACGCCCCGGAGTCTCTCCCGGTGGGAGGCTCCCTCCCACGGTCCAGTGGAAGTACCATGCTCCGCGCTGGCAGAACCAACCGAGGAGCGGTTTTTCCCACGAACCAGTGGAAGCACCAAGCTCCGTGCTAGCCGCTACGACCGAGGCGCGGTTATGCCCACACTCCGCGCAAGTGTGGTAGCTATATGCTCCGCACTAGTTATAAACAACTGAGGGCGGCCCCCAGCGGTCACACAAACCTCAGGGAGCTTTTCAGCTCACGACGCTCACAGCTTCTCCTTGGATGGGTGTCGTGAGGGGGGCTAGGCACGGGGGTTATGCTCAAGTCACGCCTGGCAGACACCACCCTACCAGGTGCCCAGACACCTGGCTTTCTCGCGCCCCCATCCTAGGCGAAGGCTCTTGAGCAAGGTATGCTGCTCGTTCTCCCTCATGAGAGCCGTTCGAACGTCAAGGGGGGCCCCTGGGCATCGCGACCCAGGGGCCTCACTAGTCACGTAGCCCCTCACTCCTTGAGCCCGGTGCTCAACGGCAGTCGAGGTATGCGCGGGGCTGGGCCCTGCCAATGCAGAATGCAAACGGGATCGCTTGAGCGTGAAGGGGGACCCCTGGGCATCGCGACCCAGGGGCCTCACTAGCCACATAGCCCTTTATTCCTTGAGCCTAGTTATTACGATAACCCCGATGACCCGGAGGGCTCAATGGCGATCGAGGTATGCACGGGGTTGGGCCCTGCCGACGCAGAGCACCTAAGAAAACATGAAAGGAAGCCAACATGGAAATCACCAAGTTCAAGCCTAGTTATTACAATAACATCAAGTTCTCCAAATTCAAGCGAGTCCTTACGCCTCCCCGAGGCACTTGCATTTCTCTCATCTTGACAGGGACATGTCAGGCTCCGCGCACGTCACCTCACCAGGTCCTTGGTGCCTCCACCTTTACGAAAGGGAACCCAGGACAGGACCCAGCCCGACTCGGCGGCCTCAGGAGCGGCTGCTGCCACCCCCTCGCGAAGGTAACTTGGGCGCAGAAGGGGGAGCTCCTGAGCATCGTGCCTCAGGGCCCCAACTGGCCCCTGAGCCCATACCTCCTGGCCTTGCGCGTGGCACCGTGACCCGGCATACCAGCGGCGGCCTAGGCACCTCAGGGGGCGGGTACTAAGAGCGCAGAGTCTTGCCTCGTGGGGAACGCGGCAGGCGTGGCCCCGTGGCCATCAGCAGTTAGCAGGACAGGGCGCGATCAAGCACCACTACCGCTCGATCGCAAAGGATCACTAAGATAAGTGTTCAGCGCCCACATTCACTTGCGTACCTACGCCTCCACCCACCGTAATTGTGAATTCACTGGAGCACGAAGGCCCCTCTCGCCGGCTCTCGTGGTCGCTACCTGCACGCCAAGGGGGACCTCCCGAGCATTGCGCCTCGGGGGCTCTTACCGGACCCTGGGCCGCTCACCTCCTGGCTTTGACCACGACATCGCGACCCAGCATACCAGCGACGGCTGAAGCCTGCCTAGGGACTGGGTGTCGCAGGCGTAGGGCCCTAAGCTACCGCGGGGACGGAGGAAACCGAAAATCTTGCTCTTGCGAAGGATCTCATGAGGAACATAAGTTCATGAAATCGGATAACAACAAGAGTTTCGCAAAAGATATACATGCCCTCATGGGGCCATCCATGGTTGCCTCCCAGGGACCAAGCAAAAGAAGGCCGCTTCCGGAGGGACATGACCCGGGCTCCTTCAACAGTGACGGCGGCTGGAGGACGCTGCTCCCCTCCGGCAGCGAGAGCGGTGAGTCGGTGGCTCGTAGCTCTCGTCAGAGCTCGAGGCCGTCTCAGGAGAAGCATAGCTGCTGCTGGAGGAGTCGGAGGCAAAGTCAACGGCGGACTCTTCGCCCCGAGCCCGCCGCCTTGGCAGCATGGGAGATGGTCGCCGACGGGCCCATCCTCCGCGCTACATGCCAGCCGTCGGTCGTCCGCCCCGAAGACCTTGAAGATCAACATGGCCAGCCTGTCCAGCGTGAAATGAAGAATGTGCCTCCAGGCAGGGGCGTAGGCGCGGCGCACCACGCCCCAATCCCAGGTCATGTAGACCCTGCCGGGGAAGATGACCTCCACGTCGGCGTATGAAGGGGGAAGATGGAACCCCTCGTGCCGCAGCTGCTTCGTTACCCGTCCGCGAGCCGGGAGCACCTCCTTCAAGAATGGGGGAAAGAGGATCCAAGAGTGCGGAGGGGCTCCCGCGAACACGACAAACTCGCGGATGTTGCCTTCAGTGTGGGACGGCGACGGGAGGCGTGAAATCACTCACCTCTCCAGGCGGCTAACCGCACCGCCCCCGTCGCCGCCGCCCGTGCATCGCATGCCTGTCGCCGGGGCACCCAGGCGAGGCGGGAATCCCGATGGCGCCCGCGTGCACCACGTACAGGCGTCTGCCAGCCTCAGGGGCACCCTTGGGGAGTCGTGGCGCCTCTTCTTCGGCGGGAGCTGCTCACGCTCCACCGTCGGAGCCTTCCCTTTCTATGCAGCCGAGAACCTACATATCGGCGCCATGAAAAAACCCTCGACGAAGAAAGAAGAGCTGGGGTTTGCTCTGCAACAGTCAAATGAACGGGGGTGGCGCTTCACCCCCTGTTTATAGGCTGAGAAGATCAATCTCCAGCCACTCGCGCACGGCTATAAGGACCCTGCCATCTGCACCAGGGATACGTCAAGTCGCATGGTCACCAAGACTGCATGGGGAGCGAAGTCGCCCACATCCCATCCAACTGTCGCGCGCCAGCCTGGCCCGCAGTCTTTTGGGGCCTGCGGCGGTTCGTCCTCGACTAAGGCTTCTCCCAGGGGGAAACTCCGCGCGTGCCTTGGGCCCGGGGGCTACTGTTGGCGTCCTGGGAACCAGGGTACCCAGACTTGCCTGCCTGTGGCCCGCGACGCGCTCCTACTATGGCCTGGTACGGCCCAGCTGATCGACGAGCTGCTTAAGACCCTCGCGAGGGGGCTAGGCCTCGCGAGGATAACGACAACAAGACCCTCTCAGGAGTGGCCTCGGCTAGTCTGCTCCGGAGGGGCGTAGAACTCAAGGCCAAGCCTGCCTCAGGAGGAGGCAGTGACGCGAGCAGTGACACATCGCGCCAGCGGGTGCCAGCGCGTGCCAGGGGCCCAGTTGCCGTTTTGGTGCAAATGAGACAACGCAGGCGCAGGTTCCCGAGGGGCAAGACAAAGGTTTCCCCTTCGGTGCAACAAGACCGAAGACCGCAAGGACAACAGGGAGGATGTCACCACCGAGTCCGCCACCACGTCACCGTCTGATCTCTTTGCAGGCGGAGACCGCTTTTATCAGGATAGGAACGTCCTTGTGTTCCCGCTCAAAATGGCCATTGTTGGATCCCTTCCCACCTAAACATTTCGGTGGAAGAGGACCCTTGCCGCCTATATAAGTAGCTAGGGTTCCCACTATGGAGCCAGGCTAATTAGATCTGAGAGATCTGGATCGACCTCATCTCAAACACCTGATAACCCACAAGTGTAGGGGATCGCAACAGTTTTCGAGGGTAAAGTATTCCACCCAAATTTGTTGATTCGACACAAGAGGAGCCAAAGA
This sequence comes from Secale cereale, assembly GCA_902687465.1. Classification (NCBI taxonomy): domain Eukaryota; kingdom Viridiplantae; phylum Streptophyta; class Magnoliopsida; order Poales; family Poaceae; genus Secale; species Secale cereale. Next base: position 703,512,159 of record LR738715.1, read on the forward strand.
ATACTCTTAAGTATTAGCAGCCGAGTTGTCAATTCAACCACACCTGGAAACTTAGTATTTGCAGCAAGATAGTTTAGTAGCAAAGTAATATGATAGTGGCGGTAGCAGCAATAAAAGTAACGGTAGTGTTTTTGTAATAGTAGCAACGGAAAAGTAGATAAGCAACAAGCAATATATGAAAAGCTCGTAGGCATCGGATCGGTGATGGGAAATTATGTCGGATGTGATTCATCATGTAGAAGTTATAACCTAGGATGACACAGAACTAGCTCCAGTTCATCAATGCAATGTAGGCATGTATTCCGAATATAGTCATACGTGCTTATGGAAAAGAACTTGCATGACATCTTTTGTCCTACCCTCCCGTGGCAGCGGGGTCCTATTGGAAACTAAGGGATATTAAGGCCTCCTTTTAATAGAGTACCAGACTAAAGCATTAACACATAGTGAATACATGAACTCCTCAAACTATGGTCATCACCGGGAGTGGTCCCGATTATTGTCACTTCGGGGTTGCCGGATCATAACACATAGTAGGTGACTATAGACTTGCAAGATAGGATCAAGGACACACATATATTCATGAAAACATAATAGGTTCAGATCTGAAATCATGGCACTCGTGCCCTAGTGACAAGCATTAAGCATAGCAAAGTCATAGCAACATCAATCTCAGAACATAATGGATACTAGGGATCAAACCCTAACAAAACTAACTCGATTACATGATAGATCTCATCCAACCCATCACCGTCCAGCAAGCCTACGATGGAATTACTCACACACGGAGGTGAGCATCATGGAATTGGTGATGGAGCAAGGTTGATGATGACGATGGCGACGATCTCCACTCCCCGGAGCCCCGAACGGACTCCAGATCAGCCCTCCGGAGAGAGATTAGGGCTTGGCGGTGGCTCCGTCTCATGAAACGCGATAATTCTTTCTCCTTGATATTTCTCTCCCCAGAAGTGAACTTATAGTATCTGGGGATACGTCGGTGGAGCACCAGGGGGCCCACGAGGCAGGGGGACGCGCCCCCACCTCGTGGACGGGGTGTGGACCCCCCTGGTATGGTTCTTCTTGCAGATATTTTTTACAATTTCCAAAATAATTCTTCGTTGATTTTCAGGCGATTCCGAGAACTTTTATTTCTGCACAAAAACAACACCATGGCAGTTCTGCTGAAAACAGCGTCAGTCTGGGTTAGTTCCATTCATATCATGCAAGTTAGAGTCGAAAACAAGGGCAAAAGGGTTTGGAAAACTAGATACGTTGGAGACGTATCAACTCCCCCAAGCTTAAATCTTTGCTTGTCCTCAAGCAATTCAGTTGATAAACTGATAGTGATAAAGAAAAACTTTGACAAACTCTGTTTGCTCTTGTTGTTGTAAATATGTAAGCTAGCATTCAGGTTTTCAGCAAGATCATGAACTAACCACATTCACAATAACTTTCAGGTCTCAAGACTACTCACATCAATGGCATAATCAACTAGCGAGCAATAATAATAAACCTCGGATGACAACACTTTCTCAAAACCATCATGATACGTATAACAAGGCAGTATCTCGCTAGCCCATTCTAAGACCGCAAAACATAAATGCAGGGCACCTTTAAAGATCAAGGATTGACTAGACATTGTAATGCATGGTAAAATTGATCCGGTCATGATCATACTCAATGCAAATTAATAGTAATACATGCAACGACAGAGGTGCTCCCCTACTGGTGCTCTTTGATAAGAGGATGATGACTCTGCATAAAAGTAAATAGATAGGCCCTTCGCAGAGGAAAGCAGGGATTTGTAGAGGTGCTAGAGCTCAATTTTTAAATAGAGATGAATAGCATTTTGAGCGGTATACTTTCATTGTCAACATAACAACCAAGAATCTCGATATCTCCCATGCTACTCATATAATAGGCGGTTCCCAAATAGAATGGTAAAGTTTATACTCCCCCAACCACCAACAAGCACACTCCACGGCGATCCGAATCCACGGGGCATCGTCCAAATAAGCAACAACCCTGGGGGAGTTTTGTTTAATTATTATGATTTTGAGCATGGGACTGGGCATCCCTATTACCAGCCATTTTCTCATGAATGACGAGCGGAGTCCACTCATCGTGAGAATGACCCACCAATCATGGAAGATATAGACAACCCTAGTTGATACATGAGATGTTTGAGCATACAAAACAGAATTTCATTTGAAGGTTTAGAGTTTGGCACATACAAATTTACTTGGAGCGGCAGGTAAATACCGCATATAGGAATGTATGGTGGACTCATGTGGAATAACTTTGGGGTTTATGGAAGTGGATGCACAAGCAGTATTCCCGCTTAGTACAGGTGAAGGCTAGAAAGAGACTGGGTAGCGTCCAGCTAGAGAGCAACAATGGTCATGAACATGCATTAAAATTAATCAACAATGAATGGAAACATGAGTAGGATATAAATCACCATGAACATAAATATCGTGGAGGCTATGTTGATTTGTTTCAACTACATGCGTGAACATGTGCCAAGTCAGATCACTTAAATCGTTCAAAAGGAGGATACCACCCATCATACCACATCACAACCATTTTAATATCATGTTGGCACGCAAGATAGACCATTATAAACTCTCAGCTAATTAAGCATGGCATAAGCAGCTATGATCTCTAATTGTCATTGCAAGCGTGTTTCATTTATAACAAGCTGAATAAGGAACGATGAGCCATCATATTTACAAAAACAAGAAAGGTCGAGTTCATACCAGCTTTTATCATCTCAATTAGTTCATCATATATCATCCTTATTACCTTTCACTCGCACGACCGAACGGTGTGGATAATAATAATAGTGCACGTGCATTGGACTAAGCTCGAATCTGCAGACATTTAATACAAGAGAGAAGACAAGGTAATATGGCTCACTGTTAAATCAACAATAGAGCATATGAGAGCCATTAAGTATTTTCAATCATGGTCTTCTACTCTTAACCCCCAAAGAAAACAAAAGAAACTATTTACACGGGAAAGCTCCCAACAAGCAATAAGAAGAACATGAAATCTTTTTGGGTTTTCATTTTAACTACTACTACAAGCAAAGAAAGTAAACTAGCTAGAAGCTACAACTATTTTTTTGTTTTTCTTTAGGTTTTTCTAGCACACAAGAAAAAGACTAAGAAAAAGAAATTGAAACTAAGCATGGATGGTATAGTGAAAGAGTGTGAGCACCGAGAACTAGAATAAGTGTGTGTACATGAATGTAAAGTCGATGAGAAACACATACTTCCCCAAGCTTAGGCTTTTGGCCTAAGTTGGTCTATGGCCATGGATCGAAACTACTCTCTCCAGTGTACTGAGATGTATCCTCTGGGCGCCACTGGTTGGCGAGCTCATCCAGATCCCACCCATAAACAGACTGACGGTAAGGATCAAGTGGTGGCTCAGGCTCAGGCTCTGAAGCTTGTGCCTGGCCTTGGTCTTGTAGAAGGCATCTAATGTAATGAGGTATACGCCTGTAGACAGATCAAACAAAGATGGTGCAGGCAAGGTAACAATTTCACAGTATATTTCATCAAACCTTAATTTATAATTAAGCTGCCTATTCTTGTGTTTAACAATAAAGTCATGAGCTACCATGCTCTTGTAGTCTAGATAAACAGGGGCAAGCAATTTTTCTTCCTTCTCATGATGCCTAATAGGTATTCTAAAATGTTCAGCAAGGCGAGAAGCAAAGATGCCTCCAAAGACGGGCCCCTTTGAGCGGTCCAGACTCAGTCGTTTAGCAACGACGGCACCCAAGCTAAAAGTTGTGTCTTGAAACAGAGCATGGCGTAAAATGATAATATCAGGGGCACTAAGATGCCCGCTGTTCCCAACACGAATTAAACATCTACTAGCAAACAAAGCAAAGTAGCGCAGAAGAGGGAAGTGTATACTAGTGATTCTTACCCCTGAAACTTGTCTAGTTTCCCCTACAGCTATCATGTCAATAAACCCTTCAACGTCTTCACGACGTGGTTCATCAAGTCTACCTTCAAAGGGTACTTTGCATATTTCACAAAAATCTAAGAGTGATACCTCCTTAATCACATCATATAAATGAAACTCCACCGTAGGTGGTGTTTTCTTAGCATGAAAATGAAAACTTTGCGTCAAAATATTGGTGAGTAAGAGATACTGTTCTTTCTGGTCGTGGAGGAAGTCGGTGAGGCCTGCATTATTTGCCAACCAATAAAAGTCTTCGTAAATCCCGGCGGACATCATGAAATCTTTACAAGGCCATTCGCATGGTCGAACTTCCGCCATGCGAGGAAGATTACACTTGGGTTTCTTATTTTCTTCTTTCTTCTTCTCCTCTGAGCTCTTACTGGAAGAGCCTCTCAACAATCTCTTTATCATTTTTCTGAAAATTTCTGAAATTTTTAGTAACTCACAATAAAATTTAACCAAACTCAACAAGATTGATAGAAACAACTCCTACTAGTGCCTAAAGACTATATCATGCATTAGAACTACTTGGGACCAAGAAAATTTGACATGCAAGCTCAAGAACAAGGTCACCACAGCAGCAAAAATTTGCAAGAAATAGAGCACTAGAACAAAAACTAATAGGACCAATGGAGGAGTCACATACCAAGGAACAATCTCCCCAAACAGTTTGGTGAATGGTGCTTTGAGCAAGCAGATCGAAAATGGCAGCAAGATGAGCTAGAACTCGGGTTTGAGCTGGTTGGTGATTTTTTTGGGAGGAAGAAGAAGAGCATGGGTGCAGGAATAAGTGGAGGGGGGCCACATGGGGCCCACGAGGCAGGGGGGCGCGCCCTTGGCAGGGGAGCGTGCCCTGGACCCTCGTGGCTAGGTGCTGGCTCCCCTCGTTGTGTGTTCTGTGCCATATTTTCTCAAATATTCCAGAAAAAAAATCATATTTCATTTTCATGGCATTTGGAGAACTTTTATTTTCGGGATATTTTTTATTGAACGGATAGGTCTGGAAACAGATAGAAAATACTATTTTTGCTTTACTTATCCTAATTAACAGAAAGTAAAAAGAGGGTACAGAAGGTTAGTGCTATCTAGATTCACCTATCCCATGCTCATCAAAAGGAATCCATTAACAAGGTTGATCAGGTCTTGTTAATGAACTCTTTCCGAGTAACATGAAACATCGGAGAATTTTTGAATAACACTAGGTTTCCTCAATGGGGATATGTATGTCCCCAACAATAAGGATGTCATATGTCTTCTTGATAATAGGAAGAGGAAATTCAAAACCTCCAATAGTAATAGTTGAAAATTTTCCAATATAATTGATACTGTGGACCTGAGGTTGTTTCCTCGGGAAGTGTACCGTATGCTCATTACCATTGACATGAAAAGTGACCTTGCCCTTGTTGCAATCAATAACAGCCCCTGCAGTATTCAAAAAGGGTCTTCCAAGAATAATAGACATACTATCGTCCTCGGGAATATCAAGTATAACAAAGTCTGTTAGAATAGTAACATTTGCGACTACAACAGGCACATCCTCACAAATACCGACAGGTATACCAGTTGATTTATCAGCCATTTGCAAAGATATTTCAGTAGGTGTAAACTTACTCAAGTCAAGTCTATGATATAACGAGAGAGGCATAACACTAACACCGGCTCCAAGATCACACAAAGCAGTTTTAACATAGTTTTTCTTAATGGAGCAATGTATAGTAGGTACTCCTGGATCTCCTAATTTCTTAGGCATTCCACCCTTAAAAGTGTAATTGGCAAGCATGGTGGAAATTTCTACTTCAGGTATCTTTCTTTTGTTGGTAATTATATCTTTCATATACTTAGCATAAGGATTTGTTTTAAGCACATCAGTCAAACGCATACGCAAGAAGATAGGTCTAATCATTTCAGCAAAGCGCTCAAAATCCTCATCATCCTTTTTCTTGGATGGTTTCGATGGAAAAGGCATGGGTTTCTGAACCCATGGTTCTCTTTCCTTACCGTGCTTCCTAGCAACAGAGTCTCTCTTATCATAACGTTGATTCTTTGATTGTGGGTTATCAAGATCAATAGCCGGTTCAATCTCTACATCATTATGATTGCTAGGTTGAGCATCATCATGAACATCATCATTAATATTATCACTAGGTTCATGTTCATTACCAGATTGTGTGTCAGCATCAGAAACAGATATATCATTGGGATTCTCAGGTGTGTCAGCTACAGGTTCACTAGAAGTATGCAAAGTCCTATCATTTTTCTTTTTCTTCTTCTTAGAAGAACTAGGTGCATCTAAATTGGCTCTCTGAGAATCTTGCTCAATTCTCTTAGGGTGGCCTTCAGGATACAGAGGTTCCTGAGTCACTTTACCACCTCTAGTTGCAACTCTAACATCATAGGCATTATTCTTACTATTTAATTCATTGAGCAAATCATTCCGAGCCTTAAGTACTTGTTCTACTTGAGTGGTGACCATAGAAGCATGTATACTAATGAGTTTCAGTTCACCTTTAGCTCTAGATAAATAATCACTCAAGCGTTCAATCATATAAGCATTGTGTTGTAATTGTCTACCAACACAAGCATTGAAGTTTTCTTGTTTCACAATAAAATTGTCAAACTCATCTAAGCATTGGCTAGCAGACTTATAGCAAGGAATATCACCTTCATCAAATCTATAAAGAGAATTTACCTTCACTACCTGTGTCGGGTTATCAAGACCATGTATTTCTTCAATAGGTTGTAAATTCTTAACATCTTCAGCTTTAATACCTTTTTCTTTCATAGATTTCTTTGCCCCTTGCATACCTTCAGGACTTAGAAATAGAACACCTCTTTTCTTCAGAGTTGGCTTAGGGGCTGGTTCAGGAAGTGTCCAATTATTTTCATTGGCCAGCATATTATTCAATAGTAGTTCAGCTTGTTCAACTGTTCTTTCCCTGAAAACACATCCAGCACAACTATCCAGGTGGTCTCTGGAAGCATCGGTTAGTCCATTATAAAAGTCATCAAGTATATCATGCATCTCAAGAGGATGATCATGCAAGGAATTAAGTAATTGGAGAAGCCTCCCCCAAGCTTGTGGGAGACTCTCTTCTTCAATTTGCACAAAGTTATATATTTCCCGTAAGGCAGTTTGTTTCTTATGAGCGGGAAAATATTTAGCAGAGAAGTAATACATCATATACTGGGGACTACGCACACAAACAGGATCAAGAGAATTAAACCAGGTCTTAGCATCACCCTTTAACGAGAACGGAAATAGCTTAAGGATATAGTAGTAACGAATCTTTTCATCGTTGCTAAACAGGATGGCTATATCATTCAACTTAGTAAGATGTGCGACAACAGTTTCAGACTCATGGCCATGGAAATGATCAGATTCAACCAAAGTAATTAAATCAGGATCAACAGATAATTCATAATCCTTATCAGTAACACATATAGGTGAAGTAGCAAAAGCAGGGCCATGTTTCATTCTAGCATTCAAGGACTTCTCTTTCAGCTTAGCTAATAACTTCTTAAGATCATATCTATCATTGCAAGCAAGACAGTCTCTAACAGTTTCTTCATCCATGACATAACCCTCAGGAACAACAGGCAATTCATATCTATTGGGAGTAGCTTCATCATCACTTTCATAAATATCATCAGTTTCAATATTTGCATTCTCCCTAACCTTAGCAATTTGCTCATCTAGAAATTCACCTAATGGCACAGTATCAGGCATAGAAGTAGTTTCATCATACATAGCAGAAGTAGCATCATCAAGAACATACGACATATCAGATTCAATAGCAGGAGTAGGTGTCGCAAGTTTACTCATAATAGAAGGAGAATCAAGTGCAGAGCTAGATGGAAGTTCCTTACCTCCCCTCGTAGTTGAGAGTAAGATCTTGGTTTTTGAGTCCTTCAAATTCTTCATAGTGCTCAATAGATATAAATCCCAAGTGACTTAAAGAATAGAGCTATGCTCCCCGACAACGTCGCCAGAAAATAGTCTTGATAACCCACAAGTGTAGGGTATCGCAACAGTTTTCGAGGGTAAAGTATTCAACCCAAATTTGTTGATTCGACACAAGGCGAGCCAAAGAATACTCTTAAGTATTAGCAGCTGAGTTGTCAATTCAACCACACCTGGAAACTTAGTATCTGCAGCAAGATAGTTTAGTAGCAAAGTAATATGATAGTGGCGGTAGCAACAATAAAAGTAAGGGTAGTGTTTTTGTAGTTTTTGTAATAGTGGCAACGGAAAAGTAGAGAAGCAACAAGCAATATATGAAAAGCTTGTAGGCATTGGATCGGTCATGGGAAATTATGTCGGATGTGATTCATCATGTAGAAGTTATAACCTAGGATGACACAGAACTAGCTCCAGTTCATCAATGCAATGTAGGCATGTATTCCGAATATAGTCATACGTGCTTATGGAAAAGAACTTGCATGACATCTTTTGTCCTACCCTCCCGTGGCAGTGGGGTCCTATTGGAAACTAAGGGATATTAAGGCCTCCTTTTAATAGAGTACCGGACCAAAGCATTAACACATAGTGAATACATGAACTCCTCAAACTATGGTCATCACTGGGAGTTGTCCCGATTATTGTCACTTCGGGGTTGCCGGATCATAACACACATTAGGTGACTATAGACTTGCAAGATAGGATCAAGAACACACATATATTCATGAAAACATAATAGGTTCAGATCTGAAATCATGGCACTCAGGCCCAAGTGACAAGCATTAAGCATAGCAAAGTCATAGCAACATCAATCTCAGAACATAGTGGATACTAGGGATCAAACCCTAACAAAACTAACTCGATTACATGATAGATCCCATCCAACCCATAACCGTCCAGCAAGCCTATGATGGAATTACTCACACAAGGCGGTGAGCATCATGGAATTGGTGATGGAGGAAGGTTGATGATGACGATGGCGATGATCTCCACTCTCCGGAGCCCCGAACGGACTCCAGATCAGCCCTCCCGATAGAGATTAGGGCTTGGCGGCGGCTCCGTCTCGTTTAACGCGATAATTCTTTCTCCTTGATTTTTTTCTCCCCGAAAGTGAACTTATAGGATCTGGGGATACGTCGGTGGAGCACCAGGGGGTCCACGAGGCAGGGGGCGCGCCCCCACCCTCGTGGACAGGGTGTGGCCCCCCTGGTATGGTTCTTCTTGCAGATATTTTTATATTTTCCAAAATAATTCTCCGTTGATTTTCAGGCGATTCCGAGAACTTTTATTTCTGCACAATAACAACACCATGGTAGTTCTGCTGAAAACAACGTCAGTCTGGGTTAGTTCCATTCAAATCATGCAAGTTAGAGTCCAAAACAAGGGCAAAAGGGTTTGGAAAAGTAGATACATTGGAGACGTATCAACACCCCACCTTCACTTCAAGGAGCAAGAACACTCGCCTCCTGACCCTCTTCAGCTCTCCTCCTAAGTTCAAGAACCACTGTACTCGTTCACACTCAAGCCCTCCTGAGGCTAATCCACTCAAGTAGGACGTAGGGTTTTACACCGCAAGGTGGCCTGAACCTGGGTAAACTTGTGTGTGCTTTTACTGGTTGCTTGCTCAAATCTCACCATCGGGCGAGGGCGTGGCGCTAGGTAGATGTGAGCGGGAGAGATCTTTGTTCACGCCCTTGTGTTCGAAATTCATTGGGTTTGCGGAGCCCGTAATCCGATAGTAGTGGCCAGTAACTCCAACACTAAACCAAGACAGGGCTTTGGGGTTGTCTCACTGTCTTCGAGATAGTCTTCCTTAGCTGTTTTATTAGCTTTGTTGGAGACAAACAAGGATGTGTCACTATCCTGAACCTTATCTACATTACTTCCTTTACCATTTCTTAATAAGGCACTCTTCCCCAATATTCTGTCAGCATTCTAAAAGAAGAAACAAGCAGACACATAACAGTTTAGCATGTACTAGTACATGAAACTCATTTCGGTGAACTAGTTCATTAGTAAGGTGGATAGGGCTAAACTACCAAGTCTTCTATTGCCAAGTACTAGTACATAATAAAAGAATCAAACCAACATATGTCTATGTCCCATGGTCACTGCATTGTCTTGCCAAATCAAAATAGAGACACAGTTCAAATCATATCAGGTCAAGACAAAGCAGTAGTGAAAGAATACAAAGCATGGGAAACTACATGGCACAACAAGATTTCAGATAGGTACCACGGGTCTACATATACAACAACACTATTTGCTTTGTTGTGATGCTAGTAATGTGCATGATATGAGAAGTCAACTGTATACACAATTGAAATTGAAATCAACAGAGCTATTGATAACAGCAAGCCTGTTAAATAAACATGCGTGAACATACCTGCTATGCCATTAGAGTTTCGATTAGATCCTTCAATTTAAAAATAAGTTTGTATGAGCAAATACAGTGATACAAGAGCAAAGAAGTATGCACGATAGCAATCATAGTTAAAAAAGGCGCGCCTAAGCAAGCGCTTAAGCGCACCTAGGCTCCAGGCGTTGGCGAAACGCATTGCGCATAACTACGCTTAATCTATGCATAACTGCGCATAAGCATGCGCTTTGGTCAGTAAAGTGCAAGGCGGTGGCAAAACGCACAATTAACGCCTAGCGCTTTTTGGAACTATGATAGCAATGGAATCTTAAATTAGAACAATTGTTCTTCAGGTTTAGGCACTTGTTCTACATGAACAGAGTACAGTAAGACGCAAGAATACTTAAAAATAGAAAATGAGCTCATAGACCTTACCACATTCTTGGTTCGAGACACAAGGCATTCCCAGTCATCGTCCAGTAAATGTGTCTCAGGAGAACGTAAGGGAATTTGATGAGTTTCTTTGCCAGTGAAGTACATTTTCTTCAGGTAATTCCGATACTGCCACCAAACATTCTTGAAGATAGTAGAGGTATTAGCATAAGTTACCTCATCCTGAGTTTCCAAATCAGTCCTTCTCTATAGAGAAAAATGGGAAAATTTTCTGTATTATAACCATCATGGAGGTAGGATGTATGGGACAAAGCAAAGTAATTGCCATGGATAACATTACTTACACATAACTCCTGGACAAACCCCTGCAACTGGCATTTTCCTTCATCTTTAGTATAATATTTCCAAGATGGGAAGATACGAACATACGATTTAACAACATCAAATGCGATAGATGCTAAAGTACGACTAGCTGGTTGTGCTTCCACCACAGGAATAGGCGTACTAACTGGTGGAGTTGGGGGTTCGCCGTGGTAGTACTGGCCCTTTGGGCACTGGAGCTTCCTTACTAACTGCTCTTGTTTGGGAGCTCTATGGTGGAGATGGTGCTGTGTCAATAGGTACTGGGTTACTATCTGCCGGGGTTGGGGTTAGATTGGGTGAAGCTGATTCTCTGTCTATCGCAGTAGGGGTACAATCTGCGAGAGTTTGGGTTATGTGTGGTAGAGCTGGTTCTCGTGCATGTACAACCGGGGTGCTATCTCCACCAAGAGGTAGCAGTGTGTTATGAATACCGTGTTTCTAGTCCGCTAGATGCTGGCATCACCCGCTCCAATTCAAATGGCTGATAAACAGGAAATGTAGTTGAGTGTACAGACATTGTATGAGAGACAGATGCAATAGATAGTGTGGAAAAAAGAGGACATGAAATAGTTGACATGTATATTGTTTAACTAAAACGGATAGCATGACATAATTTCACATATATGATGTCTATCTAAACTGGATAACATAGCATAACATAATTCAAAGATATGATGAATAACTAACACGTTGTGCCAATTTAGAGCATACACCTCGGTGGGGGGATAGGACTGTTCATCTGTCTCTGAATCCATCTCTGAGGAGCTATCGGGACCCAACAAGAGATATGCTTCGACAGGTAGCACTGTCTGCTCTGAAGGCCTTGTTTTCACTCCAGATTTTTTAATCTTCCACCCAAATGGCTGATTCACAGGAATAGTAGTTTAATGTACAAACATTGTCGACAAATGGAAATGTAATGAAGAAAAGGATGGGCAAGATACAATTCAAATATATGATGCCTGGTTAAACAGGATGGCATTACACACATATATTATGGCTGGCTAAAAGACATGAGGCTGCATAATTCCCATATATGATATAGAAACTAAACAGGTGGCGACATGACATGCCTAAACTAAGCAGATGACATATATGATGTCAAAAGTAGGCACTGCAAGGCAACATATGCATGATATGACTAACATCATCATGCCAAGGTAGAGCAAACACATCGGGGGGTAAATAGGAGTGGTCAGCGGCGTCTGAATCCACCTCAGAACAGATATCTTCCTCTGGATTACAATCTGGAGAGGGGTGGGGAGGGTTTGCCATTAAACCCACCTTGGATCGATGTCTGGATGACATTGTATTGCCATGCAAAACTCTTCTCTTTTTCTCTACATGTTCAGCATGACTGTGTACAATATCTGACATGCATACGAAAAAAATATGGTGAGATTATGTAAGGAGAGCATGCAGAAATTTAGAGTGATGGTAACAACCAGTGGATGGATCCAAAAATAAGGATAGCAGGCTGATGATTGCTTTAATTGAATAAAAAGACAGATGATGATTGCTTTACTATTTGTTTCCCACCCAAGATGAACAACATAGGCATACCCTAGATGAACCAGATATTAGACATAGATATTATTCATTGCTTCCTCGATATGTGCCCCACAACTAATTTAGAACTCAAGTTTGATTATTAATTTGGACCTGACTTGGAGTCCAAGAGGTGAACAAGACGATAAAGTAGCAGGTGATTTTAAGCAATGCATGACATAAGCATAATCAAAAGAGTTTGACCTCTCTTGTGGACCCGTGTACTCCTCAGGTTCATCTGCTTAGTCGATGATGGTGATGCCGTTGCGGTGGGTGCCGGCGGCAGGGAAGGAGATCTGAGGCGGCGAAAGACGGTCAGGAGTCGTGATGTCTGGTTTGGTGGATGTTTCTGTCGATGGAGCACCTCAGGTGAGGTGGACGACGTCATGGAAGGAGCAGGACAAACCTCACAAAGTTCCCTTCGACACCTACCTGTAACTGAAGTAATTCTGTAAGGGCTCATTTGGCTTGCATGATTCTAAAAACGCAGGGATAGGAAAAACACCAGAATAGGATAGGAATGTACATGGTAAACAGAGCATTTGAAAACACGAGATTTCTGTCAACTTGGGTGTTTGGTTTACAGGAATTGGAAGAGCAGAGGAATGCAAAGAAACATGGCCAAAATAAAATGAAACCATATGAAAGAGTGTATAGTTAGCATGTTATTCTGCCACTAATGCACTTGGTCTTGTTTTCATGCATAGGATTTTGAGAAGTAGGTCCAGGTGGATGTTTTGCTTCATTCCTTTCAACAAAATGCATGAATAATTGAATAGTAGAGTGCCATTGGAAAATTCCCTATTGCTATGTTTTTCCGTCGAACCAAAATAGCCCTAATGGATCGACATGAATGTATAGTAATAAGTGATGTAACAAGTGTACAACCTCTTTGCCGTAGTCGTGTCGACCTCGACATCATTGGGTTGGTCACTAAAGCAGTTGTGGCAGAGGTGGCTATCGGAGGTGTGGAGGAAGATCTAAGGAATCTGTAGACGGCGTCCAGGGCACTGCTCTATTGTGATGGTTTGTTCTGTCATTGGAGTAGCCCCGGTGAGCCGTAAGACATCAAGGCTGAAGCAGCACAAGACAGACATCGTCAATCTCAAGTGGGATTCTAACATCATCTCCAATAGTTGATGTAAAATAGATGTAAAATTTACATCACCAAAAACCACCTGACTACAACAGATGAGGTAAAAACTGTTGACTCTGAACTTAGCTGTTGAAACTGAAATTTACTGTGGAATCGGAATGTTACTGTCGAAACAGAACACAATGGTAGTAGAGAGGCACTTGAGATGTAGTTTAGGGAGGGCTTGCAGTTCATCTTCAACTTGCACCCCCCTGAGCCGCCAGCCACCACCGGCCGAACCGCCGGCCCCAGCGCTGCCTCGCCGCCCCAAAACAACTCCCCACTGCTGGTCCGCCGCCTCCCCGGCCAGCCCTATAGCACCGCCGCCCCCACCCTGAACCCTAAGATAGATAGTGGGGTACCTCTTCGGTGAGCCCCCATCCCCGCTGCGGGTGGTTATTCCTTAACTCCGGCGACCCCCCCACCCGCTGAAAATCGACTGACCCAAAAGTCGATTCAGTCGACTGAAGTGTAGCTAAATCGGAGCAGAGTAGCAGCACGAGCGAGGGAGAGAGCAACAGCAGCAGCAGCGCAAGCGAGCAAGCATGAGCCGGAGTAGCAGCAGCTAGGCGAGCGAGCGATCGAGCGAGAGCCGGAGCAGATGCAGCAACGCGAGCGAGAGCCGGAGCAGCCGTGGCAGATCCGGCTGGTATGGACGCCGCCGCCGAAGGGGCCTCGCACTGGGGGAGAGCCGCCGTGGAGATGTCGCCCACGGCGCCGGCTTCAAGGTAGCCGCTCCATGGGGGTGCGGGATGGAGCACCGTCAGCGCCGGGAGGTCGAGCTAAGGAGAAGGTGCGATGCAATGAGTGTACCACCTCTTTGGTGGCGCCGAGTAGGCCTCGGCTTTGTCCGAGGAGTCGGTGAGGATGCTGCGGTTCCAGTGGAGCAGGTTAAGGCGGCGCTATGGGGATGGAGCAGCCGCGATAGACGAGGTGATCGTCGGAGCAGCTCCTTGGAGGTGGAGGATGGGGCGGCTGAACCGGCTGGACGAAGAGATGGACGACGGATCCTCATCCGGGGAGGTGGACGAGGGACGTCGAGCTATTGCGGTGGACGACGTCGTCGGGGAAGAGGCTCCGGCGGGGCAGCGGTGAGGTGGCGGACGGAGGAGGGTGGGGTTTCGTGGCTGGAGCGGAGAGGTTATGGAGGCCTGGGATTTCGAATGGCAAAAAGGAGGCGATCAAGACGTGCTTGTCCAAAATGTAGGGTGTGTTACAAAATTACCCCCCACCCATTTGAACTAGCGAACCTTTCGGCTCAGGGTTAGAAGGGGGATTTCGTGTGTCGGGATTCGGCAGCTCGAGGGAGTTTTGGCGCGCATTGTAATTTCGGGATACCAAGGCGCATGTTGTGAAGGCGCGAGTTCTGGGAGCACGATATCTGGATTTTCGGGATATAACAAGGCGCGAGTTGAATTTTAGGGACAAGCCTAATGTGTAATATTGTACTTGTACGTACCAAATCAATTCGCACTTCCCTCAACCAAAAACAAAACGAAAAAATAAAACTATTCACACCACACAAAGAGAGAGTCTTGCCCCATTTTACTAAAAAAATGCTATTTAAAGCTACTCGTACCAACAATTTAGTGCAATTAAATGCTATTCGGTAGTATGAATCCATGTTATGTCCAATTAAATTTTTTCGCTTGCTGTATAATGCATGTAACCTACTCATACCAACATTTTAGTGCATTCCAAATGTCTATACTACCGCTGTAATTCAAACTGAATTTGAATTCGTTTTTCTATTTCAATAACAATCTACAATCATGATTGTTGCCAACTTCAACCATCATTTGTGTATTACCTTAATAACACACCACATGATTACTATAGAGATAGATATGAACTACGTGTACTACATGAACTCGAATTCTATTTTTTTGAATACACTTGATGTTGATTCCAAATAATAGTACATTTGATGTACTAACTATATATTCATAATCTAAACCATGTTCCATACGTGTACACCATGTTTATCACACATAGTATAGTGCCCCGCCCCCTATATTATGACAAGTATTTAGACCTGAGCTGCAAAAGCCACACATTAGCCCAAATTATGAACAATGTTCTATATGTTATACGTAGTACTAGCAAGATGCCCATGCATTCCACAGAACATCAACATGATCAAGGGGAGGCCTAATTTGCAAATATGGAGAGGGGTGTGGGTATATTTTTTCAAAATTGCCATAGTTTCCTTCCTATCCGTTAGATATAAATCGGACAACCTATATTGCAGGATGGCACCATCATCAACAACTCCGTTTTTTATAAGAGTAGAGATAAAATATATTACATGTAGTATAACATGTTCATAACCACACCATGTGTATCACCGTTATATATATTCACACATGCGTCGGTTTAAAACACTATGATACATTCTTCAAATATCCGAATTCGCTTTTTATAATGAAGTATGATCTCTATTCGTCTTTTACACCCACACAATACTCTTATCTTTGTAGCTAGCTGGCGCTAACTTTCTCTCGTGCATGCAGACGCCCGCATCCCTCTCACCCTCCCTCAGCATTCTCTAGTTCCATCGCGCAAATTCGTCTTTTCACTTTAGGTCGTTCACCCACAGTGTGTGTAGGCCCCCCAGCTCCTTCTTTACGGCACACATCGATCGATATGCCTCTCTAGACAGGTGTGCCTAGCACAAAACACAAGCTTCCCCTCTTCTCTTATCACCGTCCATGCCTCACTCCCACCACTCTCTTCATCGATCTCGTACTCGCACACTCCTCCCCCCTCGATATATTATGACTCTCGCACCACCTCCTAGATGCATCCCTCTCTCTCTATCCTTCTCCCCGTGCCTCATTGGCTTCTAACACACACATGTATGTATACCGATCGATCTCCCAACATATACCTAGGTCGACTTTAACTATTCCCCCTCATCGATCGACGTACCTCACAAGTTATGTCTCCCCTTTCTCTAACAAAGGACGATTGATCTTCCTATGTAGTTATGTGTGCTTACCATAGCCATATTGCCCCCGTCATCATTCACGCATTCCTCCTGACCCGTCTCTCACACACATGTGCACAGACAGACAGCCATCCCCTCTCTTATTGATATTGCAGGCGTGCCCTCCCGTTGTCTAGCAAGCCTATCCCACCATTTGTTAGAAGCAACTCCACTACTACCCTCTCCAACACTCTAGCTCTGTCTTTCTCCCAGCCTTATTCATCTCCTACACATATGCATGGATGCCGATCGATCTCCCTTAATACACGAGGTAGGCCTCTCTCCTTCTCCACACATATACCAGCTATTATACCTCTGTAGTTAATTAGGCCTCCCCCCACCACACACCGATAGTCGAGCGCTGTAGGTAGGTATCCATGACACAGAGACAAACTGCACCTGTCCCCTCTCACGTTCCAGTAGGCCAGCCACTCTATATCTTTGACGTGGGCACACACAAACTCGATGGCACTCTTTATCAATCGCGCGCGCACACACACACACACACATCATCCCTCTCTTCGATTGTATGGACACGTCAAGCCGATGATACCTCCACTCTCTTCTCGTGGACCACCCCCTCTATATATATAACATATCCAGGACTCTATTTCACACACATTGCATATGTTACATTTTTTGATTGACCCCACCCCCCCAAAAAAAAAACTCTCACGAACCCACACACTATATCTCTGTTGTCTGTATCTCTCTCACACAACCCCACGTAGGTGGTGTACATATACAAGAAGAGAATAGGTGCACCATGCATGTACTCACGCTTCGTGCCCAGCCACACCCGCGCGGGTACACGGTGGAGCTCATTTCTGTACGAAATGGCAGCCCATGTGCTAATTTGAACGCCTGTAGCGGTTGTTTACCTACGGAGGTCGTGTACCACGCGTGCACGAAACAAATTTCGACTTGATGCATTGGCGCGTTATTTTTAAATAAAGTTATATCGCTCAATGGCACGTACACAGAATATAAAATGATTTTTATGGAGAAAAAGGTAGTCCGCTCCACTATATACAATGGAGCATGCCTGCCTGGTTTGTCTCTCTTCAGAGTATCTCACACATGGCTGCGGTGGCCTCTCTCTCTCACCGTTGGTCACTGATCCGGCGGCATCCTATCCGCCGGCGGTGAAAGGGAGCACGTGCATCGTTTCTCCGTTCGACGGCACCGAGGCAGCACGTCCTGATCTGCTGTACACCCCTTTCTCTCTAACCAAGCTCCGGCGTGGTAGGGCCTACGCCACCTGCACGCTGCCGCAGTATGGGCAGATTCTGCTCGCCGCCGCTCACCTAGTTACATCCCGACGACCTCTAGGTACCCCCTCCGGCCTTGCTCCACTGCCCGTCTTCCCACGTCGCTGCATGTGGATCTTCCATAGTTCTTTTCCCAAAACATAGCTCATCCGGCGTACTTTCCATATTGCAATCTAGTCCTCACACCGTTTTAAACAAACACAACCGTGTTGTTATCTTCCCTTAGGACAAGGAATACGCTTCCTTTTTGTCGTCACATGTGTCATCAACTGTTGTTGGCCAGTAATTGTTTCCATTCTACCTCTTTTTTGCAAACATGGCTATCCATTTCACCTCGTTGCTATTATGACCTTTTGGTGAACTGCACAAATCTCTTTTTTCTTAAAAGTGTTTTGTGTAGTTCTACCAAAATGTCACACGGGCAACGTCTCTACATTTCAGTGCGACTGCACAAAGGGAGATTGGTTTTGCTCTATCCTCCTCATCCAACTCCGAGCATAATCTTCTCCAACTAGTTAGTCTTAAGAGAGAGTGCAAAGGTGACCGGCTTCTATTTGTGTGTTTATTGTTTCATCAGCAGTCCTCTATTATCGTAATCACACTTAATATCTTTGGAACAGGGACGCTCAACTCTGTTTTAGTGGAACTGCACAAAATGATTAGAATGTTGCATGCTCCAGACAGCTACTTTTTTCCCAACATGCCTTGTTGATTTAGACAGAGCTGGGGGGACGTTGCTGCCAATGAAAGCATGGATCAATTTTAATTTAACACCTTCTCACAACTGTCTTCAGTTGTGATGTAAATATTAGCTCTGATTAGCAAGGAAGTTAGTTTTTTATTGTTTCCGAAAGAGCATCGATGGCAAGACACACGAAACAAAAGCTGCAAGCTCACACCATTGTACAATTTCATGTCGCTGGAAAATTATTAGTATAGTACGTAGATTATGTAAACAAATGCTGGAAGCTTGATAGCATTGCGAGAAGCCTCTTCGGCATCCGGGTCCATGTGCCATGCACAAAATTATACTCCTTCGTTCCTAAATATTTGTCTTTTTTACATATTTCAAATGGGCATATTTTAGAGTGTAGATTCACTTATTTTGCTTCGTATGTGTACTCCCTCCGTTCCTAAATATTTGTCTTTCTAGAGATTTTAACAAGTGACTACATACGGAGCAAAATGAGTGAATCTACACTCTAAAATATGTCTATATACATCCGTATGTAGTAGTCCATTTGAATCTCTAGAAAGACAAATATTTGAGTAGTCACTTGTTGAAATCTCTAGAAAGACAAATACTCCGGAGTATATTTAAGAACCGGGGGGGAGGGGTAGTGCACAGCCGTATGGGAGACTCGACCGGTCGTTGCACCGCACTAATTGTGAGTAATGAGCAGTCAAATCATAAGCCCCACCTTTCCCACTGTAAGTTGATCGGAAGAAGCAACCATCAATACGCTCTTCTTTGAATCCGCTCATACTACTCCATCCGTCATTGTTTATAGAGCGCGCTTCAGAAAAAGAGAAAATATCTGGGACCAAGGCGACTAGCGATCGGCCTGAAAAATAGCATTGGTAGTTATAACACGGCGTCTATTACTAGAGGAAATAATGCGTACACACATGCATGAAGTGCTTCCACCCCGGGTACACACATGCATGCACTTACTCCGCTCCGTAGTACTACATCGAGAGAAAATTGCGGTTACCACGCCCTAATTAATTGAGCATTAAACCAAACGCGTCTAAAGTCTCTCTGGTGGTGGAAATGCATTGAGAGAAATGCATCATAATGAAGCGCGCCCTGCAAACTATGACGGAGGGAGGATTGGTATGAAGGTGCAAAACCAAGTACGCGTACGGCCAGTCGGTCAACGCACCTCCTCTTGGCATATCACTAACATTTGGTACCGGAGTGTGAGCAAATCGATCTCAATTGACGGCAAAATGGCCAACCCGCCGTTCCTTGAGAGAGACGAGGAGCAAGAACACACAGACGGGCTCGCACGGAGGCCAAGAAATATTCGAGCATGGTTGATCAAGATCATCATTACATGTTGGGCTGCCGTTTTCCGCCCTTCTCTGGAATAAATGTGTACTTTATCAGAGATTAAACAAAAATAAGAGTACAGAGGCTCCACCATGCGATTCTAGTAGCAGTACTACTCGTACTACTCGTACTACTAAACCTTGCGCTTGGCTCTTCGCCTCTTCGTGAAGTCGAACAATGATGGTACTCCGCATGTTCGGTACTACAGTGTATGCCTCTCGCAATCTGACACCGAATGAACTGATGCATATCTACCGCCTGGGCGAGGGTACGTTGCATTAGTCAAAAGGCATAAGCGAGCTTCACCTTGTCCTGCAAGCTTCTCCTCGTTCTGCAAGTTGACGGGACACACCAACAAGTAGTGCTAGTCCATACTCCCTCCTTTCCGGTTAATATGGCTTATTAACCTTTTTTTTGCGGGTAAATGAGAGAGCTTTATTCATATATAAGCATTCTTAGGACGATCAGCCAAGACACTGGTTACTAGGAAGCGAGGTACCCCGCAAAAAAAAGTAGGAAGCGAGGTGTTTCATCAAGCGAGCTCTCGGCCACATTCAAAGTGCAGCAAGCATGGTTCGCACAAAGATGCGCCGCAAGGTTTGCTGACCTGTTTACATGTTGAATAACAAAAAAAGGGAAATATTACCGAGCGCTCCTATTTGTAACAGGATATGAGCCAGAATTAAGCAAGAATTGTGGCGAGTGTTCCATGCAATCAACTTCCATTATCACATGCGAGAACCCTCGAAGAGAACCAAATGTGTTGAAGATTGCTTTATCACATCTGAAAAATATAATAAGAGTGCAGACGCTCCTCCATCCGGTTCCTAGTGTACCTCTATAGACTGTACTATAGTAGTAGTACTAGTACTAGTAAACTTTGCGCTTGGCTGTTCGCCTCTTCGGGAAGTGCAACAATAATAGTACTACTAGTATAGTGTATGCTTCTGGCAATCTGACACCGAATTAACGGTTACGCGTCCACCGCCTGAGCGAAGGACAACTTGCATTAGTCAAATGTTTCTCCTTGTCCTGCGAGCCACCGCGCGCAAGCTTCTCCCATCCTGCAAGCTTCTCCTCGTTCGGCAAGTTGACGGGACACATCAAAGTAATGCTAGTCCATACTGCCTCCTCTCCGGTTAATATGGCTTAATTTCAAACGGGATAAATACATTGTCTTTCACTGTATATTTATAAAAATACAGTTAGTGGACTTCATAATACGCTCATTGCACTCAATATATACATTTTCCGGTGTTTATACGGTCAATAGCTCACCCTGGCTGAGTATGTGTGTGCATGCACGTGTAGGTTGAGTACTTGAGTGTGACCGTGTGTGTTCCGTCGTGTGCTCAGACATGCATGCATTAGGGCATCGCGCACGTTTTTGCGTCCATGTGTATGTGTGGCTGTTGCATACACGTAGGGGGAGTACATGTGAAAGTGTGTTATATCGACTAGAG
>LR738715.1:703533747-703919781 GCA_902687465.1 Secale cereale
GATTTTTATGAATTCTTCACTGAGGAATTTTCTGTTGAGGAAATTCCTTAACGAAGAACAACTTGCAGCGGAATAAGTACTCAGAAGTAAACATAATAGAATACATGCATGGTCATCGTTAAGAAATGAAGACAAACACCGAGTATAGAAAGCGTAATCACAGGATAGCACAGGATGAAGACAAACAGACTGAAGAAATAGAACTGAGGAAATTGAGAAAGTCTTCAGTCAAAGTCTTCAAATAGATATGAACAAGCACACAACACATATATGAGGAAATGAAACAGTTGAGGAAATAGAACCAGTAAGCTTGATGAAGACAATGATTTGTTAGACCAGTTCCAACTGCTGTCTTAGTTGTACATCTGGTTAGGGCGGCTAGGTATTTAAACCCGAGGACACACAGTCCCGGACACCCAGTCCTGGACACATAGTCCAAGACACCAAGTCCTCACCGTATTCCCCTTGAGCTAAGGTCACACAGTCCTCACCCAATCACTCGTGGTAAGTCTTCAGGTGACTTCCGAACCTTCACAGACTTGGTCACTCGGCGATCCACAATTTCTCTTGGATGCTCTAGACCATGACACCTAACTGTCTGGAAGAAGCATAGTCTTCAAAGGTAACAAGCGTCGGATCCACGCAGGATCAATCTCTTCAGTGATGCTCAATCACTTTTGGGTTTGTAGGTGTTTGGGTTTGGTTTTGGGTTTTTCCTCACTTCATGATTTTCGCTCAAAGTCCTCGGAGGATGGGTTGCTCTGATGAAAAGTGTCAGTTTCTCTCGGAGCAGCCAACCAGCTAGTTGTTGTAGGGGACGGCTATTTATAGTCTTGGGAGTAGCCCGACATGATAAGACATAAATGCCCTTAATGATATGACCGTTAGGTAGGTAGATATTTTGGGACAGTTGGAGCGTAGCACAGCAACGGTCGGAAATTTGAGTATCAAATTCCTCAGGGCTATCATGTTCCTCACTGTGTAGGCAATCCGCACTGGCGAATTCCTAACTCCTCAGTCAGAATAAATTCCTCAGGGACCAGAAGAACTTTGTCTCTGTCACTGAAGAATAGGACTGAAGTGTATGAGATTTCCAATGGCTTAACTCAAAGGGATTGGTAGGTGTAGGATTTTGAGTTGAGCATCAAATGGAAATTTTTCTTTAGTATTTCCTCGACCCCCTTTAACAGTACGGTGTTCCCTATGACTCAAGAAAGAGAAAATGAAACTACGAAAGCAAAACTCTTCACGCTTCATGTTCCTCAAATGAATACCAAGTCTTCAAGGTCACACCAATTTCTTCACTTTCAAAGTCTTCAGAAATCCAAAGTCTTCAGTCGAAGAACTTCATTTTTAGGGGTCGACTTTCTCTGTAAATATCAAACTCCTCATAGACTTATAGACTTGTGTACACTCATAAACACATTAGTCCCTTAACCTATAAGTCTTCAATACACCAAAATCACTAAGGGGCACTAGATGCACTTACAATCTCCCCCTTTTTGGTGATTGATGACAATATAGCTTAAGTTTTCAACGGGGATAAACATATGAAGTGTAAATAATGATATTGAGGAATTTGATTGCAAGATATAGAAGAACTCCCCCTGAGGATGTGCATAGTGAGGAATTTGCTTTGAAGCAATGCACACTTGAAGAGTAGAATCATGGAGATCTCCCCTTATATCTTGTAATTCATACACGCATTTGATATATAATATGAAGAATTTGAAATGCATGATGAAATATGATGACTGATGTAATTCAGCATGCGTGCATAACATTAATGAGGAATAAGCATGCAGAAACACCACAGCAAAAATATCAGGTCACCATAGAGTTTAAGTTTACAACTCGGTCCACAAAGTCATCAGAAGAACGAGAGTTGTAACTTAACAAAAAAACGACCATATATATAGACCCGCTTGAAGACTGACTCAACTTTCTCCCCCTTTGTCATGGAATGACCAAAAGGATCGAAACTGAGGACTAACACCCCTGAAGAATCTCAAGATGATGAAGGAGCGCCAGCGTTATTGGGGTCGATGGTTGATGTAGGGCCTGCCGCAGTGTCGTCCAAGTCTTCATACTCGTTGGTTTCACGTGATGAAGAATAGGAGCTGGCCACCAAAGGAGGAACCTTGACCTTCTTGTATTTCTTCGGAGGAGGAGTAGACCAGTCAAAGTCATCCTTGAGACCCATTTTCTTCAGATCTTCTTCGCCATCGTGATGAGAAAGAACAGCCCAGGTGCGGTTGAGGGTTTCATGGAGGTAGTAATGGTTTTTCTTCACTGCATTATGTGTAGAGGTCATGTTGTGAAGAATTGAACCAAACTGACGCTTGACCCATTTGTGGTTGCGATCAACCTTCTGATGAAGACTGAGGAGAAGCTCACGATCAGTCATCACCCTGGGAGCTGTGCCTTGAGGATTTTGCTTGGGAGCATTGGCGGCAGAGTCATGAGTGGCAGAGTCATCATTGGTGGAGTAAGATGTAGCTTTGCGAAACTGACCATCCAATGGACGAGTGCCTTCATCAAAAACAACAGTGGCCTTGCCCTTGTCATGAATTGAGGAAAATGTTCGTTTGAGGACTTCAATTGGGGGCAAGTTGCTGCAACGATTCTGTGTGTTAGCTTTGTAATTCACTGAAGACCTTGTCCTGATGAATCTCATAATCCATGGAGCATAAGGCTTCAGGTTGAAAGGGGATAGTGCAACATTTGCCATAGTCCTCATGAAGAAATCATGGAAGTTGACAGGAATGCCATGGATGATATTGAACAACAGATTCTTCATGCTGCCAACGACTTCTTCATCATTCGAGTCGTGGCCCTTGATTGGACTCAATGTCTTCGTCAGAATGTGATAGACAGTTCGTGGCAGAAACATCAATTCCTTGA
This sequence comes from Secale cereale, assembly GCA_902687465.1. NCBI lineage: Eukaryota > Viridiplantae > Streptophyta > Magnoliopsida > Poales > Poaceae > Secale > Secale cereale. The sequence continues at coordinate 703,536,652 of LR738715.1, forward strand.
CGATGAATTTGGTCCTTGAGGCTTGACCTGGCTTCAAAGGCTTCATAAGCACTTGCATGTAATAATCAGTGAGTTCAGTTTCTTCATACATGCAACGTGCTGCTTCAGTGGGAGGACTGAGAGGCAGAGCTTGAAGTAATTCAGAGGCTGGTGCCTTGTAGTGAGTGTTTTCAGACATCTAGTCCAGCACCCATTAATTCACATCTTCAGAATTGCTAGTGATGTGCAGGGTTGCATAAAATTGGAGAATCAGTTCTTCATTCCAGTCGCATATGTTAGTGCAAAAACCCAACAGTCCAGCGTCGTGAAGAACACTGAGGACTGGCACAAAGCACGGCAGAGATTCCATATCCACGTGAGGAATATGCTGATGATCGAAGACTTTGTCTTTGTTGTAGAGTACTGAGGAATAGAAATTTGCCTGACTGGCAGTCCAGAAATGCCTCTTCCTTATGCGAGCAGAGTCATAGGGATTGAAATCAGTGAAGAACACATGCTCGCCGAAGAAATCAGCCTTCTTGTAAGTTTGCTTTCTTGAGAAAGGATCCTTTGTCCTGGGTTGAGGAGTGTCAGTCAATTGCATCACAACCTCCGGATTCGCAATCTCAGGTTCTTCAGTCTGAGGAATTGCAGGTTCCTCTTCAGTGGCAGTCTTTACAGATTCAGCAGCAGCAGTAGTTTCTACAGCACTAGTGGCTGGAATGTCTTCATGGATAGACTGTGTGGGATGAGTTTCCTTAGAGCCCAATGGAACAGTTGGCGCTGGTGAATGAGGAATTTGTTGCAGCGGCGTGAACAGAGGGGAGTTGGGATGCTGACTATCCCAAAATTCATCAGTCATCAAAGGAGTGGCATTCCCAATGTCCATGTCCGAGTCTTGTTCTTCCAATTCTTCAATGCCTGTGTCTTTAGCAGTAAACTGAGGCATAGGCGAGGAGATGATCGGGGTTGAAGGGATTGGATCTACTTCAATATCTTCGTTCGTCTGCTCTGAGGAAGCAACAGAGGGAACATGTTCATCTGATTCATTAGGAATCACATATTCTTCATCAAAAGGAATAAGTTCCTTTGATGGCATGGAGGAAACTAGAACGACATCAATTGGATTTTCAGCTGAGCTTATCAAAGGCTTCATGTTCTTCGGGGCTGAAGATTCTGATGAAGCTGATGCCTTCCTTTTCTTCACAGCTGCACGCTCTGCAGCCTTTGTCTTCTTCACATCTGATGCAGATGGAAGGATTGGAGTTGGTGTAGGTGCAGGAGGAGCAGAGGAATCCGGTTGTTTTTCTTTGGGCACAACTGATGCAGCTAGCCTGACATTTTCTTCAGGCGCAACACTAGAGGTTGCCCTGGTAATTTATTCAGCGGCTGGAGTGGAGTCATCAGCCCTGGGATTTTCTTCAGCAGCCCGATGTTATTCAGCGGTGCTTGCATGCCTTTCAGCTGACTGAGCAGATGCTTCAGCCTTAGGAATTTCAATGTGTGTTTGTTGAGCAGCACGAGAAGAAAAACATTTAGTCAAATTCACGAATCTGACTTTGGCGCCCATCCAGTCAGCGCGATATGCTTCAAATTCATCACTGAGGATTTTGATTTCACCCTGAAGCTTTACAAGTTCTTCAGTTGTCATTTTGACAACATTTTTCTTCAGGAAGCGCTCCTTCTTGTACTGTGCTTTCTTTGTCTGCCTGGCCCTTTCAAACTTCCATTTTTCTTCGCCTATGAAGGCGGTCAGCATATGACTTTGGCCAGGAGTCAAGTTGAAGTCACGCATAGGAGTGTTGGGGTCCTTATGCCAGAGATCAATGAAATCAAGGATCACTTTTGGATCCAAAAGCAGTGACACTTCGCTTCCTTTAGCTCTAGCGGCCCTTTCTTGCCTATCTCTGATGATTTGAACAAAATCTTCATCATCAGCTTCGTCATCAGACGACACTTGGAAATCAACTTGTTTCTTATGAGGACTTGGGCGAGAGCCTCGTCCAGCAGTTGTCTTTTTTTCAGCAGCGAGGGACCAGCTGAGGAACTTGGTATCACTAAGGAACTTGGGGCAGCTGAGGAGCTTGCAGAGGCTCCTGAGGCAATGGATATGCCTGCAGTCCTTTGACATGTGGCAAGATGCACTGGAGCAGATGACTTTGTTGTAGCATCTGAAGACTTTTGCGGAGGAGCTGAGGACTTTGGAGGAGCAGGAGCAGTCTGAGGAATTTACCGTGAGGGCTTTGAAGAATCTGGACGTGAGGGCATTGCTGAGGAATAAGCACTTGGCTTGTTAGCAGGCTTCTTAGCCATGGCCTTCTTAGGCTTGGAAGCAGAGGCCTCAGCAGAGGCAGCAGCAGCAGCAGTAGAGTCTTCATTGAATTTCCTCCCTGCTTCTTTTGCTTGTTTGGCCAACTTGGCCTGGCGCTTAGCCCATTCTTGAGGAAAATCCTCACCACGCTTGAGGCTAGTGGGATCAGCAACTTGGCCATGTGCTAATGGAGGTCTTGGGCAGGGAGGATTGAGTGCGAATTTCTTCATGTATTTGGGAGTCACATATCTGTACTCCCTCCACTCTCTTGCCCATCTCCTCTCTATTCTTTGTATGCGCACTTTGCGCTGATTCTTGTCCTCTTTTCTGAACTTTGCCTCATCAGGAGTGCAATAGTCAGCATATATGTCTTCAGGTATCTCGAAAGCAGTATTGACCTCATGCCTCTTTCCTCCTTGATGTGGCTTCTTTCCATCAGCCATTTTCTTCAGGCGAGGAATTTGAACAATTGAATTCTCCGAAGAAGTGTGCAACTTTTCTTGGAGGAACGCTGCAAATGACTTAAGTTGATGAGAACCTAGTGATTCAGCAGCGGACATGAGTACCTGTGAACAAAGTATAGTTGCGAGGAATTTGGAGAGGTCATATGCGTTCTCAGAAGGTTTTGTAGAAAGAACAAGTTTGAGGAATTTGACCAGATGAGTCTTGAAGAATTTGACTAAGCTTTCTTTGTCTTAGGTTCCAGAGTTGTATAGATTGAAAATCCACACAATTGAGGAATCTTAAAGAAAAACGTAGCTTAGAGAAATCGAATCAAGAACAGTTGATATGTGAGGTGTTTAGTGTGTGAAGATTTGACGAAGAAAACACCTTTTGAGAATTTTGAAGAAAGCATTTGAATCAAAGAGGTCAGTAAAAGTAACTTTTAATTACCCTGGATGAAGAACACGACGAACTGTGAGATGGAGAAGTGAAGTTCGTCTGTGCAGATCTTCCACGCCCTAACTTGGCAGAGGAACACAACTACGGCGGTGGCGGAGTGAAGAAATCCGCGGCCGGCGCGAGTACGACGGCGACAAGGTCGAGGCAGTGAAGCTCTTCCTCACAGGAGACGATGAAGTAGCGGCGACACTAGGGTTGGAGAAGCTCGAGCAGGAGAGAGCGAACGAGCGGAGTAAAAATTGAAGTGAGGAAGGGGAGGGTGTATTTATGGCTGAGATGAATAACCGTTCGCCAGAAGAATTTGGACGAACGTGCCCTTGACCCTTCTCATTCGCACGACATGTGTCACCCATGTACTGTGTAGTGGAGATCGTGGGTGAATAGATAAGTATTATCGTGGCACGCGGAGCGATTCGAGCGGCAAAACCAAATTTTTTGGAAAGAATAAGTTTTAATGTTGCGTTCGCAATTTCTTCAGCTGACAAGGACATGGTGAATATTTTGAACAAGTTTCAAAATAAACGCATATGAAGAATTTGTGAATGGAATGGGTTGAGTTTAGCATAGATGGGGAAGGGTTCGATCACATTCAGTTAGCAGAAAAAGAAACTTGAAGAAATAGCAATAAGTGAATGCTATAGAGGACATAAACTCATATATCCAATGAAGAAAAAGGGACGGAAACAGTGAAGACAATGCAAAGTTGAAGAATATGAGCAGCTAAGGAGTTTGAAAAAACTCAAATTGAAGATTTTCAACTTTTGTGGTGGCGTAACCCACCGTATAAGAATGATGATTTCAGACACCGCGTACAATTGTCCTAGGGTTCTGAGAATCAAATTATTCATTAATTTCTTCACACTTAGAGCATTATTCTTCATTGATTGAAGAAAAACAATTTCTTCATGTGTTGCACATCTAAGTCATCAATTTTGCATAAGTGTTAGGATGAGTGTCCAATTCAAAGAACATTCGAAGATTCTAAGATATTTAGCTCACACCGCAACTTGCTAAATCTCTTCTCATCCAAGGGCTTTGTGAAGATATCGGCTAGCTGTTCTTCTGTCTTCACATGTTCAATAGAAATGTCGCCCTTCAACACATGATCACGAAGAAAATGATGACATGTCTGAATGTGCTTTGTCTTCGAGTGCTGAACTGGCTTGTGAGCAATCTTGATGGCACTCTCATTGTCACAGAAGAGAGGCACATTCTTCACGTTGACGCCATAGTCCTTGAGAGTTTGCTTCATCCATAACAATTGAGCACAACAAGAGCCAGCATCAATATACCCAGCTTCAACAGTAGACAGTGATACATAGTTCTGTTTCTTCGAGGACCAACAGACCAAAGATCTTCCGAGGAAATGACATGTACCAGATGTAGACTTGAAGTCCACACGATCACCAACATAGTCAGAGTCTGAATATCCAATGAGATCAAAAGCCGAGCCCTTGGGGTACCATAATCCAAGTGTTGGTGTGTGAGCTAGATATCGTAGAATATGTTTCACAGCCTTATGGTGTGATTCCTTCGGTGCAGCTTGAAATCGGGCACACATGCAAACACTAAGCATTATATATGGCCTAGATGCACATAAATACAATAAAGAGCCAATCATGGAGCGGTATACCTTATGATCGAAGTCAATACCATTTTCATCAGTGCACAGATGGCCATTTGTGGGCATAGGAATTTTGACGCCTTTGCAATCGTGCATGCCGAATTTCCTCAATACATCCTTGAGGTATTTCTCCTGAGATATGAATATGCCATTGCATTGTTGACGAATTTGAAGACCTAAGAAGAATTTCAACTCTCCCATCATAGACATTTGATATTCTTCACTCATCATATAGGCAAATTCATCACTATAACGTTGGTCAGTACATCCAAAGATAATATCATCAACATATATTTGGCACACAAATAATTCACCATCATAAGAATTAGTGAAAAGTGTAGGATCAAGTGAACCGGGTTTGAAGCCTTTCTTCATGAGGAATTCCTTAAAAGTATCATACCAAGCCCGAGGGACCTGCTTGAGGCCATAGAGGGCCTTATTGAGTTTGAAGACTTTGTCAGGGTTCTTTGGATCTTCAAAACCTGGGGGTTGAGCAACATATACTTCTTCCTCAAGCTTACCATTGAGGAATGCACTTTTCACATCCATTTGATAGAGAATGATATCATGATGGTTAGCATAAGCAAGTAATATGCGAATAGCCTCATGTCTAGCAATAGGTGCAAAAGTTTCATTGAAATCGATTCCTTCAACCTGTGTGTAGCCTTGAGCTACTAGTCGTGCCTTATTCCTTACCACAAGACCATTTTAATCTTTCTTGTTGCGGTAGATCCATTTTGTGCCAATGATATTATGCTGGCGAGGATCTGGACGTTTGACCAGTTCCCAGACATTGTTGAGCTCGAACTGATGTAATTCTTCTTGCATAGCTTGAATCCATTCAGGCTCCAGAAATGCTTCATCTACCTTAGTGGGCTCTGTGATAGAGACAAAAGCAAAGTGCCCACAAAAGTTAGATAAATGTGAAGCTTTTGAGCATGTGAGAGGACCTGGTATATTGATGTCGCTGATGATTTTCTCAATCTGCACTTCTTTTGCAACACGAGGATGAGCTGGTTGTTGTCGAGGAATTTGATCGGTATTTTCTTCAGCACCCATTTTCTTCAGCATTTTCCTCAGCTGCATCAGCTCGACGTTCTTCAGGTTCTGGAATGAATTCTTCAGCAGATTCTTCGGTGGGAATGACATCCTCAGTAGCCTTGAATTTGATAGTTTCCTTAGGTGCTGGTTCATCTATCACAGTAGGTAGGTGCTCTCTTTGCGAGCAGTTAGTTTCATCGAACCGCACATCTACAGCTTCAACAACCTTGTGAAGAACGTTGTTGAAGACTCTGTAGGTGTATGAGTCCTTTCCGTAACCAAGCATAAACCCTTCACGTGCTTTCGGTGCAAATTTTGAGTTGTGATGAGGATCTCTAATACAACATTTAGCACCGAAGACTTTGAAATAACTCACATTGGGTTTCTTGTCAGTGAGGAGTTCATAGGCAGTCTTTTTGAAGAATTTGTGAAGATATACTCTGTTGATGATGTGGCATGCAATATCAATTGCATCAATCGAGAAACGATGAGGCGTTTTGTATTCATCAAGCATAGTGCGAGCCATCTTAGCAAGAGTCCTGTACTTGCGCTCCATGACGCCATTCTGCTGAGGAGTATAAGGTGCAAATAGCTCATGCGTAATACCAAGTTCATCAAGATAGTCATCGAGACCAGAGTTCTTGAACTTAGTTCCATTGTCACTTCTAATGTGTTTGATATTCACACCAAAGTTGGTTGAGGCCCTCGAGGAAAATCGTTTGAAGACTTCCTGCACTTCATGTTTGTAAGTAACAATGTGTACCCATGTGTATCCAGAGTAATCATCAACAATAACAAAGCCATATTCATAAGAATCATTTTAAACTGCAGCATAATGATTAGGACCGAAGAGGTCCATGTGAAGCAATTCAAATGGTCGAGTAGTAGTCATGATAGTCTTCGCTGGATGCTTGGCCTTGGTCATCTTTCCAGCTTCACAGGCACCGCATAAGTGATCCTTGAGGAATTTGACATTCTCAATGCCAATGACATGCTTCTTCTTCGCAAGCGTGTGCAAATTCCTGATGCCTGCATGACCAAGTCGTCGATGCCATAGCCAGCCTTGTGAAGCTTTTGCAAGTAGACACACAACTGATTGAGGTCCTGTAGAGAAATCAACAATATACAAGTCTCCTCTCCTAAAGCTTTCGAAGACTATGGAGTTGTCAGATTCCATGAACACAGCACAACGATGTTTGCCAAAGGCAACAACCATATCCAGATCGTAAAGCATTTAGACAGACATGAGGTTGTATCCTAAGGACTTGACAAGCATGACTTTGTCCATGTGTCGATCCCTAGTGATCGCAACCTTATGTAGACCCAATACTTGACTTTTGCCTTTGTCAGCGAAGATGATGTGCTTCAGATGAGATGGTGATAAGGGAGCATCCATCAAGAGATTCTTGTCACCAGTCATGTGATTTGTACATCCACTATCGAGGACCCACTCAGTGGCTTTGGGTTGATCATCCTGTAGATGAATTAGTGCAGCTTACAAACTCATATACTTCATCAGTGAAGAATACGACATCAAATCATCAGATCAATTTCATCAAGGAATGCAACAGACAAAGTAGTATGAGGACGTGAGAAATGAGAGTTCATATCTTCGTGATTAGCCTGCGTCCTTTCAGGCAATTTTCAGGTCTCCAGCAAATTCTTCAGACGTTTGAGCACGTCTGGAGACCTGACCCTGCAAAAGAGATTAATTCTTTTTTCTTCACCACCAACATCTGAAGGGGTGGCAAAGATTTCATCACTCTGCGAGCTCCATACAAGAAAGGTGGCATATACGCCAGCCCATTTCGTTTCACAAAAGAGGAGTTAGGATACGCATTTGAATAAGCAGGGTAATTCTTCGATGACTTATGAACATAATGGTTAGAAGAATAATGCTCATATTCATAGCCCTTAGCTCTTCCCTACGAAACAGAGTTGTTAACACGATGATATTCATATGAGGACCTTGATCCTTTTGAGGAATTGAATCCATCTGAAGATTTTGATCCATATGAAGAATTGGATTTGGGGTTCCTATTCCTCACACGAGGTGTCATGAGGACATTCACTTGAAGATTTTCTAGGTGCCTCATAGGGACCCAGATTTTCTTCATAGGGGGACAATTCCTGCAGTTAGTTCCAACATATCTAGCAAATACTTCACCATTCTGATTTTTGAATAGTTTATAGTTTGAGTCAAATGACTCATCAGAAGAATGAGGAGATTCACATGTAAAGCCAGATAAATTGGATGGATCAACTGGAGGTCCCTTTGCAGCAACCTATGAGGTTTTGGGGTACTGCTCAGGCTTCCAATATGAACCATCAGCATTAAGTTTCCTCTCAAAGGAAATACCCTCTTTCCTAGGGTTCCTGTTGAGGATCTGCTTTTTAAGCACACCACAAAGAGTCTGATGCCCTTTGAGGCTTTTGTACATGCCTGTCATGTACAATTCCTTCAGCCGTGCATTGTCGGTGATACTAGCAATGTCCTCAGATGAGGAATTAGTGATAGCAGAGGCAGTTGAAGAATTTTTAGCATTAGAAGCATTTGAACATCCAGGTGAAGAATTAGCAGCTTCTCGTTCATTGCATTTTAAGCATGGAGGAATGAATTCTTCCTGAGAAGCGCTGATTTGTTGAGCAAGTAATGAATCGCGCTCCTTCGGAAGATCTTCATAACTCACTCTTTGCTTTTCAAGATCTTGCTTTCTTTGAAGAAATTCATAAGAAAGCTTCTCATGATCAGACAAGAGAGTGTTATGATGACCTTGAAGGTTATCATACTTGGACTAAAGTCTCTGAAGATTTTCAGTCAAGATTTCAGATCGATCCATTTCTTCACCCAACATATCATCACTTTTATCTAGCATGTTTTGAACCTTATCAAGAGCCTTTTGTTGTTGCACAAAAATCTTAGCAAGTTTAGAGTAGTTGTGCTTAAGGTTTTCATCAGATTCATCCTCACTAGATTCAGAGGAGGTATATTTGAGTACCTTAGCATCCTTAGCCATGAAGCAATAGGTGGGAGCATAGTCATCATTGTCTTCATCAGCCTTGTTGGTGAAGCCATTTTCTTCAGTGTTGAAGATAGACTTGCTGACGAATGCAGTAGCGAGAGCTAGACTCGCCACACCAGACTCGGATTCCTCAGATTCCTCCTCTTCCTCATTATCCTCAGATTCGGCTTCAGAGTCCATTTCCTTGCCAATGAATGCCCAAGCTTTCTTGGAGCTGTTCTTCTTGTGAGATGAAGACTTTGAGGATTTTGATGATGACGATTTTGACGATTTCTTCTTCTTCTTCTTTGCATCATCAGAACTGTAATCCTTGTATTTCTTCTTTTTAGATTCCTTTTCCCACTGAGGATAATCTTGAATGTAGTGACCAGGCTTCTTGCATTTCTGACATAGCCTCTTGTTGTAGTCACCAGATGAGGAATCATTTCTCTTTGAGAACTTTCCAAAGCGACCACGTCTTGAGAACCTTTGGAATTTCTTCACAAGCAGTGCTAGCTCCTGGCTCAGTTCTTCAGGATCACCAAGGCTACAGCCAGAATCTTCACCTTCAGATTCAGAGATGACCTTGGCCTTCAGGGCACGTGATCTGGCGTAGCTCGGTCCATAGGGATCTCTCTTTTCAGCAAGCTGGAACTCATGAGTGTTTAGCCTTTCTAGGATGTCAGCAGGAGTAAGTGACTTGTAATCGCCACGCTCTTGAATTATCAATGCCAGAGTATTAAATGAGGAATCAGGCGATCTGAGCAATTTCTTCACCACTTCATGGTCGGAGATGTCAGTGGCACCAAGTGCTTGAAGTTCATTTGAGATGTCAGTGAGACGATCGAAGGTTTGCTGAACATTTTCATTGTCAAGTGTTTTGAAATGGTTGAAGAGATTGCGAAGAACATCAACTTGAGAGTCACGCTGTGTTGAGACTCCTTCGTTGACTTTGTACAACCTATCCTAGATAAGCTTAGCAGTTTCCAAAGCACTCACTCTTCCATACTGTCCTTTGCTCAGATGGCCACAAATGATATTCTTTGCTTGAGAAACGAGTTGCTTGAATCTCATCATATCAGCAGCATTCAGAGAAGGTGATACCGAGGGAACACCATTTTCCACAACATACCAGAGATCGTTATCAATTGCCTCAAGATGCATCCGCATCTTGTTCTTCCAGTAGGGGTAGTCCGTCCCATCGAAGGTAGGACACCCAGCCGAGACCTTAATCATACCTGCGGTCGACATAACTAAAACTCCAGGCGGTTAAACCAAAATCACACAGAACAAGGGAGTACCTTGCTTTGATACCAATTGAAAGTACGTTATATCGACTAGAGGGGGGGGGGTGAATAGGCGATTTTTATGAATTCTTCACTGAGGAATTTGCTGTTGAGGAAATTCCTTAGCGAAGAACAACTTGCAGCGGAATAAGTACTCAGAAGTTAACATAACAGAATACATGCATGGTCATCATGAAGAAATGAAGACAAACACAGAGTACAGAAAGCGTAATCACATGATAGCACATGATGAAGACAAACAGACTGAAGAAATTGAACTGAGGAAATTGAGAAAGTCTTCAGTCAAAGTCTTCAAACAAATATGAACAAGCACACAACACATATATGAGGAAATGAAAGAGTTGAGGAAATAGAACCAGTAAGCTTGGTGAAGACAATGATTTGTTAGATCAGTTCCAACTGCTGTCTCAATTGTACATATGGTTAGGGCGGCTAGGTATTTAAACCTAAGGACACACAGTCCCGGACACCCAGTCCTAGACACACAGTCCAAGACACCAAGTCCTCACCGTATTCTCCTAGAGCTAAGGTCACACAGACCTCACCCAATCACTCGTGGTAAGTCTTCACGTGACTTCCGAACCTTCACAGACTCGGTCACTCGGTGATCCACAATTCCTCTTGGATGCTCTAGACCATGATGCCTAACCGTCTGGAAGAAGCACAGTCTTCAAAGGTAACAAGCGTTGGATCCACGCGGGAATAATCTCTTCAGTGATGCTCAATCACTTTTGGGTTTGTAGGTGTTTGGGTTTGGTTTTGGGTTTTTCATCACCTGATGATTTTCGCTCAAAGTCCTCGAAGGATGGGTTGCTCTTATGACAAGTGTCAGTTTCTCTCAGAGCAGCCAACCTGCTAGTGGTTGTAGGGGCGGCTATTTATAGCCTTGGGAGCAGCCCGACATGATAAGACATCAATGCCCTTAATGATATGACCGTTAGGTAGGTAGATATTTTGGGACAACTGGTGCGTAGCACATCAATGGTCGGAAATTTGAGTATCAAATTCCTTAGGGCTATCATGTTCCTCACTGTGTAGGCAATCCGCACTAGCGAATTCCTAACTCCTCAGTCAGAACAAATTCCTCAGGGACTAGAAGAACTTTGTCTCTGTCACTGAAGAATATGACTGAACTGTATGAGATTTCCAATGGCTTCATTCGAAGGGATTGATAGGTGTAGGATTTTGAGTTGAGCATCAAATGGAAATTTTTCCTCAGTATTTCCTCGATCCCCTTTAGAGTACGGTGTTTCTTATGACTCAAGAAAGAGAAAATGAAACTACGAAAGCAAAAGTCTTCACGCTTCTTGTTCCTCAATTGAATACCAAGTCTTCAAGGTCACACCAATTTCTTCACTTTCAAAGTCTTCAGAAAGTCTTCAGAAATCCAAAGTCTTTAGTCGAAGAACTTCATTTTTAGGGGTCGACTTTATTTGTAAATATCAAACTCCTCATAGACTTATATACCTATGTACACTCATAAACACATTAGTCCCTTAACCTATAAGTCTTCAATACACCAAAATCACTAAGGGGCACTAGATGCACTTACAACATGTAGGGGCCACTAAAGGAGCAGTCAAATCACACAGTAAGTTAGTCGGAAGAAGCAACCATCATTTCACTCTCCAATGTCGGTGCCAGTGACAGGTCGCGTCCGCTCTGGCCGGGCATGAATGCGGCACTGACCATTTCGGGTGGGAAGCACGCGCGGGTGATGAAGAGGGTTCGGGTTAGTCAGGAGCGGCCATGGCAGCGGTCCGGACGCCCGCAAACAAGAGATGTTGTACGTTAATATTGCCGCGTATATAATTAACAACGTAAATAATGTGCCAGTTGGACAAATATGATTGGAGATGGAGATGGAGCCGGCGCTGGCGCGGACGAAGGTCCTTCGCGCCCTTGTTCGCTGCCGTCGTGTGGGCAGATCCCGTCCGCCCGCCTAAGCGACATCTTGCCCACCCGAGGTATAACTTCTTGTACTGGTCCAGCTCCCCTGGTCGCTGCATGCAGGGTTTCTTCTATGCGACTACTCCCTAGCTCCCCATGTATAGTAGCTAGGGTTCGTCGGCTGGCCCAACATCACCTACTATTATATAGGAAATACCACTCGAAAAGTTGTCCTGATTTATGCCTCAGTGGAGGTATACATGTTGTTTCGACAAAAAGTACATGGTGGTTGTGCGGTCATTGTCCATATGCTCCTATTGCTGCTGCTAATCTAATACTATCACTAGTTAAATGAAGAAATGCTTTTTCTCTCGGGTATCCAGGTTTAGTTCCCATCAAGATAATCATGATGCTTCTGTTTGTTGGTGTACTTTTCATAATTCTTATTGACAATTGAGATGTTGTTATTAATCTTGTAAAACAAAGTAACAACACTATATCTCTTTTTTATATTTTTGGAAACAACGATGCGTATCTCCATACCCGGGCATGTCTTCCTCAATTTTAGTGGAACTGCACAAAATTGGATGGCCATTGTTGTTCCGCCTCACTGTCCTCTGCCACGTGGTTCTTCCTTCCTCGAGCTTGACTACTGAGAAGAAACTGACCACAGTGAGGATTTGTCGAACTTCATAGGTGCCACACTCAAACTTGATGCCAAATGGATGATGCATCACCATGATGACCTATCGATGCTCATGGTTGCGCCTCATGGTTGCGTCGGCTGGTGAAGCTGATCGATTTTCAATGAAAAACAAGCTGTCTTCCATCAGTGCTCTTTGCTTGTTAACCACAAAGATGATATCCTTCGTCAGTTCACCTTGGTTGTGTTGGAGACGCAGTCGTCTTTCACATTGGTGCAATTTTATCACACAATTGGCTATGAACCAAATTTTTCCTCGAAGAAGGATCGACGTTGGTACTAAGAGCATAAGTTTTGTATTGATTTCTAAGCCTTCTCACAACTTTGTCTCCAGCTCCCATGTAATTTTATTTGTCCAGCTATTAACTTTGATTAAAAAATGGCGTGGACTAAAAACCCGGATGGACGTAGTAGCCCTCCATTTTTATTTACTCCGCATATTAGATTTGACTGAAGTCAAACTTTGTAAACTTTGACCAAGTTTAGGCCGAACACAACAAACCATAATTATTAGAGAGGGAAAACTGTACATACTCTCAAACCTTTCCGATAATTGAAATTAATATTCTTTATTTGTACACACTCTCACACGTTTCCGATAATTTGGCGCATGTGTGGTTGTTCACTTAAGGGAGGGTAGTGTACCACATGTGAAGGACAGGAAGTGCGACCAGGACGTGTGGATCGTTAGTTCATCGGAAGTACGTAGTAGTTTTGTTCACTGGTACGTTAAATAAAGAGTTTCGTTTCGTACTTACACAATTTAAAACGATTGTTATGGAGAGAATACGAAAACCACTCCACTATATATTAGTCGTATACATGAGTACTATATGGACGCAACTTCATTGACTTTAGTGCACCTGCCTTTGGGTTTATGATAGGTGGGCCCATAATGTGGCTAGCCCACCTGTCATACAGCCAAAAGCAGGTGCAGTTAAGGCACCGGAGCTCAGTCCTTACTACAGTATATATATAAGCGGCAGCCTCAGTGCTTGTTCACAAGGGTTTGCACTCTCCACACTCTCACTGCACTATATATATATTCACTGTCTCTCACCCTCTTCACCAGATCTAAACAAGACTGCGTTGTGGCCTCTATCTCTCTCACCCCCCTCACAACTGGCGAAGGAGGCATCCGGATCCCGTCGCACCGGAAAGGGGAGGAGGTGCAGCGTTCACTCTATCGCCTTCGGCGAGGGAGGCAATCCACTGCCGGCTGCACTTTCCTCTTTCACCCAGCGCCTGTGCGGGAGGGCCACCGACCCCTTCTTCCTTGCTGCCGTACATAGTGTGGGTAGATCCGACCTCCCGCTGCACGCCTTGCCACATCCTGACAACCCTAAGGTATACGTTTCTTTGAAACCGTCATTGGTCTAGCTGCATGCTGATCTTTTTCGATTTTGTAGTCGAATCTAGGTCTTGGTTCAAAGAGGAAAGAATGGTGCGGTGGGGTGGAGCATGAATCTAATACGTGGTTCAATGAGGAAAGGAGGGAGGGAAAGTAGTATAGACTAGCTATCCAGCCGCTTTGTTGGTCGAAAAGGGAAAAAGGCGGTAACCCAGTACACACATCTTTAAGGAACCGAACTCTTTGTTGAAAAGGGAAACAAACTGGGGGGTCGGGTAGTTTGTGCAGGACTAGATTTGCTGCCCTCACAACGGGAAAAGTTTCAAAGAGAACAAATATGGGACCAACACAGATATGCTGCTTGGCTACATACTCTGCATCACCCATTTATACGTGTGGACGCACATGGTGCTAGCATGTCCCATGTCCCATGCATCCACATGATCGTGCAACGTGTTTTGAGATGTTGTGCTACTTGTATTGGTACTGTTTTAAATAAACTCTGCATCACCCCCTTTATAAGTAGATGGAAGCACATGTTGTTGTTGCGCCCACTCTCCCCTGGATCTGTTTATGCTTTTGTTAATCTAATGCCGCTGGTAAAATTAAGCAATGCCACTCTCAGAATTAACTACTGAATCTTATTTCAAAACTGCAACACTTGTTAGGGATTGGCGGGATTACCATTTTTGTGGCCGCATGTTTCATCCTCCTTTATTGGCCAGTAATTAATTCCTTTTTTTTGCCTTTGTTAAAACAGGCATATCTATTCAACTTGTTGCTATTGCGACATTTTGCTTCGCTTAATTTTGGTGGAACTGCACAAAATGAGACTGGATTTCCATATATGTGTTGAGATCTCTTTGAGGTCTTCGTCACGCGTTATTTCAAATCTTGGTATTGAAAGGTTAGTATCAACTTTCCTCAGAATTAACTAGTGAATCTTAGTTCAAAACTGCAACATTTTTTAGGGATCGGTGGGAGTACCATTTCTGTTAGGGATCGGCCAGAGTACATGTTTAAGAAATGTATTGTTCAGATAATGTCTATTAGTCACAGTGTTTTACAAATGGTACTATCTTGCTTTGTAGTTCTTTCTACATGTTTAACCAATGTATTGTTAAGATAATGTCTCTGTTAAAATGAATCAGTCGCATTGTTTTAGGAATGATACTTTTCTGCTTTTTCGTTCTTTATACATGTTGAAACATGGCATTGTGAAGATAATGTCTTAGTTAATACGAATGAATCATACTAATTGAGAATTGCTACTCTCCTGCTTTGTTTCCCATTTAGATAAGGTAGATCAGTAGATGTTTTTCTTCTGGGAGTACAAGTCATCAACCGTTATTTCTCAGTAATTGTCTCCCTTACACCTTTTGTTGCTTAAAGGGATATCAAAATTAAAGCTCGGTTTTATTCCGACTTTGATTTTAGAAGAGCTGCACAAAAGGAGCCAATGTGTTTAAGGCAAACCGCTGCATTAGTGGGTCCAGTTGGTCTTACCACTTTGCAGAAAGAAGCAGTCACTGTTTGTGCTACATTACACACAGAATGATCGAGAAGCTTTACAGAGTATTAGTAGACGCTGGTGACATGACTAGTCTACAGAGAGCATAAGAAACTCTACAACACGTGGAGTGCACTGGGCAAAAAGTGCCCAAACAAGTACATGAAGCCAGTACAGGACTCCAAATCTGTCAATGTCATTCTAAGCAACAATGATGGGGCATCTAGGTATGGTAATCTGTTTACCGTACTTTCAGTCTGTTAGTCCACCGATTGGTGGGTTGACACTGGGACCAATATTCATGTGTGTGCTGATGTGTCTTTGTTTTCTGGCAGCATATAAATACGAAATCCACAGGGATGCTCAGCTTGATTTTAGTGGAATTGCACAAAATGTTCAGATGGCTTCGTGTCCTCCATAATAATACTTCATCATGCACAATACATTGAATGGTTCTCTAATCATTCGTCGTCACCTTGAGCTACCGGACTATCAGATGACAAACTGATGACAAACCCTGCTCGTTCCACAATCATAGGCATTACATATTTTGAATGGTAAAAGCTTGTCAAAGTTGACATTAGTTTAATATATTGGATTTGGAAAACCTTCTCAATTTTTGCTCATTGATGTTAGCCAGAAGACATGCATTTGATATTTTTGAGTGGGACGCCATTTGTTGTGAGCAACGTCGATCGTTTTTTCCTATTCCTGTCTTCAGTTCAGAAGTAAATATTTACTCTGCTGAGATGCTTAGTCACATGAATGTTGACTTATCTAAGATATTTTAAGAGTTCGTTCTGAATATTGTCTATGTAATGCCATGCCTTGTGTTTGATTGCAAAGTTGAGCTTGGAATGTTGTGGCATGCGGCACCATCACGAGCTGTTCACCGTGCCTCCTGAGAATAATGCTTTGTATTGTTTTGCATGTCGATCTAATGCCAGTGATTTGCTTGTTAGGAAGATCATCCTCTTCTGTTGTTTCCGTGCTTAAGAAGTTCATCGTCTTATGTATCATTCATAGCCTATACGACAAGTCGGGTAGGTTAGACGTGAAACCATACGATCTTCCGACCAACTCATCATCTTAGGCCGTGATTGGATCGTCGTTTTCCAACGAAAACCGCTTGTAAAACTGACGCTTATAAATAAAAGCAGATGGTCTCGGGCGAAGCGCTTGGTTGGTCGATTTCGACTAGTAAAATATACACCGGTCTCTCAAATTACACGCGTAACCTGCCGGTTTTACTTACAGACCTCGGGCCCTCGGTTTCATTACGCCGGTATTTTACGCGGTGTTTCCGATGACGAGTAAACTACACTTGTATCTTAATACACGTGTGAAATACACTAGAGCTCTCAAGCGCGGCCTTACCGTTTCATGTTGTCTCAGTCTCTCGAAGGTGCTCATAGGTGTCCGATGATCCTGGCTTCCTGAATGAGCAGCGGGCGCTGTATCAGACCATCCGCAGGGCCCGTGAGGCCCTCTCCGTCGTCCTTCGAGTTGTTGCGCTCGTCATGGCGCCGAGCATTGTTAACATGGTCAATGAACATGAGGATTCAGGAGATGACTTTATTTTTACTGGTTGACAGCAGGGACCCACTAGGGCCATATCCGTACGTACGCAAGTGCCTCCTTATTATGTACAACTATTTTTTTGTTTCCTCCTAGTTTCCTGACATCACGGTCCCACACCATTCTCAACCTATGTAGGCAATATAAATGAGAGAATTGCACAAGGTGCGGCCGACAGCGGGGACCAAGCAGCTCGAGCAGTATTTGTGTTTTTGAGCGTGAGCACTGCAGAGTTTTTCTTGGAGATTTTTTCGTTGTTGTTCAGAGGAGAGCAGGGTATTAACTGGGCGGGCTAAGGCTCGTCTAGCCCATGACATATATCCAGCCCAGATATTAATTTTTTTCAAGATGAAAATGTCTAGCCCAGCTATACATTTTTTGAGGAATACCCAGACAAGGTCAACTTGTTATTCTCCGCCCCGCTGGGCTGCAAATCTTTCCTAGGAGGGATGCATTAGGCTTAATAGGAAAATGGGCTTTAAAAACTAATAAATGGGATGTAATTATAAAAACTGGGCAGTAACTATAAAAAAATGCACCAAGCACGAAATTAGTTTATAAAATATTATTTATGGATTTGAAAATCTTAATTTTTAATTGTTGCACGGGCAATGTTTCGTTAGATTTTTACGTAATACAAATTTATATTTAATCTGACTAGAAATTTTGGGATAAAAATATTTTGGATCCCATCAAAATGTGAGAAATTTATTGAATTCTGTCTTGAACAGTTGGTTGAAATAATTAGTCGTTGTCCTATCTAGAAAATGGGTTGTACTTTTAACAAACTGTAAAATGAGCCCAGTTTATTTTTTCTGAAGAATACCCAATCCAGGCCTATTTATTTTTCTACGCCCCGATGGGCTGCAACTCTTTCATGATGCGTGCAAATCTTGAAAGTAATATGAAATTGGTTGTAAATATAAAAATAGATGACAAATTGACAATTACTTTATAATTTCTAATTTTTTTTCATATTTTCATATTCCTATTTCACTGGGCATTAAACTAATTTAAATATATCTTCAAAGTATTTTAAATCTGGCTCGACATTTTGGTATTAAAAATAGTTTGGAACCCACAGAAATATGCGAAATTGGCCCTGACCAACCTAAAAAACGGACTGCAAAATATTGCATAAGAAGTCGCAATGCGCTATATATAAATTATTAAAAAAGAGGGAATGGTCTGACTTATGGGCCTATTAAGTTGACACGTATGCATGATTTTTTTAGTTATTATATATGTCAACAAACGATTCTAGCTGACGTAACCGTTGGATGTCAATCCAACGGCCGTCGTGTGTCTTCAATCTCTCATCTTCTTGCTCCAGCCGCCAAATCTAGCGTCGATGGGACCGCCTGCTCCCGCCTCCCGTGCAGGCCTCCCCACCCCTACTACTCCCACCGCTGGCCAGGGCATCCCTCTACTCACCCACACCCCTGTTATTCTGTGGCGACGGTAGCCTCACACCACAGCCGAACCAGTGAACCCTCGTACTCCTCTCCGCGTGGGCATCCACTGTCGCATCTTCCCCGGCTCCGTGTCGTCCCCTTCCTAGGCCTCGCCGTTGTCCGCCGCCTTGGTGCTCTCGGCGCGGCCTGGTCAACGTGGTCAAGGAACGACTTCCATCGGAAGAGTACTATC
The DNA here is from genome assembly GCA_902687465.1 of Secale cereale. Classification (NCBI taxonomy): domain Eukaryota; kingdom Viridiplantae; phylum Streptophyta; class Magnoliopsida; order Poales; family Poaceae; genus Secale; species Secale cereale. Next base: position 703,555,498 of record LR738715.1, read on the forward strand.
GTGGAGATGCTGACAGCTGGGTCCATGGTATCCGCAAGGAAGTGCCTCCTTATTACGCGGAAAACAATTATTCCTCCACCTGACAGCAGGGACCCATCGGACGGGCCACCGTATTTGGCGAAAAAAACGTTTACCCCCTCACTGCTGGGACCCATCGGACGGGCCACCGTATTTGTAAAAAAAAAACGTTCCCCCTCTGTCAGCTCGGACCCACCGGAAGTGCCTCCTTATTACGCAAAGAAAATGAATATTCCCCCTGCTAGCTGGGACCCAGTATAGTGGGAGGCTGACTTGTGGGCCTACTAAGTTGATAGGGACAGAGGGCTTTGTCAACTTAGTCAATATGCACGATGCTAGGTCCACTGACCGTACGATGTCCATCCAGCGGCCGTAGTGCTTCTTCAACCTCTGGTCTTCTTGCTCCAGCCGCCCAAACCAGCGCCGATCGTGCCTCGTGCTCCTGCCTCCCATGGCCGGCTCTGATGCCGCGGAGGCCTCCCCGCCTCCTACTACTCCTATAGCTGGCCAGGGTATCCCTCTACTCACTCACACCCCCTGTTATTTTGCGCCGACGGCAGCCTCACACCGCAGCCGAATCAGTGAACCCTCGTACTCCTCTCCGCGTGGGCATCCACTACCGCGTCTTCCCCAGCTCCGTGTCATCCCCTTCCTAGGCCTCATCGTCATCCACCGCCCTGGTGCTCTCGGCGTGGCTTGGTCAACATGGTCAAGGAACGACTTCCATTGGAAGAGTACTGTCGTGGAGAGGCTGACGGCAGGGTCCACGGCAGCCGCAAGGAAGTGCCTCTTTATTACGCGTAAAATAATTATTCCTCCACCTGACAGCAGGGACCCACCGGATGGGCCATTGTATTTGGCAAAAAAACGTTTCCCCCTGACTGCTGGGACCCACCGGACGGGCCACCGTATTTCGCGAAAAAAACGTTCCCCCCGCTGTCAGCTTGGACCCACCGGAAGTGCCTCCTTATTACGGAAAGAAATGAATACTCCCCCTGCTAGCCGGGACCCAGTATAGTAGGAGGCTGACTTGTGGGCCTACTAAGTAGACGGGGACGGAGGGCTTTGTCAACTTAGTCAATATGCACGATTCTAGGTCCATTGACAGTACGATGAGCATCCAATGGCCGTAGTGCTTCTTCAACCTCTGGTCTTCTTGCTCCAGCCGCCCAAACCAGCACCGGTCGTGCCTCATGCTCTTCCTCCCATGGCCGGCTGCGATGCCGCGGAGGCCTCCCCGCCCCCTACTACTCCCACCGTTGGCCAGGCGATCCCTCTACTAACCTACACCCCCTATTATTCTGCGGCGACGGCAGCCTCACACCGCAGCCGAACCAGTGAACCCTCGTACTCTTCTCCGCGTGGGAATCCACTGCCACGTCTTCTCCGGCTCCGCGTTGTCCCCTTCCTAGGCCTCGCCGACGTCCACCGCCCTGGTGCTCTCGGCGCGGCCTGGTCAACGTGGTCAAGGAATGACTTCCATCGGAAGAGTACTATCGTGGAGAGGCTGACAACTGGGTCCATGACAGCCGCAAGGAAGTGCCTCCTTATTACACGGAAAATAATTATTCTTCCACGTGACAGCAGGGACCCACCGGATGGGCCACCATATTTGGCGAAAAAATGTTTCCCCCCTGACTGCTGGGACCCACTGGACGGGCAACCATATTTCGTGAAAATAATGTTCCCCACGATGTCAGCTCGGACCCACCGGAAGTGCCTCCTTGTTATGCACAAAAATGGAATACTCCCCCTGCTAGCTGGGACCCAGTATAGTGGGAGGCTGACTTGTGGGCCTACTAAGTTGACGGGGACGGAGGGCTTTGTCAACTTAGTCAATATGCACGATTCTAAGTCCATTGACCGTACGATGTCCATCCAACAGCCGTAGTGCTTCTTCAACCTCTGGTCTTCTTGCTCCAGCCGCCCAAACCAGCGCCGGTAGTGCCTCATGCTCCTGCCTCCCGTGGCCGGTTGCGATGCCGCAGAGGCCTCACCGCCCCCTACTACTCCCGCCGCTAGCCAGGCCATCCCTCTACTCACTAACACCCCCTATTATTCTACGACGATGGCACCCTCACACCGCAGCCGAACCATTGAACCCTCGTATTCCTCTCCGCGTGGGCATCCACTGCCACGTCTTCCCTGGCTCCGCGTCGTCCCCTTCCTAGGCCTCGCCCTCGTCCACCGCCTTGGTGCTCTCGGCGTGGCGTGGTTAATGTGGTCAACGACCGACTTCCATCGGAAGAGTAATGTATGTGGAGAGGCTGACAGCTGGGTCCACGGCCGCAGCAAGGAAGTGCCTCCTTATTACGCGCAAAATAATTATTCCTCCACCTGACAGCGGGGACCCACCGGACGGGCCACCGTATTTCGCGAAAAAAATGTTTCCCCTGACTGTTGGGACCCAACGACTACATCTTCGCATGCAAGGAAGTGCGTCCGGGCAAAAAAAAACGATTTCCCCCCTTACTGTTGGGATCCACCAGCTACATCTTCACACGCAAGGAAGTGCCTGACAGTCGGGACCCACCTGGTCAAAGTGTACGTAGCGTTGTCATTCTGGTCGCGAACGTGTACGTACATACTGGTCGATGTAGAGGCGTGCACGTGTCGTAGTAGAGGCGCACACGTAGCATGTACACGTACGTACATTGGCCAGAGTGCAAGAAAAAAATACGGCCACATACGTACATACGGGCAGGGTCTCGAACGCCTACTCGTGCATACGTACGGCCAGGGCTCGTGTACATGGCTGGGTCAGAACGGAGAAACAACCTCGTCGTCGTGTTCATGGGGAGCCAACCGACTAGGTCGGAACGAAATGCGTCATCGTGTTCATCGGCATGGCTTGGACGGAACAGCCGATGGAAACGAGGCCTGGTGTACCATAGAACGGAGGAAACTGCCTTGTGTTCGACCGGCCATGTTCGAAACGGGATCCTGTTCATCGGGAGGGGTCTGGCGTACCGCAAAACGGAGGAAACAGACCTCCTACGGTCGAAACGGGGGTCCTGTTGATTGGGAGGGGTGTGGCGTTGATATGCCCAAAACGTATCTATAATTTCTGCTTGCTCCATGCCTCTTTTGGGTGATATTGCTATGTTATTTTTACACTTCCATACACTTTTGATCATATTTGGACTAACCTATTAACTCAGTGCACCCCAGTGCCAGTTTCTGTTTTCGGCTGTTTTTGTATTTCAGGTTTTCACATTACGAGAACTGCCAGAAAAAATCCAGAAAAATTATATAAAAAATCAGCGTTCCGGAAGCTTCCATGCGGCCAAAGTAGGGCCAGAGGGGACCCACAGGGGCGCCACAGGGGCTCCAGGCGGCCTGCCCACGCGCCCCCCTGGCCGCGCCGGGGGGGCGCCTGGGCACCCCTGACCCCCTCCGATGCCCCCCTTTGGCATATATTTACACCGTGTCGCGGAAACCCTGATTCCAGACCCCTTTTCTCCAGACGCGATTGCGATCTCCACCGCCATCGCCATCAAGCTTCGGGGGACCAGAATTCCTGCGCCGGCACCCTGCCGGGATGGGGAAGTGCCCCCGGATTCATCTCCATCGACGTTGCTTCCTCCCTCCATGATGCGGGAGTAGTTGCTCCTCGGGGCTGAGGTTCTTACCAGTAGCTATGTGGTCAATTATCTCTCCCATGATGTGATCTTCGTTGTGATCATAGGCTATGTTAATCTAGGGTGATCCCATGATATTTCCCCTTCCTCTATGTATTGGATTGATGTACTCACTTGTCTTTATCTAGTATAATCCCCGAGACCAAGGTGACAGCGGTCTATTGGACATGGATTAGAACAATATTTTCATGAGTGATTTCCTATCTTGTGTGTTGATTGAAGATTGAGAGTCTCTTGGTGCTTGTCTTTGACTATCCTTTAGATATGTTGTGGTGATTGTGGGACTCTCTTTGGATGGCCGCGGTGACATTGGGAAATCCTTAGATTGAGAACTACGAACTTTGAGGTGTGCTTTTGTAGCCCTACATAATTCTCGTCCTCTCTTGACCACGAAGGAATGACCTCCGAGTGCGTCCCCTTTGCATGTTTTATGGGAAATATCATGTGATTCGATTATGTTAATGTTGTTGGGAGTTGCCACTAGTGAAAGTATGAAGCCTAGGCCTTGTTTTCACCATTGCAATACCATTTGTGCTCACGTTTACCACTTGTTTGCTTGCTGCACTTTTTATTACAGATTTATATTACTTTGCTTTGCCACTCCTATCATCCATATTTTACCATCTCTTCACCGAACTAGTGCACCTATACAACTCCTAGTTGTATTAGGTGTGTTTGGGACACAAGAGACTTCTTGTATCTTAGTTGCAGGGTTGCTTGAGAGAGACCATCTTCAACCTCTACTTCCCTGAGTTCGATAAACCTTAGGGCATCCACTTGAGGGAAATTGCTGCTGTCCTACAAACCTCTGCGCTTGGAGGCCCAACATAGTCTACAAGAGTACAAGCGTGTGTAGACATCAAGCTATTTCTGGCACCGTTGCCGGGGAGGTGAGTGCTTGAAGGTATATCTTTAGATCTTGCAATTAAATCTTTTTGTTTCTTGTTTTTATTTCATTAGTTATGCTTATGGACAACCTTGCTATTGGATCGTTGCTTGCGGGAAGACGCCCCACACCTGTGGTGGTTGCTCCTCCCCCTACTGAAATTGTGCCCTATAAAATACCAGCTGGTATTATCGATTATGTTTTGGCTAATCGTTATGCAGGAGACAGACATCCCGGTGAACACTTGCTATATCTGTCATAATTATGTTCATTATTTAAGCTTGCAGGTGTATCAAGGGAATTTGTCATGAGGAAATTGTTCCCCGTATCACTTATAGATAAAGCTTCAGATTGGTATAAGCTTCTCGATAACTCGCACTTGCTTGATTGGCAAGAGCTTATGTCTCTCTTTTATACTAAGTTTTATCCTCTTCATGATGCTTATGTGGGGAGTAAGAGTACCTTTTTGCATGTGGATCATGGTAACAATGCTTTATGTGATGCTTATATTGTTGAGTTTATTCGTGATCCCACTGAAAATTATTATGAGAAGGGAACATACGCTTATAGATATTTCAATAATATTAAGTTCCCTCTCTTTATGTTGAAGGTTTTGAAGCTGCACTTGTTTTGTCTTCCTATGCTTATTGCTTTGTGCTTCAATGAATTATTCTATTGCAATATTCCTATGCATAGGAAGCATGTTAGGCTTAAAATGTGTTTGGTATTTGCTTCTTGATGCTCTCTTTTGTTCTTCAACTCTTATTCCTACGAGAGCATCATTAAAGTCTTATGCCTAGCTTAAAGGCATAAAAGAAAGCGCTTTTGGGAGGCAGCCCACATGAATAAATTTATTTTGCTTTTGTTGTGTCTTGATGTTGTTACTACAGTAGCATCATCATTGTATATTTGCTTTTCAATTTTGTGCCAAGTTTAGTCTCTGATTGCAAGAAAGTTCAAAAGTTGTGACGTGCTGTCCAGGAAACAGATTCTGTCCTTGGATAGAAAAATTCGTATAAAATCACCATATCATCTTTTTGGTCTGAATTTTTTCGACAGCGTGCTCTATATAATTGTCTTTCGTGTTTCTGTTTTGAGTTTTTTGATTAGAGTGGCAGAAGTGCCCCGGAAAAATCATTTACTACCTGCTGTTCTGTTTTTCATAGATTCTGTCCTGTTTTGCCTTTCCTTCATTTTGCAAACCTAGAGCTTGCTTTTTCTTTGCAAAAACCTTTTGGCAATCTTGAGAAACAGTAGAACTTCAAGAATATCTTTATTTCCAGCAAGGAACAATTATTTTATTATGGGTACTAACCTCGCTAATCAGATTATGATGAGTTATGTATGAAGGGAGTTTTCAAGTGTGTGAGGGAAGATGATAAAAAGATTCAGGAGTGTCAAACGCTCAAGCTTGGGGATGCCCCCATGCACCCCCAAGAAATATTCAAGGAGAATCAAGCGTCTAAGCTTGGGGATTCCCCCGTGCATCCCCTTCTCCATCAACATTATCAGTTCGTCCTTCGTTCCACTATATTTTAATCACTTCATGTGTTATGTGCTATGCTTGGAGCGTCTTGTTTTAGTTTTCCTGTTAGTTTTCTTTAGCTTTCATAACGAGTTGGAACTCAGCTTTCTTTATGTGGGAGAGAAACACGCTCCACTTCTACCTAGAACATAACATAGAATTTGCATGTCTATCTTTGCTGTGTGTGTTCTTTGTCTTTTAATAGCTACTATCATGCTTAGCTCTTAACTTTCATGCTTATCTTTTTAAAGAGCTTTTGTTTAGTTGGTTGCTTGAACTCTCTTTAGTTATCATGTTTATCTTATTAAGAGAGTTTGCTTCCGTTGCATTGGTTGATATGTCTATGATAAAGATGCTACGTGCATAATGGCGCTTAGTAGTTCATGTTTTCTTATGGTTAGTCTCAAATAGCTGGGGGGTTCCCAATGTGTTATTGGAGTACCAACATGATTTGTTTGCCTATGATGTGGTATGGTTTAGTAATATCTTCCTTCAAATAATTTATTTTGATTTACTTGGCGTATGCTCACGCATATTTAAGACTGTAAAGAAAGTCTGTCAAGCCTTGATGATCTTTTGTTTCTGAGTAGCGATATAACTTCCATGCCTGATTCAATGTTGCTTTGTCGCTCTGCATGATTATGACCGTCATTGCTCTCTTAGTTGGTCGCTCCCCGTCTTTTGCTAACCTTCGCCTGTACTAAGCGGACTGACTGCTTGTGCATCCACATCCTTTTAATCCAGTTATGCCATATGAGTCCACCATATCTTCCTACATGGTATTTACCTGCCATTCCTAACGGAGACTTGCATGTACCATCTCGAAATTATTCAAAGAAAAAGCATTCCTATTTTGTGCCTCTGTTTTAAGTTCATGAGGAAGTAGTAGTTAATTCATGATCTTTTTAAGTTGGACAAGCTTCACCCCGGGATTACATGTATAATGTGCAAACCCATAATACGAGAAGGAACTGGCATTGAGTGCGCCCGGCTCAAAAAGATAATATAACAAACAAACCCTCCTTCACGCTTTGTTCATGAGAAATCAGAAAACTTTGGCAGTGATAAACAAAGGAGATTAAGAGGATGTGATCGTCCTCATTCGGGAGCCGTTCCTCGAAACTTGTCCATCTCAAGAAGTGATTGAGTTGTCTGCTAGCATTCGTTGACGAAACATGCATGATCTAAAAAAATATTACCTCTGTTTTAAAACCAAGAGCTCTGGTACATGTTTTGTCTTTGTTTCCGACTACGGGTTTTCAACCTTGCCAACAAAAGCCACGGTTCGAGAGTCTCCACCTTCTTTTAAAAGCACCAACTACTGAGAGCATGATTGTCATTCTGAGTGTAATGTGCATTGTCCCAAAGTAGCATTGTCTTGTGCATGATTGTGATATCGTTTATTTTGAAATCATTGTATCTAGTCATCACTTAAACCTTGGAGGTGCCCCTGCATTTATGTTTTGCTTCACTAAAGGGGGCAAGCTAGATATCACTTTATCATATTTGCACATCATGTTCATTACAAATCTATTTGATGTTTCAATATCATATTGTAAAACTTTCAGTTCTTTGTGATTTTCTCATGAGGCAACTTAATTACTATAGATTCATTGTCTCAGTAAGCTTTTGTCATATGACTATGAAAAAGTCCTATATGGTTAATAGCATGTCACCACAGAAATTATTCTTGTTATCATTTACCTACTCGAGGACGAGCAGGAATTAAGCTTGGGGATGTTGATACGTCCAAAACGTATCTATAATTTCTGCTTGCTCCATGCCTCTTTTGGGTGATATTGCTATGTTATTTATACACTTCCATACACTTTTGATCATATTTGGACTAACCTATTAACTCAGTGCACCCCAGTGCCAGTTTCCGTTTTCGGCTGTTTTTGTATTTCAGGTTTTCACATTACGAGAACTGCCAAAAAAATCCAGAAAAATTATATAAAAAATCAGCGTTCCGGAAGCTTCCATGCGGCCAAAGTAGGGCCGGAGGGGACCCACAGGGGCTCCAGGCAGCCTGCCCACGCGCCCCCTGGCCGCGCCGGGGGGGGGGGGCGCCTGGGCACCCCTGACCCCCTCCAATGCCCCCCTTTGGCATATATTTACACCGTGTCGCGGAAACCCTGATTCCAGACCCCTTTTCTCCAGACGCGATTCCGATCTCCGCCGCCATTGCCATCAAGCTTCGGGGGACCAGAATTCCGGCACCGACACCCTGCCGGGACGGGGAAGTGCCTCTGGATTCATCTCCATCAACGTTGCTTCCTCCCTCCATGATGCGGGAGTAGTTCCTCCTCGGGGCTGAGGTTCTTACCAGTAGCTATGTGGTCAATTCTCTCTCCCATGATGTGATCTTCGTTGTGATCATAGGCTATGTTAATCTAGGGTGATCCCATGATATTTCCCCTTCCTCTATGTATTGGATTGATGTACTCACTTGTCTTTATCTAGTATAATCCCCGAGACCAAGGTGACAGCGGTCTATTGAACATGGATTAGAACAATATTTTCATGAGTGATTTCCTCTCTTGTGTGTTGATTGAAGATTGAGAGTCTCTTGGTGCTTGTATTTGACTATCCTTTAGATATGTTGTGGTGATTGTGGGACTCTCTTTGGATGGCCGCGGTGACATTGGGAAATCCTTAGATTGAGAACTACGAACTTTGAGGTGTGCTTTTGTAGCCCTACATAATTCTCGTCCTCTCTTGACCACGAAGGAATGACCTCCGAGTGCGTCCCCTTTGCATGTTTTATGGGAAATATCATGTGATTCGATTATGTTAATGTTGTTGGGAGTTGCCACTAGTGAAAGTATGAAGCCTAGGCCTTGTTTTCACCATTGCAATACGATTTGTGCTCACGTTTACCACTTGTTTGCTTGCTGCACTTTTTATTACAGATTTATATTACTTTGCTTTGCCACTCCTATCATCCATATTTTACCATCTCTTCGCCGAACTAGTGCACCTATACAACTCCTAGTTGTATTAGGTGTGTTGGGGACACAAGAGACTTCTTGTATCTTAGTTGCAGGGTTGCTTGAGAGAGACCATCTTCAACCTCTACTTCCCTGAGTTCGATAAACCTTAGGTCATCCACTTGAGGGAAATTGTTGCTGTCCTACAAACCTCTGTGCTTGGAGGCCCAACATAGTCTACAAGAGTAGAAGCGTGTGTAGACATCAGGCGTACCGCAAAACAGAGAAAACAGACTTGTGTTGGAGCGCTACGGTCGAAACAGGGGTCCTATTCATCGGGAGGGGTGTGGCATACCGCAAAACGAAGGAAACGGACTTGTGTTGGAGCGCTACGATCAAAACGGGGGTCCTGTTCATTGGGAGGGGTGTGGTGTACCACAAAACGGGACTCCATGGGATACTGTTCATCGCCACCTTCGACCCCCTCCAGCCTCCACGGGCTACTGTTCATCCGCCGTCGACCTCCTCCAGCATCCACCTACGACTGTTCAGCCTCCACCGTGCTCTACACTCCACCAGCTACTGTTCAACCAGCCCTCTCCACGGGCTCCTGTTCAACCACCCCTCCATGGGCTACTGTTCATCCAGCCCTCCACCGTCTACTGTTCATGCAGCCCTCCACGGGGTGGTCTTGTTCATGCAGCTCTCCACGGGGTCCTGTTCATGCAGCCCCAACCGGCTCAATCGAATGGGGTCCTGTTCATACAGAGGCAACACCACGGGGTCCTGTTCTGCCACCCCCACCGGGAACTGTTCATCCAAACCCCCCAGCAACGCTCACTGTTCATGAAGAGGCAGCATCGATCAGCTTCAGTTAGCAGCAGTAGCGAAGGAATCGCTTGATCGGGTTCAGTTAACAGCCATCGATTGATCGCTCGGGTTCAGTAACGCGTAGCCTGCAGTGCAATCAGACGGGTTCAGTTAGATCCCAACGCCTCACTCGGGTTCAGTTTGAGCCCAACGCCTCGCACCCACGCGCGTGCGTGTACGAGAGAAACGCGCATCGCTCGGCCCCGACCACCCACCGTAACCGGGAACACCCTGATATTTTCTTCGCCCTCACTTCTACCATAGTTTTTCCGTCATGGACGGCCCAAAGAATGTCATGCAGCTGCGTCTCCGGCCCGCTCATGATGAAAAGCCCATTTTCTGTCATGATTTTTTGTCATAGAAGTAGGACCCCACTGATACGTCTCCAACGTATCTATAATTTTTTATTGTTCCATGCTATTATTTATGAAGTCTTGGATGTTTAATGGGCTTTATCATACACTTTTATATCATTTTTGGGACTAACCTACTAACCCAAAGACCCTGTCCAGGTTGCTGTTTTTGCCTTTTTTTGGGTTTCGCAGAAAAAGAATATCAAACGGAGTCCAAACGGAATGAAATCTTCGCGAGAGATATTTTTGGAGAAAATCATGCCCGGAACTTGAGAACCATGTCAGAAGAGCCACGAGGGGCCCACGAGGGTGGGGGCGTGCCCCCCTTCCCAGGGCACGCCCCCTGCCTTGTGGGGCCCCCGTGACTACCCCTCCTTCCTCCTTCCTCCTATATAAGTCTACGTACCCCAAAACCTCCATGGACAGAGAGAAAACCCTAATTCCACCGCCGTACCATCTGTTCCCGTGGAGATCCCATCTTAGAGCCTATTCCGGAGCTCCACCGGAGGGGGATCCATCACGGAGCTCTTCATCATCATCATCATCATCGCCCTCAGCATGAGTTGTGAGTAGTTTACTACAGACCTTCGGGTCCATAGCTAGTATAGATGGCTTCTTCTCTCTCTCTAGATCTCAATACAAAGTTCTCCTTGGTCGTCGAGGAGATCTGTTTGATGTAATCTCTTTTTGCGGTGTGTTTGTCGAGATTCGATGAATTGTGAGTTTATGATCAAGGTTATCTATGAAAGATATTTGGTTCTTCTCTGAACTTTTTATGTGTGCTCATAATATCCTTGCAAGTCTCTTCGAATTATTGGTTTTGTTTGCCCCACTAGATCTATAGTTCTTGCAATGGGATAAGTGCTTGGCTTTGGGTTCAATCTTACGGTGTCCTTTCCTAGTGACAGTAGGGGCAGCAAGGCACGTATTGTATTGTTGCCATCGAGGATAAAAAGATGGGGTTTATATCATATTGCTTGAGTTTATCCCTCTACGTCATGTCATCTTGCTTAAGGCATTACTCTGTTCTTATGAACTCAATACACTAGATGCATGCTGAATAGCGGCCGATGTGTGGAGTAATAGTAGTAGATGCATAATCATTTCGGTCTACTTGTCTCGGACGTGATGCCTATATACAATGATCATGCCTAGATAGTCTCATAATTATTTGCTTTTCTATCAATTGCTCGACAGTAATTTGTTTAACCGCCGTAGAATATCGCTATCATGAGAGAAGCCACTAGAGAAAACTATGGCCCCCGGGTCTATTCTCAACATATCAATCTACATCTAGTTTACTTTTATCGCTTTTATGTGCTGTTCTTATAAACCAAAATTACCAAAAATATAAACTATCATCTCTATCAGATCTCACTTTCGTAAGTGATCATAAAGGGATTGACAACCCCTTATCGCGTTGGCTGCGAAGTTCTTATTTGTTTGTGCAGGTGCGAGGGACTGGCGCGTGGTCTCCTACTGGATTGATACCTTGGTTCTAAAAAACCGAGGGAAATACTTACGCTACTGTGCTGCATCTCCCTTTCCTCTTCGAGGGAATACAACGCAAGCTCGAGAATTAGCACCCACCACATCTATGATGATACCGTGGTTTGTCACAGTTATTGTAATAGAAGTGTCATAAGTATGACGAAAAAAGTTTCTTTCGGCCCAAAATGTTACGGATGTGTCTTTTTTTGTAGTGGGTCGCCACCCCATCGTCGGCCGCCGTGGCCGCCAGCCCACCGTCGACCACCGGGTCATCACCCGCTCCGCCACCGCCGCCCGAAGGCGGGAGACAGAGGTGGATGCCCGCACATGCGTCTGCGACCTTGCGCGCTACAACGAGTTCCTGCGGGAGGAGGAGGAGCGCCTCGTAGAGTATGCAAAGAGCCTTACCGCCGCAGTGGCCATGGCACACGCCACCTCAGAGGCGAGGAATCAAGAGATCTACGAGGAGAACCACCGCTTGGAGAGGGGTCGTCTGGAGCGGCAGAGGGTGTCCAAGGTGAGCGTCATTGAAGCTGCAGCAGCGGCATGCACCGTATTGCAGTTGTCCAGCTCGTCGGTAGGCTCCTCCTCTGCCTCTCACTAAGCATGCTCGATAGAGGAGAGGCAGACGGAATTTGTACAAAGCCCCTCCGTAGTAGTAGTAGTAGTAGTATTTAGGGGCAATTTTGTTCAATTCATTTGACTATAGATGTGGTGGAACTCTACAACGTACTTAAAATTAGCTAGTATATATAGTTGAACTAGCTATTTCAGTACGTGATTGGCAACAATTTGGTGAAAAGTTTGGTCGGTTCAGCTATCGAGTTGAACTGTTTGTATAAATTAAGAACGACTGCTTAATCTATGAATGAAATCTATGCTTAATTACTAAATTTTAGTTGCAAAAATTAGATTCTGCTAGTGATTTTTAGGACAGATCGCAGTGTTACAAGGTTGACAAATGGCAATGTTACTAAATCAACAAATATCAAGCTTTCCAGTTTGACAAATGGCAACATACCCAATATGACAGATGCAAATCTTACCAAATTGTATGTAAGTGGTTGCACACGAGTCATCCAAAGGAACCATTTGTGTTGAAGAGATGCCCAAATCTTTCTCTCACTTTGTATACAGTGTTCTATCTAAAACGTTTGCAATCAAGAGCCGCAAAAATCCTACTCGGCACATTTCAGACGAGTTTTGGATTTATATTTGAATTTAAAAATAAAGTACCTCAACGTTTTGTGAGCAATCAACGATGCCTTGGTGTTTGAAATTCATTCCCATTTCTTGTATGGGACCCAAGCATGCACCCAAGGACATATATTTAATTTTTCAACCAATTTATATGCACTTGAGCATGTGCATGTAGTTCAAATTTGAATTATGCACATAAATGCATTAAAAACTCAGTTAATGCATAAAAATGTCCAAACGAACCTCGAAAAATCACAAAAATTGACACAACGCTCATGTTGTTCTATGTTGATACAAGAATAGTTTTGAAAGCAATAAGAGGCAATGGATATCGTTTCATCCCCAAAGGTGGGATGTTCCCTACCGAAACCATCATGCTTGTTGTGAGAAGTTCCGGTTTGTGAGAAGCATATACCCAAACCTGCCCCAAATGGGATAATTTTCTTACCACGGCATGTTGATACCGCTCCATGATAGCATGCTAAGTTTCATGAATTTTAGACGAGTTTTAGATTTACCAGAATTTAAAAATAAAGTATCTCAACGTTTTGCCGGCAATCAACGGTGCCCTGGTGGTTGAAATTCATTCCCATTTCTTGCATGGGACCTAAGCATGGAACCAAGAACACATATTTGAATCTTCAACCAATTTATATGCAGTAGAGCTTGTTCATGTAGTTGAAATTTGAATTACGCACATAAATGAATTAAAAACTCAATTAATGCATGAAAATGTCCAAAGGAACCCCAAAAAATCACAAAATTAACACAACACTCCTGTTGTTCTATGTTGACACGAGAAATCTTTTGAAAGCAATAAGAGGCAATGGATATTATTTCGTCCCCAAAGGTGGGACATTCCCTACCGAAACCATCATGCTTGTTGTGAGAAGCTTCGGTTTGTGACAAACATATACCCAAACCTACCCCAAATGGGACACAAAATTTACCACAACATGTTGATGTCGCTCCATGATAGCATGCCAAGTTTCATGAATTTCAGACGAGTTTTGGATCTACTAGAATTTAAAAATAAAGTATCTCAACGTTTTGCCGGCAATCAACGACGCCCTCATTTTTGAAATTCATTCCCATTTCTTGCATGTGACCTAAGCATGCAACCAAGAACACATATTTGAAATTTCAACCAATTTATATGCAGTAGAGCTTGTGCATGTAGTTCAAATTTGAATTATGCACATAAATGCATTGAAAACTCAATTAAGTATAAAAAATGTCCAAAGTAACCCCGAAAAAAATGACTCATCATTCCTATTGTTCTATGTTGACACGAGAATTTTTTTGAAAGCAATAAGAGGCAATGGATGTCATTTCGTCCCCAAAGGTTGGACATTCCCTACCGAAACCATCATGCTTGTTGTGTGAAGCTCCCGTTTTTAAGAAGCATATACCCAAACCTACCCCAAATGGGACAAATTTTTTACCACGGCATGTTGATGCCGCTCCATGATAGCATGCCAAGTTTCATGAATTTTAGATGATTCTTGGATTTACTAGAATTCAAAAATAAAGCATCCCAACGTTTTGCCGACAATCAACGGTGCCCTGGTGTTTGAAATTCATTTCCATTTCTTGCATGGGACCTAAGCATGCAACCAAGACCACATATTTGAATTTTCAAACAACTTATATGCAGTAGAGCTTGTGCATATAGTTCAAATTTGAATTATGCACAGAAATGCATTGAAAACTCAATTAATACATAAAAGTGTCCAAAGGAACCCCAAAAAATCAAAAAATTAACACAACACTCCTATTGTTCTATGTTGACACAAGATTTTTTCTGAAACCAATAAGAGGCAATGGATATCGTTTCGTCCCCAAAGGTTGGACGTTCCCTACCGAAACTATCATGCTTGTTGTGAGAAGCTCCGGTTTGTGAGAAGTATATACCCAAACCTGCCCCAAATGGGACAAATTTTTTACCATGGCATGTTGATGCCGCTCCATGATAGCATGCCAAGTTCCGTGAATTTTAGACGAGTTTTAGATTTACTACAATTTAAAAATAAAGTATCCCAACGTTTTGCAAGCAATCAACGGTGCCCTGGTGTTTGAAATTCATTCCCATTTCTTTCATGGGATCTAAATGCTATCTATCTGAGTCTAGTGATGATGAATCTGGTGATGAATTTGGACCCACCTATACCAAACTTGCTTCCCTTGCCACTAAACAACAAAGAGATTTGGAAAAAGCTCATAATATGCTTAATGAGAGCGATGATATGTTAGGTGAAGAAATGGATCGATCTAAAATCTTGACTGAAAATCTTCAGAAACTTCCGTCCAAGTATAACCTTCAGGATAATCATAACACTGTTTGATCTGATAATGAGACGCTTTCCTATGAATTTCTTCAAAGAAAGCAAGATCTTGAGAAGCCAAGGGAGAGTTATGAAGATCTTCAGAAGGAACGCGATTCATTGCTTGCTCAACAGATCAGCGCTGCTTAGGAGGAATTTATTCCACCATGTCTTAAATGCATTGAACATGGAACTGCAAATTCTTCACCTGAATGTTAAAATGCTTCTGCTTTTACAAATTCTTCAACTATTTATGTGGTGACAATTTTCTCAACTTAGGAAAACGCCGATGCTACTGACGAAAATGTAGGGTTGAAGGAATTGTATGTGACAGGCATGTACAAAAGCCTCAAAGGTCATCAGACTCTTTGTGATGTGCTTAAAAAGCAGATTCTGAACATGAACCCTAGGAAAGAGGGTATTGCCTTTGAGAGAAAACTCAATGTTGATGGGACCTACTAGAAACCTGAGCAGTATCCCAAAACCTCGTGGGTTGCTGCAAAAGGACCTCCCGTAGATCCATCTACCTTATCTAGCTTTACCTGTGAATCTTCATATTCTTCTGTTGAGTCATTTGACTCCAACTATAATCTGTTTAAAATCAGAATGGCGAAGTATTTGCTAGATATGTTGGAACTAACTATAGGAATGGTTCCCCTATGAAGAAAATATGGGTCCCTAAGAGGCACCTTGAAAATCTTCAAGTGAATGTCCTCATGACACCTCCTGTGAAGAACATGAACCCTAGATCAAAATTTTCATATGGAACAAAATCTTCATATGGATCCAAATCCTCATATGGACCAAATTCTACGAGAGGATCAAATTCCTCATATGATCATCATCGTGCTAACACATCTCTTTCGCAGGGAAAGAAGGATTATGAATATGTGCATTATTCTTCAAATCATTATGTTTATAAGTCCTCGAAGAATTTCTCTGCTTACTCATATTCATACTCTAACCCCTCTCCTGTGAAACGAAGTGAACTTGCTTCAATGGCACCATTCTCAATTGGTGCTCGTCGAATGATGAACTCTTTGCCACCCCTCCAGATGTGGGTGGTGAAGAAAAATAACTAATTTTTTATGCAGGGTCAGGTCTCCAGACGAACTTAAATGCCTGAAGAATTTGCTAGAGACCTGAAATTGCTTGAAAGGACGCAAGCTAATCATGCAGAAATGATTCATTCATTTCTCACGTCCTCATTCTTCATATATTGCTCTTATTGATGAAATTCATTCTGATGAAATTGATGTCATATTCTTCACGATGAAGCATATGAGTTGTAAGATGTACTAATTCTTCTACAGGATGACTCTCTCAAAGCTACAGAGTGGGTCCAGGACAGTGGATGCACAAATCACATGGCCGGTGACAAGAACCTACTGATGGACTCTGCTCTATCTCCATCTCACCTGAAGCATAATACTTACGATGACAAAGGAAAAAGCAAGGTATTGGGTCTAGGTAAGGTTGCTATCTCAAAAGATCGACACATGGACAAAGTCATGCTTGATGAGTCTCTTGGATTCAACCCCATGTCTCTCTCAATGCTTTGTGATCTTGATATGGTTGTTGTCTTTGGAAAATATTGCTGTGTTGTAGTTTTAGATCCGACAATTCCAAAGTCTTCGAAGGCTTTAGGAGAGGAGACCTGTATATTGTTGATTACTCTACAGGACCATAACCTGCCACATGTCTACTTGCAAAAGCTTCAGAAGGATGGCTATGGCATCGACGACTCGGTCATGCTGGCATGAGGAACTTGCACACGCTTGTGAAGGAGAAGCATATCCTTGGAATTGAGGGTGTCAAATTACTCAAAGATCATCTTTGTGGGGCTTGCGAAGCTGGAAATATGACCAAATCCAAGCATCCCTCAAAGACTATCATCACTACCACTCGTCCTTTTGAATTGCTTCACATGGACCTCTTCAGCCCTACACATTACTCTGCATTCACAAATGCAACATCTCTTTACGGCTTTGCCATTGTTGATGACTATTCTCGTTATACATGGGTGCATATCATCACATTTAAGCATGAAGTGCAGGAAATCTTCAAGCGATTTTCCTCAAGGGCCTCGACGAATTTCGATGTGAAGATCAAGCATATCTGGAGTGACTATGGGACCGAGTTCAAGAACACTAGTCTTGATGACTATCTTGATGAACTTGGTATTACTCATGAGCTATCAGCCCCAGACACTCCCCACAAAACGGTGTTGTGGAGCGCAAGAATATGACTCTTGTTGAGATGGCTCGCACTATGCTTGATGAATACAAGACGCCTCTTCGGTTCTGGCCTGAGGCTATCAACACTACGTGCCACATCATCAACAGGGTATATCTTCACAAACTCCTCAAGAAAAACTCATATGAACTACTCACCAAGAAGAAACCCAATGTGAGTTATCTCAAAGTCTTCGGTGCTAAATGCTGGGTTAGAGATCCTCATCTCAATTCTAAATTTGCACCGAAAGCACTTGAAGGTTTTATGCTTGGTTACGGAAAGGACTCGCACATTGTAATGCCCAGGATGGGACTATACCTCCTACGTGTTGAGGCACGACTTAAAGGTATAAGCCCATTCTGGAATGATCTCAAGTTTGGTATCTTTGCACGACTCATGTAAAAGAGGGATTAAATTGCAAAAGGAGATAGTTGGCTTACACTCGCCACTTCACACAATACATTACATAAGCAAAACATCATTCAAAACATCACAACCCGACTACGGGCGAAGATCCAAAAGAAAGATACCAAAACAACATAAAGCCACAGGTCCGAATCGCCCCTAGTAGAAACCACTACTGATCGTCGAAAACGTCACAAGCATACGGCCACTCTCTTCATCGAGCTTCCAGTGAAGTACTTGAACTAGCTCCTGCATCATTCTTGGATGAACCTGCATCTGCTGTTATAGTATCTGTGAGCCACGAGGAATCAGCAATCCCATAACCATGGGTATCAAGACTAGCAAAGCTTTATGGGTAGGAAGAGGTAAAGTGGTGAGGTTGCAGCAACGGCTAAGCATAATGTGGTGGCTAGCTTACGAGTACAAGAATAAGATGAGCATCTACGCAAACGGTCGCAAACTAGTAGTGATCGCTAAAGATCCTAAACTACATACGAATCAAACATAATCCCACCGTGTTCTCTTCTCAAAGTGAAAAAGAGACAGTCACGGTTACTCACACGGTTGTGTGTTTTACTTCGGATCCTCTGTCAAGTTTTCTACAACCGGACATTAACAAATTCCAATCTGCCACATAACCGCGGGCACGGCTTTCGAAAGATTATAACCCTGCAGAGGTGTCCCAACTTAGCCCATCACAAGCTCTCACGATTAGCTGAAGTGATAAATATAATATCTTATCTTAGGGAAAACCGATCAGGCTCGGCATCCCGGTGCACAAGGCATTTCCACAATGGTAAAACAAGTCCAGCAAGACCTCCCGGCGTGCCGACACCCTGATAGTAGCCGCACGTATCTCGTCTCAGGCCACGACGGGATGAGCGCTACGTACAGTAACCGAAGACCCCAGATAACTGGGTGGCACCGCAAGTGGCTCTAGTTTGGGACCAACACCATCAGCACTGCCCCCCCCTGTTATGTAGAATTTAGAACCCGGGGACGCGACCCCCTATGCAAATTTAATTAATTAATTAAGTTGTTATTATGAGGCAAATTAAAAACAATGTTGGGCCTTGCTGGAGGAGTTTTATTCAAAGTCGAACTGTCAAGGGGTCCCCATCCACCCATCGTGTAAGGAACACAAAATCAAGGAACATAATGCCGGTTTATCGGCGCCTAAGGTGGCATGAGTGGAACAAAACACCGAGCAAAAGGCCAAGCCTTCCACCCATGCCCAGTATATAGGTGTGTTAATAATAATAATAGATATTGTGATATTCCCAAAGCATCAGGTTCCAACATGGAACAATCTTCATCTTCACCTGCAACTAACAACGCTATAAGAGGGGCTGAGAAAGCGGGTAACATAGCCAAACAGTGGTTTGCTAGGAAGGTTTCAAGGTTAGAGGTTTCATGGCAACAAGGAGAGGCTGACATAAAAGATGGGTAGCGCGACATGTAACGATAGCATCGAGACAACTAAGCTTGGCAATGCTAGTAAAGGTATCCAAGGGTATGCTTATCTTGCCTGGGATTCCTCAAGGAAGAAGAACAAGTCCATGAAGTAGACGGAGCAACATAGTCGAGCGAATCCTCACAACTCTGGAACGAAACCGAAGCTAACGAGGGAAGCAAACCGGAAAGAAACAAGCAACACGGTAAACACACAAGTATAAACATGGCATACTATGCACATCCAAGTATGATGCATGTCCGGTTTAATTATGCATGGCATGGCAGAGTGCAAAAACAACACTACAAGTTAAGTGGAGCTCAATATGCAACGAGTTGCATATTGACGAAACACCACATTTATTTATTTAGTGATTTTTGTTTATTTACAAGACAAGATTAAATGTTTGTTAACATGGCAAGAGGTGAAGCAAAAGTAAATTACAATATTTGGGCATTTTAAATGAGGCCGGAAATAACAACAACAAATCCGGAAAATCGCCATGTGCATGTTTAGCAATTATTAAAGCAGCAACAATTCACACATTTTAAATGTTGTTAACATGATGCGGATGACATTATCAAGTTTATGCAATTTTTATTAAAAGTTGACATGAAGATGATAAGGAGTATTTGTCACCGTGGTGGAAGGAAAGGGTGCCACGGCAACGATCTGAAATGATGCCACACAACATATCGGTTCCGGTAACTCATCAAGAGATCGGTGCAAAAGAAAGGTGACGTGAGCGAGTCAAGAAGAAAGGTGGGGTGATCCCGTCACCGGGTTCCCACGAGTCGGCGACGAGGCAACCGAGGAGCATGACAAAAAACGAAACGGACATAGAGCACACAAGGGCAAACATCTCATACAACACAAGCATTCCACGGGTCATCGTCTCGGGGTTATACCTTCGAAGCGTTCGTTTCGGGGCGGTTTGAGGTCGTAGAGGAAGTAGTTGTACACAGGGTCGTCGTGGAACACGTTCGTAGAGGGAAGTAGTCGTTCCGTTCGTCGAGGAAGTAGTGGTACATAATCATCGGTAGGGGTACACGGCGATGGTAGTCGAACTTGAAGGTCAACGGCGTCGTGGTACTTGGGGGTCCTCGTTCTTGCGACGGTAGTTGTACACGGGATCTCCATGTGTAGTCGTACTCGGTCCTCGGGGCACCGGAGAGGGACTTGACGGTTCAAAACGTTCGTCGTGGTACTTGGCGTCTGTGGGTCTTGGCGATGGTAGACGTTCTCGTTACGTAGATGTACACACTTCCTTAGAGGTACTTGACATAAATCTGCAACTATGGAACTTGTTGCTGCTCCCCGGGTTCGAACAGAGGCGAAGAAGGTTCCGGTGGCCGCGGCACTGGCCACCTGAGGAGGAGGCTGCAGGGGAAACGCCGTCGAGGTAGTCGATCCAGGGGCCGATGGACGGAGGTCGGGCTTGGGGCAGCCATCGTAGGCGCTGTCGGGACGAGGACGGGCGCCCGGCGGCCGTCGCTGAGGCATGTGGAGGAGGCGCGCGGAGGCGTCGGGGCCGAGGCTGTAGGGGTCTCGGCGGCGAGGACGGAGACGGAGGGCGCGCTGGAGACAATGGCACGGAGAGCTACGGTGCCGAGGTCGATGGGGAGGCGCTGGCTGATCGGGAGGATCCAGGGAGGAGAGGCGCAGCGGCTCATGCCTGGCGATGCGGGGCGGCCTTAGCGCTGGCTGGGGCGGGCCGGCTCTGGAAGGGCGCGTCCCAGGCGCTCGGGGAGGCGCACGCAGGAGGGGAAGGTGGCCGGCGCGAGGTCGACCGAGGACGAGGCCTTGCGGCGCTCGGGAGAGAAAAGGAGGAGCGATGCGGGAGAGGGAGCGGCGCTGAGGGAAGAAAAGATCGAGGGGACGGGAGGCGAGATGGATCGGGACTCCTCCCTGGTGGCGCGAGCAGGGAGATGGGAAGGATCGAGGGAACGGTGCGCTAGGGTTACGAAGGGAAAATCGGGCCGTGGCCTCTTCTGATGGGCCTGGCAGCTGGGAGGCTGAAGCCCATATGGCCTAGGAGGGAGGAAAAAAAATGGCTGGGCCTCTCTCTCCCTCTGGCTTTTCTCCTTCTTTGTTTTTAACAGAAAAAAAACAGAAGACAAACCAAAGAGCGATAGAGGAAGAATTTAAATAGAGGAAGGTGAAAAAATATTTATGAGGTCCAGTAATTATGCTCTCGTTAAAACAAATGGTTTGGGAGAACTTTTGAGGAAGAAAAATATCACAAGTTTGAATTTAATTCAAACTTGAGACATTTTAAAACCCAACCAAAACCTCTTCAAACGAGCTGGAAATTGGCAGAGAGGGTTTAGGCATGGTGAACTAGCATCAGAAAAAGGAAGAACATTAGATTGGTGCCGGGAATAAAAATGCCACAATTTAAATGGACCAACGAAGAAGGAGAAGAAGATGATCAAGCAAGGTTTTGGGAGTCAAAACTTGGAGTGAAAAAGGCATGGGGAATATTTGCAAGTGTGCTGGTTAATTCCAAACAAATGGAATATTTAATATAGCTCCCTAATAACATTGAGAGGCTTTTATATGTTATAAAGAGAAGTCACACTTCCCTCGATTTAAATGGACCGAAGGTCCACACAATTTATTTAAGTTGAGATGCAAAATATTAATGACATGATGGCATGATGACATGATGCAAAGTAAAATAAATAACACAAGCGCAAAAGAAACACACGGGAGAACCCGAAACATCTGAATCTTCTGGGACGTCGGTCTTCGGGCGTCACAACTCTCCCACACTAACAGAGGATCTCGACCCGAGATCCTAGAGATGGCACCGGATAAAAACGGAAGAGGAAGAGGTAAAACAAAGTTGCTTCTTTGACAGACGAGTGAAACCAAAGAACCTTGAGAGGTTAAACAAGGTGAATAAAGAATACAATGGAGATGAATAAAGATGAAAACACTTCGTTACAAAAGAGGAACAAGGAGCATTATGACAACCTTGCAGGTTGAAAGACATGAAACAAGAGCTCACGGATGACGAAAGAATTTCAAAACCACTCCGGTTAACCAAGGTTGAGAAGGAATAAGAACGAAATAATCTGGACAGCACTCTGTCTGAAAATCAAAGGAATTGAACAAGAACTTTGGAAGATTGGATGATACTTGAGGAAATCAACAACACATTGCCTCCGAAACAATTGAAAGAATGGCACAAGAGGTAAGAAGGATTCAGACAGCACTCTGGTTGAAAACAGAGGAAAACTAGATAAGATGACGGAACTAGAATGGAGGTCACGACAATCCTGTTAAATGATAAGCAAGGGAAAGAACATGATCTCGATAAAACGAGATGATGGTTTGGGGAAAGCAACATCACAAAGCCTCCGGAATGAAAGAATAGCATATAGATCGACGAAAGAAATGAATGGAGAAGAAAAATGACAACTTCTCCCACAAATGAATTAGGAAATCCTCCTTACAAAGAAGGGCTAAATGGGGTTGACGGAAAAAATCAACACAAAATGAATAAGCTTGATGTGGGCTTATGGAAAACATCTTAAAACTAAGAGGTGACAACCAGCCATTACGAAAACATTTGATTGGATTGAGGTCAACAAGGAGGCGATAAACTTATTTCACCGGAATGATAAATGAAGAACTTGGGTCATTTATAAACACCATAATAGCAACAATTCTCAAGGAAAGGCTTTAGGTGAAATATAACCCAAATCACTCCAACAGATAAAAATGAGGGGTTGAAGGATCTCCTAAAGAGAAAGAAATGATGGTTTTAATTATCTCATTCTTGATAACTCGTGAATCATGAAACATGAAGGAATTGTCAAGAATGACATAACACCATCTGAAAAGATAAGGAAGAAAGGATTGCAATTGGAAAGCATGATGAAGAATGCTTGAGCTCCAACAAGAATCTTGATGAAGACTTCAAGGATGAATTCAATCTTGATGGACCACCATGAAAACTCCGGTAATGGAAGCATGAGAAGTGAAAGATGAAAAGAATAAGATTCAAGGCCTGTAATGAATTAGATGGAGCTTTGCAATGATATAATTGAAATAACTTGAAGCTCCGGAAAACAAGATGAACAACTTAGAACCGAGAATATGATATGATGAACAAGCTCCGGAAAAAGAGATTAAACACTTGGAAGAAACTAGACTAAGATTTATTTTATGCATATCCTTCACCAATTTAAATTGATGACAACCAAAGGATTTGGCATACTACTTATTCTCGTTGCAAAGAATTAAAGAGAGATCTAGTACAAGCTTGGGTAAATCTTCAACGAACCACCAGTAGGATTGTGAAAAAACAAATGAAATGATATGATAACAACGGAAGAGTAATCTTGAATGAACCAGCGTAAAAAATATGGAGACGAACGAAGAGACATCAATGAAGAATATTTGGAGGACAAAGTTGAAAACTGAGAACGAAGAAATATTCTGAATTGATGGCCTTCGGAGGATCACAAAGAAAAGAATTCATGAAATGCTTCGGATGGTATAAAAGAATTCCTCACAAACGAAACAATAATGAGAATGGCATGAAGCTAGAACCATGAATCTTCAAGAAGACGGGCCAAGATTTAAGAGAAACACTTCTCCGGTCTCCAAATGTTGAGAATGAAGACGAGAAATGCCATAAGAATTTCGAGATACTCCGGACGAATGACAAGAGGAAGGTAGAGCTAAAGATGGAAATAATTGAAAACAAGCTTGGAGAAGACATGTGACTGATGGAACTCATTCTTACGTCACACTTTGAAAAGAATTTGAGTATAACTCCAGAAAAATTAGAAGAGTCAGGTAAGATCCTGGAGAAAGACCTGTGGGTTAGGGCCCACTAAAGAAATCGCCGTTGGAAAAGATTGCTTAAGAGATATTGCACCGGTTGAATTAAATGGCTTGAATAAGATGATAATCCTCAAAATAGCTTGAACGGATTAAGAATGGAATTATGAATCTTCTGAGATACCTTGAACACTCCGGATATGAATAGCAAGAGGAGAATGATTAATTGGTGCACCGGAATAAGAAAGCATTGTGAAATGAGGAAAAGGATAAGATCAACACCGAAATCTTGAATTACATCCACCGGCAGAATTTGAGAACAAAAGAATGATGGGTTTGAAGCTCTTGAGCATCTTCACGATAATTCACCGGATAAGAACATAGAAGGAAAAAAATGAAGAAATATCACATGAATAAAGTGGATATTTCATTTGAGAATTTCTGGCTCAATAAGAAAAGGGTGGGAGGGTGGGGAAAACAAAGACAACTAGAGACGAACAAAATGGACACCTGTTGAAAAGAATTTAACATGACCATCTTGATGATTAAGAAGGACTAGCACTCCCATAGAAATATGAGAATACCGATTAGGAAAGGTATGGAATCAACATTTACATCGAAGCAACTCGAATACCAGAATCAAAACAACGGATCGATATGTTGCAACATAATCTGCACAATATCATTCGAACAGAGGATTGAACGAATGAATTCCGCAGGTACATCAACTTGACGAGAAGCCACTTGGAGAAGAAAAGGTAAAAAAAAAGCAACAAGGATCAGATAGAACAAATACAAGATAGAAGCTTCGTCCCACATATTCGTGCTGAAAGCTCATGGAACGTGTTACAAAAGGGTTTTGCAATCCCCGGATCAGCATAGCCAAGGACCCTTTAAGATGCAACTCCCGATCGGAACAAGCCCATAAAACCACTTCACTCAATGTAGAACCCCGAACTCCATATCATGCATTCGTTGAAAGAATGCCTAGAACTACTAGATGAACCCACCTATTAATTTCCGAAAGTTTCTAGTTATGCAATCAGGTGTTGGGGATACAGGGGAAGCATCACGCACTCAACTCTAATCCTACATCCAGCTGTATCCATCCTTCAACACATAACCAGTCTTTCTCGGAAACCGTTTACCTCGGACCATAGAAACGCATCCACTATACAAGCTATGGTAATACTCCCGAACTACCTCTCCAGTACTGGGTGATGTCGGGGCTATCTTGCCACTAACCGCATAGGAGAGTTTTCGATGTCGGCCGTCTTAAGTATTCCAGAACTGATGCGATATATTTGTGATGACAACACCTCGGAGCTTAACTCCCCGGGACACTGCCACAACCCCTAATGACAGGAGGCATCGAGAACAATGTTCTCGTCACAAAGACATCGGAACAATCCAAACAATACCCGCGTGATCCTAAAAAAAATTTGTGCAATTTTTGAGAGTAGAAGAGGCAAAAGTAATCGTCAGGAGTCCTTACAAGAGTGAAAAGAGATGGGTAGGACTCAAAACATTTTCAAGTGTGTGCCTAGACTCAACCGTCAACGATTTGATCAATCAGTGGGGGCTTCTAGGTCGGAGAAGGCTCTGAATACCAACTTGTAATGCCCAGGATGGGACTATACCTCCTACGTGTCGAGGCATGACTTAAAGGTATAAGACCATTCTGGAATGATCTCAAGTTTGGTATCTTTGCACGACTCATGTAAAAGAGGGATTAAATTGCAAAAGGAGATAGTTGGCTTACACTCGCCACTTCACACAATACATTACATAAGCAAAACATCATTCAAAACATCACAACCCGACTACGGGCGAAGATCCAAAAGAAATATACCAAAACAACATAAAGCCACAGGTCCGAATCGCCCCTAGTAGAAACCACTACTGATCGTCGAAAACGTCACAAGCATACGGCCACTCTCTTCATCGAGCTCCCAGTGAAGTACTTGAACCAGCTCCTGCATCATTCTCGACTAAACCTGCATCTGGTGTTGTAGTATATGTGAGCCACGAGGACTCAGCAATCCCATAACCATGGGTATCAATACTAGCAAAGCTTTATGGGTAGGAAGAGGTAAAGTGGTGAGGTTGCAGCAGTGGCTAAGCATAATATGGTGGCTAGCTTACGAGTACAAGAATAAGATGAGCATCTACGCAAACGGTCGCAAACTAGTAGTGATCGCTAAAGATCCTAAACTACATACGAATCAAACATAACCCCACCGTGTTCTCTTCTCAAAGTGAAAAAGAGACAGTCATGGTTACTCACACGGTTGTGTGTTTTACTTCGGATCCTCTGTCAAGTTTTCTACAACCGGACATTAACAAATTCCAATCTGCCACATAACCGCGGGCACGGGTTTCGAAAGATTATAACCCTGCAGGGGTGTCCCAACTTAGCCCATCACAAGCTCTCACGATTAGCTGAAGTGATTAATATAATATCATCACTCCTTATCTTAGGGAAAACCGATCAGGCTCGGCATCCCGGTGCACAAGACATTTCGACAATGGTAAAACAAGTCTAGCAAGACCTCCCGGCGTGCCGACACCCGGATAGTAGCCGTGCATATCTCGTCTCAGGCCACGACCGAATGAGCGCTACATACAGTAACCGAAGACCCCTGATAACTGGGTGGCACCGCAAGTGGCTCTAGTTTGGGACCAACACCATCAGCACTGCCCCCCCTGTTATGTAGAATTAAGAACCCGGGGACGTGACCCCCTATGCAAATTTAATTAATTAATGAAGTTGTTATTATGAGGCAAATTAAAACCAATGTTGGGCCTTGCTGGAGGAGTTTTATTCAAAGTCGAACTGTCAAGGGGTCCCCATCCACCCATCGTGTAAGGAACGCAAAATCAAGGAACATAATGCCGGTTTATCGGCGCCTAATGTGGCATGAGTGGAACAAAACACCGAGCAAAAGGCCAAGCCTTCCACCCATGCCCAGTATATAGGTGTGTTAATAATAATAATAGATATTGTGATATTCCCAAAGCATCAGGTTCCAACATGGAACAATCTTCATCTTCACCTGCAACTAACAATGCTATAAGAGGGGCTGAGCAAGCGGGTAACATAGCCAAACAGTGGTTTGCTAGGAAGGTTTCAAGGTTAGAGGTTTCATGGCAACAAGGAGAGGCTGACATAAAAGATGGGTAGCGCGACATGTAACGATAGCATCGAGACAACTAACTTTGGCAATGGTAGTAAAGGTATCCAAGGGTATGATCATCTTGCCTGGGATTCCGCAAGGAAGAAGAACAAGTCCATGAAGTAGTCGGAGCAACATAGTCGAGCGAATCCTCACAACTCCGGAACGAAACCGAAGCTAACGAGGGAAGCAAACCGGAAAGAAACAAGCAACACGGTAAACACCCAAGTATAAACATGGCATACTATGCACATCCAAGTATGATGCATGTCCGGTTTAATTATGCATGGCATGGCAGAGTGCACAAACAACACTACAAGTTAAGTGGAGCTCAATATGCAACGAGTTGCATATTGACGAAACACCACATTTATTTATTTAGTGATTTTTGTTTATTTACAAGACAAGATTAAATGTTTGTTAACATGGCAAGAGGTGAAGCAAAAGTAAACTACAATACTTAGGCATTTTAAATGAGGCCGGAAATAACAACAACAAATCCGGAAAAACCTCATGTGCATGTTTAACAATTATTAAGGCAACAACAATTCACACATTTTAAATGTTGTTAACATGATGCGGATGACATTGTCAAGTTTATGCAATTTTTATTAAAAGTTGACATGAAGATGATAAGGAGTATTTGTCACCGTGGTGGAAGGAAAGGGTGCCACGGCAACGATCCGAAATGATGCCACACAACATATCGGTTTCGGTAACTCATCGAGAGACCGGTGCAAAAGAAAGGTGACGTGAGCGAGTCAAGAAGAAAGGTGGGGTGATCCCGTCACCGGGTTCCCACGAGTCGGCGACGAGGCAACCGAGGAGCATGACAAAAAACGAAACGGACACGGAGCACACAAGGGCAAACATCTCATACAACACAAGCATTCCACGGGTCATCGTCTCGGGGTTATACCTTCGAAGCGTTCGTTTCGGGGCGGTTCGAAGTCGTAGAGGAAGTAGTTGTACACGGGGTCGTCGTGGAACACGTTCGTAGAGGGAAGTAGTCGTTCTGTTCGTCGAGGAAGTAGTGGTACACAATCATCGGTAGGGGTACACGGCGACGGTAGTCGAACTTGAAGGTCAACGGCGTCGTGGTACTTGGGGGTCCTCGTTCTTGCGACGGTAGTTGTACACGGGATCTCCATGTGTAGTCGTACTCGGTCCTCGGGGCACCGGAGAGGGACTTGACGGTTCAAAACGTTCGTCGTGGTACTTGGCGTCCGTGGGTCTTGGCGACGGTAGACGTTCTCGTTACGTAGATGTACACACTTCCGTAGATGTACTTGACGAAAATCTGCAACTATGGAACTTGGTGCTGCTCCCCGGGTTCGAACAGAGGCGAAGAAGGTTCCGGTGGCCGCGGCACTGGCCACCTGAGGAGGAGGCTGCAGGGGAAACGCCGTCGAGGTAGTCGATCCAGGGGCCGATGGACGGAGGTCGGGCTTGGGGCGGCCATCGCCGGTGCTGTCGGGACGAGGACGGGCGCCCGGTGGCTGTCGCTGAGGCATGTGGAGGAGGCGCGCGGAGGCGTCGGGGCCGAGGCAGCAGGGGTCTCGGTGGCGAGGACGGAGATGGAGGGCGCGCTGGAGACCATGGCGCGGAGAGCTGCGGTGCCGAGGTCGATAGGGAGGCGCTGGCTGATCGGGAGGATCCAGGGAGGAGAGGCGCGGCGGCTCACGCCTGGCGATGCGGGGCGGCCTTGGCGCTGGCTGGGGCAGGCCGACTCTTGAAGGGCGCGTCCCAGGCGCTCGGGGAGGCGCACGCAGGAGGGGAAGGTGGCCGGCGCGAGGTCGACCGAGGATGAGGCCTTGCGGCGCTCGAGAGAGAAGAGGAGGAGCGATGCGGGAGAGGGAGCGGCGCTGAGGGAGGAAAAGATCGAGGGGACGGGAGGCGAGATGGATCGGGACTTCTCCCTGGCGGCGCGAGCAGGGAGATGGGAAGGATCGAGGGAACGGTGCGCTAGGGTTACGAAGGGAAAATCGGCCGTGGCCTCTTCTGATGGGCCTGGCAGCTGGGAGGCTGAAGCCCATATGGCCTAGGAGGGAGGAAAAAAATGGTTGGGCCTATCTCTCCCTTTGGCTTTTCTCCTTCTTTGTTTTTAATAGAAAAAAACAGAAGAAAAACCAAAGAGCAATAGAGGAAGAATTTAAATAGAGGAAGGTGAAAAAATATTTACGAGGTCCAGTAATTATGCTCTCGTTAAAACGAATGGTTTGGGCAAAATTTTGAGGAAGAAAAATATCACAAGTTTGAATTTAATTCAAACTTGAGACATTTTAAAACCCAACCAAAACCTCTTCAAACGAGCTGGAAATTGGCAGAGAGGGTTTAGGCATGGTGAACTAGCATCAGAAAAAGGAAGAACATTAGATTGGTGCCGGGAATAAAAATGCCACAATTTAAATGGACCAACGAAGAAGGAGAAGAAGATGATCAAGCAAGGTTTTGGGAGTCAAAACTTGGAGTGAAAAAGGCATGGGGAATATTTGCAAGTGTGTTGGTTAATTCCAAAAAAATGGAATATTTAATATAGCTCCCTAATAACATTGAGAGGCTTTTATATGTTATAAAGAGAAGTCACACTTCCCTCGATTTAAATGGACCGAAGGTCCACACAATTTATTTAAGTTGAGATGCAAAAGATTAATGACATGATGGCATGATGACATGATGCAAAGTAAAATAAATAACACAAGCGCAAAAGAAACACACGGGAGAACCCGGAACATCTGGAATCTTCTGGGACGTCGGTCTTCGGGCGTCACACACACCTACAGAATCTTCATCAATCATCTTCACAAGATTGTTGAGACTGTAGATGTGCAGTTCGATGAAACTAATGGCTCGCAAAGAGAGCACCCACCTTCTATGTCAGGTGAAATACCTCCTGAGGAATCCATCAAGTTCAAAGCTACTGAAGATATCATCCCCACTTAAGAATCAGCTGAAGAAGTCATTACTGACAATGAAGAAATTCATTCTGGTGCTCTTGAAGAAACTGCTGCTAAAGAAAATGCTCAGCTAGACCAAAGTCGTCAACCAACTCATCCTCGTGTCGCAAAACAAGTGTAGATTGAGAAAATCATCGACGACATCAATGCACCAGGTCCTCTCACACGCTCAAGAGCTTCACACTTATCTAACTTTTGTGGGCACTTTGCTCTTGTCTCCTTCACAGAGCCCACCAAAGTTGATGAGGCATTTCTAGAACCTGAGTGGATTCAAGCTAGGCAAGAGGAATTGTATCAATTCGAGCTCTACCATGTGTGGGAACTCGTCAAACGACCAGATCCTCGGAAGCACAATATCATCGGCACCAAGTGGACCTATCGAAACAAGCAAGATGAAAATGGCCTTGTGGTGAGGAATAAGGCTCGTCTCGTAGCTCAAGGCTACACACAAGTTTTGAAGATCCTAAACATCCCGACAAAGCCTTCAAACTCAATAAGGCCCTCTATGGCCTCAAGCAGGACCCAAGGGCGTGGTATGATACTTTGATGGAATTCCTCACGAAGAAAGGCTTCAAACCCGGTTCACTTGACCAAACTCTTTTCACTAAATCATATGATGAAGAATTATTTGTGTGTCAAATCTATGTGGACGATATTATCTTTGGATGTACTGATGAACGTTACAGTGACGAATTTGGCTACATGATGCGTGAAGAATATCAAATGTCCATGATGGGAGAGCTGAAATTATTTCTAGGTCTTCAAATTCGTCAACAACGCAATGGCATGTTCATATCTCAAGACAAATACCTCAAGGATGTTCTGAGGAAATTCGGCATGCAAGATTGCAAAGGCGTCAAAATCCCTATGCCCACAAATGGCCAACTGTGCACCGATGAAAATGGTAAAGACTTCGATCAAAAGGCATATCGCTCCATGATTGGCTCTTTATTGTATCTATGTGCATCTAGGCCAGATATTATGCTTAGTGTTTGCATGTGTGCCCGATTTCAAGCTACACCGATGGAATCACACCATAAGGTTGTGAAGCATATTCTTCGATATCTAGCTCACATTCCAACACTTGGATTATGGTATCCCAAGGCCTCTGATTTTGATCTCATTGGATATTCTGACTCTGACTATGCTGGTGATCGAGTGGATTGCATGTCTACATCCGGCACATGCCATTTCCTCAGACGATCCTTAGTTTGTTGGTCCTCGAAGAAGCAAAGTTGTCTATCACTCTCCACGGCTGAAGCTGAGTACATAGCTGCTGGTTCATGCTGTGCTCAATTACTATGGATGAAGCAAACCCTCAAGGACTATGGCGTCAACATGAAGAATGTGCCACTCTATTGTGACAATGAGAGTGACATCAAGATTGCTCACAACCCAGTTCAGCACTCAAGGACAAAGCACATCCAGATCTGTCATCATTTTCTTCATGATCCTATCTTCAAGGGCGTCATTTCCATCTACGACTTGAAGACTAA
The DNA here is from genome assembly GCA_902687465.1 of Secale cereale. Taxonomy (NCBI): domain Eukaryota; kingdom Viridiplantae; phylum Streptophyta; class Magnoliopsida; order Poales; family Poaceae; genus Secale; species Secale cereale. Next base: position 703,587,255 of record LR738715.1, read on the forward strand.
AGACCAGCTGGCTGATATCTTCACTAAGCCCTTGGATAAGAAGAGACTTCGCAGGTTGCGGTGTGAGCTAAATATCTTAGAATCTTCGAACGTTCTTTGAAATGAGACACATCCTAACACTTGTGCAAAATTCATGACTTTGATGCGCAACACAAGAAGTAATGTTTTTCTTCAATCAATGAAGACTAACCCTCTAAGTGTGAAGAAATTAATGAAGAAATTCATTCTCAGAACCCTACGACAATGGTACGCGGTGTCTGAAATAATCATTCTCATACGGTGGGTTACACCACCACCCAAAGTTGAGATTTGAGTTTCCCTTCAATTTTCAAATTCTTCAAATTTTCAAATTCCTCAACTTTCTCTAATGTTCTTCATTGGCTATATATACAGCCGGTCTATTCTGCTAATATTAGTAGAATAACTATTCTGATAACACTTCCGCACTGCACGCATAAAGTGAGGGCACTACATTCTCAGTAGGAGAGGTACTGCAACATAGTGACCAGTGAACTTCATGTTTAAAAAACTGTACGTGTTATTTTTTTCGGTACCTTTTTTGCTCTAGTTATTTAACCGTTTGTCCCAACAATGCGTGTAATATACCGTTGAAAAACTATGAATTATGCGCTACTTCGCCATGTTGAACACTTTTCGAGATTCCTCGCGGTTTAAAAGCAGTTTTAAAAACGGTGCCACCCACGAATAATGGCAGCGGGCGTTTTTTCGTGTTTTTTTTCAAACCGCTCATCAGAATGAAACATATGATACACCATTGGAAAGATATCCTCGAGGCGCATCTTTTTCATATCTATCATTTTGTCTAATTCGTTACAGTTTAAAAGCAGTTTCAAATTTACTAAATTGCGGAATTCTGTTTTTCGAATTTTTTCAAATTTTCGGTATTGTTTTCACTTCGGTTTTCTAAAGGTTTGTCGAAACAAGGCGTGTAATATATCGTTGGAAAGCTATGGATGAGGCGCAACTTTCATATGTTGAAATGTTTTTGAGATTCCTTACGGTTTTTAGTCAATTTTGAAAATCGTGCGGCTGACTATGAAGGGCAGCAGCAGTTTTTGGCAAAACTTTTACAAACCACTGGTTAAAATGATTCAATATATACACCGTTGGAAAGATATAGGCGAGACACAACTTTTTCATGTAGAAAACTCTCTCTAATTCCTTACGGTTTAAGAGCAATGTTGATTTTAACAAAATGCGGAGACTCTGTTTTTTCGCGACATCAGAATTGTCGTATGTACTGCATCAGACTAAAAACCGCACTACATCAGACAGTTAAATGAACTTCATGTTTTTTTGTTGGCCATGAATTTTCTTAGACGAGGAAGTGGACCGCACTTCACGTCGGGCGTAAATGAACCGCAACACTATCAAGAACTGCACCACATTCTTTTTTTGTCGTCTCCATAACATTTCCACACTTCCACACTGGAAGTAAGTGAATCGCTACACTACAGAAAAGGAACCACAACACTACCTAAAGTGAACCTCATGATTGTTTTCTTTTTTCATGCTTACATTTTTTAGTGAGCTGCATCATTAGTCAACATTCTTTTGTCAAATGGCCCTTTAATTCTCCAACGAACCATCGTGTTTGGCAGAACGTACTGCATTGCTTTTCCAACAATTACAAAATAAACATTGCAAGTTTTACACAGCAAGCCATCAAACAAAATTAAAAAGGCTCGGTGAACAACATAAACCACACAGCCATAGTGAACGAACTGCGTCCTCGTATGCCACGCTTGCCTAACTGCATCACCCGCAAGGCCAAGCCGCACACATGGCTTCACCGCAGTGCACATCCATACACAGTCGACGAGGACCAAATCACGACGACGGAGATGAACAAAAGACGGACTACACACAGATACAAGGTGCACTGTGCACAGTGACACGCCGCCGAGCTAAACAAAGACAAGGGAGGTAAAATATGCCTGCATCAATGCGTTGTTGCCTTGTCGGGAAGTACATGTGCCAATCCAAAAAATTGTAACGGACTGCACATCATCTTCCGCCGGCATCCCTGTTTTAGCTGCATCTACTGGCGTCGGCGAGCTGCGGACACCTACACCAAAAATAAAATAGAGAACTGCACACAATGCATCGGCGAGCTGCATGCAATGCGCCATCGAGCTGCACACGCACGTGACGCCTTTCCGCACTGCATGCGATGCTTTTCCCGTACTGCACGGTGTCGTTAGTGCCGTCTGGCTGGAATCGAGGGGAGGCGACCTAGATAGGAAGAGGTTCATCTCCAGGGAGGCACAGAGAGTCCAGGGCGGATGTGTTTCCGTTGGGGTAGCTACCCAGGGGAGACAGGGGCAGAAGAGGGAGGTGGAACCAAATCCCGCCGGATCCAGTGGTTGCTTGGCAGGGACGTTGCCAGAGTTTGTTGGCTGGCCTTGGGGCTGATGGCGCCGGGGCCCTGGCTAAAAGAAGGAAGGTGGATGTCAAGCTCACCAGCGGGAACTCATCATCTCGACGCCCGGACACCCCAACCTCCTTGGTGATGTGGGGCGGCTCGGGGGCAGTAGGAGGAAGGTGGAGCGGATCGGGGGCAGGAGGAGGATGGTGGAGCGGATCGGGGGGTTGTGGGGATGGATTGTGGTCGTGCGATGGTGGGCTGGGAGTTTTATTTTGTTTGGTGCAGCTCGGTGTGGATTCGCACTGATGAATTTCCGCGATCGAAGTGTTAGCAGAATAAGGTCAGTTGTTAGCAGAATAAGACTCTTAAGGGGTGTTATCATAATAGACCCACCCTATACAGCCGGTCTATTCTCATAACATTATGAGAATAATATTCTCATAACACTTCCGCACTACACGCACAACGCGAGGGCACTGCACGCACAACGCGAGGGCACTGCAACACAAGGAAAGGTGAACTTTCGTTTCGAAAAAACTATACGTGTTTTTTTGTGTGTACCTTTTTTGCTCTAGTTTTCTAACCGTTTATCGGAATTATGCGTGTAATATACCGTTTAAAAGTTATGGAGTATACGCAACTTCGCCATGTTGAACACTTTTCAAAATTCATCATAGTTTAAGAGCAGTTTCGAAAATCGTGCGGCTCACAATGAATGGCAGCGAGCGTTTTTTTGCGTTTTCTTCTAAACTGGTCGCCGGAATGAACCAAATGATATACCATTGGATAGATATCGTCGAGGCGCATCTTTTTCATATCTATTGTTTTTTCTAATTCGCTACGGTTTAAGAGCAGTTTTGAATTTAACAAATCGCGGAATTATGTTTTTTCGATTTTTTTTGCAATTCTTGGTACTGTTTTAGCTTCAGTTTTTTAACCGTTTGTCGAAACTAGGCGTGTGATACGCCGTTGGAAAGCTACGAACGAGGCGCAACTTTCATATGTTGAAATGTTTTTGATATTCCTTACGGTTTTTAGTTAATTTTGAAAATCATGCGGCTGACTTCGAAGGGCAGCGGCCGTTTTTTCGTGAAATTTTTACAAAATGTTGGTCGAAATGATCCAAACGATACAACGTTGGAAAGATATCGTCGAGACGCTACTTTTTAATGTAGAACACTCCCTCTAATTCATTACGGTTTAAGAGCAGTTTTGAAAATACAAAAACGCGGACACTATTTTTCACGACAACAAAATCGACGTGTGCACTGCATCGGACAGAAAAGCGTACCGCTTCAAACTGAAAACCGCACTGAATCATTTGCAAGAAAACGGCTTGTTTTTTATGTGCGTGCACCGGGAGAGTGGACGAGAGGGCTCAGTGAGTGGACTCCATATTTTTTTTTCTATTTCCTCTTTACTGCATGTGCAAAGATAGTGTACTGTAATTTTTCTTTTGGCAAAACGTTTTTAAGTTTGCACGGTTGAGGTTATTGAACTGCAGTATTACTTGTTGCCTTTCTTTCTTATTTTTCATGAATGTTTCGTGACTGCAAACATGAGACAACTGTACTGCATGATTCGTTTTGTCTTTCCTCATTATTTTTTGTCAAGGTGTCCGGAGTGCATAGTCGAGGCAAGTGCACTACATTGCGTTCTATATTTTTTTTGTCAACAAGGGCTTGCTGAATTTGTTTTTATCGACAATTTTTTCAACAAACTAAAATAGCACTCGGGCGTGAGGGTATCAAGTTGAAGGGTTGTTGACCAGCGCACTGCATTTGGAAAATCATCGTACACATAAAAACACCATTTTGCACTTCATGTCCACACGGTCTAAACTGCATGCTAAAGTCTCAACAGCACCATGTTTCCCCCGGAACTGCAATCAAATGAGTCACTGCAGTTTTCATGATTTACGTAAAGTCCCCAAGCACAAAAAGCACCGACTGCACTGCATGTGCACATACCTGAAACTGTATTTTTTGAATAGTCTCATCGCAAACACAAAATGAGTCCCTGTAATTTTTATACACAAAATCCTCAAACAAAAAATGGACAATTTGCACTGCTTGTTCACATGCTCCACACTTCATGCCTTGATTCGAAGGAAGAGTGGTGGTGTTGCGCACAGGAGATTGCCGTGGGCTAAGATGAGCGCCTGGATGCGTGGTTCGGGTGGGGGAGCACAGAATCCTCGGCACTGCAAACCAAAGTGGACCACATACATACGGAATTAGCTCTCGGCATAACCAAAGTGGACCGCATACATACAGATTTAGCTCTGAGCATACATCCAGCCATATGTACATGAGAATTAGCTCTCAAACACCTCCAGCAACTAACTGAACCACATGGGCTGACTTTTGCCGCCTAGTGCATAGAATCATATACATTTTGTAACAAAGGAATGCAAACCCCTCAATAATATAGGAACTTCTTGATACAAAAGAAAGGCAAAAGGAGTGAAGCTGTTGGCCATACATACAACCATACACGACTCAATTAGCACTCAAGCCACCAGGAAAAACTGACAACAATTCAGACGAACTTTGTTGTGTGTATAAACCGCGGCGACCATCAAAGTGGAATGTACCACGATTGTGATCCCAAACTTTTGTGCGTTGTGGAATTGTCCATCGGAGGGACTGCATGTGAGATTAAGAAGGGAAGATTGCACTACTCGGGAACCACAGGAGGGCACGTAGCGCACTGCTCGTGGCATCCGACTGCACTGCACATCTAAATTTTCAGAACTGCCAGGGTTCATCTTTGCCATTGACCTTCATCGCGTGGCATCCCAAGCAAGACGGGGAGGAGGGCAGAAGGTTCCGCCACCGGCACTGTTGCGCTTTGACAACTTCTCGACAACTAACTGCCACCGTCGAGGTAGCGACCGTCTCTAGTAGTACCTGCGAACTGAACACGCCGAAGCGCCCGGGCCCGACGGTGGCAGTCCACCATCCAGGAGCTGCAGTGCAGTTGTGTTCGTCGACCAGCAGGAGTATGGACAATGAACTTCATTGCGTTTGCGCACTTGTTCGAGCTACACGACCAAGGCCACAGACTGCACGGTTGTGGTCGCCGGACTGCACGAGGAGATGAGGGAGCCGGCGAGCTCGAAGGGAGACAAGGTCGCATGCCGTGACGGTTGACAGGGGAGTCAGGGGATCCTCCCCTTCACGTCTCCAGTGTGCTGGAGGAGCAAGGCGTGACAGTTGCCGGCAGGGCCCAAAGCCAGAGTTGCTCACGCCCAGATGGTCGGCGTAGCTTCAATGGAGGCGCTGGATCCGGTGTTAATGGTCGTGTCCGGGCCGCACCGCATGGCGAAGTGCACTGCACCATACGTCCCCGGCGAACTGCACTGCTGCGGCACCCGCGGCACCCACAACACCCACGTTCTACAGCCGGAGGTAGTGAGAAGAAAGGGGAGCGGGACGGTGCGGATAGCGGAGCTCCGTCGCGGGATTGTCCAAGGATGGCGAGCTGCAAGCGCGTCACCGGCGGACTGCAACGACTCCCAACGATGAAGGGATGACCACCGACGACACCGAAGGAACCACGACGGCACGGCGGTGCGGCGGAATCATGGTGGCTCGCCATGGTTCGGATCTGACAACGAGTGACCTCGTCGGAGGTTGCGACGCTCACATCCGGCGGGGAGGGGTCGTGGTCGCGTCAGATCCGGTGTAGGGATGGTGGAGCGGCACGGAAGGTGCCGCGACCGCGTTGGATCTGGTGTAGGCGGTGTGAGGGAGAAAGAAGGTGGATAGGCATGTGGTGGAGGAGTAGGGCACCGCGGTGGTGGTGGTGGTCGGCGGGGCTGGGGGAGGGGAGGGTCGGCGGCGATCTAGGCCGCTCCCGCAGTAGAAGGCAGGGAGGGGAGGGGAGGCGGCACTCCAGCCGCTCCCGCGGTAGAAGGTGCGGAGGGGAGGGGCGGTGGCGTTCGGGTGTGGGTGTTAGTTGAATAAGATTTTTTGTTATGAGAATAAGGTCTTAAGGTGTGTTATGAGAATAGACCCACCCTATATATATACTGTTTGAGTTTTTATGTCCTCTACAACATTCACTTATTCTAATTCTTCAAGTTGATTTTTCCTCTAAGTGAATGTGATCGGACCCTTTCCCCTCTATGCTTAACTCAATCCAGTCTATTCACAATTTCTTCGTATGCGTTTTATTTGAAACATGTTCAAAATCTTCACTATGTCCTTCATAGCTGAACAGTTTGTGAACGCAACGTTAAAATTTTCTTATCCCAAATTTTCAGCTTTTGCCGCTCAAACAGTTCCGCATCCCATAATGGATTAAACAACTCACCCATGATCCCCACTATCTTTACTCCTCAGAACATGGGTGACACATGTCGCTAGGATAGCAAAGGGCAGGGGCATGTTCGTCCAATTTCTTCGGACGAGCAGTTTAGTTTTTCACCGTTGGCTATAAATACCCCTCCCCTTTCACAGTGTCTCATTTACTCCACTCGACATCTCCATCTCGCTCGAGCTCATAGACCTAGCGCCACTGCTACTTCCATCGATGTCGGTGAGGAAGAGCTTCGCTTTGTCGACCTTCTCATCGTCGTACTCGCGCTGGCTGCGGAAATCTTCACTCCGCCGCCGCCGTAGCTGTCTCCTTCTACCAAGTTAGGGAGTGGGAGATCTGAACCGACAAGCTTCACCACAGTTCATCTAGTTCATCGTGTTCTTCACCAAGGGTAATTAAAATCTAATTTTACTACCCTTCTTTGATTCTCATGTTTTCACAATTTCTTCAAAATGTGTTTGTTCTTCAACTCCCCACTACATGAACACCTAAAATCGGTCTGCCCTTGATTTGTTTCTCTAAGATGAGTTTTTCTTCATGATTCCTCAATTGTGTGGATTTTCTGATCTATACAACTCTGGAACCTAAAGCAAGAACACTTAGTGAAAGTCTTCAAGACTCCAATGGTCAAATTCCTCAAACTTGATACTTTTGAAAAATTTCTGAGAACGCGTATGACCTTTCCAAATTCTTCGCACCTATACTCTGTTCACAGGTACAAATGTCTGCTGCTGTATCTCTAGGTTCTCATCAACTTAACTCATTTGCAGCATTCGTCGAATAAAAGATACATACTTCCTCAGAAACCTCAACTGTTCAAAATCCTCAAGTGAGGAAAGTGGCCGAAGGCAAGAGACCATAGAAGGGAGGGAAGAGACATGAGATAGAAGGGAGGGAAGAGACATGAGACAAACACTACTTTTGAAATACCTGAAGATATCTATGCTGAATATTGCACACCAGATGAGGAAACTCATGGGAAAGAAAACAAAAATCAGCGCAAAGTGCACATTCAGAGGATTGAGAGAAGATGGGCCAAGGAATGGAGGGAATACTGATATGTGACTCGAAAGTACATGAAGAAATTCACTGTAAATCCTCCATGCACTAGACCACCTCTGGCACCAGGCCAAGTTGCAGCTCCCTCAAGCGTCAGGCATGGTGAGGAATTTCCAAAGGAATGGGCCAAGCGTCAAGCAAAGCTTCAACGCGCAGCTAGAGATGTAGTGAGGAAATTCAATGAAGACTCTGCTGCTGCTGCCCCTGCCGCTGATGCCTTTACTAGTAAGCCCAAGAAGGCCATGCCGAAGAAATCGACTATCAAGCTACATTCCTGAACAATAATGCCCTCAATGCCAAGTTCCTCAAAGCCTTCCGGACATATTCCTCAGGAAACTTCCTCAAGGGCCGCCTCAGTTCCCTCTGTTGCTACACAATCTTTAGCTGCTGCCGAAAAATCCTCAACTCCTGTGCATCTTGCAACATGTCAGCGAACCACAGGGTTCTCAATTGCTTTAGGAGCCTTTGCAAGTTCATCAGGTCCACCAAAATCTTCACCTGGTCCGGCCGTGCTGAAAGTGAAGACCACTACAAGCCATGGAAAGAGGCTAAGTCCTCAGAAGAATGTGTCCTTTCAAGTTCCGTCTGATGACGATGAAGCTGATTATGAAGAACTTGCTGCTATCATCAGGGATAGGTAGATAAAGGCTGCTAGAGCCAAGGGCAGGTTTGTGCCTCTCATGTTGGATCCGAAGAAGATCCTAGACTACATTGATCTCTGGCACCAGAATCCTGCCACTCCTCTCCCTGACATGAATCTCACACCTGGTCAAAAGTCACATGTTGGATGCTTTCATTGGTGAAGAGAAATGGAAGTTTGAACAAGCCAGAAGGGCAAAGAAAGATCAGTACAAAAAGCAGCGTCTTCTGAAGAAAAACATTGTGAACATGTCTCCTAAGATCTGGTGAAACTACAATCAGAGATCAAAGACCTCAGTGATGAATTTGATAGATACCGTGTTGATTGGCTAGGAGCCAAAGTCAGATTCGACAAGCTCTCCAAGTCACTAAAACTTGGTGGTGAAAGTTCCTCACAAGAAGCAATTCATCTTGATGAGGAAACTGAAAGCGCAACTGACAATGTCACTGTTGAAGAAACTGAACGTGCCAGGACTGATGAAGAAATTCCAGTCGCTGAAGAAACTGCCAGGGCAACTTCCAATGTTGTGCCTGAAGAACAACCAATGGCTGCCGAAGAAGCTGAAGCAGCGCCTGAAGAAACTGAGAATGCCAGGGCGACTGCAACAGTCGTGCCTGAAGAAACTGAACCAATGTCATGAACACCTCCTACAAAGTCTCCACCTGCAAAGACTATCAAACATCCTTCTGCATCAGAAGTGAAGAGGACATGTAAAGAAAAGTAAAGCATCATCAACTGCAGAATCCTCAACTCCCAAGAAAGTGAGGACCTTGTCAAGCCCCATCACAGATCCCATTGATGTTGTTCCAATCTCCATTGTGCCATCAAAGGAGATTGTTCCCTTTGGTGAGGATTATCAAATTCCTGATGACAATGCTGAAGAACATCCTGCTGCTGCTTCTTTAGAGCAGTTGGATGAAGAAATTGAAGCGGATGCTATCCCTTCAACTCTTCTGGTATCATCGCCCGAGCCTCAATTCACTGCAGAAGAGGCCGGCATTGAAGAAATGGAAGAAGATGAGGATGTGAACATTGGGTCTACAACACCTGTGCTCAATGACGATTATTGGAAAATGACTCATCCAAATTCCCCACTGACCCCACCACTGCTGCAAGTTCCTCAGCCCCCCTGCTCATACTGAAGAAATTCAAATGGGCTCTGAAGAACTTCACATCCCACTACTGTCCTTCCCCGAACAAGCTCCAGCTGCATCTGCTGAAGAACAAGAACAACCCAAAGCTACTAAAGAACCTGAAGCTCAAATTCCTCATGCACCAATTCCAGAAGTCATAACTCAAGGGGCTGCAAAATCTTCATTATCAAATCTTCCGCCCAAGCAGAAGAACCCTCATGCTACAAAGCAAAAGTTCAAGGCTGATGATTTCTTTGCTGAACACATATTCTTCACAGAGTTCAATCCCTATGACTCAGCAAGACTTCGCCGCAAGCGGTTCTAGACTGCTACTCAGATGAACTTCTATTCTTCACTGCTTTTCAACAAGGATAAGGTATTTGAACATCGTCAAATTCCTCATGTTGACATGGAGTCCATACCTTGCTTTGAGCCTATGCTGAATTTGCTTCATGAGTCTGGGCTTCTGAGCTTCTGTTATGATATATGTGATTGGAATGAAGAGCTAATTCTTCAACTCTATGCACCCTTGTACCTGACTGGTAATTCTGCTGACATCAACTCATGGGTGCTGGACTGGATGACTCCCAACACTCACTACGAACCTCCGGCTTCTGAATTGCTTTGTGCCATCCCAGTTCACCCTCCAGCTGAAGGCGCAGGATTGATTTATGAGGAACCTGAACTTGCAAATCATCTGATGCAAGTGCTGATGAAGCCTTTGAAGGCTGGCAACCCTCCAAGAACAACCTTCCTAGTGTAGTATTTGCAATATGTGCCTAGGACAATCTATCGTATTCTCACCAAAACCCTCAGTCCGATCAAAGGCCACAACTCTGAAGAAGAAGAGGTTGTTGGCATCATGAAGAATTTGTTGTTCTATATCGTGCATGGGATTCCCATCAACTATCATGATTTCTTCATGAGGACTTAGGCAAATGTTGCACTGTCACCTTTTGAATTGAAGCCTTATGCTCCCTGGATTATGAGATTCATTAGAACAAGGTCTTCAATTGCATACAAGGCTGACTTTCAGAATCACCTCAGCTATCTGCCTCCACTTGAAGTCCTCAAATGGATAATTTCCTCAGTTGACGGAAAAGGCAAAGCTGTGATCATTGATGAAGGAACTCGTCCCTTGGATGGACAGATTCACCAAGCAGCATCCTATTCCACCAATGACGATTCTGCAACTCAAGACACTGCCACAAATGCTTCTAAGCACATTCCTCAAGCTACTGTTCCTCGTGTGATGACTGATCGTGAGCTTCTCCTCAGCCTTCATCAGAAAGTTGATCAGAATCACAAGTGGGTCAAGCGTCAATTTGCTGCAATTCTTCAAAACATGACTGTCACTCAAAACACTGTGAAGAAGAATCACTACTATGCGCATGAGATCTTCGACCGCACTTGGGCCATTCTTTCACATCACTTCAATGTTGAGGAACTCAAGGAGATGGAGTTCCAACAAGACTTTGACTGGTCTCAGCCACCTTCGAAGAAATTAAAGAAGGTCAAAGTTCCTCAACTGGTCACAAGCTCATTTTTTTCATCGCACGCGACAGATGAAGCTGAAGACTTGGACGACACTGCAGCGGTTCCTACATCAACGGACGACCCCAACAACGTTGGTGCTCCTCCATTAACTTTGTGATGATATTCTTCAGGGGCGTTAGTCCTCATTTTTCATCCCTTTTGGTCATTTTGATGACAAAGGGGGAGAAATTTGAGTTAGTCTTCAAGCGGTTCTCTATTATGGGCTATATTTTGTTAAGTTACAACTCTCGTTCTTCTGAGGTGTTTGCTCTTATGGGTTGTAAACTTAAGTCCTATGGTGGTCTGACACTTTTTGAACTACTTTCTGCATGCTTATTTCCTCAGTACTTTAATACACGCATGTTGAATTTCGTCAAACACCATATTTCATCATGCATTTCAAATTCTTCATATCATATGTTAAATGCGTGTATGAATTACAAGATATAGGGGGATATCCCCATGATATTACTCTACAATGTGCATTTGCTAACTCAAGCAAAATCCTCAAAAGTGCACACCTTCAGGGTGAGTTCTTCTATATCTTGCATTCAAATTCCTCAATATCAGTTGTTACACTTCGTATGTTTATCCCCGTTGAAAACTTAACCTATTCGTCATCAAACACCAAAAAGGGGGAGATTGTAAGTGCATCTAGTGCCCCTTAGTGATTTTGGTGTATTGAAGACTTATAGGTTAAGGGACTAATGTGTTTTTGAGTGTACACATGTCTTATAAGTCTATGAGGAGTTTGATATTTCTGTTTAAAGTCGACCCCTAAAAATGTATGTCTTCAGTTGAAGACTTTGAAAGTGAGCAAATTGGTGTGACCTTGAAGACTTGGATATTCATGCGAGGATTATGAAGCGTGAAGACTTTTGTTTTCGTAGTTTCATTTTCTCTTTCTTGAGTCATAAGAAACACCGTACTGTTAAAGGGGGTCGAGGTAAAACTAAGGAAACATATTTCCATGTGATGCTCAACTCAAAGCCTACACTACCCAATCCTTTCGAGTGAAGCCATTGGAAATCTCATACAGTTCAGTCAATTTCTTCAGTGACAGAGACAAAGTGTCGGTGTACAAAAGTAGGGGCGCTCTTTTTTTACCCCTTAGTTGTGCACGGGCAATCAGAGCCACGCCTGTGGCCAAACATAATAGGGCAGAAGGAGGAAGCCAGGAACACGGAGTTACTAGAACAACACCAACACATGCAGCACGAGAAGACCAAACAAGGAGACATGCTCTACCCCGGCAAGGACTCTTGTCGGGGCAGCTTGCGCACCCCCCGGCAAGGGCTCTTGCCGGGGCGATCCACTCAGAAGCCTCCGTCGCAACCACCCTTGAAGCCTATGGGCTCCAATTGTACCAACAAAATTGGAGCCAAGGCTCGGGAAGTGCCCACATGATGGCATGCAGATCTTTGTGAAGACAAAGATCTATGACTCCCAAGATAAGAACCAGAAGACATGGTGATCACAGGGCTCCTTGCCGAGGACGCCCAAGAGGCCCCGGCAAGGCTCCTTAACGAAGACGCCCCGGAGCCCCGGCAAGCCTCTTGCCGCAGGATTCTCATGGAGGCCCCGGCAAGACCATTGCGGGGAATAGAAGCAAGTCTGCGGCAAGCCCTTGCCGCCCCGTCGCCGCCCCAGCTCGGCGGCTGACCCGCTGGCCCAGGCAAGCACCCACGTGGCGATACGTGGTTCCTCGGCCAGCTAGTCAAGCACCTGCGTGGTGGCATGCAGATCTTCGTGAAGACCCTACCGCGACGCCACCTCAACTGCCTGCCTCGCTGGCCTGGACACGACAGAGCGGCCATGGATGGGATGGGCTTCTTTTCCATCCCCGATAATGTAAATAGACACCTAAGCAGCGCATTGAATGCGCCTTGTCCCGTAATGGCATGTGATAAGCCTATATACTGTAAACCTTTCCACCTCCTGTGTGCCACTGTGGTAGCCCCTTTAGGCTATAAAAGGAGGCCCGCGGCATACTGGAGAAGGATTCGGATCCTAAAAAGCTTGATAGGCATCGTAGCTAGCTCAAGAACTTAAGAACACTCAAATATACACCAAAGTAGGACTATGGTATTACGCATCCTCACGGCCTGAACATGGGTAAACGATCGATGTGCTGACTCTTAGACCTGCTCTTTACACAACTTTGCGCCCGCCAACCGTAGAAGGAAATCCAGTGATCCCATAGGTGTCATTTCGTACCGACATCTTTGGCGCGCAAGGTAGGCGACACAGTTGTGGATATCTGGTTTGGCAGTTAGTATAGCAGTTCTTCATGGCCATGGTTTCCCAAGAAGGAAACGACCGAGTGCGGGGCATCATCATCGAGTACGGTGGACGCCCATGCGACGACAAAAAAAAGATAAGTCATGCAAGACTTTGAGTAATTCCTTTTTGCATGAAGGTTATTCTCCTTGGAGATCTTGCCCTCTGTATGATAAACCTGTATGCAATGGGGCCCCTCCACTATTGGCGAAGCCCTCGCTCTGTTTCGGGTCCGCTCAACAGTTTGTGTGGCCGCGTCGAGAATGGCAGGGAAGCCTTTCCGTTACTGGCAACGCTTTTTTCCTGTTTTGAGTCTGCTCAGTAGTTCAAACGGCCGCGCTGAGAGCGGTAAGGTGGTCTGCCCAGCAGCAAGCATACCCAGCAGGCTATTGAGGATCCGTCCTCAAAATGCCGCAGCCTGGGTTACGCGCCGGAAAGCCCTCCCAATTAAACATCGGGTAGACATACATGGAAGGATCAAACAGGAAGATAACATGCATCGCTACGAAATATTGCAGATTTATATTACATAAATTGTTGTTGCGGTTCTGACTAAAGATAAAAATTGTCTCGGTTCTGAACCTGCAGCGGCAACAAGAAACGGGGTGCCTCATCCCGACGATGGCCCTCTGCCCTCTGAATTCAGCCAACGCGATCGATGATGGGCTGGATACGCTCCTTGAGCGCCGTGAGATCTACATCATCCGGCAAGCTATCCAGCGCGGCGTGGAAGTCGAGGTCGAGGTTCCAGTAGGCCATCTTGGTGAGCAACTTGGTCAGGGCGCCACGGAAGAGCATCCGGGATTCGTCAGCTAGACAAGTCGCCCGGTCAAAGTGGAGCTTTCCCAGGGCCTCAAGAACTGATTCGAAGGACACGGTCAAGCTGGCGTGGATAGAGAGGTTCACCTCCCGGGAGAACCTGAAGCTTGGCATGCCCATGGTGGCCAGCTGCGCGGTGAGTTCCTCCGCGACAGCGATGAGGCGGCTGACTCAGAGATCCACACCCTTTACGTACTCTGCGTAGCCAGCGGCGTCATCCTTTCGTAGCCACTTCTCCTCCTCCAAACCCTTGTTCAGGGTCTCCACCCGAGCTGTGGCCTCAGTGAGCATCCCCTTGAGGCCCACCAGATCCATCTTCAGATCCTTGATGGAGTCCTGGGCCGTGGAGAGCTGTTCGGCCTTGCCGAGGACCTCGGACTGCGCATCCATCCAGGTAGCATGGATCGTGTCCCTCTCTGTGGTCAGCTCCAGGATCCTCTTGTTCAAACCTTCCTACTCCACCTCCAGCTCCTTTACCTTGCCGGCGTGGACCCAAGCCTGAGCATTGAAAGCCTTAATGTGCCTCCGTTCCAGCTCCTGGGTCCGCCGCGCGACAAGCCTGTCAATCTCTTCATCCTTGCCGCGGAGGGTGGCAGAGAGTGCCTGCTCACGGGCGACAAGGTCTTCCTCTTGATAGTTCAGTTGAGCTTGGCGCTGGTTATGGGCGGCCTCATCATTGGCGGCTCGCTCCTTGGCCTCCTCCTGGGCCTTCTCAAAATCAGATTGCGCCAGCATGAGGTCTCTGGCGCACACGTCCAGCTTTTTATGGGAAGCCCTCAACTCATTCCGGGCCTCGTCAAACCAGACTTTTGTCTGGGTGACCTGACCCTGGAAGTCCTCCTCCGCCTTATCCACCACTGCAGACCTGGACTTTGCCTTGTCCAGGCGGGCACGGTAAAGCACACGGAGCTTCTGGAAGCTGGCGCTCATGACTCGAAGAAGCTGCTCCTCTTGAGAACCGCCACCGCCGGCGCCCGGCACGTCGATGACCTCGAGACCAGCGGCAGTGAGTGCCTCATCATCAAACACCTCCCCCTTGGTTGGCGCCCTGCTGCTTGCCGTCCAGGGGAGGTGGACGAACAAGTGATCACTCACCTTCAAGTAGCGGCCCGAGCCAGAGGCGGCGGAGGAGGAAGGCTGGTCCTCGGCAGCAGCCTTGCCGGCCTCCTCGGCAGCGGCCTTGCCGGCCTCCCCGGCAGCAGCCTCACCGGTTCCTCCCGCAGGCCCGTTGCCGGCCTCCTCGGCACTGGTGTCGCCGGTCCGTCCAGCAATCCCTTGGGCCGCCTCCTTTGCCGTGGCCTTGGCAGCCTCCTCGGCAGCGGCCTTGCCGTCCTCGGCCTCAGCATTCGCGGTGACCTCCTCGATGGTGGACTCGCCATCCACCCGGTCCGTCAAGGGTGGGTCTAAAAGTCAAAAGAAAAAGTGAGGCGATGCCCGAGGTCAAAGGCTCAAATTGGAAAACAAAGGCAAATCATCCATACCAGGCTGGGAAGGAGAGGCGCTCTCCTCACCAACAACCGTTGCCGGGGAGGAGCCGCCGGCGTTCAAGTCCCTCTCCTCCTCCACCATGGGCGCGGTCTCGGCGGTCGGTGCCCTTGCCGGGGACGCCCCTTGGGGCGGTGTAGTTGAAGTGGGTGTCATGTTGGGGGTGGCCCCCTGTGGGCCCTCCTGCTGTCAGTCCCCACCTACAAAGCCTACAAGGTCTGCATCAAGAATTCACGCCCTGTGTTCACCCATGGAAGAGTGAGTAGTAAACTTACGCCGGGGGCTGTTGTCCGGGCTGCTCTCCACCACCAGCGGCATGCCTGAAGTACCCACTGGGGGCTTGTCGGCAGATGACGCCCTGGCCCTGTTTGCCACCCTCTCGCCAAGCGTCTCCGTATCCCTGCAGAGATGGCATTGGATCAGCGAGAGATAATAGAGGGATGAAACCAGGAGATAGCATGAGGGGCGAGGTGCTTACTCGTCTTCTGTTTCCTCCTCCTCCTCTGGTATCCTACTCTTCCTCCTTGGGCTAAGAGACCCGAGATCGAAGTTGATATCCATGGCAACGCCTGTGGGAGGGGGAGAAGGAGATGGGGTCCGGCCACGCTTGGACAAAGAGGAGACGTCCGCCGTCCTCTTCGCCACCGCGGTCTTCCCCATTTTTCTCCCCGCCGCGGCCGCCATCGACCTCGTCTCATGCTCGAGCTGCACCGGGGGCTGTTGCCGCCGCGGCTCTAGGGGTTGTTGCTGCCGCACGATGCTGCCGGGCCGGACCGGCTCGCAAGAACCGGCTCGCCGCAGGACCCGCCTCCTCGCCACGGCAGGAGGGTCAGCATCCTCGGCCTCCTCGTTGGTCTACTCCTCGACCACATCTTCGACAATTGGAGCATCGGCGTCGGCCCCCGCGCAGCGGTCTACCCCGGCAGACTTCACCCACCCGTCGAGCTCCTCCTCTTCGGCAACCACATTAGCCTCGTCCTCCACGTGGCCGGCGCTGCCGGCCTCTAGGGCAAGCGCCGCCTCCGCCACCTTGGCAGCAATGTAATCGAGCTCAGCCCCGGCGGTAATGTAATCGAGCACCTGTTCTTCGCGGACACGCTTCGCCGACAGAGTATCGAAGAACTCTTGCACATGATCCACCGGCGGCTCAACCCAAGACGGGTCAATGCCGTACGCGTTGAAGTCCGGCATCATGGCAATGATATCAGACTGGCAGGAGTTATTGCTTAGCGGGACCACTCCCGCCGGCAACCCAAACAGGGGCCCCTTCACGGCCTTACCGGCCTTGGCAGCATTGCCGGTCCTCTCGGCAATGCCGTCGCGATCCACGTCAAGCTGAAAGAGCTTCTTGCAGATGTGGGTGTGCTCCATCATCGTGAAGTTGTGTTTCAGGCCGGGGCGTAGCCTCATGATGTCGGCCGTATTCTCGAAAAGCCAAGCCGGCCTCCCTTGTTGTGCAGCGGCGCGATTCGACGGTGGATGAAATCAGCCCCAATCATCTCGAGGGTGAGCCCGGCCTGGGCAAGACGGTGGATCCTGGTGGTGGCGACCGAAAGCTTCTTGTCGTTGACGTCGACGTGCCCCCAGTCTCCCTTACGGACCGGCGGGCTCCGATGAACTCGACAGAACTTTGGTGGGTCTTATTCCTCTATTCACAACCACTGGCTCCTACACTATTCGCACCTCTCCTTCTGCGCGCCCTCCGGATACGTGCCCTTCTCCTGGGTCCATTCCAAGCGAAGCAGCCGGAAATGGCGTCCCCCCTTGGATACGAGGGAAGAAGTAATGGCGGAAGAGCGCCGTTTTTGGAACCACCCCAGCGAAACCCTCGCAGAGTTGGGCAAAGAAAGCCATGCATGCCACGACGTTCTGCGTGAAGTCGAGGATATGGAAGACGTAGGTATGCATGATCTCGTTGAAGAAATAGGAGAAAGGGGGATAGAGGCCGCAATAGAAGTAGTCGACAAAGAAAGGGTACCGATTTGGGCCGGCCTCTGCGCATTGGGCGGGGATGACGTGCGTGGCTGGATGCCCCGTCGTCTCACACCCCCACAAGGGCTTAAAGTAGTCCAAGAGATGGACCGCGTCGACCGTCGGAGGAAAGTAGGCGTGCTTCGTCCGCAGCACCGACAGCTCACTCTCCGGGAGCTCTTTCTCCCCCCGCGCCCTTGACCACTGCCTTCCCGTTACTAGACTTGGGCGCCATTGTAACCGCGGGAGGAAGAAAGGGAACAGAGGCAGAGGAGAGCACGGCGGCGGCGGGCGGAGGCGAAGGCTCTGGCTTGGGGAAGAAGGAGAAGAACGGCGAGCACGAGATTGGAGGAGCGCAGGAGGTAAATGAGAGGCATGCCTGCGGTTTTCCCCTTTTAATGGGGATGGCGTGGGCCACCCTCCCCTACCATTTACTGCGACGTGACACCACCACGCAGCAAACCGCCCCACGCACGACCCCCACGTCAGCGCAGATCGTGGGGAAGTGATACGTCTCCAACGTATCTATAATTTTTGATTGTTCCATGCTATTATATATGATGTTTTGGATGTTTAATGGGCTTTATTATACACTTTTATATTATTTTTGGGACTAACCTATTAACCCAAAGGCCCAGTCCAGATTGCTGTTTTTTTTGCCTATTTCAGGGTTTCGTAGAAAAGGAATATCAAACGGAGTCCAAACGGGATGAAACCTTCAGGAGAGATATTTCTGGAACGATATCTTCACGGGAGATTTGAGAACCAAGGCAGAGGGCACACGTGGTGTCCACGAGGTTGGAGGGCACGCCCCCTCCCCTGGGCGCGCCCCCATGCCTCATGGGCCCCACGTTGCTCCCCGGATGCCCTCCTTCCTCCTATATACACCCATGTACCCTAAAAACATCGAAACAATAGAGAAAAACCCTAATTCCACCGCCGCAACCTTCTGTTCCCATAAGATCCCATCTTGGGGCCTGTTCCGGAGCTCCGCCGGAGGGGGGATCTTCCACGGAGTGCTTCTACATCAACACCATCGCCTCACCATGAGTAGTGAGTAGTTTACCACAGACCTTCGGGTCCATAGTTAGTACCTAGATGGCTTCTTCTCTCTTTTTGGATCTCAATACCAAGTTCTCCTCGGTCTTTGAGGAGATCTATTCGATGTAATCTTTTTGCGGTGTGTTTGTCGAGATCCGATGAATTGTGGGTTTATGATCAAGGTTATCTATGAGAAATATTTGGTTCTTTTCTGAATTCTTTTATGTATGATTATAATATCCTTGCAAGTCTCTTCGAATTATCGGTTTGGTTTGGCCTACTAGATCTATAGTTCTTGCAATGGGAGAAGTGCTTGGCTTTGGGTTCAATCTTGCGGTGTCCTTTCCCAGTGACACTAGGGGAAGCAAGGCACCTATAGTATTGTTGCCATCGAGGATAAAAAGATGGGGTTTATATCATATCGCTTGAGTTTATCCCTCTACATCATGTCATCTTGCTTAAAGCATTACTCTGTTCTTTTGAACTTAATACTCTAGATGCATGCCGGATAGCGGTCGATGTGTGAAGTAATAGTAGTAGATGCAGAATCATTTTGGTCTACTTGTCAGGGACGTGATGCCTATATATAATGATCATGCCTAGATATTCTCATAATTATTCGCTTTTCTATCAATTGCTCGACAGTAATTCGTTAACCCACCATAGAAATCTGCTATCATGAGAGAAGCCACTTGTGAAACCTATGGCCCCCAGGTCTATTCTCAACATATCAATCTACAATTTATTTTACTTTGTTGTTTTTACTTTCTGTTCTTATATCCAAAAATACCAAAAATATCAACCTATCCTATCTATCAGATCTCACTTTCGTAAGTGACCGTAAAGGGATTGACAACCCCTTATCGCTTTGGCTGCGCAGTTCTTATTTGTTTGTGCAGATGCGAGGGACTCGCGCGTGGTCTCCTACTGGATTGATACCTTGGTTCTCAAAAACTGAGGGAAATACTTACGCTGCTGTGCTGCATAACCCTTTCCTCTTCGTGGGAATACAACGCAAGCTCGAGAAGTAGCAAGAAGAATTTCTGGCGCCATTGCCGGGGAGGCTTACACAAAAGTCATATACCAAGTACGTATCACAAACCCTTATCCTTCACATTACATTTATTTGCCTCTCGTTTTCCTCTCCCCCACTTCAGCCATGCGGTTTATTCGCCCTTCTTTTTCCGTGTGTTTACCGTTCACCTTTTTGTTTGCTTGTGTTGCCATGTGCCTTCTATTAGCTTGCATCTTCGCTTACTAAATTATGGATCCTCATCCACTTGCTAATCTCTTTAATATATCCAACTGTGATGATCAAATTGCTAGTGAGTTTAGTGCACTAGATTATCATTATGAGGTTTTGCTTGAAATTTGTGAATCTGAAAATTATGATGAAGTATTGAAAGAAAATTATAAAGTGATTTACGATAGCTCCTTGAGTAAAAAGCATGATTGCAATGATGTTATTATAAATTGTATTAATGTCAATTGTGCCAATGATATGCAAAACCCTAAGCATGGGGATGCTTGTTTTGCTATGACTACTATTTGTTGTAATGATCATGATTGGGGTGATGCTTCTTATGATCTTGATAATTTATTTAACCCCCTTGATGAATGTAAGATTGACGATAATTTTTGCAATAATATAGAAAGTGGGTTTGAAATACTGTCAACTTTAGATCCCACATATTTGGAGAATATTCAATCTTATGAAATTTTTGATAGAAGTGGGGGTTGGAGAGGTCATGACTTTAGTTAATGTTAATCCCACTATTTTGGAAGAGTGTCAACTTAGCATGCATGTGGATCGTGTTAAGAATATGTTACGTGATAGCTATATTGTTGAATTTGCTTATGATCCTACATGCAATTATTATGAGAGAGGAAAATATGGTTGTAGAAATTTTCATGTTACTAAATTACCTCTCATTATGTTGAGATTGCTATTGTTTCTTTCTTCTTCCTTGCATATGCTAGATCTTCCTTGTCTTGCTAAATTGTTTTCCTATAAAATGCCTATGCATAGGAAGTATGTTAGACTTAGATGTGACTTTCACATGCTATATGATGCTCTCTTTGTGCTTCAAGTCTTATATTTCATGTGAGCATCATTAAAATTATCGTGCCTAGCTAGGGGCGTTAAACGATAGTGCTTGTTTGGAGGCAACCCAATTTTATTTTCTTTGTTTTTGCTTCTGTTTAGGAATAAATATTGCATCTAGTTTCTGTTTGGATGTGGTTTTGTGTTTTAATTAGTGTTTGTGCCAAGTTGAACCTTTGGGAAGACTTGTGTGAAGTTTATATGATCTTGCTGTAAAAAACAGAAACATTAGCGCTCACTAGAATAGTCACCAGATTTTATTGGAGAGTGCTATTTAGTTGATTCATTTTTCATATGATTAATAGACAAATTCCACCCATTTACCAATTTATTTCAAGTTTTTTGGAGTTACAGAAGTATGCGAGTTACAGATTACTACAGACTGTTCTGTTTTTGACAGATTCTGTTTTTCGTGTGTTGTTTGCTTGTTTTGATGAATCTATGAGTAGTATTGGAGGATATTAATCATAGAGAAGTTGGAATACATTAGGTTTAACACCAATATAAAAAAATAATGAGTTCATTACAGTACCTTTGGTTGGTGGTTTGTTTTCTTATACTAATGGAGCTCACGAGATTTTTGGCTAAGTTTTGTGTTGTGAAGTTTTCAAGTTTTGAGTATGGCTCTGATGGACTATGGAACAAAGAGTGGCAAGAGCCTAAGCTTGGGGATGCCCAAGGCACCCCAAGGTAAAATTCAAGGACAATCAAAAGCCTATGGTTGGGGATGCCCCGGGAAGGCATCCCCTCTTTTGTCTTCATATATCGGTAACTATACTCGGGACTATATTTTTATTCACCACATGATATGTGTTTTACTTGGAGCGTCATGTATGATTTGAGTCTTTGCTTGTTAGTTTGCCACAATCATCCTTGCTGGACACACCTTTTTGAGAGAGATAGATATGGCCTAGAATTTGTTAGAACACTCTATGTGCTTCACTTGTATCTTTTGAGCTAAATAGTTGTGGCGCCCCGGCTCAGAGAAACCGGAACGCCCCGTATTCCAGCCCAGAGATCGAGGTGAAGTCTTCTGGAATATGGCACTGCTTAGTATAGAACAAACCATCTCTTTATAACAACACGAACATGAATACAAGGGTTCCGATATTACAAGGAATAACATAGGTACGGCGACACTACGCCAGCCACGGTTGCTCTATACAAGCAGCATAACAACTTAAAGCAGTGGAAGAACTACTGGCAGCGGAACAACGAACGGTGATGATGGACTCCAATCCGCAGGGACTCTGGCTAGAACGTTTATCCTAGCTCGCGACCACGGGAACAACACCAAACAAGCAAGCAATCCAGGCAAGACCTGGAGGCTGGCATGACATGCCAGGTCAGTACATTGAATGTACTTGAAAGCTCACAATAACCAGAAGCATTCAAGACAAACAACAACATGGCAATTACAGGTTAATCAAGAATTATCATGAGATCATCAGGATAACATAGCATGAATAACATGAACATAATATCGCTAGGACAATATATGATTATGGCATGAACATATGAATTTGATGATACTAGCATGCAACATGATAACACTACATGCACCATTTATTTTGTTCGGGTTACCTCATAACCACCACATGCATCGCTTACCAACCTCAGACGCTACACGATCATCTCAGGATCAAATCAAGCTTGGTATAAACAATACCGTAGTAATCATCCAATGACCACAAGGAGCTTGAACTTTACCCTCGATTCTCGCACAACAGCACGAATATCCTACAATTCGGCATCCTCAATACCACGGTGATCATTCCGGCGATCACAACCATGACCAACACTTGGTCTCAAATGGTGATCTTTCCGGCGATCACAACCAACTTATCACTATGGAACCGGGGTTGTTATTAAGCACATTATAATTATCACTGTTGACTCATAGTGTGACCAACTACGAACTGGGCCCTTATCCGCGCGCGTGGCTATCGATAGATTTAATATACAATCTACAGAGGTAGCGCACTGTACCCACACTACGGAACCCATGGCCCCGTTCTCCCATTCGGGTGGACCAATGGTGTTCCGACAAACCCGATCTACTGTCATGGCACTCTCCCGGCCACTCCAACCAACTCCCCTTTGGGCTAAGTCCTGGGTGGCCCTGTCAGGGATATACCCGCGGCGTAACCCGGCCGGAGGTATAACCCGGCCAGTCTTGGCGGTTTACTTGAGATGGTTTACACTTGGCAATTAACTGGTAACCCGGGGGGCGGATCACGGATGACAAGGCCCAAGGCCCAAAAGGCCGGTTCATGTTATGGTGGGTCGGTTTATGAAGAAAGCACAAGGAATATTTTCCTACAAAGGAAGCAAGACTAGGACTCCTTGTAATAGAGTAATCCTAATCCTACTAGGAGTAGTCATGTAACCCGCCCCTTCAACATATATAAGGAGGGGCAGGGCTCCCCAAAGAGGGACAAGTTCTCGCAAGTTGGAGGCGCCATATTCTTTAGGGCTAGACACAACTAAAGGATCGCCGGTTTACCAGCGACACCATGAGGGTCACAATGAGATCTAGCCTCAAATAGCATGTAGGGCTATTACCGGATGATGTTTCCCGGGGCCCGAAGCTGTCTAAATTCTTGTCTTGTGTGTTGTGTCTCTCGATTCCGCTCAACCCTCTCAAGCTACCACATAGATGTGTTGGCCTCGTGACTAAGTCCTAACCCTAGGACATCTGCCGTGACAAAACCACGACAGTTGGCGCCCACCGTGGGGCCTGCGCACGGTGGTGTTTAGTTCTTGGGGGGATCTATCCGAGGGATCGAGAAGCTCGCAATTTTTTGGATAATGAAGAGCAAGTTTTTGAAAGAGCTTCATCAACTTCGAGTTCATATGGACAGATTTATAGTTTGTGAGATCCAAAGTTCAAAGTAATTAGGGTTACGACCTGTTTGCTACCGAAGTGGCTAGGAAATCAAGAGCCAGATAGTGATTGTTACTGTCAAGGTCCGATGCTATTGGTCAGGCGATCAGTTACTGCTTCCGCATCAAGGCACGCCGACGCACGGAGAACAGAGAAAGTTTTTCGCGACAGTCACTGAAATCAAATCAATGCAAGGTTGGCGAGATGCCGGACTACATCTCAAGATTCAAGACCCGAGACTACTCACGATCAATTGCTAGGGGGATTTTTTTCCAAAAAACAACCGTGACTTGGAAACAGATTTGGACACAGACTCGTTCCCTCACCTCGCGTCGGGCCAACGCCTGCTGCCGTGCCCTGTCCTCTGATGCGCACGCCTCTTCGGGCCGGTTTCCACATCGAACTAGCTGGGACTGAACCTGCCATTGACTGAGCCGCTGCCCGCCTCAACTACAGCGGAGGCAAGCTGCAGCACTCCGACCCGGACCCGGAGCCCGGCCGCTGCCGCCCGTCAAGCATGGCTGATGTTCCTTGTTTCCGAGCCGTCGTGGCCGCTATTATATTACCATCGAAATCAATCAAAGCTCTGGGGTACGTCGTATCTCTCCAGACTAAACAAAATTGGGCTGTTGTGTACGTATAAGGGAATTGTGTGGCTAGCCGGAGTCGGTCAATCGAGTTGACCAAGTACTACTAGCTAGCTTTGGATTGAGCTAGTTTGACTGGAGGATCGTGGGAGATACTAAGGTTTTCAGAGAGGTTGCCTCAGAGTTATTTTTACCTACGTGGTGCACGACCCGCCAACGCCGCCGCTACCGTCGCCTCGTCCCACTCCCGTTTTGAACTGGTTTGCTTCGGCCTTGAGTCGTCTCGCTGCGGTTTTCCTCATCCGCGTCCGCGCCCCAAGCTACCGCGACCTCAAACCGCGGTTTCTGACGAGCGCCGACAAGAGCCTCGCGCCCATCTCCTGATCGGCAGCTTCACGGTTATTATAAAAATCTGCAACTCACCTATGGTTGATTTCAAATCCACGGCGGTCATCATCAAGCAAATGATCAATAGTTTTCGACAAAACATATTAGGTGATATCAATCCAGGTTTGTTTTATTAGCACATATTGTTTCTGTAAAAGAACAATTTATTTCTGCCTTGGTCTGCAATATTATTTCTGCAGGACAATTGTTCGCGCCTCCAAACATGCCGGCGCCACCTCGTCTTGCCTCTGGCTTGTCAAGGCGCCCGCGGCCTGCCGCCGGAACCAGCCGTCTCCACGGCCGGGTTGAGCCGGTCCTATCGCCACAACCCGTCGTCATTCGCCGTTAACATGGATTCGGGCCGAGCCGCCGGTCCGTCTGTAAGCTCCTGCCCACTGCCTGAAGCAGAAAAGGAAAAACTCTGCTCGAGTGGCCGTGTGTGCACTATTTGGGACTTATTAAAAAAAGAGGAGAGAAGGTCACGTGGAGACATGAGGCGCTAGAAGACAAGAGAACCAATGCATTCTTCTGTCAAAAACGAAAGCAACACTATGCATTATCCAGTACCAGCATCCGTGTTCATCCGGCAAAAATATCAGGTGTTATTTTTCCTATGTATTT
The DNA here is from genome assembly GCA_902687465.1 of Secale cereale. Classification (NCBI taxonomy): domain Eukaryota; kingdom Viridiplantae; phylum Streptophyta; class Magnoliopsida; order Poales; family Poaceae; genus Secale; species Secale cereale. The sequence goes on from LR738715.1 coordinate 703,612,520, forward strand.
TATCAGCGCATGTTAATTCATCCGAAAACAATTACTCTCGCATGTAATATTTTGTATGCAGGACAACTATTAAAAGAAAAAAGGGGAGGTGGTATGCCACGGATGCACGTTCAGCAGTGTTGCGTGGCTTCACGAACATAAGTGTCGCGATCCGGTTTACATCAACGCGCCGGCCGACTCGTCTGTCCGCGCCCACGCGTGCTGGTCTCCAAACACCTCGGCTGACTCCTTCGCCAATGGACGTGCGCACGCCACCACTTCCGCGGTCCGGTCTACATTAACACGCCGGTGCCGCACCCGTCCTCATAAACCGTCCCAGCGGATACACGTGCGGGTCACGACGCCCGCTGCTGCATCAATACGTGGCCGATTCAGCTATCTGCGCCTGCGATTAACTTGCCCGCACGTGCCGGCTTACAATGAAGCGACCGACTCATCTGATGTCCGGGCGAATCAGGTGATATCTATCTTATTTATTTTTAATACATATTAATTCATCCGAGCAAAAATACTTCGCCCTGCCGTATTTTATAGACAGGAAAATCATTCATTACAAAGTGGTATTATACCGCGGAGATGGAGGCACGCCAACATCATTTGGCAGAAGTGGACGTCGTTACTCAACGGACTCCCGCACTGGCTTACAGCACCGTGGCCATCTCTCGCGATCGCGCCGGTTTACCACGCCGTGGCCGTCTTTCGTGATCGCACCGCTTTACGATGCGAAGGACAACTTGCTCATCTGCGCCGGCTTACAACACTGCAGTCGACTCATGTGTCTGTGGTGCCTCTGATGCTGCGGTCGTTTTACTGTTCTCCCTGCGGTCCGGTCTATTCAACATACCGGGTTGGCTAACAGACACCGATGAGGATTATAAGGTCAAAATACATCAGGTGATATCCATCTAAATCTATTTTCTTGGTATATATTGTTTTCATCAAGAAAACAGTTACTTTGATCCGTATATTTTGATATGCAGGACATTTATTTATTAAAGGCACCAAAGAGAGTTTGTTCCACAGCATAACTCAAACATAGGTACCCGGCGAGCACAGCTCAGAAATATGCCACATGGGGGCTTCTGTTTATATAGTGCAGTTCTGACCACCCTCCCGATCCGGCGACCAAGCAAAGACCATCATAAGAGTATCACATGGGGGCTTCCGTGGGCAAGGAAGTTTTCCATGGCCTCTTAAACCGGCGCCCTTGATAAAATCAAGGAATCAGCCGTCTTTCATGTATAAAAAGAGTATCACATGGCGGCTTCCGTGGGCAAGGAAGTTTTCTATGGCCTCTTAAACTGGCGCCCTTGATAAATCAAGGAATCAGCCGTCCTTTTTGTACAAAAAAGAATCACATGGGGGCTTCCGCGGGCAAGGAAGTTTCCCATGGCCTCTTAATCTGGCGGCCATGTCAAGACCATCATAAGAGCACTACTCTGGTTGCTTTGGCAATTTCCACATGACGATGAGGGGCAAAAAAGGGTTTGATGCCTAGCACAACCCAAACATAGGCCCCGACGAGCAATGCTCACACGCTACCTGGGGGCTCCTGATGCAAGTTCATTAGCGAGTTGAAAACTCTTGTAGTGAACGCGGCTTGGAAGCCCGGTGTATACACCTAAAACCCCGGGTTAACCTGCCTGCATCAAGTAAATCGCGCCGTCCAGGTAAACCTGGTATGACCCGTCGAACGTATCACAAGTCAATCCTTCGGGACCCTGAACTTGGTCACGTTGAATTGACGATCATCAAGTGATTACACAAGCCAAAATATTTATGAGATTTTGAACATTGGTAGCGTTTGACATTGATGATTTGGTTAAAGATTGCGAATCATCTTAAGAGGCTTTGCTAAAATGGTTAATGATAGTAGCCTGGCAGCTCATAAAAAGCCTCAAATTAGGAGCCTGGCAGCTCGTAAAAAGCCTCGACTACATGGTCTTATTTGCCCAAAAAATTTATTTTTATTTTTTATGTTTCATCAAATCTTTATCCTCAAGGTCATTGGTTTCAACCAAGTCCATCGATTCAGGGAGTGGATGACTATAAGTTGCCACTACACTTGCGTTTACAGAGCCTTAGTCTGGTTACAAACACCAGTACTAACTACAGTTAAACCGGAGTTCATCCTAACCCGGTTCGGTTTCATAATGAACCGGAAAATAATCAAGGGAGTCATCAACACTTGTGCCTTGGATCATTATCTTTGACTACCGGATTAAGGTCAATCGTGACACACTTAATCACAGGTATGATACATACTTTATAATTTGTACACAGTTCAAGTTATAAACTTAGATCATGTGTTTGGGCACTACGACCCGTCCGGCGATAAACCGCCAGGACACTTTAAACATTGTTTTATGCAGAAGCGGGTAAGATAATGACCGGTGTTTATTAACCCAGCCAGGCTTTGACTATAAGTCGCCAGTATGAGATAAGATAATGACCGGTGTTTATTAACCCGGCCTGGCTTTGACTATAAGTCACCAGTATGAGATAAGATAATGACCAATGTTTGTTAACCCGCCTGGCTTTTGATTATAAATCGCCAGTATCATATATGGATAATCCGGTGTTTATCACAACCCGTTATGGTTTTATTATAAACCGGCGAAATATTGTCGGAGTTATCAATACTCAAGTTTTGGGTTATTATCCTTACTACACTGGCTTGGTAAAACCAATCGTGTGATCAAACATCACTGGAACCGGTCCTCAAACCGGGTTATATTATTCAAATCTTTAATAGCCAACATGGCTGGATTTTTATTATGGTTATCAATATTATGATTGAGGTTTTCAAAGTCGCTTTAAGCGCAATGGATATTATTTCATCGATGGAAATGATTAATTCTACAAAGGAATAGTCCCGAGTCGCTGCAAGCTTACGACCCAGCACTTGGGGGCTACATTATTCAAATTGTGATTATATCAAATACGCAAGTCCCATGTCACTGCCAGCATGCACCATGGCACTTGGGGGCTAATGAAAAGTCATTTTTTACTGACCTTATTGAAGACTCGACTCATCACATTGTAATGAGCCGTCCTTGGGGCTACCAATTGCTCCTGTCAACAAATCAAGGTACACAAGTATTAATACATTATATTGAAGGGTCCACTGCTCAGTTGGTAAAGCACAAAGCTCTTAACCTTGTGGACGTGGGTTCAAACCCCATGATAGGAATTACATTATATATTGTTATTTTAAATGAAGTATATATAAAGTCCCTGCTCATTATTACATAATGACCCGGCCCTTGGGGGCTACACCGGTTGAAGTTTTTGAGCATCAGGAAATTACAAGTCCCAGGTTGCTGCAAGCATGAAAACTCGGCACTTGGGGCCTACATAATATGGAGTATTCAATTTTTACTAGTGACTGGGATGAACAAGCTGGATTTCTTCAAGGTTGCAACATTTATATTGAAACAAGTCTTAAGCTATCACTATGGTCTCCTCTTAAGACTTGGGGGCTATAGGTAATATGCATATAAAGGAGGAACATCTTCAAATTCTCAGTTTTGGGCAAATCAGGAAGATTAATTATGTGACCCGGCGTTGGAAACAATCATAACCCGACGTCTATAAACAGTCATGACCCGAGATCATCAGTTTTTTCTATAACCCGGCAATTTTGGCAATCATAAACCAGCAAGTTCTACATTTTCAAATCGGCTGTATATCAGTTGAATATTTCAAAGGCCAATATTTTTGTCAAGTCAGAGCATTGAAGGCCGATTCAAATGGATTCTTTATTTACAAAATATCTTATGCAAGCAAATTGATTATGAAGCTGGTCTATTGACCCGTAGTTTTCAGAAGAAGTGCCTAGATTTTTTGCATTGGTAATGTTTGAAAATATCTGCTAAGGAGATTTGTTATGAGATCATGGATACATATCAAGGAGGAAATGACAAGGATATAAGGATGATCAGGTGCCGATTCAGGAAAATATTTTAACCCGGAGCACAACCTATCAAATTTGTTCTCGTGTTTATGTATGCAGGAAGGATCAAGTTTAACATGGATAAATCCAAGCTAAACTGGGGGCTAATGTCGGGGATATACCCCGCGGCGTAACCTGGCCGGAGGTATAACCCGGCCGAACTTAGCGGTTTACTTGAGATGGTTTACACTTGGCAATTCACTGGTAACCCGGGGGGCGGATCACGGATGACAAGGCCCAAGGCCCAGAAGGCCGGTTCATGTTATGGTGGGCCGGTTTATGAAGAAATCACAAGGAATATTTTCCTACAAAGGAAGCAAGACTAGGACTCCTTGTAATAGAGTAATCCTAATCCTACTACGACTTGTCATGTAACCCGCCCCTTCAACATATATATGGAGGGGCAGGGCTCCCCAAAGAGGGACAAGTTCTCGCAAGTTGGAGGCGCCATATTCTTTAGGGCTAGACACAACTAAAGGATCGTTAGTTTACCAGCGACACCATGAGGGTCATAATGAGATCTAGTCTCAAACAACATGTAGGGCTATTACCGGATGATGTTTCCCGGAGCCCGAAGATATCTAAATTCTTGTCTTGTGTGTTGCGTCTCTCGATTCCGCTCAACCCCTCTCAAGCTACCACATTGATGCGTTGGCCTCGCGACTAAGTCCTAACCCTAGGATATCTGCCATGACAAAACCACGACAGGGCCCGTGTCTACCAAAGACACAACAACCACTGTCATGGCCAAACATAAACGGTCCCAAACGGCGACCCGAATCCATAACAACAACAACGGGCACACAAGGTTATGTCTGCTTACCGGGCCATGGTACTGCACGCCCATAACCTTCCCTCGTTGGAGGCACCGGTGAGAGGCATGACAATAGACCCAGTTAGGACCTTCCCAGAAAGGTAAACGTGGTTGCACTGGTTAGTTCGATATGGTGGCACCATGACTCAGCCAACAATTGTTCAAGTTCAATTTAATCCGGTTAAACTTGAATGCAAATATGCTGAGCCATGATAAAATACATGATGCAATTACAATGCATGAGCATGAATATCAACATAATCATGAGAGAACCACATATATATCCACCATATCAACAATGAATCATAAGATGGCATACTGACTAGCATGAACATCATAAATACACACTTCTCCGAAACATAGCATGACCACTGACATCAACATTAAATATCTTGCAAGAACATATCAACAATACCAACATGCAAGCATTTAACTAATTGGATGCAAAGGAACATGCATAAGAACGGTACTCGGGATAGACGACAGTCATGCACCGAAGACCATCACCAACATCAACATGTACTACTACCAAGCATAAACATATGAAAGGAATACTAGCAACTAGCAGGGCATGATAACCAGGTGCATAACAACATAACAGGAAAGTAAACATTAACCCCGAAGCATTACCGAAACAACGATAACCATATTTTAAACAAGCAATCATTTAATAAATATTCAAGTTCAAAACCATGGCTACTACATGACTATCATGCAAGTGGGTATTGTGGCTTGCCTGGGGGTGAAGAAGGCACCGGGAAGAAGTGTGGTGAAGCCGCGAAAAGATTTGCCGGAAACAGTTCTCTCCCGAAGGGGCTGTTTACGTGCAAGGCAAAATGATCATTTTCAAAATGTTAACACATGGATAAAGTGTGACCAATAGAATGGGCTCGACGAGACGAAGAAATGGGCTTTGGAATCACCTCATTTGGAGTTACGATTAAAAGTTGTGAGGTGAGGAAGTTCAGGGACTAATCTACAAAAATAATATTCACAGCCGGGTCCCTGAGTGGATAAGACAGAGGCGCAAAATTAGAAATACACTTTCTGACTAGGAAAACGTATTCTGGGCTGAAACAGAGAGGAATACGCTTACCCCATGCGAAAACATACTTATGGAAGTATGCTTCCACTTAAATGAGGTGGCACGCGGGGCCGGCTCTGTGCCGCTGACGAGTGGGACCCAGAGGAGAGGCGGGGCCCGCCACGCCAGCCCCAAACATGCTCCACCGTTGCCTCTTACAGCTGGGGCCCGCTGCCAGGGTGGGGGTCATCGGCTTCAACCCCTCGCTCGCCCAATGGGGCAGAGCAAAGGATCGGCCAGCGCCGGGCCCCTTGGCTCCGACCACCTCCAGCCAAGGGAGAGGCAACGGCAGGGCCAGGGCGAGGCGCCGTACCCACCTGAACCGGTTTGGGATGCCAAGGAGGGACGGGGAAGCGATGACCGTAGACGGGGCGGACGGCGGCTCTAGTCGACGTCGGACACGATGCTCCAGTCGTGGGGAAGGGGCTGTGGGGTATTGGGGAGGCTAGAGGGTGTCTGTCGGGGGCTCTAGTGAGGTCTGGAGGGAGAGAGGAGCTCGGGTGGCCTCGAATTTGAGACGGCCGAGGCGGCAGCAATGGCAGGGCAGAGGAGCTCTGCGAGCTTAGGTGAGGGGATAGGGAGGTTGCTTGAAGTGAGGGGAGGCTGGTGGTGAGGCAAGACGGGGTCGGGGAGGCCTTAAATAGGCGCGGGGCGAGATGGCCGAGCTGGCGTCGCCATGGAAGCGTGTCCGGCGCCGCAGACGTGTGCCCACGGTCGCGAGCTCGGAGGTAGGCGATGGGGGAGGCACAATGGAGGTTCTCACGGGAAGGAGGAGGCCAAAGGAGCGCAGGGGGGATGACGACGGCGAGCTCCGAGCCAAACCGCCTCTGTTCGCCCGTGGGCGCGCGGCGGCTTGCGTCGGTGAGGAAACTGCCGGAGAGGGAGAGGGGTCTAGGGGAACGACGACGATGAGGTGAAGCCAAGGGACACGCTCACGCGCGCGAAGACGACGAGATGAGGAGGTGCCAAAGCACAAACGACGCCTGGGCGCAGCTGTAGTGCACAGAGCGCGTGAATTGCATGCCAGCTGTGCGGTCACCACAGGACAATGCACAGGGAGCTCACGAGAGGGAGGGAATTGGTGTCTAGCGTGGTATCCGTCCAAGATAGAACACTGTTGAGGCCATGTCTTGATCTGGGGGGGTGGGTATGGTTAAATGTTAATCCTCCTGTGAAGTTTACTCCAGTAAACTTGGGTGAGCACTGGTGATCAACAGGAAGATGATTGGGAGCAAAGAGTTTGTCTGTGAGGTTGAGGTAAAGGACTTTCATCCTGGTAATTTTGAGAAGATTTGGACCAAAAATAAACATAGTTGCTTCACAACTGCATAATTTGGCCCAGAAACAAGAACAGGAAGAAGCACTCACATAATGAATCCACTTGAGCTGAAACTTGGCAAGGCTTGGTCATTTGGTCATATAGAGATGCTGTAAAAATTTCATACCAATTGCAAAACCAAAATGGTACTTCCTTCAGAAACATCTCCACCGACCAGAAACTTAGGAAAATTCCTGAGGGAAAATGGCTACATACAATGTGCCCAAAATTTGTGGAGGTATGTTATATGGGTAATAGAAGGCCTAGAAAAATTAGCAGCCACAATGGAGCAAGATAAAATATACTTGCTTCACAAACTGAAATTTTGGACAGAAACAAAGATTTCAAGGTGTGCCCTCACGGATGCAAGCAATGAGCTCAAATTTGGTGTAGGGCCATTATTTGATGATATAGAGGTCACACAAAAATTTCAACTCATTTTGATATGCCGGGCTTGTACTTCCTTCACAATGGCTTCTGTCTGACAGAAACATTCAAAAACTGCTCAGGAATATTTACTAGGCAAATTAAGTTGAATTTTGGAACGAGACAATTATTTGGACATAAAAAGGTGTCCAAAGAGTTTGGGGGCAGTTGGGCAAAGCTAAATAGCACTTGCTTCAAAATGTGCCATTTAGGGCAGAATAGGAAATGAATTATTTGAGCATGATGATATACATGACAAATGAAATATTTTGCCATATTTGAGAAAGATATGACCCAAACAATTTATGAGAATTATTTGGGAATTTTAGGAGTGATGGAAATAAAGGTTGCTTCACAACCTAGGGCAATTTGAGTTATTCCTTTAATGGAAAAGGAATATTCCTACTAAAAAAGAATATTGGGATTTGGTCCAAGGTGGAAATGGAAAGGTCTAGGGAATGATTTGGGTATGGCAAGCCACTCTGGAAAGGAAGAAGAGGGCATCTTCTTCAGTTTCCAGACCACAAAGCCACGGAAAAAAGAAATCTAAAGCAAAAACCTCAGAAAAACAAAAGAAAAAGAAAGGGCCAAAAATTAGGTTGTGACAATAATTTGCTCTAGTGCTTCACTTATATATTTCATAGCACGGTGGTGATTTTATTTTGTAGAAATTGTTGTTCTCTCATGCTTCACTTATATCCTTTTGAGAGTCTTTTAGAACAGCATGGTAACGTGCTTTGGTTATAAAACTAGTCCTAATATGATAGGCATCCAAGATGAATGTAGTAAAAACTTTCATACAAAGTGCATTGAATATGATGAGAAGTTTGATACTTAATGATTGTTTTGAGATATGGGGATAGTGATATTAGAGTCATGCTAGTGGAGCTATTATGAATTTGAGAAATACTTGTGTTAAAGTTTATGATTCCCGTAGCATGCACGTATGGTGAACCACTATGTGACGAAGTTAGAGCATGAGGTATTTGTAGAGTGTCATCCTTTGTGTGGAGGTCGGGGGCGCGCGATGGTTAACTCCTACCAACCTCCCCCTAGGAACATGCGTTGATTGCTTTGTTTCGATGACTCGTAAATTTTTGCAATAATTATATGAGTTCTTCATGACTAATGTTGAGTTCGTGGATTATACACACTCTCACCCTTCCACCATTGCTAGCCTCTCTGTATTGCACAACTTTCACCGGTACCATACACCCATTATATACCTTCCTCAAAACAGCCACCATATACCTTCCTCAAAACAGCCACCATATACCTTCCTCAAAACAGCCACCATACCTACCTATCATGGCATTTCCATAGCCATTCCGAGATATATTGCCATGCAACTTTCCACCGTTCCATTCTTATGGCACGTTTCATATTGTCATATTCCCATTGCATGATCATGTAGTTGACATCGTATTTGTGGCAAAGCCACCATGCATGATTTTTCATACATGTCACTCTTGATTCATTGCACATCCCGGTACACCACCAGAGGCATTCATATAGAGTCATACTTTGTGTTAGTATCGAGTTGTAATAACGAGTTCTAAATCAATAGAAGTGTGATGATCATCATTACTATATCATTGTCCCAAAAAAAGAAAAAAGAATAGAAGGAAAGGCCAAAGAAAAAAAGAAAGGCCCAAAAAAAAGGAAAAAAGGAAAAAAAGGAAAAGAAAAGAAAAGGGACAATGCTACTATCCTTTTCCACACTTGTGCTTCAAAGTAGCACCTTGTTCTTTATGATAGAGAGTCTCATGTTTAGTCACTTTCATATACTAGTGGGAATTTTCGTTATAGAACTTGGCTTGTATATTTCAACGATGGGCTTCCTCAAATGCCCTAGGTCTTTGTGAGCAAGCAAGTTGGATGCACACCCACTTAGTTTCTTTTTGTTGAGCTTCCATACATTTATAGCTCTAGTGCATTCGTTGCATGGCAATCCCTAGTCACTCACATTGATATCTATTGATGGGCATCTCCATAGCCCATTGATACGCCAAGTCGATGTGAGACTATCTTCCTCCTTTTTGTCTTCTCCACTACCACCACTCTATTCCACCTATAGTGCTATATCCATGGCTCACGCTCATGTATTGCGTGAAAGTTCAAAGGTTTGAAAAAAATTGAGCATGAAAACAAGTGCTTGGCTGAAACCGGGGTTGTGCATGATATGAATATTTTGTGTGATGAAGAGGGAGCATAGCCAGAATATATGATTTTGTAGGGATAACTTTCTTTAGCCATGTTTGCTTTGTTAGTATGCTTGAAGTATTATTATTTCTTATGTCAATATAGACTTTTGTCTTGAATCTTTCAGATCTGAACATTCATGCCACAATAAAGAAAATTACATTGAAAATTATGTTGGTTAGCATTCCACATCAAAAATTCTGTTTTTATCATTTACCTACACGAGGACGAGCATGAATTAAGCTTGGGGATGCTTGATACGTCTCCAACGTATCTATAATTTTTGATTGTTCCATGCTATTAAATATAACGTTTTGGATGTTATATGGGCTTTATTATACACTTTTATATTATTTTTGGGACTAACCTATTAACCCAAAGGCCCAGTCCAGATTGCTGTTTTTGCCTATTTCAGGGTTTCACAGAAAAGGAATATCAAACGGAGTCCAAACGGAATGAAACCTTCGGGAGAGATATTTTTGGAACAATATCTTCACAGGAGACTTGAGAACCAAGGAAAAGGGCACACGTGGCGTTCACGAGGGTGGAGGGCGCGTCCCCTCCCCCTGGGCGCGACCCCCTGCCTCGTGGGACCCACATTGCTCCCCCGACACCCTCCTTCCTCCTGTATATACCCATGTACCCTGAAAACATCGAAGCAACAGAGAAAACCCTAATTCCACCGCCGCAACCTTCTATTCCCGTAAGATCCCATCTTGGGGCCTATTCCGGAGCTCCACTGGATGGGGGATCTTCCACGAAGTGCTTCTACATCAACACCATCGCCTCACCATGAATTGTGAGTAGTTTACCACAGATCTTCGGGTCCATAGTTAGTACGTAGATGGCTTCTTCTCTTTTTTTGGATCTCAATACCAAGTTCTCCTCGGTCTTCGAGGAGATCTATTCGATGTATTCTTTTTGCGGTGTGTTTATCGAGATCCGATGAATTGTGGGTTTATGATCAAGATTATCTATGAGAAATATTTGGTTCTTTTCTGATTCTTTTATGTATGATTATAATATCCTTGCAAGTCTCTTCGAATTATCAGTTTGGTTTGGCCTACTAGATCTATAGTCCTTGCAATGGGAGAAGTGCTTGGCTTTGAGTTCAATCTTGCGGTCTCCTTTCCCAGTGACAGCAGGGGCGGCAATGCACGTATAGTATTGTTGCCATCGAGGATAAAAAAGATGGGGTTTATATCATATTGCTTGAGTTTATCCCTCTACATCATGTCATCTTTCTTAAAGCATTACTCTGTTCTTATGAACTTAATTCTCTAGATGCATGTTGGATTGCGATCGATGTGTGGACTAATAGTAGTAGATGAGGAATCGTTTCGGTCTACTTGTCACAGACGTGATGCCTATATATAATCATCATGCCTAGATATTCTCATAATTATTCGCTTTTCTATCAATTGCTCGACAGTAATTCGTTCACCCACCGTAGAAATCTTCTATCATGAGAGAAGCCACTAGTGAAACCTATGGCCCCCGAGTCTATTCTCAACATATCAATCTACAATCTACTTTACTTTGTTGTTTTTACTTTCTGTTCTTATATCCAAAAATACCAAAAATATCAACCTATCCTATCTATCAGATCTCACTTTTGTAAGTGACCGCAAAGGGATTGACAACCCCTTATCGCGTTGGCTGCGAAGTTCTTATTTGTTTGTGCACGAGCGAGGGACTCGCGCGTGGTCTCCTACTGGATTGATACCTTGGTTCTCAAAAACTGAGGGAAATACTTACGCTACTGTGCTGCATCACCCTTTCCTCTTCGAGGGAATACAACGCAAACTAGAGAAGTAGAAGGAAGCGCAACCATCGGAAGAGTTACTGCGGTAAAGGGAATCCAACCTCACTGCCCGCGCACCGTTCTGGGCCTAGCCCAACAACGCGTTGCGCTTATGATGGGCCCAAGCCCGGGGTCTCCAGTCGGTGTACAAAAGTAGGGGCGCTCTTTTTTTACCCCTTACTTGTGCACGAGCAGTCAGAGCCACTCCTGTGGCCAAACATAATAGGGCAGAAGGAGGAAGCCTGTAACACAGAGTTACCAGAACAACGCCAAGACATGTAGCACGAGAAGACCAAACAAGGAGACATGCTCTCCCCTGGCAAGGACTCTTGCCGGGGCGGCCTTCGCACACCCCGGCAAGGGCTCTTACCGGGGCAATCCACTAAGACGCCTCCGTCGCAGCCACCCTTGAATCCTATGGGCTCCAATGGTACGAACAACATTGGAGCCAAGGCTCGGGAAGGGCCCACGTGATGGCATGTAGATCTTTGTGAAGACAAAGATCTATGACTCCTAATATAAGAACCAGAAGACATGACGGGCACAAGGCTCCTTGCCGAGGACGCCCACGAGGCCCCGGCAAGGATCCTTACCGAAGACGCCCCGGAGCCCCAACAAGCCTCTTGCCGCAGGATACTCACGGAGGCCCCGGCAAGACCGTTGCCGGGAATAGAAGCAAATCTGCGGCAAGCCCTTGCCGCCCCGTCGCCGCCCCAGCTCGGTGGCCGACCCGCAGGCCCAAGAAGGCACGCACGTGGCGATACGTCGTTCCTGGGCCAGCTAGTCAAGCACCTGCGTGGTGGCATGCAGATCTTCGTGAAGACCCTATCGCGACGCCACCTCAGTTGCCTGCCTTGCTGGCCTGGACGCGCGTCGCGACCAGACAGAGCGGCCACGGATGAGACGGGCTTCTTTTCCGTCCCCAATAAAGTAAATAGACACCTAAGCAGTGCATTGAATGCGCCTTGTCCCGTAATGGCATATGATAAGCCTATATACTATACACCTTTCCACCTCCCGTGTGCTACTGTGGCAGCCCCTTTAGGCTATAAAAGGAGGCTCGCGGCATACTGGAGAAGGATTCGGATCCTGAAAAGCTGGATAGGCACTGTAGCTAGCTCAAGAACTCAAGAACACTCAAATATACACCAAAGCATGACTAGGGTATTACGTGTCCTCGTGGCCCGAACCTGGGTAAACGATCGCTGTGCTGACTCTTAGACCTGCTCTTTGCACAACTTTGCGCCCACCAACCGTAGAAGGGATTCCAGTGATCCCATAGGTGTCGCTTCGTACCTACATGAAGTTCTTCTGGTCTCTAAGGAATTTGTTCTGACTGAGGAGTTAGGAATTTGCTAGTGCGGATTGCCTACTAGTGAGGAACATGATAGCCTTGAGGAATTTGAGAGCTCAATTTCTGACCATTGCTTTGCTATGCGCTAGCTGTCCCAAAATATCCTATCCACCTAACGGTCATATCATTTATGGGCATTTATGTCTTATCATGTCGGGATGCTCCCTAGGCTATAAATAGCCGCCCCCTACAACCACTACCTGGTTGGCTGCTCCAAGAGTGTTAGTGTACAAAAGTAGGGGCGCTCTTTTTTACCCCTTATTTGTGCACGGGCAGTCAGAGCTACGCCTGCAACCACACATAACAAAACAGAGGATGGAAGCAAGAGACACAAAGTTACTAGAGCAACGCCAAGACAGTGGAACAAGAAGACCAGCAAGCATACATGCTCTGCCCCAAGAAGGACTCTTGCCGGGGCGGCCTACACGCCCCCGACAAGAACCCTTGCCGGGGCAATTCATCCAAAACGCCTCTGTCGCAGCCACCCTTGACCCTAGGAGCTCCAGCGCCATCAACAACATTGGAACCAAGGCTCGGGAAGCGCTTACGTGATGGCATGCAGATCTTTGTGAAGACAAAGGTCTATGGCTCACGAGATGAGAACGAGACAACAAGGCAATGACAAGGCTCCTTGCCGAGGATGCCCACGAGGCCCCGACAAGACTCCTCGCCAAAGACACCCCAAAGGCTTGGCAAGCCTCTTGCCGAGGACACTCACGGAGGCCCCAGCAAGGACCTTGTCGGGAACTAACGCAGGACCACGGTAAGCCCTTGCCGCCCCGTCGTCGCCCTAGCTCAGCGGCCGACCCACTAGCCTAGGCAGGTACCCACGTGGCGGTACGTGGTTCCTGGTCCAGCTAGTCAAGCACCTGCATGGTGGCATGCAAATCTTCGTGAAGACCGTACCACCACGCCACCTCAGCTGCCTGCCCCGCTGGCCTGGACGGGCATCGCAACTAGACGGAGCGGCCACGGATGGGATGGACCTTGTTTTCGTCCCCAATAAAGCAAATGGACACCTAAGTAGTGCATTTAATGCATCTTGTCCCGTAATGGCATGAGATAAGCCTATGCACTATACACCTTTCCACCTCCCGTGTGCCACTATGGCAGCCCCTTTGGACTATAAATGGAGGCACGCGGCATACTGGAGTGGGATTCAGATCCTTTGGAGCTGGACATACACCGTAGCTAGTTCGAGAACTCAAGAACACTCGAATATACACCAACGCAGGACTAGGGTATTACGCATCCTCGTGGCCCAAACCTGGGTAAACGATCCTTGTACTGACTGTTAGACCCGCTCTTTGCACAACCTCGCGCCCGCCAACCGTAGAAGGGATTCTAGTGATCCCATAGGTGTCGTTTCATACTGACATCTTTGGCGCACGAGGTAGGGGGCGCTGTTGTGAAAATCCGGTCTAGCAGTTATTGTAGCAGTTCTCCATGGCTATTATTTTGAAGGAAGAGAATGACCAAGTGTGGGGCGTCATCAGCAAGTGCGGTGGACTCCCACGCAACAATAGGAAAGATAAGTCATGGAAAACTTTGAGTAATTCCTTTTTACATGAGGTTATTCTCCTCGGAGATCTTGCTCTCTCTATGATAAACCTGTATGCAATGGGACCCTCCCACTATTGACAAGGCCTCGTCCTATTTCGAGTCCGCTCAACAGTTTGGGCGGCTGCGTCGAGAACGGCAGGGTAGCCTTTCTGTTACTGGCAACGCTTTTGTCCTGTTTTGGGTCCGCTCAACAATTCAAACGGCCACGCTAAGGACGGTAAGGTGGTTTGCCCGGCAGCAAGCACACCCGACAGGCTATTGAAGATCCATCCTCCGAGCTCCGCGGCCTGGGTTTACGTGCCGTCAAGCCTATCCAGATAAGCATAGGGTGGACATACAGAGAGAAATCAAACAGGAAAGTAACGCGCATTACTTCAAGGTACTACAGAAATATGTTACATCAATTGCTGCTGTGGTTCTAACTAAAGATAAAAAAAGATTTATTGTTTGTGAACCTGTAGCGGCGGTAAGAAACGGGGTGCCTAATCCTGACGCTGGCCCTCTATCCTCTGAATTCCGTCGACGCAACTGATGATGGGCTTGATACGCTCCTTGAGCGCTGTGAGATCTACATCATCCGGCAAGCTGTCCAGTGCGGCGTCGAAGTCGAGGTCGGGGTTCCAGTAGGCCACCTTGGTGAGGACCTTGGTCAAGGCGCCCCGGCAGAGCCTCCGGGACTCGTCGTCTAGGTAAGCCGCTCGGTCGGAGCGGAGCTTTTCCAAGGCATCAAGGATGCACTCGAAGAACCCGGTCATGCTGGCGTGGATGGAGAAGTTCACCTCCCGGGAAAACCTGAAATTTGGCATGCCCATGGCGGCCAACTGCGCTATGAGTTTCTCCGCGACAGCGACGAGGTGGCTGATCCAAAGGTTCTCGCCCTTCATGTAATCTGCATAGCCAGCGGCGTCATTCTTCCGCAGCCGTTTCTCCTTCTCTAGGTCCTTGTTCACGGTCTCCTCCCGAGCCTTGGCTTCCAAAAACATCCCTTTGAGACCCTCCAATCCTAGCTTCACATCTTTGATAGAATCCTGAGCCGTGGAGAGTTGCTCGGCCTTTCCGAGAACCTCGGTTTGCGCCTCCGTGAAGGTAGCATGGATCGTGTCCCTCTCTTTGGTCAGCCCCAGGACCCGTTCGTTCAAGCCATCCCGCTCCACCTCCATCTCCTTCACCTTGCCGGCATGGACCCGAGCCTGAGCATTGAGTGCCTCAATGTGCCTCTATTCCAGCTCCAGGGTCCGCCACACGACGAGCTTGTCAACCTCCTTGTCCTTGCCGCGGAGTGCGGCGGCGAGTGCCTGCTCGCGGGCGACGAGGTCTTCCTCCCGAGAGTCCAGTTGAAATTTGCGCTCGTTGTGAGCGGCCTCATCATTGGCGGCCCGCTCCTTGGCCTCCTCCTGGGCCTTCTCCAAATCGGACTGCGCCAACATAAGATCTCGGGTGCGCTCGTCCAGCTGATCCTGGGAAGCCCTCAACTCACTCCGAGCCTCGGCAAACCAGACTTTCGTCTGGACAACGCGCTCCTGGAAGTCGTCCTCCGCCTTATCCACCACTGCCGACCTGGACTTTGCCTTGTCCAGGCGGGCGCGGTGAAGCGCTTGGAGCTACTGGAAGCTGGAGCCCATGGCTCGAAGGAGCTGCTCCTCTCGAGAACCGTCACCACCGGCGCTCGGCTCATCAACGACCTCAAGCCTGGCGGCGGCGAGCGCCTCATCATCGAACACCTCCCCCTTGGTTGGTGCCCTGCTGCTTGCCATACATGGGAGGAGGACGAACAAGTCATCACTCACCTTCAAGTAACGGCCCGAGCCAGTGGTGGCGGAGGAGGAAGGCTGGTCGTCGACATCAGCCTTGCCAGACTCCTCGGCGGCGGCCATGCCGGCCTCCTCGGTGGTAGCCTTGCCGACCTCCTCGGTAGTGGCCCTGCCGGCCTCCTCAGCGGTAGCCTGGCCGGCCTCCTCGGCAGCAGCCTCGCCGGTCCCTCCTGCGGGCCCTTTGCTGGCCTCCTCCGCACTGGCTTCGCCGGTCCCCCTGGCAGGCCACTTGGCTGCCACATCAGCACTGGCCTTGGCGGCCTCCCCCGGAGCGATTCTCTTGACCTCGGCATCAACATCCTTGGCAACCTCCTCGATGGTGGGCTCAACATCCACCCGGTCCGTCAAGGGAGGGTCTAAAAGTCAGGAGAAAAAGTGAGGCAAGGCCAAAGTCAAAGCTCAACTTGGAGAGAACAAAAACAAATCATCCATACCAGGCTGAGAAGGAGTGGCGCTCTCCCCGCCAACGATCGTTCCCGGGGGAGGGTCACCGGCGTTCAAGTTCCTCTCCTCCTCCTCCATGGGCATGGGCTCGATGGTCGGTGCCCTTGCCGGAGACGCCCCTCGAGGCGGTGTAGTGGAGGGGGGCAGCATGTTAGGGGTGGCCCCCTGCGGGCCCTCTTGCTGTCGTTCCACACCTACAAACCCGGCAAGGTCAGCATCAAGGATTCACGCCCTGGCGTTCGTCCATGGAAGAGTAAGTAGTGAACTTACATCGGGGGCTGTTGTCCGGGCTGCTCTCCACCAACAGCGGCACCTGAGGTACCCGCCGGGGGCTTATCGGCGAACGACGCCCTGGCACTCTTTGCCGCCCTCTGGGCCAGCGTCTCCATGTCCCTGCGGAGACAAAATCGAATCAAAGAGAGATAATGCAGAAATGAAGTTAGGGGGTAATGTGAGGAGAGAAATACATACTCATCCTCCATCTCCTCCTCCTCCTATGGATTCCTCTTCTTCATCCTTGGGCTAAGAGACCCAAGATCCAAATCGACATCCATAACGACATCTGCGGGCGGGGGAGAAGGAGATGGGGTCCGGCCACGCCTGGACGAAGAGGAGGAATCTCCCGTCCTCTTCACCACCGCGGTCTTCCCCGCCTTCCTCTCCGCCACGGCCGCCATCGACCTCGTCTCGTGCACGAGTTGCTCCGGGGGCTGCCCCCGCACGATGCTGCTAGGTCGGACAGGCTCATCCGAGCCAGCCCACCGCAGGACACGCCACCTCCCCGTGGCGGGAGGGTTGGCGGCCTCGGCTTCCTCATCGGTCGACTCCTCGACCACGTCTTCGACAAGGGGAGCGTCGGCGTCGGCACCAGCACAGCTGGCCTCACCGGCGGACTTCGCCCACCTGGCGAGCTCCTTTTCCTCGGTGGCCACGTTGGCCTCGTACTCCACATGGCTGGTGTTGCCGGTCTCTAGGACAACCGCCTCCATAATCTAGTTACGCCTGGGTGGTATCACGGACGAGCACCGGCTCTTCGCGGACACGTCCAACAAAGTGTCGAAGAACTCCTGCAACCGATCCGCCGTCGCTCGACCCAGGCCGGGTCGAGGCCGTGCGCGTTGAAATCTGGCATCATGGCGATGATAGCGGACTAGCAAGAGTTGTTGCTCAGCGGGACCACTCCCACCGGCAACCCAAACAGGGGCCCCTTAACGGCCTTGCCGGTCCTGGTGGCCTTGACGATCCTCTCGGCCCTGCCGTCACTGTCCACGTCAAGTTGGAAGAGCTTCTGGCAGAGATGAGCGTGAAGTTGTGCTTCAGAACAGGGCGGAGCCTCATGACGTCGGTCGCGTTCTGGAAAAGCCAAGCCAGCCTCCCCTTGTTGTGCAATGACGCGATTCGGCGGCGGATGAAATCGGCCCCAATCATCTCGAGGGTGAGCCCAACCTGAGCAAGACGGTGGATCCTAGTGGTGGCAATCGAGAGCTTCTTGTCATTGACGTCAACGTACCCCCAGTCCTTGTGGCGGACCGTCGGGCTCTAACGAACTCGGCAAAACTCCGGTGGGTCATCCTCGTTAATCCACAGCCACCGGCTCCTCCACTCATCCCACCTCTCCTTCTGCGCACCGTACAGATACATACCCTTCTCCTGGGCAAATGGAATCTAGGTGACACAGCCGGAGATGGCGTCCCCCTGGATGCGAGGGAAGAAGTAATGGCGGAAGAGCGCCATGCTGGGAACCACCCTGGCAAAACCCTCGCAGAGGTGGGCGAAGAAAGCCATGCACGCCACGGCGTTCGGCGTAAAATCAAGGAGATGGAAGCCGTAGGTATGCATGATATCGTGGAAGAAATCTGATATAGGGGGACATAGGGCACAATAGAAGTTGTCGACGAAGAAGGGATACCGATTCGGGCCGGCCTCTGCGAATTGAGTGGGGATGACGCGCGTGGCTGGATGCCCCGTCGTCTTGCACCCCCACAGGGGCTGGAAGTAGTCTCTGAGATGGACCGCATCGACCATCGGGGGGAAGTAGGCGTGCTTCATTCGAAGCACCACCAACTCACCCTCCGGTAGCTCCTTCTCCTCCGCGTCCTCGACCGCTCCCTTGCCCTTGCTAGACTTGGGTGCCATTGCGGCTAGGGAAGAGGAGAGGAATCAGAGGCAAAGGGAAGCACGACGACGGCGAGCGGAGGCAAGAGCTTTGGCTTTTCGTTTGGAGAACAAGGAGAGGAACGCCGAACCCAAGATTTGAGGAGCACATGAGGTAAATGAGCGGCGTGCCTGTGGTTTTTCCCCTTTTATGGGGAAGGTGCGGGCCGCCCCCTTTACCATTTACTGTGACGTGACACCAGCATGCAGCAACTGCCCCACGGACGACCCCCACGTCAGCGTAGATCGTGGGGATGCGCAACCATTGGAGGAGTTACTACGGTAAAAGGATCCAACCCCACTGCCCGCACACCGTTCTGGGCCTAGCCCAACAACGCGTTGCGCTTATGTATGGCCCAGGCCCGGGGGCTCCTGTCGGTGTGCAAAAGTCGGGGCGCTCTTTTTTACCCCTTATTTGCGCACGGGTAGTCAGTGCCACACCTGCAACCACACATAACAAAGCAGAGCAGGGAAGCGAGAGACACAAAGTTACCAGAGCAACACCAAGACGGTGGCACAAGAGGACCAGCAAGAAGACAGGCTCTCCCCGACAAGGACTCTTTCAGGGGCAGCCTACACGCCCCCGACAAGAACCCTTGCCGGGGCAATTCATCCAAAACACCTTCGTCGCAGCCACCCTTGAGCCTAGGAGCTCCAGCGTCATCAACAACATTGGAACCAAGGCTCGGGAAGTGCCCACGTGATGGCATGCAGATCTTTGTGAAGACAAAGGTCTATGGCTCACGAGATGAGAACCAGACGACAAGGCAATGACAAGGCTCCTTGCCGAGGGTGCCCACGAGGCCCCGACAAGACTCCTCGCCAAAGACCCCCAAAAGCCTCGGCAAACCTCTTGCCGAGGACACTCACGGAGGCCTGCTACTTCTCGAGCTTGCGTTGTATTCCCTCGAAGAGGAAAGGGTGATGCAGCACAGTAGCGTCAGTATTTCCCTTAGTTTTTGAGAACCAAGGTATATATCCAGTAGGAGACCACGTGCGAGTCCCTTGCAACTGCACACACAAATAAGAACTTCGCAGCCAACGCGATAAGGGGTTGTCAATCCCTTTACGGTCACTTACGAAAGTGAGATCTGATAGATAGGATAGTTTGATATTTTTGTATTTTTGGATATAAGAATAGAAAGTAAAAATATCAAAGTAAAGTAGATTGTAGATTGATATGTTGAGAATAGACCCGGGTGCCATAGGTTTCACTAGTGGCTTCTCGCATGATAGCAGAATTCTACGGTGGGTGAACAAGTTACTGTCGAGCAATTGATAGAAAAGCGAATAATTATGAGAATATCTAGGCATGATCATTATATATAGGCATCACGCCCGTGACAAGTAGACCGAAACGATTCTGCATCTACTACTATTACTCCACTCATCGACCGCTATCCAGCATGCATCTAGAGTATTAAGTTCATAAGAACAGAGTAATGCTTTAAGCAAGATGACATGATGTAGAGGGATAAACTCAAGCAATATGATATAAACCCCATATTTTTATCCTCGATGGCAACAATACAATACGTGCCTTGCTGCCCCTGCTGTCACTGGGAAAGGACACCGTAAGATTGAACCCAAAGCCAAGCACTTCTCCCATTGCAAGAACTATAGATCTAGTAGGCCAGACCAAACCAATAATTCGAAGAGACTTGCAAGGATATTATAATCATACATAAAATAATTCAGAAAAGAACCAAATATTTCTCATAGATAATCTTGATCATAAACCCACAATTCATCGGATCTCGAAAAACACACCGCAAAAAGATTACATCGAATAGATCTCCTCGAAGACGGAGGGGAACTTGGTATTGAGATCCAAAAAGAGAGAAGAAGCCATCTAGGTACTAACTATGGACCCGAAGGTCTGTGGTAAACTACTGACAACTCATGGTGAGGCGATGGTGTTGATGTAGAAGCACTCCGTGGAAGATCCCCCCTCCGGCGGAGCTCCGGAACAGGCCCCAAGATGGGATCTCACGGGAACAGAAGGTTGCGGCGGTGGAATTAGGGTTTTCTCTGTTGCATCGATGTTTTCAGGGTACATGGGTATATTTTGGAGGAAGGAGGGCATCAGGGGAGCCAGAGGGGGCCCACGAGGGTGGGGGCGCGCCCTATAGGAGGGGGCGCGCCCTGGACCATCGTGGCCGCTTCCTTCGTTCCCTCGCGTCTACTCCAAGTCTTCTGTGTTGATTTTGTTCCAAAAATAACTCTCACGAAGGTTTCATTCCGTTTGGACTCTATTTGATATTCCTTTTCTGCGAAACCCTGAAATAGGCAAAAAACAGCAATCTGCACTAGGCCTTTGGGTTAGTAGGTTAGTCCCAAAAATAATATAAAAGTGTATGATAAAGCCCATTAAACATCCAAAACATCATATACAATAGCATGGAACAATAAAAAATTATAGATACGTTGGAGAGGTATCAAGCATCGCCAAGCTTAATTCCTGCTCGTCCTCGAGTAGGTAAATGATAAAAACAGAATTTTTCTTGTGGAATGCTAACCAACATAATTTTCAATGTAATTCTCTTTATTGTGGTATGAATGTTCATATTCGAAAGATTCAAGCCAAAAGTCTATATTGACATAAGAAATAATAATACTTCAAGCATACTAACAAAACAATCATGTCTTCTCAAAATAACATGGCTAAAGAAAGTTATCCCTACAAAATCATATTGTCTAGCTATGCTCCCTCTTCATCACACAAAATATTCATATCATGCACAACCCCGGTTTCAGCCAAGCACTTATTTTCATACTCAATTTTTTCAAACCTTTCAACTTTCATGCAATACATGAGCGTGAGCCATGGATATAACACTATAGGTGGAATAGAGTGGTGGTTGTGGAAAAGACAAAAAGGAGGAAGATAGTCTCACATCGACTAGGCGTACCAATGGGCTATGGAGATGCCCATCAATAGATATCAATCTGAGTGAGTAGGGATTGCCATGCAACGGATGCACTAGAGCTATAAATGTATGAAAGCTCAACAAAAGAAACTAAGTGGGTGTGCATCCAACTTGCTTGCTCGGGAAGACCTAGGGCATTTGAGGAAGCCCATCGTTGAAATATACAAGCCAAGTTCTATAATGAAAATTCCCACTAGTATATGAAAGTGACTAAACAAGAGACTCTCTATCATGAAGAACATGGTGCTACTTTGAAGCACAAGTGTGGAAAATCATAGTAGCATTGTCCCTTTTTTACTTTTTTTTTCTTTTTTTTTCTTTTTTTTTTCTTTTTTTGGGCCTTTCTTTTTCGTCGCCTTTCCTTCTTCTTTTTTTTGCTTTGGGACAATGCTATAATAATGATGATCATCACACTTATATTGATTTACAACACGATATTACAACTCGATACTAGAACAAAGTATGACTCTATATGAATGCCTCCGGCGGTGTACCGGGATGTGCAATGAATCAAGAGTGACATGTATGAAAAACTATGCATGGTTGCCTAGCCACAAATACGATGTCAACTACATGATCATGCATGGCAATATGACAATGATGAAGCATGTCATAACAAACGGAACGGTGGAAAGTTACATGGCAATATATCTCGGAATGGCTATGGAAATTCCATGATAGGTAGGTATGTTGGCTGTTTTGAGGAAGGTATATAGTGGGTGTATGGTATCGGCGAGAGTTGCGCGGTACGAGAGAGGCTAGCAATGGTGGAAGGTTGAGAGTGCGTATAATCCATCGACTCAGCATTAGTCATAAAGAACTCAAATACTTATTGCGAAAATCTACAAGTCATCAAAACAAAGTACTACACGCATGCTCCTAGGGGGGAGGTTGGTAGGTGTTAACCATCGCGCGCACCCGACCTCCACACAAAGGATGACACTCAATGAAATACCTCATGCTCTAACTTCGTCACATAGCGGTTCACCATATGTGCATGCTACGGGAATCACAAACTTTAACACAAGTATTTCTCAAATTCATAATTACTCCACTAGAATGACTCTAATATCACCATCCTCATATCTTAAAACAATCATCAAGTATCAAACTTCTCATCATATTCAATGCACTTTGTATGAAAGTTTTTACTACATTCATCTAGGATGCCTATCATATTAGGACTAGTTTTATAACCAAAGCACATTACCATGCTGTTCTAATGGACTCTCAAAAGGATATAAGTGAAGCATGAGAGATCAACAATTTCTACAAAATAAAATCACCACCGTGCTCTAAAAGATATAAGTGAAGCACTAGAGCAAAACTATTTATTTCCAAAGATATAAGTGAATCACATAGAGTATTCTAACAAATTCTCGACCATATTTATCTCACTCAAAAAGGTGTGTCCAGCAAGGATGATTGTGGCAAACTAGCAAGCAAAGACCCAAATTATACATGACGCTCCAAGCAAAACACATATCATGTGGTGAATAAAAATACCCGAGTATAGTTACCTATAGATGAAGACAAAAGAGGGGATGCCTTCCCGGGGCATCCCCAAGCTTAGGCTTTTGGTTGTCCTTGAACTTTACCTTGGGGTTCCTTATGCATCCCCAAGCTTAGGCTCTTGCCACTCCTTGTTCCATAGTCCATCAAAGCCATACTCAAAACTTGAAAACTTCACAACACAAAACTTAGCCAAAAATCTCGTGAGCTCCGTTAGTATGAGAAAACAAACCACCACTCAAAGGTACTGTAATGAACTCATTCTTTATTTATATTGGTGTTAAACCTACTGTACTCCAACTTCTCTATGATTCATACCTCCCAATACTACTCATAGATTCATCAAAATAAGCAAACACCACACGAAAAGCAGAATTGGTCAAAAACAGAACAATCTGTAGTAATCTATAACATTCGACTACTTCTGTAACTCCAAAAAATTGAAATAAATTGGTAAACGTGAGGAATTTGTCTATTAATCATCTGAAAAAATAATCAACTAAATAGCACTCTCGAGTAAAATCTGGTGACTATTCTCGTGAGCGCTAACGTTTCTGTTTTTTACAGCAAGATCATATAAACTTCACACAAGTCTTCCCAAAGGTTCTACTTGGCAAAAACACTAATTAAAACACAAAACCACATCTAAACAGAAGCTAGAGCAAAATTTATTCCTAAACAGAAGCAAAAACAAAGAAAATAAAATTGGGTTGCCTCCCAACAAATGCTATCGTTTAAAGCCCCTAGCTAGGCACGATACAAGGATAGATCTAGGTATTGCCATCTTTGGAAGGCAATCCATAAGTGGATGTCATAATAGATTCATAAGGTAATTTGATTTTCTTTCTAGGAAAGTGTTCCATGCCTTTCCTTAATGGAAATTGGAATCTAATATTTCCTTCATTCATATCAATAATTGCACCAATCGTTCTAAGGAAAGGTATACCAAGAATAATAGGACATGAAGGATTGCAATCTATATCAAGAACAATGAAATCTACGGGCACATAATTCCTATTGTCAACAATAAGAACATCATTAATCCTTCCCATAGGTTTCTTAATAGTAGAATCCACAAGATGCAAATTTAAAGCACAATCATTAGGCTCAGGGAAACCTAACAAATCACACAAAGTTTTTGGGATAGTGGAAACACTTGCACCCAAATCACACAAAGCAAAGCATTCATGATCTTTAATTATAATTTTAATAGTAGGTTCCCATTCACCATCAAGCTTTCTAGGGATAGAAACTTCTAGTTCAAGTTTTTCTTCATAAGATTGCGTCAAAGCATCAACTATGTGTTTGGTAAAACCTTTATTTTGACTATAAGCATGCGGAGAATTTAATACAAATTGCAACAAGGAAATACAATCAATCAAAGAGCAATTATCATAATTGAATCCCTTGAAATCCAAAGTAGTGGGTTCATCACTATGCAAAGTTTTAATCTCTTCAATCCCACTTTAAACAATTTTAGCATCAAGACCTAAAAACTCCGAATCATTGGGACGCCTTTTAATTAAAGTAGACTCATCTCCAGTCCCATCTTTATCAAGATTCAGACTAGAAAACAAGGATATAATAGGAGACACATCAATAACTTTCAGATCTTCATCTTTATTTTCATGATAACTAGAAGAACACACTTTTATAAAGCACTCTTTTTTTAGCACGCATCCTAGCGGTCAAGGTTGTCAGAATCGCGATTCTATTGTATGATTCTACGACTTTACGATCCAAGATTACCCCTATGATTCTACGATTTTAGTTCTTAGAATCTACGTTTCTACGACCCTGATAGTGAAGATTCTACGATTTGCGATTCTACCATCGAAGTTCCGATCCGATTCAAAATCACGATTCTGACAACCTTGCTAGCGGTTCTTTCTTTGCATTCATCAATGGAAATTCTTATGGCTTTGAGAGACTCATTCATATCATACTTAGGTGGAATAGATCTATGTTTCAAAGAATCAACATCAAGAGTAATTCTATCCACGCTTCTAGCCAACTCATCAATCTTAAGCAATTTTCCTTCAAGCAAAGCATTGAAATTATTTTGCGAATTCATAAACTCTTTAACACTAGTTTCAAATTAAGAAGGCATCTTACCAAAAATTCCATAAGATTTATTGTAGGAATTACCATAATTATTAGAGGAATTACTAGGAAAAGGCCTAGGATTAAAATTTCCTCTATAAGCATTGTTACCAAAATTATTCCTACCAACAAAATTCATATCCAAAGATTCATTATTATTTTCAATCAACGTGGATAAAGGAATATCATTAGGATCAGAAGAAGCACTCTTAGTAGCAAATAATTTCATAAGTTCATCCATCTTTCCACTCAAAACACTAATCTCTTCGATAGCATGCACTTTTTTACTAGTAGATCTTTCGGTGTGCCATTGAGAATAATTAACCATAATATTATCTAGGAGTTTGGTAGCTTCTCCTAAGGTAGTTTCCATGAAAGTGCCTCCTGCGGCCGAATCTCAAAGATTTCTAGAAGCAAAATTCAAGCCAGCATAAAAGTTTTGTATAATCATCCATAAGTTCAAACCATGTGTAGAGAAATTAGGTATCATTAATTTCATTCTCTCCCAAGATTGTGCAACATGCTCATAATCTAGTTGCTTAAAATTCATAATATCGTTCCTAAGAGAGATGATCTTAGCAGGAGGAAAATACTTAGAGATAAAAGCATCTTTGCACTTATTCCACGAATCAATACTATTTCTAGGCAAAGAGTAAAACCAAGTTTTAGCACGATCTCTAAGTGAAAACGGAAATAACTTAAATTTAACAATATCATTATCATATCCCTCTTCTTTTGCATATCACACAAATCAACAAAGTTGATCAGATGGGTAGCGGCATCTTCACTAGGAAGGCCGGAAAATTGATCTTTCATGACAATATTCAACAAGGCAGCAATGATCTCACAAGATTCAGCATCGGTAATAGGATCAATCGGAGTGCTAATAAAATCATTATTGTTGGTATTGGAGAAGTCACACAATTTGGTATTCTTCTGAGCCATAGTGACAAACAAACAATCCAACACACAAGCAAACAAGAAGCAAGCGAACGGTAAACACACCAAAAAAGAAGGGCAAATAAACCGGCAAGGGTGAAGTGGGGGAGAGGAAAACGAGAGGCAAATAAATGTAATGCGAAGGATAAGGGTTTGTGATAGGTACTTTGTATATGAATTTTGCGTAAGCCTCCTCGGCAACGGTGCCAGAAATTCTTCTTGCTATTTCTCGAGCTTGTGTTTTATTCCCTCGAAGAGGAAAGGGTGATGCAGCACAGTAGCATAAGTATTTCCCTTAGTTTTTGAGAACCAAGGTACCAATCCAGTAGGAGACCACGCGTGAGTCCCTCGCACCTGCACAAACAAATAAGAACTTCGCAGCCAACGCGATAAGGGGTTATCAATCCCTTTACGGCCACTTACGAAAGTGAGATCTGATAGATAGGATAGTTTGATATTTTTGGTATTTTCCGATATAAGAACAGAAAGTAAAAAACAACAAAGTAAAGTAGATTGTAGATTGATATGTTGAGAATAGACCCGGGGGCCATAGGTTTCATTAGTGGCTTCTCTCATGATAGCAGAATTCTACGATGGGTGAACAAGTTACTGTCGAGCAATTGATAGAAAAGCGAATAATTATGAGAATATCTAGGCATCATCATTATATATAGGCATCATGTCCGTGACAAGTAGACCGAAACGATTCTGCATCTACTACTATTACTCCACGCATCGACCGCTATCCAACATGCATCTAGAGTATTAAGTTCATATGAACAGAGTAATGCTTTAAGCAAGATGACCTGAGGTAGAGGGATAAACTCAAGAAATATGATATAAACCTTATCTTTTTATCCTCGATGGCAACAATACAATATGTGCCTTGCTGCCCCTGCTGTCACTGGGAAATGACACCGCAAGATTGAACTTGTAGCCAAGCACTTCTCCCATTGCAAGAACTATAGATCTAGTAGGCCAAACCAAACCAATAATTGGAAGAGACTTGCAAGGATATTATAATCATACATAAAAGAATTCAGAAAAGAAGCAAATTTTTCTCATAGATAATCTTGATCATAAACCCACAATTCATCGGATCTCGACAAACACGCAGCAAAAAGATTACATCAAATAGATCTCCTCGAAGACCCAGGAGAACATGGTATTGAGATCCAAAAAGAGAGAAGAAGCCATCTAGGTACTAACTATGGACCCGAAGGTCCGTGGTAAACTACTCACAACTCATGGTGAGGCAATGGTGTTGATGTAGAAGCACTCCGTGGAAGATCCCCCCTCCGGCAGAGCTCTGGAATAGACCCCAAGATGGGATCTCGTGGGAACAGATGGTTGCACGGTGGAATTAGGGTTTTCTCTGTTGCCTCGATGTTTTCAGTGCACATGGGTATATATTGGAGGAAGGAGGGCATCAGGGGAGCCAGAGGGGGCCCACGAGGGTGCGGGGTGCGCCCTATAGGAGGGGGGGCGCCCTGGACCCTCTTCGTCGCCTCCTTTATTCCCTCGCGTGTACTCCAAGTCTTCTATGTTGATTTTGTTCCAAAAATAACTCTCGCAAAAGTTTCATTCCGTTTGGACTCCGTTTGATATTCCTTTTCCGTGAAACCCTGAAATAGGCAAAAAAACAACAATCTGCATAGGGCCTTTGGGTTAGTAGGTTAGTCCTAGAAATAATATAAAAGTGTATGATAAAGCCCATTAAACATCCAAAACATCATATATAATAGCATGGAACAATAAAAAATTATAGATACGTTGGAGACGTATCAAGGCCCCGGCAAGGACCTTGCTGGGAATAGGCGCAGGACCATGGCAAGCCCTTACCGCCCCATCGTCGCCCCAGGTTAGCGACCGACCCACTAGCCTAGGCTGGTACCCACGTGGCGGTACGTGGTGCCTGGTCCAGCTAGTCAAGCACCTGTGTGGTGGCATGCAGATCTTCGTGGAGATCCAACCACCACGCCACCTCAGCTACCTGTCCTGCCGGCCTGGACGCGCGTCGCAACCAGATGGAGCGGCCACGGATGGGACGGGCCTCGTTTCTGTCCCCGTAAAGCAAGTGGACACCTAAGTAGGGCATTTAATGCATCTTGTCCCGGAATGGAATGAGATAAGCCTATGCACTGTACACCTTTCCACCTCCTGTGTGCCACTATGGCAGCCCCTTTGGACTATAAAAGGAGGCCCACGGCATACAGGAGAGGGATTTGGATCCTTTGGAGCTGGACATGCGCCGTAGCTAGTTCAAGAACTCAAGAACACTCAAATATACACCAAAGCAGGACTAGGGTATTACGCATCCTCGCGGCCCAACCCTGGGTAAACGATCCTTGTACTGACTCTTAGGCCCGCTCTTTGCACAACCTCGTGCCCGCCAACTGTAGAAGGGATTCTAGTGATCGCATAGGCGTCGTTTCGTACCGATAAAGAGGAACTTACACTTGTCATAAGAGCAACCCATCCTCCGAGGACTTTGAGCGAAAATCATCAAGTGAGCAAAAACCCCAAACCCAAACACCTAAAACCCAAAAGTGATTGAGCATCACATAAGAGAGTGTTCTAGTGTGGAGCCGACGCTTGTTACCTTTGAAGACAGTGATCTTCCAGACGGTTAGGCATCAATGGTCTAGAGCATCCAAGAGGAATTGTGGATCACCGAGTGACCAAGTCTGTGAAGGTTTGGAAGTCACCTGTGAAGACGCGTACCACGAGTGATTGGGCGAGGTCTATGTGACCTTAGCTCAAGGGGAATACGGTGACGACTTGGTGTCTTGGACTATGTGTCCAGGACTGGGTGTCCGGGACTGTGTGTCCTCAGGTTTAAATACCTAGCCACCCTAACCAAATATACAACTGTCACAGTAGTTGGAACTGGTCTAAAAAATCATTGTCTTCATCAAACCTACTGGTTCTATTTCCTCAACCCCTTCATTTACTCATTTACTCATTCATGTGTTGATAAAATTGATATGTATTGTTTGAAGACTTTGGCTGAAGACTTTCTCAATTTCCTCAACCCAATTTCTTCAGTCCTCAGTCCTCGGCCTGCTTAACCTGTTTACACGCTACTTGTACACTGTGCTTTTTTTCATTTCATCATGATGACCATGCTACTGTCTTGTTATGCTTGCACTTGAGTATCTATTCCGCTGCCAAGTAGTTCGTTGCTTAGGAAATTCCTCAGCTAGAATTTCCTAAGTGATGAATTTGTAAAAATCGCCTATTGATCCCCCTCTAGTCGATATAACGCACTTTCACCTACGGTAGCTCTTGACTTTGCATGAACTCGTGTAGGCGTTCGTCCAAGCGGTCAACACGCTCGCGGTACATCAGGAGTGTGATCTCGAGCTCCAAGCTGGCTATTTCATCGGAGAGCACCAGTTCGAGGATGTGACAGCCATGTTCCTCTACTGCGCTTTGGTGGACACCTGGGCCAAGGAGGCGCTCGAGCCTAGCGACCAGCGCGTTAGCATCGAGAGGGCCGCAGACAAGGCGAACAACGTGACCCATGTAAACGGTGCGGTGGGCGATCGGTGCACGTATGGCGCGGCTGGCCTCTGGTGCAAATATGGCGCAGACGGCCACTGCCACTCCTGGCAAGGAACCGGGCTGCTCGCATGCTGTGTACCCAGCCGCGACGCCCTGTTGACAATAGCCAAGCACCGATGGATCCGCTCTTGTTGTGCGGTGCGCCACGCCTCTCGCTCTACGCCGCTCAAACAGTCTCGCTGTGCGGCGAGCCACGGTCTATCGGTGCGGACGCTCCTAGCTTGCTCTGGGTCGCACCATCAATCATATTGTGTTGCGAGCTGCAGCCTCTCGGCACTGACATGCCTATCTTGATCCACCACGCAAAAGCGTCGTTCGCCAAGGGTCTGCTCAACCCTGGCGATGACGCGCATCACGATGTCATCCATTGCGTTGCCGGGGACACCCTCAGCCTCGACGGGCCGTGGGACCTTCTCGTTCTTATCGTTGAGGAGATTGATGGCAGAGGTGACGCTTTGATGTGTTGGCATGCTTGGAAGAGGTGGATGCGCTAGGCTGCACTTATTGCCTCGGTGTGTCGTGCGCCGCCTAGGTTTATGTGCAATATCGCTGGGTGGCGGCGGGAAACCGGTGAGGAAATGGTTGCAAATGGTGGCATATTCATAAAACGCCATCAATTAATAGAAACTTAGCATAGAAGGAACAACGATCTAGCACGGCGCGTGCGGGCACATTGCTCGACCAAGGCTATGATCCATATACTTGTGTGCGCAACAGAGCACACTATTCACAATAAAGAATATTCTTCTGTACAAAGAGAGCGTAGATGTTGTGCAGACAGAGCAAATCATGACAAATGATTAAACTAAGGAACGAGTCGATGATGATTTCAAGAATGGTAGACAATAACTGACTAGCAAGTGTCGTTTGCCAAGAACACACACTTTATTAGCAGGAAATGCTTTTGTTATTAACGGTCTTCCCACACAATTAGCGATGCACCCCTGTCAGTTTGTCGGCATCCTGGGAACCAGGGTACCCAGACTTGCCTGCCTGCGGCTAGACCTAGCCATGGGCAGCCTGGCCTGACCCGGCCCGGCCTGACCTTGTCCATGGGCTGGGCTCGGGCCTAGATTTTAAGCCCGCCAGTCTGGCCAAGCCGAGCCCGGGCCTGACATATTTGCACATTAACAAAGAGGCTCAGCGCGTGGCCCGAGGCCCGCCGAGCTTTTATTGTGATGGACCGGGCTCGAGCCTGATTTTCAGGCCCGACGGTCGGGCCGGGCCGGGCTCGGGCCTGTGTTTTTTGTGACAGGCTTTGGTAGGCCCGGCCCGAAGCCTAGCCTGGCCCGACAGATATCTAGGTATACCTGCGGCCCACATCGTGCCACCGGCCTGGTACCACCCATCTTCGGCATCATACCTCAAGACCTTCACGAAGGGCCAAGCCTCGCGAGGCGGACGACACAAAGGCCTCCGGAAGGAGCAGTCTTACTAGGTTGGCTCTTGAGGAGCGGAGATCTCTATGGAAGCCCCCACCTCACGAGGTTCATATGACGCAAGCCATGACAACCAAGGCCAAGCGGGCGCCAGTGGGCGCAGTACGACAGGTTTTCCCTTTGGTGCTAAAGAGGCAAGCGTAGGCGCATAGTCCCTAGGAATCAAGCAAAGGTTTCCATTTCCATCCTACAAGACCAGGATCACCAGGACGGAGGTCATCAGCGAGCCCACCATGGTGTTACGGCCAGAAGCTTTGCTGGCGCAGACCACCTTTTGTCGGGATAAGATGCACTAGATGCCTCCCTTGAAATTTGGCCATTGTGGGATCCCTTCCCGCCTTCATTTTGGGAAGAGGACCAAGGCCTCTATAAATATAGCTTAGCCACCACCATAGTAGAGGACGGATCATTCAGAACACCCTCACCACCACAAACAAGAACACACCTCCTGATGTGGTTTTACCACTATACTAGTCTTCCTCTGCCCACCTCGAGGAAATCCACCACAAAGCAGAAGTAGGGTATTACACCGCGAGGTGGCCCAAACCTGGGTAGAGTGCTTTGTCCCATTTCCTTCCTATTCATCGAGATAGATCATGAGAACAACGAGTAGGTAGACAGGGGAAGTTGAGTTCTTCGCATGCACCCCAGTGTTCGAATCTAACTAGGGTTTTGCGGAGCCCTGAATCCGACATTTGGCACGCCAGGTAGGGGTGCGTATCGAGGAACCACCTTCCGCATCGTCGCGCTCTATCCTCACCGCCGATCTTCCATCCATGGCGGGCGTTGCATTACCCGCCGGGCCGCGTGCCACGTTCGATGGTGGCGCGAGACCCCGGGCCCTCTCCCCCGCTCTGCGACAGGTGGAGTGGCCGCCAAGGTTCAGGCCGGCGCTGCCACCGCAGTACAATGGCGCAGCTGACCCCGTGGGGTTCCTCCAGGCCTATGAAGAGGCCGTATGGGCAGCTGGCGACGACGACAAGGTGATGGCGAACTGGCTCCCCATTGCCCTCGTGGGGGAGCCGCGCGGCTGGTTTCTAAGCTTGCCGGAATCTGCGGTGGCCTCCTGGGAAGAGCTGCGCGACTTGTTCATCAAGCGCTTCACGGAGCCGACACCCAATGCGGTCGCGACACTCCTTGGCGGTTCACGGGCACAGACGTCGGGTCATCAGATCAAGAAGTTCATCCGACAGGCGGGAGTTGCACAGTCGCCTCCAGGCTAGGCGGCCCTTAAGTCCGACCTCACCTTAGACTCAAGTGATCACCCTACGACCACGGCCGGCGTGGGTGCGCTCCCTATGCTCTGCACCCCCACCATATGCAATGTGGCCGTCACCAAGACCCTCATCGACGGTGGAGCCGGCCTGATTGTCCTTTCTGTATATGTGTTTGGCCTCCTCCATGTGCCCTACGGCCGGTTCCACCCCACTAAGCCCTTCTCTGGGGTCGGCGATGGCTCCACCTCCCCCCTAGGGCAGATCCACCTCCCAGTTACCTTCGACACACGCTACAACTACCGTACCAAGCTCATCGACTTTGACATCTCCCGTATCAACCTACCGTACAACGCCATCCTCGGCTACCCGGCGCTGGCCAAGTTCATTGCGGCGACTCATCTTGCCTATAACCTCATGAAGATGCCGGGGAGCAGCGACGTCCTCACCGTGGCAGGGGACACCAAGAACGCACTCTTGGCCGTCAAGATCGCTATTAGATCCGCGGCAGCCACATGACCGGGCGAGGAAGGAGTCCCAGAGGCCCCGGGGGCTGCACCGACGAAGAAGAAGCAGTAGTTCTCTCAAGATCGGGCAGAAACAAAGCAGTTGCCAATGGACAAAGACGGAAGGTGAGGCTCCACCTTTACCATTGGTGCCGGCCTCCCCCCCAGACCAAGAAGAGGCTCTGGTCTGCTTCATGCGCATGAACCAGGAGATATGTGCGTGGGAAGCGACGGATCTGGTCGGAGTTTCACGGGGAGTAATCGAGCATCACTTGATGGTGTGCCCGAACACGCGCCCAGTATAGCAGAAGGCACGGCGGCAAGCTCCGGAGAAGCAGTCGTTCATCACCCAGGAGACCCGCAAGCTACTGGAGGTGGGCGTCATTCGAGAAGTGTGGCACCCGGACTGGCTCGCGAACCCGGTCATTGTCCCCAAGAAAGGCGGGAAAGAGCGTATCTGCGACGACTTCACCAATCTCAACAAGGCCTGCCCTCAGGACCCTTTCCCTCTCCCGCGCATCGACCAAATCGTTGACTCCACCGCAGAATGCGATCTGCTGTGGTTCCTGAATGCTTTCTCGGCATATCATCAAATCAAGATGGTGGTACAAGATGTTGAGAAGACGGCCTTCCTGAACCCGCGCGGGGTATACTGCTACACTTGTATGCCTTTCGGGCTGCGCTATGCGGGAGCAACCTTCCAACATTTGATGCACATCGCCCTGGGGGAACAGCTCGGGAGGAACACAGAAGCATATGCCGATGACATAGTGGTGAAATCTTGGGAGTCAAGGACTCTCATTGACGACTTGGAGGAGACATTCGCTAGCCTACATAAAGTGAACCTGCGGCTCAACTCGGAAAAATGTCTGTTGGGAGTTCCATCAGGCAAGCTGCTAGGTTTCCTGGTATCGCACAGAGGAATCGATGCTAATCCTGAGAAGGTCAAGGCCATAGAGAAAATGAGTCCGTTGAAGACCCTCAAGGAAATGCAGAAGTTGGCAGGCTGCGTGACGTCGCTTAGGCGTTTCATCTCCAAGCTGGGGGAACGCGCCCTCTCCTTCTTCAAGCTGATGAAAGGAAACACCCGTTCGAATGGACTCCAGAGGATGACACAGCTCTAGAATACCTCAAGAGATACCTCACCAGCCCGCTGGTGATGGTAGCACAGCGCCTTCGTGAACCGTTGGTGCTCTACCTAGCTACCACACCTCACTCTGCCAGTGCAGCACTGGTGGCGGTCCGGGAAGAGCTCCCGACCAAGGGCCCCCAGAAACGAAGCACCTCGCGCCCGGCCGAGGGTCGCAGACTCCTGGCGGTGCTCCTGAGGCCGAGGCTGCCCCGCCAGTCAATGATGCTCCAGGGGCCTTGGCCGACCCTCAAGACAGCCGTGGCCTCTGGGACGCCGCCCTCGGGAGCTTCACTGTCTTGGCGGATGACAAGGCTCCCGAGGACCCTCAGCCCCAGGAATTACAGGACTCCGCCAGCGCAACCACCCTCGTCGAGTACCCGGTGTATTTCGTCAGCACAGTGTTGTGTGATGCGCGGGCACGCTACCCCATGCCACTGAAGCTCCTGCTGGTGCTCCTCATCGCCTCTCGTAAGCTATGCCACTACTTCCAAGGCCACCCGATCAAGGTCGTTTCAGCTTACCCCTTGGAGAGGGTACTCTGGAGCCCTAACGAGGTAGGAAGAGTCGCCGAATGGAACATTGAGCTGCAGGCGTTTTAGTTGGAATTTAGCACGACTCGGATCATCAAAGGAGCGGCTCTCGCCGATTTCGTGGCAAAATGGACTGATATCCCTGACCAAAGAGTCAGTGAAGACCACTCCCTCGCCCCCGGAGATGAAGCCCCAGAAGGCTGGGTCATGTATTTCGACGGTGCCATCGCGTGTCAGGGTGCGGGTGCTGGAGCTATGCTCATCTCGCCTACCAAGGGCAAGCTCTACTACGACGCGCAATTATGCTTCCAGAATAGCAAAAAGGTATACAACAACATTGCAGAGTACGAGGGCCTGATTGCGGCGCTGGGGGTGACGCGCCTTACCATCAAGGGCGACTCCCAGATCCGCGTCCACTTCTCCAACAAGGCGTACACACCAAAGGACAAGCACATGGAGGCATACCTCGAGGCGGTACGTAAAATTGAGAAACAATTATTGGGATTGGAATTGCAGCACATACCGCGTGGCACGAACAAGGAGGCGGACGATATCGCCAAGAAGGTGTCTCGGCGCTTGCCTCAAGAGCCTGGCGTCTTTGAAGAATGGATTTTCAGGCCATCGGCAGCTCCTCCCGCTGTCGGGCTGGTGTCGCCTCACGAGGAGCTTCCCCCAGCACCCACCTCAGGTGCCCCGGCTTGCAGCCCGACCTCGAGAGCCCACCTACTCCTCGCGCTGGAACAACAGGAGGGGTGCTAGACTGAGTAGTTCAAGGCGTACCTGCCCTGAGGAACCTTGCCAGAAAAGGAAGAAGACGCAGAGCATGTGGTCTGACAGGCCACCGCGTACTGTATCCAGGATGGTGAGTTCTACCCAAGATGGCCAAATGATGTCTCTCGGCGATGCATCTCCAAGGAGCAGGGGTGCAAGCTATTGGCCGACATACATGGCGGGGCCTGTGGGCATCACTCCTCCTCACGCACCCTCGCTGGCAAGGCATTCCGCGGCATATTTTACAGG
Source organism: Secale cereale (assembly GCA_902687465.1). Taxonomy (NCBI): domain Eukaryota; kingdom Viridiplantae; phylum Streptophyta; class Magnoliopsida; order Poales; family Poaceae; genus Secale; species Secale cereale. The sequence goes on from LR738715.1 coordinate 703,648,341, forward strand.
CCCACGACGCTCAACGACGCCACCGAGATGGTAAGGTCTTGTGACGCTTGCCAATTCCACGCAAAGCAGATCCACCAGCCCTCTCAAGGCCTCCAAACCATTCCACTATCCTGGCCATTTGTGGTCTAGGGCCTGGACATCTTGGGCCCGTTTCCGCAAGCTCCCGGAGGCTATCGCTACCTCTACGTTGCCATTGAAACATTCACCAAGTGGGCGGATGTCACAGCCTGATTTTTGGCCCTTTCTTTTTCTTTAGATTTTCTGAGATTTTTGCTTGAGTTTTCTATTTCCGTGGCTATGTGGTCTGGAAACTGAAGAAGATGACCTCCTCTTCCTTTCCAGAGTGGCTTTTCATCCTCATATCTATCTCTAGACCTTGCCATTTTCATCTTGACCCAACCCGAATATTATTTTTCTAGGGAATATTCCTTCTTCTATTAAAGGAATAACTCTGCCTGCCCCTAGGTTGTGAAGCAACCTATGTTTCCATCACTCCTAAAATTCCCAAATAATTCTCATAAATTGTTTGGGTCATATCTTCTTCAAAAATGGCAAAACTTTTCATTGCCATGTTCAAAAATATTTCACAAATATTCATTTTTCTATTCTACCCTAAATGGCACTTTGTGAAGCAAGTGCTATTTATCTTTGCCCAATTGACCTCAAAATCCTTGGAAACCTTTTCATGTCCATATCATTGCCTCATGCAAATTTTCACACTCATTTTCCTAGTAAATATTTTTCAGCTAATTTCCAAGGTTTCTGTCCAGAAGGAAACTTTGTGAAGGAGGTACGAGCTAGGCATATCAAAACGAGTCGAAATTTTTGTATGACCTCTATATCATCAAATCTTGACTCTACAACAAATTTGAACTCATTCCTTGCATCCCTGTGAGAACACCTTCAAATCTTTGTTTCTGTCCAAATTTTCAGTTTGTGAAGCAAGTATATTTTATCTTGCTCCATTATGGCTGAAAAAATTCATGGACCTTCTCCTACCCATGTAACCTATCTCCACAACTTTTGGGCACATTTTATGTAGACATTTTCCCTCACGATTTTTCCTAAGTTTCTGGTCAGTGGGGATACTTGTGAAGGAAGTACAATTTTGGCTTGTACAATTGGTATGAAATTTTTACAGCACCTTTATATGTCCAAATGACCAAGCCTTGCCAAATTTCAGCTCAAGTGGTTAATCCATGTGAGTGCTACTTCATGATCTTGTTTCTGGACCATAATGGGAGTTACAAAGCAGCTATGATTTATCTTGGTCCAAATCACCTCAAAATTACCAGGATGAAAGTCCTTCTTTACCTCAACCTCGCAAACAAGCTCTATGGCTCCAAACCGTTTCTTGTTAATCAGCAGTGTTCTGATAAGTTTACGGCAGTAAACTTTTGAGCACATTTACCACTTAACCACAACACCTTTAACCAAACTACCACCGTAGTTGAGACTTACCATCGAAGAACTTACCACTAGACATCATTTTATAGCCTTGGCACTTTCTCCTCTCCAGCTCACGCGGTGACAATCTCTTTGGCATGCTGTGGACGCGAGTTGGATGGCTTCTTGCTCGGGCCCCTCCTCTGCTCGGCGTCTTAGCGAGCACGGGCCTGTCCAGCGTGTTCCCCTCGTCGTCGCAACCTCCCTGGACCCCTCTCCCCCTTCGTCCGCTTCCTCACTGACGCTCGCCGCCGAATGCCCACGAGAGCACAGTGGTGGTTTGGCTCTGTTCGTCGCCGTCTTCTTCCTCCCTGCGCCCCCTTGGCCTCCTCTGCCCCGTGAAAGATCCCCCTGTGCCTCTCTCATCGCCTACCTCCGAGCTCATGCGCGTGGGCACGCGTCCGCGGCGCGGCCATGCGTCCGAGGCGACGCTAGCACGGCTCCCCCTCACCGCGGCTATTTAAGCAGGCCCGAGGCCGTTTGACCTCACCACCAGCCTTGCCTCGCTCCACTACTCCCCAGCCACTCGCCCAAGACCCAGAACCTCTCCTCGCCGCCCTATGCCGCCATGGCCTCCGTCGGGCTCCGCTCAAATCCGAGCAGCCCCGGGCTCCTTCCCTCCTTCTTCCACCTCTAGAGGACCCCATCCACACCCCGGAGCCGCCCGAGCCCTCTCCCTCCTCCTCCGGTGGTCCGTGGTCACGCGCCCTCCGGTGCCTGGCGCCTCCGTCCGCCGCGGCCAAAGCCCCGAACAGCCCGGTGATCCCCGGAGACTCTACTACCTCGGGACAGAGTCGCCTTGCTCCCGTGAACACGCCGGTGGTCGGAGCTCGGCGAACGGTGGCCGGAGCCGCCCGAACGGCCGCCGGCGCCGGCTCTGCCCCCTAGCCGTGCGGTCGAACGAGATGCAGCAAGGAAGACGACGACCCCGCCCCTGGGCCCCGTCCGTCGGCCTCTGCGCGTTGACCGGGCCGACCCGCTGACATGGATAAGTGGCCGCGTCTTTCTCGGAATGCGCTTTCCCTTAGCTGAAAGCGTATTCCATTTCTTCTTCGGGCGAGAATGTGTTTTCCTCTCTAGAAAACGTATTTTGAGACAAGGCGTGTTCTGTTTTTCCTGCTGAGGGCCTGTTTGTGATGATTTTTATTATAGATAGATCCCTGGCAAAAAACCCTTATATCTTTTTACTAGTAACTCCAAACGAGATGAATCCAAAGCCCACTTCTTCGTTTCCTCGAGCCCGTTCTGTTGGCACCATTTTCACCATGTGTCAACATTCTGAAATGACCATTTTTCCCTTGCCGTTAATCAGCCCCTCCGAGAGAGAATCGGTTCCATCGAATCTTTCTGCGTGCTTTCCGCACTTCTTTCCGGAGTATTCTTCTTCCCCAGGCAAGCCACAACCTCCATTTGCATGATTGCATGCAGTAGCTATGGTTTCAACTTGAACATTTAATAAATGTATGTTCGTTTTACTATTGTTATCTTTGTTTCGGTGATGCTTAGAGATCTGTGTTCACTTCCATGCTATGTCTTTATGCACTTGGTTATCATATACTAGTTGCTAGTATTTCTTTCGTATGCCATGCTTGATAGTAGTATATGTTGATGTTAGTGACGGTCTTCGGTGCATGACTGTCATCAGTTCCGGGTATCATTGTTATACATGTTCCTTTGCATCCAGTTGGTTAAATGCTTGCATGGTAGCATTGTTAATATGTCCTTGCATGATATTTATTGTTGATGCTAGTGGTCATGATATGTTGCTAAAGAGTTATATTCTAAATCTTCATGCTCGTCAGTATGCCATGCTCATCTGAATAAATGATTATGTGTTGTTGTTATGCTTGTTATTTATGGTTGCACATCCATGCTCATGTTAGTATCATGCTCATGCATTATAGTTGCATCATGTTATTTTAATATGACTCAGCTTATTGCATTCAAGTTTAACCAGATGATGATGAACTTGAACAACTGTTGGCTGAGTCATGGTGCCACCATATCGAGCTGCCAAGTGCAACCACACTTACCTTTATGGGCAAGTCCTAACTGGGTCTATTATCATGCCTCTCGCTGGTGCCTCCAACGAGGGAAGTTTATGGGCATGCGGTACCCTGGCCCGGTAAGAAGACATAACCTTGTGTGCCCATTGTTGTTGTTCTGAGCTCGTGTCCCCTCTTGGGACCGTTTATGTTTGGCCACGACGGTGGTCGTTGTGTCTTTGGTAGACACGGGGCCACCCAGGACTAGCCTAGTGGGGAGTAAGTCGGAGTGGCCGGGAGAGTGTCATGGCAGTAGGACGGTTTTGTCGGAACACCGTTGGTCCACCCGAATGGGAGTGCAAGGCCATGGGTTCCGTTGTGTGGGTACAGTGCGCTACCTCTATAGAGTTTTTGTCTTAATCTATCGATAGTCGTGCCCGTGGATAAGGGCCCAGTTCGTGTCGGTCACACTTTGAATCAATAGAAATAATAATAATGTGCTTAACAATAACAACTCTTATTCGATGATGAGTTAAGTTTGTTGTGATCGCCGGAAAGATCACTGTTTGAGACCAAGTGTTGGTCATGGTTGTGGTCGCCGGAATGATCACCGTGGTATCGAGGATACTGAGTTGTTGGATATTCATGATGTTGTGCGAGAATCGTGGGTAAAGATCAAGCTCCTTGTGGTCATTTGATGATTACTACGATATTGTTTATACCAAGCTTGATTTGATCCTGAGATGATCGTGTGATGTCCGAGGTTGCTAAGTGATGCACGTGATGGTTACGAGGTAACCCGAGCAAAATAAATGGTGCTTGTAGTGTCATCATGTTGCATGCTAGTATCATTAGATTTATATGTTCATGCCATGCTCATATTGTCTAGCTGTATCATGTTCATACTATTCATGCTATGTTATCCTGATGATCTCATGAAAATTCCTGATTTAACCTGTAATTGCCATGATGTTGTTTGTCTTGAATGCTTCTGGTTATTGTGAGCTTGCAAGTACATTCAATGTACTGACCTGGCTAGTCATGGGAGCTTGCAGGTCGTGCCTGGATCGCTTCCTTGTTTGGTGTTGTTTCTGTGTTCGCGAGCTAGGATAAACGTTCCAGCGAGAGTCCCTACGGATTGGAGTCCATCATCACCGTTCGTTGTTCCGCTGCCAGTAGTTGTTCCACTGCTTCGTGATGTTCTGCTGCTTGTATAGAGCAACCCTATCAGGCGTAGTGTCGCCGTGCCGATGTAATCCCCTTGTAATATTGGAGACCATGTAATCATATTCATTTAATATTAGAAGGCTGGTTTGTTCTATGCTAAGCAGTGCCATATTCCAAAAGACTTCTCCTCGATCTCTGGGCTGGAATATGGGGTGTTCCGGTTCCTCTGAGCCGGGGTGCCACGGCGGAGGTGGAAGCCGTCCGCACCATCACGGCCGGCTCGGCCATCAAGTTTGTCAAGGGCCTTGTGAGCTGCTTCGGAGTCCCAAATCGCAATATCACGGACAACGGCTCGCAGTTCACTAGCAACCTTTTCAAAACGTATTGTGCTAACCTTGGAACATAGATATGCTATGCTTCGGTGGGACACCCATGGAGTAACAACCAGGCCAAACGCGCCAATGCATAGGTACCGAGGGGCCTCAAGATAAGGACCTTCAAGAAGAAACTCAAGGCCTGCAGCAGGGGCTGGCTCGACGAGCTCCAGACCGTGCTCTGGTCCATCCGCACCACCGCAACCAAGCCGACGGGCGAGACTCCATTCTTCCTCGTCTACGGAGCTGAAGCGGTTCTACCCCCACGAGGTCAGGCATCGCTCTGCATGTGTCTTTGCGTTTGACAAGACATGATAGGATGCCTCGCGGGGGATGGACCTCGTGCTGAGGGGGAAGAGCACCGTCGCCAGGCCTCACTCTGACGAGCGAGGTACCAGCAGGCGCTGCGGCGGTACCACTCCCGCAGCGTCCGCTCGAGGACGCTCGAGGTGGGTGACCTCATCCTGAGGGGGGTGCTCTCAAGGGAGGGGCTGCATAAATCTCGCCCTTGTTGGAGGGCCCGTTCAGGATTGCCCGTTGAGGGAGTCCTGGACTAAGGGGTCCTCGGGCATCCAGCCTGTTATCAATGGGCCAGATTGACGGGCTATTAAGACATGAAGGCCGAAGACCGTACCCGTGTCCGGATGGGACTCTCCTTGGCGTGGAAGGCAAGCTTGGTGACCAGCTATGAAGATTCCTTCTTATGTAACCGACTCTATGTAACCCTAGATCCCCCCGGTGTGTATATAAACCAGAGGGTGTAGTCCGGAAAGGATATACTCATTACCATAGTCATACAGGCTAGGCTTCTAGGTTTTAGCCATTACGATCTTGTGGTAGATCAACTATTGTAATACTCATATTCATCAAGATCAATCAAACAGGAAGTAGGGTATTACCTCCAGAGAGAGGGCCCGAGCCTGGGTAAACATCGTGTCCACCGTCTCCTGCTACCATCGACCTTAGACGCACAGTTCGGGACCCCCTACCCGAGATCCGCCGGTTTTGACACCGACATTGGTGCTTTCATTGAGAGTTCCACTGTGCCGTCGACGAAAGGTTCGATGGCCCCTTCAATAGTCGATAGAGACGATGTCCAAGGAAAAACCTTCCTCCCCGGACAGATCTTCATATTCGGCGGCCTCGTACTGCGGGCCAACTTGCTTGGCCATCTGGAGCAGATCGACAGCTAGGCCCCTGGCCATCAAGTCAAATTCGGAAGCTTGAACTACGTCGTGGACAACCATGGAGACCTGATCTTCGATGGATTTTAGACCGCATCGATCGCTCCCCCTCGCTTCGATGAACATGACTTAAACCTGTCATCAGATCACATCCAGGAGATGGATCCTGTTGCTGCAACGGCCTTAAATCCAGAGCGGATCGCGCCAATCGAGGCCATAGAGTCCACGGTGTTGGAGCCGCACAAAGACTCGACACCTTGCAATATTTGCGTCAACGGAACTCCGGACTCGTCTCCGGCTATAAGTTTCGAACCACATACGCCTACGGACACCGAGCTGGATCAGTTATCGATTTTCGAATTCGGCGCCGCAGACATCTTCCAACACTCGCCCCTAGGCGACGTGCTAAACTCGTTAAAAATCCTGTCCTTGGCAGGGGACCCAAAGCCGAACTATGTCCGGTTCGAACTAGGGGCTGACGACGGAGAATTTTGCTTCCCACCCGCCACCCATTTCATAGCCACTGTCAAGAACTTAACTGACACGCTTGATTACGGCTCCGAAGACATCAACGACATGGACAACGATGAGGATGAGGAGCAGGGTCAAAACCCGCCATTTACTGGGCGATGGACGGCCACTTCCTCATACGATGTGTACATGGTTCATACACCTAAAGAAGCTGATGACGATGACACAGAAGATCCAGTTGAGAATAAACCTCCTGAGACACAGCCCAAACACCGGCGGCCTAAACGCCGTTCTAAATCACGTCGCTCAAAAGACAGCAGCACTGGCACAAGAGAAACTAATACTCCGGATGATGCCGAAAACAACAAAGACCCTGTGGGAACATCATCCGAATAAGAGGAACAAGACAACTGGCAAGTTAACCCTGATAAACAGGCCATGCCCAATGACCCTGATGCCGATAGTTATCGTCCACTCTCCGAGGATGAGGAGAGCCTCAGCAACGAGGACTTCATCGTGCCTGAGGCACCCCTTGAGCAAGAGCGCTTCAAGCGCCAACTAATAGCTACTTCAAGAAGCCTGAAGAAAAAGCAGCAGCAGCTTCAAGCTGATCAAGACCTATTCTTTGATAGATGGACCGACGTCCTGGTAGCCGAAGAATACGGCCTCAAGCGTCTAGCCAAGAGTTACCCGAAACGTAGACTGCTACCTCAGTTTGATGAGGAGGCACCAGAGCCCATACCTCCCTCGTGCAATGCAGAACGACCACGACGTGGTCGGGATAGTGCGGTGGACCGACCACCTCATGGTCGAGATAAAACGACAACTCATGCCGAACACCAGCCCGCCCCACCGCCTCGTAAAAACAGTGACAAAACAGCTCGGGACTATACATAAGACCTATGGTAACCTGTACATTAGAGCAGGACACACCAGATCAATCTACGGATCGCGAGGACGCTTTTCGACTCATGACGATGGCTACCTATTTGGCCGTGACAAACCTAGTCACGCCCGGGCCGATAACCGCAAGCGGACTTCATCGGAGGTGCGCGGCGATGCGGCCCGATATAGAGGTACCGCACACCCACTCTGCTTCAAAGATGAAGTACTGGATCATGAATTCCTCGAAGGGTTCAAGTCCGTCAAAATTGAATCATACGACGGAACAACCGATCCTGCAGTATGGATCGAGGATTTTATTCTCCACATCCATATGGCCCGAGGAGACGATCTCCACGCCATCAAATACCTCCCACTAAAACTAAAATGGCTAGCTAGACACTGGTTAAATAGCCTGCGTGAAAATTCCATCGACAACAGGGAGGACTTGGAAGAAGCTTTTCTTGCCAACTTCCAAGGCACTTATGTCCGGCCACCAAACATCGATGACTTATGTCATATGTCCAACAACCTAGAAAATCATCCAGAAAATTCCGGACTAGGTTCCTAACCAAAAAGAACCAGATCATTCATTGTCTGGATGCTGAAGCCCTAGCGGCCTTTAAACATAGCATCCGTGACGAATGGCTCGCCCGCCACCTCGGCCACGAAAAGCCGAAATTTATGGCAGCCCTCACGACACTCATCACCCGCTTTTGTGCGGGTGAGGATAGTTGACTGGCTCATAGTAAAAACACAGCCAACTAGGTAGGCCCCTTCGAGGCCAAAAACAGCACCGGCAAGCTCCAACGCAATAAACACAAACGCCGAAGCAATGGCAATAACACAGATGACACGGCAGTTCACGCCGGATTCAGTGGCTCCAAGTCCGGCCAGCGGAAGAAGCCTTACCAAAGGAACAACAAGGGACCATCCAGCATGGAGCGCATACTCGATCGTCCGTGCAAGATACGTGGCACCCCAGACAAACAAGCCAATCATACCAACCGAGATTGCCGGGTTTTCAAGCAAGCCAGTAAGTCAAATACCGAGAGCAAGGAAATAGGATCGCAAAGCGAGGACGACGAGAAGAGCCCCGGCAGCCGAAAATGGGAGAACAGAAAAAGTTTCCCCCTCAAGTCAAAGCGATGAATAAGATACATGCTACACACATCCCCAAAAGGGAGCGCAAGCGTGCACTCAGGGACGTCTATGCGGTAGAGCCAGTCGTCCCAAAATTCAATCCATGGTCGTCATTCCCGATCACCTTCGATCGTTGAGATCATCCAACTAGTATCCGTCATGGCGGTTTGGCCGCACTGGTCCTCGACCCAATATAGACGGATTTCACCTTACACGAGTCCTAATGGACGGGGGTAGCAGCCTCAACCTGCTCTACCAGGATACAGTGCACAAAATGGGAATTAACCAATCATGGATCAAGCCCACAAGGACTACCTTTAAAGGAGTCATCCCAGGTGTTGAGGCCCGCTGTAAGGGCTCAATCAGACTTGAAGTTGTCTTCGGATCCCCGGACGACTTCCGAAGCGAGGAGTTACTCTTCGACATCGTCCCCTTTCGCAGCGGCTACCACACACTACTTGGACGAACCACGTTAGCTTGATTCAATGCGGTACCTCATTACGCTTATGTCAAGCTCAAGATGCCCGGACCTCGCGGCGTCATAACAGTAAATGGAATACAGAATGCTCCCTCCGTATCGAGGAACATATTGCGGCCTTAGCAGCAGAAGTACATCGTTGCCTTTTTCACCAGAACCCTAATTCGGCGGCTGAACCCCAGGACACCATTAAGAGAGTCCGGACCGTTCTGTGGCGAGACAGCCCGGCTCGTCAAGAGCTTAACTAGCAATTCTGCCTTCGTCCAAGTCCCGATTGAATGGATGCATTCGTACCATGTGTACATAACTATGCACTCAAAATTCCTTGGGCATCAATGGAGGCATAACCAGCTCGCAATCCACAGTACAGTTCGATCGACACTGGATCCGCACACTCTTAATTTTCCTTTTTTTATTTCGTGATTTTCTCTTTTCGAGGTTTCTTCCGACAACCCGTTCGACGGACACATCAAGGCGGCAAGGAGCTTTCGCGTACAAGGAAATCCCTAGGTGGTCTCTGCTAACGATCGCTATACCTGTTTTACATACCCGCACGCAGCTCGCTCTGGGTCGTGGCATGCCAAATAGCCTTTCTTGCTTACTGCATTATTTGTACAAGTACGCCTTCATATATTAATTACACTACAGTAAAGGATTATGTCAGCTCATTACTTGATTTCCCGCTCCTTTTCCTTACCTTTGTATTTATTACTCATTGCACACGTACACTCTGGTACGTATGTCTGTGCCAGGTGCTTCATTACGCCCCGCACTACGGCAATAAAAGTCCGAACACTATTATAGTACACTTCGGCACCCCGAACTTATAGCATTATATGCATCAGCTCCGAATCATGTCTTTGGTCAATAGTTGGGTAGCCCGGCTCCTGTGCTTACGACCTTACGTTCCGCTATATCGGCTAGGGTAGTAAAGGGAGAACAACTACGATTGTGTCCCGGTTCTTCCGGACGAGTACCTTAGTAGAGAAAGCCGAAAACTGACTGTCATGATGCGAAGAGAGCTGGTCAGCTGTTCGAGAGGTCTCAAATCCCTAGAGATTTTTTCCACTTTATGCGAGGAATCGGTTTTTCTCCGATTAGGCGTGTATAGCGCCCCTAGTTCGGCCTTCCGAACACTAGGGGCTTCGCTGAAATCTTCATTGTCGAACTCCTATGGCTAAGTGAGGGTAATAAAGGCCGTATAGTCTGATTGCCTTGTTCGTTGCGCTAAACACCTCCTTTAAGGACTAGAATGTGGAGTAAAGAGTGTTTAGATTTATCCCGAACACCCCCATACTATCTACGTGGGGGCAGAAGCCGACGACTGGTCAACCCTCCGATTCTAAATAAACAGCCGCACAGGAGGTAAAAATTTCGTTCCAAGCATCATATTACATACCGATTTTGTTTCATATTACAGGACAACCCGAATGTTTTCATGGGAATATCACGTCCTTCGCACATTGCTCCGCCACAAGGCGAGATCCCTCCAGGACTCCGCCGAAATACAGCTCGGGTCGACGATGCTCCTTGCCCTCCGGTGGCCCCTTGGTCATCAACTTCTTGGCATCTAGCTTCGCCCAATGCATCTTGACACTGGCAAATGCCATTCGTGCACCTTCAATGCAGACCGATCGTTTCACGGTTTTGAACCTTGGGTAGGCACTCACAAGCCGCTTCACATGTCCGAAGTAGCTGCTGGGTATGGGCTCGACAGGCCACAGCCGGACTATTAGGTCCTTCATGGCTAGCTCGGCCGACCGGTGCAGCTCAACCAACTGTTTCAGCTGGTCGCTAAAGGGCACCGGATGTTCTGGTACAACATATTGAGACCAGATTAGCTTCCCCATAAACATCCCCTCTTCGGCTCGATAAAACTCGGCAGCATCTGATATGCTGCGCGGCAGATTCGTAAACGCCCCTGGAAAACAAAACATCGGGTAAGTACAAGGAATGTTCCCTTTGCACACTTGCTTTGCATAGCAAAAGACTTACCCGCCGCAATCTTCTTGGCCGCCTGAATCTCCTGGCGGGCGCTCCGGGCTTCGGCTCGAGCATCCTGTGCGCTCTGGCGGGCCTTCGCAAGTCCGGACTCTGACGTCGTAAAATCTCACTCCAAGGACTCGAGCTTCTCGACGGCATCCTGGAGCTCTTGCTGGGCCATGTTAACCAGGGCGTCGTGCTTCTCGTGCGCAGCGTGTTCCTTGGCCGCTTTGTCCTCGGCCTCGGCTAACGCCTCCTTGAGAGCTGCCACCTCGGTCGTGGCCCCTAATAAAGTTCATGACACTCTAGTCCGCACGGACCACTCATCCTTATTAAATGAACACGCAGGTTACTGGATACCTTGGCTATCCTCCAGTTCCTTCTTCACGAGGCCAAACTCTTCCTCGGCCCGCTCCAGTTTCTATTTCAGTTCGGAGATCTCCGCGGAATGAGTGGTAGTAGCCCGCAGCGATGCCCGCTTATTCACATAGACACCTTATGTTAGACTCCTGTGAAAAATATTTTTGATCCCGTGTTCGGCCCTTTCTTTCTGAACACCGAACAGAGCATCAGGGGCTACTGTCTACACTTTGATATTCTTCCTACAATTACATTACTCACCTCAAAGCCCGTTAGAAGGCTAACGCAAGCTTTGATCAGTCCGCTTTTCGCAGACTAAACCTTCTCGATCACTGTACCCATAAAAGTACAGTGTTCATCCATAATGGAAGCGCCCCGCAGAGTTTCCAACAGATCATCCGGTGCCTCCGGTTGGACAGAGGTCACTGGCAGAACAGGCACACCTCCTCCTTCCGGGGAAGACAGTTCGCTGGACTCCGGAGCCGTGAAGGTCTCCGGAATAGTAACCGGCAGAGGGCTAAATGGAACCCGGCCTCCACCACTAGTCCCCATGGGGGCTTTTTCCTCCACGTGTCCGGTGGCCGAGGATTCACCCTGGAGCGCCACCCTAACGATCTTCAAAGCCTTCCCCCGGTCTAGGAAAGTCCTCTGGGACACCACCTCGTCATCACCCTGGGGCGAGATTGAATGAGCAGGTGGCGGAGACATACTAGCCATCTCCTTAGAGTCTAGTGAACCCTCTGTAGAGGATCGCGGGGAGCTGTCACGGGCTGGATTGGAATAACACAATTTACACATATCAATATTAAAATCGGAAAGGCCAGACGTTTCGGCACGCATAAGGATTTTGGTACTTACGATGCTGCCCGAGGCTTGGTCCGGGGAGGTCGCTCCGGACTACTATCGATATCCCACGTGGAGTTATCCGCGTCGGAGCCCCTCCCCTTCTTGGGCGCCTTCGCCTCCAGATTCGTGGAGGCCTCTCTCTTCTTCCTCCCCACCTCGGGTGGGGAGTCTTCTTCTTCTTTCTCCTCCTCGTCATCGTCTTCGGCGGACAAAGAGTGAGTCCTGTCTTCGGACGTCATGTCCGAATCGCCTTTTCGGCGAGTGCCCCTCCGGGCCTCTTCGGTCGCTTTCTTGGCCGTCTTCGCCGGCACGTCATAAGGTGCTGGAAACATATTTTTTGTCAGTAATGGGAATTCTTGGTCTTCGGGTAGCGGAGCCGGACAGTTAATCCCCCCTGCTACCTCGATCTAGGCGTGTAAACGAGGATGGGAAGGCTTAGACTTTTTCCTCGGAATGTGCTAGTAAAGGGTATACCTTGAAAACATGAAAAAACTTACTGCATTAGCCTGGCGTTTTAAGTTGAGGCCACGATCCTCGGTCGTGGGCGTTGGCGTCTCGCCGACCTTGAAGAGCACTTTCCAGATGTCTTCGTGCGTTGTGTCGAAGAGCTCTTGTAGCGTCTGGTGCTTGGCCGGATCGTACTCCCACAGACAGCAAGTCCGGCGTTGGCAGGGAAGCATCCGACGAATGGGCATGACCTGGTTCATGTTGACAAGCTTGATTTTCCTGTCCATCATGTTTTGGACGCACGTCTGGAGCCCAGTCAGCTCCTTCGAGGGACCCCAAGTTAGGCCCCTCTCTTGCCAGGAGGTGAGCCGCATCGGGGTTCCGGATCAGAATTCGGGGGCCGCCGCCTAGTCAGTGTCGCGCGGCTCGGTGATGTAGAACCACCCCGATTGCCACCCCTTCACCGTCTCCACGAAGGAGCCTTCAGGCCAGGTAACATTGGGCATCTTGCCCACCATGGCACCTCCACACTCTGCTTGTAGATCGCCCACCACCTTCGGCTTCACATTGAAGGTCTTCAGCCATAGACCAAAATGAGGTGGGATGCGGAGAAAGGCCTCGCACAGGACAATGAACGCCTTGATGTTGAGAATGAAGTTAGGGGCTAGGTCATGGAAATCTAGCCCGTAGTAAAACATCAGTCCACGGACGAACAGGTGGAGAGGGAATCGCAGTCTGCGGACAAAACGTGTGAGAAACACAACCCTCTCATGGGGCTCTAGAGTCGGGACGATCTGTCCTTTGACCGGGAGTCGGTGAGCAATCTCCTTGGCTTGGTATCCGACCTCCCAGAGCTCCTTCATGTCCTTCTTCTTGACGGAGGAGGCCATCCACTTGCCTCCAGCTCCGGATCCGGACATGTTTGGAGTGCTTTCTCGAACGAGGAAATGCTAAAGCTTGGGCGTTGGAGCTCAAGGACGGAAGGGCTGAGGGAGAGAAAGGGCGTGAGTTAAAAAAAGGGAATCCTTATCCCCTTATAAAGGCCGCGAATATCAAGTGCCTCCCCACTCACCCTAAAAAGCTCTCCTATTCCCAAGGCCTGTGTAAACTGCACGGTTGGCTTACCCATACCCGCATTGATGAGAATCCCGCAATAAGGGGGCAGGACATCTGCTTTGACAAGATGTGCCAATAGCAACCGCGTCTCGGGACGTGGAGCGGCGGACACAGAACGGTCCAGAATTATGTCCGGTTGGACGCGATGTCATGTTACCAAAATTTGTCAACAGATTGGACTCGTGTTAAATTATATTCTCTCTGCGGTTGTGTATGGTGTGTGTGACAGGTCCGGATACTATCATCATGTATGAAGACTATATTGGAGTTCGGGAAGAAGGGAACCCGTATGGCAATGCCGAAGACAATCTGCACGCGGGACTCCTCGTCATTGAAGCCAGGTTCAGGGGCTACTGAGGGAGTCCTGGACTAAGGGGTGCTCGGGCGTCCGGCCTGATATCCATTGGCCGGATTGATGAGCTATAAAGACATGAAGGCCGAAGACCGTACCCGTGTCCGGATGGGACTCTCCTTGGTGTGGAAGTCAAGCTTGGCTACCAACTATGAAGATTCCTTCTTATGTAACCGACTCTATGTAACCCTAGATCTCCCCGGTGTCTATATAAATTGGAGGGTGTAGTCCGGAAAGGATATACTCATTACCATAGTCATACAGGCTAGGCTTCTAGGGTTTAGACATTACGATCTCGTGGTAGATCAACTCTTGTAATATTCATATTCATCAAGATCAATCAAGCAGGAAGTAGGGTATTAGCTCCATAGAGAGGGCCTGAACCTGGGTAAACATCATGTCCCCCGTCTCCTGCTACCATCGACCTTAGATGCGCAGTTCGAGACCCCCTACCCGAGATCCGCCGGTATTGACACTGACACCCATGTCTCTAGGCCAGGCGCCACGCGGCTGGAGATGCAGGACGGGATCCCTATCCCGAACGCCTGGAACATCCAGCACCTCCGGAAGTTCTACCCATGAAGCAAGGCCATGTGCCTATGAATGTCTCCGCTCGTGACACTCTTACATAATAATGATTTGGGGTTGTACACGCCCTGGAGTCTCCTAACTGCCGCCCTTGGGCCTCACGGGGGCTCCCACCCATGTCTCAGTGGCAACACTTAGCTCAGCGCTGGTGAGAAGACGAAGACCGGTTTAGGTGCCGGTCGCGGCTACTCTTTTGTTCGCTTTCTGTAGTAGGTTTGATTTTCCTGGAATGAAATTTGGAGGTTTCGTGCTTTTCATGCTCGAGAATTTGAACCCTTTCTCTTCTTATTCGCTTTTCCACCTTTGCCCTAGGGAGAGCAGCAGTTGCACGTCGCTCCTCCATGCGCGTCTCGCGTGTAGGGGCTAGGTAGGTGTGTACCCTTGGGCTTGCCCGCGACCACACCTCACCGAAGCCTGGTTGTCCCAGAGCATCGACGTCCTCAATCCTCGTGACACACACTCAAAACGAGCTCGAGGGCAGGCACACCTTCTTAAGTCCGTGCTTCCGGGCATCGCGACGTGGTGTATCATCCACAGCCAGCCCATGCTAAGGGGTTGCGCGAGGAAGGATGAGACGCCCATGAAATTTCTTAACCCTGCAGCTAAGTAACGTCTCCGGAGGCTCAACGGCTCCCGAGCCGTCAAGGAGGAAGCCTTTGGAAGGTACCTCTAGAAGGCGCACCCTCAAGACATGGGAGTCTACCACAAACACGCCAAGCTAAGTGACCTAAACCGCACCTAGTAGAAACACGGGTGCCATGACATGATATGAATAACAAGCATAACATAGTGGCGCAAGCGCCATGGTCCATTACACACCTTACAAGGGCCCTCTACCTATTTGGAAAATGGAGGAAAAAGCAAAAGTGGAACAAGCAGCGGTAGCAGTTCTCAAAGATTGGCCCAGGCAGCACGGGGGCTCAGTTTGAGCCTTCGTCCTGTTTCACTAGGGCGCGACGGCGAGGCACCTCGTCGTCTTCTCCGATCCAAGCGTGGCAGCGTGGTGGCTCATCGTAGCTATCACCCTCGGTGCTCTCCCCCGAGTAGGAGCCATCGTTGCTGGAGGAGACACGGGTGCCGCCAAGGGCGAGCTCATCATCGTTGCTGCCATCCTCTGGGCAGCACCCCGCACGCCGGCCGTCTTCTCAAAACACCCTCACATAGAGGGCCATGAGGCCGTCGTACTTGAAGTGGAGGGTGCACCTCCCATTTAGGACCTGCGCGCAAGCGAACGACTGCCAACCGTGGGTCAAAGGCGCGCTGACCGTGGCAGCGACCTAGACACCGACCCATAAGGCCTTGCTGCAGCAGTCGTCCACTTGCTGCCAGAAGCTGTCGAGGCCAGCGGATAGCATCGTAGCCGCGAAGAAGCGCGGGAGCGGAAGCCAGGTGCCTACAGACCTCTCCGACCACACGACAAACTCGCGGAAGGCATCTGCTGAGAGGGAGCGCGTCGTAAAGGCCGAACGACCATAGCGCGCCTTTCCCCATCGCAGGAGCCACCTCGTCCTCGATGACTCCCACCACACGAAGAAACGCCACTGCGGCTCCTCGAGGCGACGCCTGCCCCTGAAGAGGTGTCCTTGCCCTCTTAAGGAGTCACCACCGGGGTCGCGACATTCTTGCGGGGGCGTCCACGGCCTCTCTTGGGTGGTGTTGTGTCCAGCCCCTCCTTAGGGGTCTTCCCTTTCTCTGTGAAGGACAACCTCCTCGTCGGCGCCATGGACGTTTCGTTAAGATGGCAGGGCAAGGAGGAAGAGGAAGGAATGAGCGGCAAGGAGATGAAAATGAGCAGGGGACTTTGTCCCTCCTCATTTATAGCAAGAGGGAGGCAAACCGCCAGCCCCGACGATTGCAGGTAATAATGATCTTTTTGCATGCAGCAGGCTCCTCTCTAGTCGAACGGTTGCCGAGGCAGCATGGGGCAATGGAAACGCCCATGTCCCACTTGGGTGCCACGCATCAACCGGGCCACAGGAGGTTGGGGCCCGCGACGCTACGCCCTTGCCCTTTGGCTTCACCTCAAAGCCAAGTCCCAGCACACCTTGGGCCCGGGGGCTAGTGTCGGCGTCCTGGGAACCAGAGTACCCAGACTTGCCTGCCTGCGGCCCACAGTGTGGCACCTTCACCGGCCTGGTATGACCCATCTTCAGCATCAACACTCAAGACCTTCGCGAAGGGCCAAGCTTCGCGAGGCAGACGACACCAAGGCCTCCGGAAGGAGCCGTCTCACTAGGCTGGCTCTTGAGGAGTGGAGATCTCTATGCAATCCCCCACCTCGCGAGGTTCAGATGACGCAAGCCATGACGACCAAGGCCAGGCGGGCACCAGCGGGCGCAGTACATCAGGTTTCCCCCTTGGTGCTAAAGAGGCCAACGCAGGCGCGGAGTCCCGAGGAATCAACCAAGGGTTTCCATTTCCATGCAACAAGACCAGGATCGCCAGGACGGCGGGACGGAGGTCATCGACGAGCCCACCATGGCGTCACGGCCAGAAGCTTTGCAGGCGAAGACCACCTTTCGTCAGCATAAGATGTACTAGTTGTCTCCCTTCAAATTTGGCTGTTGTGGGATCCCTTCCTGCCTTCACTTTGGGAAGAGGACCAAGGCCACTATAAATATAGCTTAGCCACCACTGTAGCAGAGGATGGATCATTCGGACCACCCTCACCACCACAAACAAGAACATACCACATAAGGTTGTTCCACCACTGTACTAGTTCTTCCTCAGCCCACCTCAAGGCAATCCACCACAAAGCAGGAGTAGGGTATTACACCGCGAGGTGGCCCGAACCTTGGTAGAGTGCTTTGTCCCATTTCCTTCCTGTTCATCGAGTTAGATTGTGAGAACGGTGAGTAGGCAGACATGGGAAGTTGAGTTCTTCGGACGCACCCCGGTGTTCGAAGCTAACAAGGGTTTTGCGCAGTCCTGAATCAGACACAGTTGCCCGAGTTCACCTCACCATGCACACATTTCTGATTACAGACATGTTTGCCGCATATCACTCACATCTTGTTTACACGAAACAATTATGTTATCTTAGCTCAACACAAATAGTTCATCCGAGTGAACTATATGCCCTCTATCACGCACACCTTGATTTGGGTGACCATTTATGATGTGTTCTCTAATTGCTAACATTTCAATCAAGTGAACTGCATGCAGTATATCGTACATACCTTTATCTGGATGCTTGTTTTTGTTGTCCAGGCTCACCGCAAATAGTTCTTTGGAGGGAACAGTATGCCACGCATCCACTACTAGGGAAAAGCTTATACATAGAGACTTATCAATAGCGCTTGCTAAAACAAAGTGCTACTGCTAAGTAACAGCAGCGCATGACGATGCAGAACGCTACTGCTACCCAAATAGCAGTAGCGCTTCCCCCATAAAACACGCTCCTACTATGACTGTTCTAAACATTGCTGACATGCTTGGTATAGTAGTAGTGCCCTTCTTGAAGGAAATATGCCCTAGAGGCAATAATAAAGTTGTTATTTTATATTTCCTTATATCATGATAAATGTCTTTTATTCATGCTAGAATTGTATTAACCGGAAACTTGATACATGTGTGAATATATAGACAAAACAGAGTGTCCCTAGTATGCCTCTACTAGACTAGCTCGTTAATCAAAGATGGTTGAGTTTCCTAACCATAGACATGTGTTGTCATTTGATGAACGGGATCACATCATTAGGAGAATGATGTGGTGGACAAGACCCATCCCTTAGCTTAGCATTATGATCGTTTTGTTTTATTGCTATTGCTTTCTTCATGACTTATACATGTTCCTCTGACTATGAAATTATGCAACTCCCGAATGCCGAAGGAACACCTTGTGTTCTATCAAACATCACAACATAACGGGGTGATTATAAAAATGCTCTATGGGTGTCTCCGAAGGTGTTTGTTGAGTTGGCATAGATCGAGAATATGATTTGTCACTTCGAGTATCGGAGTGGTATCTCTGGGCCCTCTCGGTAATACACATCATAATAAGCATTGCAAGCAAATGACTAATGAGTTAGTCACGAGATAATGTATTACATAACGAGTAAAGAGACTTGCCGGTAACGATATTGAACTAGGTATGAAGATACCGACGATCGAATCTCGGGCAAGTAACATACCGATGACAAAGGGAACAATGTATGTTGTTATGCGATTTGACCAATAAAGATCTTCGTAGAATATGTAGGAGCCAATATGAGCATCTAGGTTCTGCTATTGGTTATTGACCGGAGATGTGTCTCGGTCATGTCTACATAGTTCTCGAACCCGTAGGGTCCGCACGCTTAACATTCGATGACGATTTGTATTATGATTTATGTGATTTGATGACCGAAGTTTGTTCGGAGTCCTGGATGAGATCACGGAGATGACGAGGAGTCTCGAAATGGTTGAGAGGTAAAGATTCATATATTGGAAGGCTATATTCGAACATCGGAAAGGTTCCGAGTGATTCAGGTATTATTCGGATTACCAGGGAGTTACGGGAGTTCACCGGGAGAAGTAATGGGCCTTATTGGGCCATTCGAGAAAGGGAGGAGGCAGGACAAGGGGAGGTGGCGCGCGCCCCGCCATGGGTGCGAATTGGACTAGGGAAAGGGGGCGGCGCCCCCCTTGCCTTTTCCTACTCCCTCTCTCTTTCCCTCTTTCCTTCTCTCTTACTCCGAATAGGAAAGGGTTTCCTACTAGGACTTGGAAGTCATGGTAGGACTCCCTATTATTGGCGCGCCCTAGGAGACTGGCCCATCTCCCTCCCTCCTTTATATACGTGGGCAGGGGGCACCCCAAAGGCACAACAGACAATGTCTTATCTGTGTGCGGTGCCCCCTCCATAGTTACACACCTTAGTCATATCGTTGCAGTTCTTAGGTGAAGCCCTGCGCCGGTAACATCATCATCACCGTTGCCATGCCGTCGTCCTGACGAAACTCTCCCTCGTCATCAACTGGATCAAGAGCTCGAGGGACGTCATCATGCTGAATGTGTGCTAAACACGGAGGTTCCGTAGGTTCGGTACTTGGATCGGTTGGATCGTGAAGACATTCAACTACATCAACCGCATTACGAAACACTTTTGCTTCCAGTCTACGAGGGTATGTGGACACACTCTGTCGGTGTACAAAAGTAGGGGCGCTCTTTTTTACCCCTTACCTGTGCACGGGCAGTCAGAGCCACGCCTGTGGCCAAACATAACGGAGCAGAAGGGGGAATCCAGGAACGCAGAGTTACCGGAACAACGCCAAGACAGTGGCACGAGAAGACCGAGCAAGGAGACATGCCCTCCCCTGGCAAGGACTCTTGCCGGGACGGCCTGCGCGCCCCCGGCAAGGGCTCTTGCCGAGACGATCCACTCAGACGCCTCCATCGCAGCCACCAGAAGCGTATGAGCTCCAACGGTATCAACAACATTGGAGCCAAGGCTCGAGAAGCGCCCATGTGATGGCATGGAGATCTTTGTGAAGACAAGGATCTAAGACTCCCAAAATAAGAACCAGAAGACATGGTGACCACAAGGCTCCCTGCCGAGGACGCCCACGAGGCCCAGCAAGGCTCCTTACCGAAGACGCCGCGGAACCCCGGCAAGCCTCTTGCTGCGGGATACTCACGGAGGCCCCGGCAAGATCCTTGCTGGGAATAGAAGCAAGTCTGTGGCAAGCCCTTGCCGCCCCGTCACCGCCCCAGCTCGGTGGCTGACCCGCTGGCCCAAGCAGGCACCCATGTGGCGATACATGGTCCCTGGGCCAGCTAGTCAAGCACCTGAGTGATGGCATGCAAATCTTCGTGAAGGCCCTACCACGACGCCACCTCAGCTGCTTGCCTCGCTCGCCTGGACGCGTGTCGCGACCAGACAGAGCAGCCACAGATGGGACGGGCTTCTTTTCCTTCCGCGATAAAGTAAATAGACACCTAAGAAGTGCATTTAATGCGCCTTGTCCCATAATGGCGTGGGATAAGCCCATACACTGTAAACCTTTCCACCTCCTGTGTGCCACTGTGGCAGCCCCTTTAGACTATAAAAGGAGGCCCGTGGCATACTAGAGAAGGATTCGGATGCTGAAAAGCCGGATAGGCACCATGGCTAGCTCAAGAACTCAAGAACACTTAAAAATACACTAAAGCAGGAGTAGGCTATTATGCATCCTCGTGGCCCGAAGCTGGGTAAACGATCGCCACACTGACTCTTAGACCTGCTCTTTGCACAACTTTGCGCCCGCCAACCGTAGAAGGGATTCCAGTCATCCCATAGGTGTCGTTTCGTATCGACATCCTTGGCGCGCCAGGTAGGGGGGCGCAATTGTGGAAATCTGGTCTGGCAGTTATTATAGCAGTTCTTCATGGCCATGGTTTCCCAAGAAGGAAACAACCGAGTGCGGGGCATCATCAGCGAGTACGGTGGACGCCCACGCGACGACAAAAGAAAACATAAGTCAGTCAAGACTTTTAGTAATTCATTTTCGCATCAAGGTTATTCTCCATGGATATTGTCGGTGTACTAAAGTAGGGGTACCTTAGTAACCCGAACTTGTGCACGGGCAGTCGCAGCACCCCGCGGCAGGGCTTGCCGGGTGACTGCCAAGATCCTCCGTGGGTTCCTTTGGAGCCATTCAAGAACAAAGTATCCATGTTAAGGATACAAGGCCCCGGCAAGAGGAGCTTGCCGGGAAGGCCACTCAAGGCGCTTGCCGCGGCGAGCTTCCACTCAGTACCCGCACTCCAGCGCATCCACCCACGTGTCGCTCTCGGACCATCCCCGGCGCATGTGGCAGAAGGCTGTGCAGCCTGGGGTACACGGTGGCAAGCAGCGATGACAAGGCTACCGTCGTGGCAGACGGTGGCGCCCCTGATGGCCACTTTTTGCACTGTTTGGGCAACGGCGACGGGCATTTAATGCCCTTGTCCCCTGCCGCCAGGGTTAGGTGTGGAACACTGTTCCAACTACCACCCTTTTTACATTTTTACCCTCATCTGTGTTGGCACCTGTCGGTGACCCCTTTGACCTATAAAAGGAGGCCCATGCGCAACGTAGAGGGGGTTCCGAACATCGATCATTCCCACATTCGGTCTTGCTAGCGGTTAGAGTGTACTGTAGCTCTCCTCGCTCCCGGGCAAGAACGCAATACAAACCAAAGCAGGAGTAGGGTTTTACGCATCCGTGCAGCCCGAACCTGGGTAAACTGCTCGTGTGATCGCCTCGATCCGCTCTTTGTGCATCCTCCGCCCCCTGCCGTACCGAGAAGGGGCTCCGGTCCCATAGGTGTTCGTGGGCGATCAGTTTCCCCGACATCTTTGGCGCACCAGGGAGGGGGAAGCGTCGAGGTTGTGTGAACCCGATCCGGCGTCACACGAGCTAGATCTCCATCATCTTCATCAACATGCTGCCGAAGAAGAAGGCTTCAGAGGCAACAGGCCCGTCCGCGTCGATCCCGCCACCGCCGGAGCCAACGGCTGGTGGGGTAGACGCCGGCGGAAGGACGGACGTCGACGAGGGAACCCACGGTGCCGCCAAGTCCAAGGACAAAGCTGCACTGCTTACCGGCGGCGTAGCCGGCTCCCTCGACGACCAGGCGCACTCCAAGACCTCGGCGTCCGTGAACGCATCGCGCCCATCTCAGGAGGCGCGGGGCCGGCAGCGTCGTGGTACTCAAGGTACCATACGCTTGCTGGGCCAAGGTCAAGCTGGCGGATCTCGAGACGCTCAAGGCCAGCATGCACACCAACATGCCGGCACGAGCAAGGCACGGTCGCCGGGACGGGATGCTGCTCCTTCTAACATAGTTAGAAGTCCGAGCATATCCCGCTCCTCGCACCGCTCACCACCGCTACCCGCCACTCCAGGAGAAGCTCTAGCACAAGCTCAACTGCTTCTAGACTTCCCTCCAGCGGCAGACAAGGCCGACGACTGGAGGGCCACCATACAGAGTCTCATCGCCTTCGCCAACGGCGACACTCCGCAGCAGGAGCACGTCGCGACCGCGGCAAGTCAGCCAGGCACGGGCCGATGGCGACAAGACCGCTGGGGGTGCAACCACCGTGCACTCCCCGCCACGAAGGCCAAGATCGCCGACTCACCGGATCAACGTCGACAGCGACTCCACCGCGTGCTCGCCGCGATCAGCGCCAAGTTCTTGACGACCGACAACAAGAAGACGCTCGCACCCGCATCGAGCGTCGAAGAGAAGTGCGGCGTCAATCAGACTAGCGCACTGGGCCCACTGTTGACATGCATGCGCCAGGGGGTCCAGACGACTTGCCGTACGCGGTAGGTTGTCCCGCGTTCACTCGTGAGCTGCGGCGAGTCCAGTGGCCCAGCATGAAGAACTTCAAGCCCGACGTACCGGAGAAGTATGACGGCAAGACACATCCGTCGGAGTTCCTCAGCATCTACACCATCGCGGTGCAGGCTGTTGGGGGACGAGACGAGAATATACTCACCAATTACTTTCCACTGGTGCTCAAGCCAAACGTCAGATCCTGGCTCATGCACTTGCCGGACAACTCCATTTCTTCTTGGGCCGACCTGTGCCATCAGTTTGTCGGCGCCTTTACAGGCGGCCACAAGCCTCATGGCCAGGAGAGTGACCTTCACCTGCTCGCCCAGAAGGAAGGAGAACCCCTGTGCAAGTACATCCAGAGGTTCAGCCGTGTCCAGCACAACATCCCAGACGTCCACGCTGCCGCGGTTATCAGCGCGTTCCACCAGAACGTGCGTACCCGTAGGATGAGGGAGGAGATGGTGATGTGCAAGATCAGGGACGTCAGCGAGCTGTATGCCCTGGCCGACAAGTGTGCACGCGCTGAGGAGGGGAGGAAACTCCCCGGAGAAGATACAGGAGCAGGAGGATCCGACAGTGAGGATGCCGCCCCGGCAAAGAAGAGCCAGCGGCGGAACAACAGGAAGAAGAAGAACAAGGAAGTGCTAGTCGCTGAGCAGTCCGGTAAGGAGGCTGGCGCCAAGAAAGCCATGTTGGTAGCTCCGGCCAGGAGACTGCCGCATGCACCAACTGCCAAGCTGTGGCGGCCGCCGACAAGCAGGACGGCACCGACAAGCAGTATTGCAAGATCCACCGCACCAAGGGCCACGACCTCCAGAACTGCAAGAGGGTCGAACAGCTCGTCGAGCAGCAGAAGGCTGAGTACGAGCGACGCGACAAGGAGAAGGCCCAAGGAGGTGATGGAGGATCCAGCAAGAAGCGGCCGTTCAATGGCCGGGGAGGACGCCGCGGCAAGGCCAAGCAGCGACAAGGAGACAGACCTCCCCACGGCCGCGACAAGGATGAAGATGATGACGACGACGAAGACATGGACGATGGAGAGACCAGTGAGCAGGAATTTCAGAAAGCCACTGAGGTTTTGTGCGTTGATGGCGGTGCTTCTCTGCATACTTCACACCGCCAACTCAAACAGTGGGTGCGGGAAGTCAATGCGGCAGAACCACCTATCGAATCACGCAAACTTCTGAAGTGGTCCAGCACGCCTATCGTCTTTGACATTGAGCACCACCCTGATCGCACAACTGCGGTTGGGTGTTTGCCGATGTTGGTCTCACCAACCATCCGCAACCTCAAGGTCACGAAGATGTTAGTTGACGGCGGGGCCGGCTTGAACCTGATCTCCTCCACTGTGATCCAGAAAGTCCAGATCCCCGACAGCGAGCTCGAAGAGACCGGCACTTTCCAAGGAATCAACCCGAGAAGGAGCAAGCCGAAGGGGAAGATCACGTTGCCAGTGACATTTGGCGGCGAGCTGAACTTCAGGACTGAGAGGGTCACTTTCGACGTTGCCGATTTTCCATTGCCTTACAATGGAATACTTGGCCGTCCAGCACTTGCAAAGTTCATGGCAGCCTCTCACTATGCCTACAACATGCTCAAGATGTCAGGCCCGATAAGCGTCATCTCTGTCCCTGGTGACAAGAAAGATGCCCTTATTTGCGCCGACAAGATCTACCAGGAGGCAGCAGCCACAACAGATCGACAGACACTTGCCACTGAAGCTCCCGGGGATAAGAAGAAGACCCAGTCCGGCAAGAGCTCTGGGGCCCACTCCGGCAAACGCACCTCTTCGGAGTGCTGCGCTCCCGTCGAGGACGCACCATCGAGCTCCACGGCAAGTGTAAGAAGACGATGGCAGCTCCGCCAGAGACAAAGAAGGTGTCTGCCAAGGAGGACGGCACTAGTGGTACTTTCACCATCAGTGCCACGCTTGACCCTAAATAGGAAAGCGCGCTCGTTGCTTTCCTGCGGGCGAACGTCGACGTGTTTGCATGGCAACCGTCTGACATCCCCGGTGTTCCCTGGAAAGTGATTGAGCACAATCTTGCCGTTTGTCTCCACGCGCGGCCCATCAAGCAAAAAGTTAGGTAACAAGCAGTGGAGCGCCAAGAGTTCATAGCAGAAGAAATCAAGAAGTTGGAAGCAGCAGGCCTTGTCAGAGGTGTACTCCATCCCACGTGGTTGGCCAATCCTGTTGTCGTGCGCAAGGCAAACGGGAAATGGAGGCTTTGTATCGATTTCACCGATGTGAATAAAGCTTGACCCAAAGACCCATTTCCCTTGCCGCGCATTGACCAGATTGTTGACTCCGCGGCTGGATGTGATTTGCTTTCATTTCTTGACGCATACTCAGGATACCACCAGATCTTCATGGCTGAAGAAGATGAGGAGAAGACCGCATTCATTACTCCATGTGGCACTTACTGTTTCATACGCATGCCTTTCGGATTGAAGAATGCTGGTTCAACATTTGCAAGGGTAGTCCATACAGCTTTTGAGCCACAGATACACAGAAATGTAGAAGCTTACATGGATGATATAGTAGTCAAGAGCAAGGACAGGGTTACTCTGATCCAAGATTTAGATGAAACTTTTGCAAACCTACGCAAGATCCAGCTCAAGCTCAACCCCGAGAAGTGCGTGTTTGGAGTCCCTTCTGGCAAGCTTCTCGGGTTCTTCGTGTCTCAGAGGGGGATGGAAGCCAATCCCGACAAGATCAAGGCCATTGAGCAGATCGAAGCACCCAAGCGCGTCAAGGATGTGCGAAGACTTGCCGGTTGCGTGGCTGCTCTCAGCAGGTTTATCTCTAAGTCAGCCGAGCGCGCCCTACCGTTTTTCAAAATCTTGAAAAAGGCAGGTCCAATGAAATGGACTCCAGAAGCGGATGCTGCGCTGCAAGACTTGAAGAGGTACCTGTCCTCCACTCCAATACTTGTCGCACCTAGGCCACAAGAGAAGTTGCTGCTGTACCTAGCGACAACCAATCAAGTGGTTAGTGCTGCGTTAGTAACGGAGAGGGAGGCAGATGATGAGCCAGCAACCGCGGCAAGCACATCCAGCGACAAGCAGGGGGCTTCGCCGGCAAGCTCTGGTCCCGACAAGGATGGATCTGCGCAGATGCAAGAGGAGGTACGGAAGAAGATGGCGCAGCGCCTAGTTTACTTTGTCAGTTCCCTTCTCCAGGGGGCTAGATCAAGGTACTCTGGTGTGCAGAAGTTGCTTTTCGGCCTTCTCAAGGCCTCGAGGAAGCTGCGCCATTACTTCCAAGCACATGAGATAACAGTTGTCACTCGCTTTCCGCTGAAGAGGATACTGCAGAATCCAGAAGCAACAGGCAGGATTGTCGAGTGGGCACTAGAACTGTCAAGCTTTGGCCTCAAGTTTGAAAGCACTTCAACTATCCAGAGCAGAGCATTGGCAGAGTTCATAGCAGAGTGGACGCCAACACCAGACGAAGAAATCCCAGAGACGAGCATCCCCGTCAAGGAAGCAAGCAAGGAGTGGATAATGTACTTCGGCGGTGCCTTCTCGCTGCAAGGCGCCGGTGCTGGTGTGCTGCTTGTCGCACCCACCGGAGAGCACCTCAAGTATGTGGTCCAGATGCACTTTCCCAAGGAGCAAGCGACAAACAATACTACAGAGTATGAAGGTTTGCTTGCCGGTCTCAGGATCGCGGCAGACCTTGGGATTAAGATGCTGATCGTCAGGGGTGACTCACAGCTTGTCGTCCGCCAAGTGAAAAAGAATTACCAAAGCCCGTTGATGGAAGCTTACGTCGACGAAGTGAGAAAGCTTGAAGGGCACTTTGACGGCCTACAGATGGAGCATGTTCCAAGAGCTCAGAACGACATTGCAGATGGCCTGTCGAAGTGCGCCGCACTAAAGTTGCCTTTGGAACCAGGGATCTTTGTGCTCAAGCTGACTCAGCCATCCGTAACACCATCAACTGGACAGACCAAGAAGAGGAAGTTGGTCTCCGGTGACTATTTTCTGGCAGAGCTTCCCGAAGCCGCCTCCAAGAAAGTCCCCAAGATCAACACCGAAAATGCTGAGGAGCAGTCTGCTGCTGCAAGCCCTAGGGTTTGTACAGTTGAAGCAGACGCTCCCGACAAGTTTTGCTCCGGCAAGCTTGCCGGGGAATGTCAAGCTCCGGCTGAGCCGCAGGTTCTTGCCGTAGAAGCGGACGTTCCAGCAGCAGCAGATGTGCCTTTAGTCCTTGCTGTCGAGCCACAAGCTCCAGCATGGGCGCAACAGATTGTCCGTTTCCTCCAGACAGGAGAACTTCCCGAAGAGCAAGAAGTAGCGGAAAAAGTAGCCCGGCAGTCAAGTATGTACTAGTTTGTGGAGAACACCCTGTGCAGAAGAATACTCAACGGTGTGAAATTGAACTGTATTCCACGAGAAGATGGACAAAAGCTGTTGGCAGAGATACATGGAGGCATATGTGGTCACCACATTGGCGCAAGAGCCCTTGTCGGCAAAGCTTTCCGACAAGGTTTCTTTTGGCCGACAGCACTCCAGGATGCAACTACACAAGTAACTAAGTGTGAAGCGTGTCAGTTCCATTCCAAGCAGATACACCAGCGAGCTCAAGCTCTCCAGACGATCCCTTTATCCTGGCCATTTTCGATCTGGGGGCTCGACATCCTCGGCCCTTTTCCCCGCGCAGCCGGGGGCTTTGAGTACTTGTACGTTGCAATCGACAAGTTCACAAAGTGGCCAGAAGTGGAACCAGTGAGAAAGGTGACCGCACAGTCAGCAGTCAAGTTCTTCAGGTCGATTGTTTGTCGTTTCGGGATCCCTAACAGGATCATCACCGACAACGGTACGCAATTCACGAGCCGCACCTTCATGCAGTACGTCCAAGATCTTGGCGCCAAGGTCTGCTTCGCTTCTGTTGCTCACCCGAGAAGCAACGGTCAAGCGGAGAGGGCAAATGCTGAAGTGCTGCGTGGGCTCAAGACCAGAACTTTCGACATGCTGTGCAAGTGCGGGAGAAACTGGATCGAGGAGCTACCAGTGGTTCTTTGGTCGATCAGGACGACGCCAAATCGAGCCACTGGACAGACACCCTTTGCTCTAGTCTATGGAGTAGAGGCAGTTATTCCCACGGAACTCGTATACGGGTCACCTCGAGTGCTCGCTTATGACGAGCTCGTGCAAGAGCAGCCGCGACAAGATGACGCGCTGCTCCTTGAGGAGGACCGTCTTCAGGCTGCTGTACGAGCTGCTCGATACCAGCAAGCTTTGCGCCGCTACCATAGCCGCAAAGTTAACGCCAGAAGTCTCGAGGAAGGCGACCTTGTTCTTCGGCGCGTTCAGTCCGCCAAGGATTCCAACAAGTTGACGCCTAAGTGGGAGGGCCCTTATCGGGTGAAACGAGTCACTAGGCCCGGCGCTGTCCGCCTTGAGACCGAAGATGGCTTTCCGGTGAGCAACTCCTGGAACATTGAGCATCTTCGCAAGTTTTACCCATAAGGCGCGGTTGCCGTGATCCGCTCTGGCAACCACCTTTTGTACAAGTCCTGCCGCTGTTGCATGTAATCCTTTGTACAAAGCCGGGCGCAGACCCCGTGCATCAGTAAAGCTTATGTGCCTCGCACAACTTGTCATTTCATGCTTTTTTATTTTCTTGCATGTACTATCTGACACTTTGTGCAGCACCTACCCCCGATAAGCAATAACGAGCCCAACGGCTCCATATCTGTATTCTCTCTTCTATCTTTTTTCTCAAGGTGAAGAAGGTTCCCTCGCACACAAGTTTGCCTGGGGGGGGAGGAAGATAGTGGTATGGACCAAGCGCCGTTCAAGAAAGCCTTGCCTTGCCGGGAAACAGACTACACAAAAGCTAAGTTGCCAAAGTTTGAACAATCAAATTTTTTAATTTTTAAGTTATCTTCCTTTAAGGACCACGCTTTGTATGAAAAACCTGTGCGCGGAGGAACCAACTCGTGGCTAGCCGCGCCCTTACTTTGTTTCAGCACGCTCAACGACTTAAGTGTGCTGCGACTAGTATCGCGCCCTTACTTCGTTTTCGAGTTCGCTCAACAACTTAAGTGTGCTGCAACTAGTTGCGACAAGGTTTCTTGTAGGCAACGGCACCGCCAGAAGGCTGCTAAAGTTCCGCATTCAGCGCTCGCGGCAAAGGTGCCTGCGCCGGCAAGTTCCCTAAAAGTGTAAGGGTAAAAACATACAAAGCAAAGGAGTCAAGTAAAGGAAATAACATCGCATTAACTACCCAAAATAGAGTTATATTACAAAGATAACTTGTCGCAGCTCTAATAGACTGTTTTTCATAGCATGGCTAACAGCGACAAGGAAAAGAAGAAAATGGACAAGACTAATCCGCGCGGTCGCCCTCGACCCTCTTGATGCCACCCACCTTGTCCACAATGGGTGCGACAAGGGCCTTGAGCGCCTCTTGGTCGGCATCCGGCGGCAAGCTCCTAAGGACGTTGGTGAGGTTGAGGCCTGGATTGCGGAAGGCCACCTTCATCAACACCTTCTACAAGGCCCCCGCGGAGAGCCTGCGCGACTCGTCCGCCAGCTGCTTTGGGATCTTCTCCCGGAGTTGCTGGAGGGCCGTCGCCATGCCTCTGAAGAACAGAGTGAGCTTGGCGCTAGGGTGGAGGCTCTCATCGGTGGAGTACCCGAGATACTCCGCCCCCAGCTGCTCCAACTCCTTGTCGATATCCGCGGAAGCATTGACAAGACCTTCTGTCCAATGCTCCACGGTTTCCTTGAAGATGTTTTGGGTGACGGCAGCGCTCTCCAGCAGCGCCTTCTCAGCCCTGATCTCCTCCTTCAAGGTTGCCTCCCGCTCCTTGGCGCCGTCCAGCGTCTGGGTTAGGGTGGCCAGCTTCAGCTCAAGGCCGGCGATGGAGTCATTGGCGACGGCAAGCTCCTTGCCCTTCTCGAAGAGGCGGACCTGCAGCTCGGAGTGGCTGTGGGCGTCCTTCTCTCGCTCGAGCTTGAGTGCGGCAACCTCCTCGCCGCTCGTCCTGAGGTTGGCCTCCAGCTGCGCCACCCTCGTCTCCAACTCCCTCTTCGCGGTCTCGGCGGCCGGGGCAGCATCCTTCGCTTCTTGGAGAGCTCCGCCAAGTGACTGCCGAGGTTGACCTTCCGCTGCGCCAGCTCGCCTTCTCGCTTGAATAGCTCCTCGGCGGCAAGTTCATCCTCGTGGCTGTCGAGGTTGACCTTCTGCTGCGCGAGCTCGCCTTCTCGCTTGAATAGCTCCTCGGCGGCAAGCCGCTGCTGCTCCTCCACTCCAGCCTTCTCGAGGATGAAGGCCTGCTGCGCCTCGGCAAGCTGCTCCCGCTCCTCCGCCAAGGACCGGAGAGCTACTTGGTTGATGGCCCGGAGCTCCTCCGCGCGCTTCTCGATATCAGCTCTCGCCTTGGCGGCCAGAGCCTCTCGGGACTCCAGGTTGGCTTGCCGGGCGCGGTAAAGCGACAGCAGCTTGTATAGCAGCCACTCCTCCTCGGGCTCGCTGCTGTTGCTGCTTGGCGCGTCCACGAGTTTCAACCCGGCGGAGGCAAGCACCTCTCCGTCGAAGACCTCTCCCTCGACCGGTGCCCTGGACATGGACGCCCAAGGGAGCTGGATGAAGACGTCGTCGCCGGCCTTTAAGTAGGCGCCCGGCTCGGGCTCGTCGGAGCTGGGGTCAGCGTCAGCGGCGGAGGGCTCGGCGGCCGGTGTAGCGCCTGGCGCTCCTGCGGCCTCAGGGCCGTCAGTACGACCGCCAGCCCCTTCGCCGGCTGCTGCGGCGGCCGCCTCGGTGGCCCCTGCACCGGCGGGATCGTCTGCGCCGACCGTTTCTTCGGCAACGGCGGCGTCGTCAGCAACGACCTCCGTCTCCATTGGCTCAGCTACGGACGGGTCTGACGGAAGAAAAGAAAAGAAAAACAGTCAAGCAAATATTCAAAGAAGAAAAGTCCAAGGGAAGAGTGAAGCAAAGAGGTTACCTGCGCGGGCCGGCTCCTCGGTGAGATTCCTTGCCGGGGAGCTCTCCCTCGGTGGCGTGGTCGTAGCTCCCGCCGGCGGAGGGTCGCTAGTGCCATCCCTCGCCGGAGAGCTCGCCCTTGGCGGAGTGTTCGCCCTTGGCGGAGAACTCGTCCTTGGCGAAGGACTATCCCTTGCCAGAGAGCTTCCCCTTGGCGGTGCGGTCGAGGCAAGCGGCATGTCGGGGGCGATCTCCTAGCGCTCCTGGTGCTGCTGCTCTGATCCTGCACGAATCGACGAACGAGGCGTCAATAAAGAAGTAGCACCCACGCGCGCCAAACAACAGAAGATGAACTACACTTACGCTGGGGGCTGCGCTGGGGGCTGCTCCGAAGAACAGTTGCCGGGTCCGGCAAGCTTGTCTCAGGCGCACCCCCTGCTGTCGCGGCGGGCTCGTCCTCGATGACAATCACCGAGACCTTAGCTCTCTTCGCTGCCCTCTGGGCCAAAGTTCTGAAAAAGAACAAGTTCAGAGTTAGGCAAAAGAGATACAAGACAAAGCAACAGAAAATTGAAGAAATACAAGAATTGCAAGGTCTTACTCTTCTTCTTCCTCGTCGGAACTGAGCACGGAGAAGTCAAAATCTGGCTCACGCGTCCCGGCGCGAGGAGGCGGAGGAGTGGGCTCCCTTGGCCGCTTGGCGGGAGCAGGGACGGTGGTTTGAGAAGACCCTGCTCCGGCTGCCGCCGAAGCACGGGGAGCGGCAGGAGCCGAAGCGGCGGCCCGAGAAGATCCCGCTCCGGTTGCCGCAGAAGCGCGGGGTGCTCCCGTGGCGGCCTTGCTTGCCGCGGTAGCGCGTGTTGCGCGACGCGGCGGCTGTTGGCTCGTCTGCCGCTCCGTCACGTCCCCGGCTTTGCGGAGATGCCTCCGTGGTGGAGCTGGAGGTTCTGCTGGTGGCGGCGAGCTGCCTGAGGACGAGGAAGAAGAGGAGCCAATCTCCAGTGAGCCGCTCGTGTCCCCAATGGGACCGCTCGACTCGGCGCCCTGCTCGGTGGGCCCGCTCGACTCGACGCCCTGCTCGGCGGGCTCACTTGTCTTGGCGACCTTCCCGGCAAGGTTCCCCGCTTTGAGAAACTCTTCCCGCTCGGCAAGGCTTGTCGCCTCCGCTGCCTCCGCCTCCTCCACTGTGTACGCGAACTCGCCCGCGGCCGCGGCTGCCGCCGCCTCTTCCGGCCTGATGGCAATATATGCCATCTCCTGGTCAGTAGTGTCGCGGGTGAGGCCTTGCTTCTCGTCGGAGTCGATTGGCACTTCTTCCAAGTTGTCGAAGAACGCCTGCACAGCTTCGTCGGTGGGCTCTTGCCAAGTTGGGTCAATCCCGTGGGAGTCGCACAGCGGCATCACTGCACGGATGCCGCTGAGCGACGAGTTGTTGCACAGCGGAACTACGACCCTCGGCAACGTGAACCATTCGGGGTGGTCGGAGTCGTACTTGAACAACGCCTGGAGCATCGCGTTGAGCTCCAGGACAGTGAAGTTATAATTGAGGCCCGGGCGCAGCCTCATGATGTCTGTCGCGTTCTTGAACTCCCAGGCGGGCCTTTTCCTCTCCTGTAGGGGGGCGATGCGGCGGCGGAGAAAGTCTGCTCCAACTGTGCCTACAGTCAACCCGGCAAACCTGAGGCGAAGAATCCGGGTAGTGGCAATCTTCAATCTGCTATCTTCCGGGGCCAAGTCGCTCCAGTCGTCACCGCGTACTACTGGGGCCTGGCGCCGGGCGGTAAAGTGCTGCGGGTTATCCTCTACGATCCAACAACAATTGGCTCTCCACTCATCCCACTTGCCGCGGAGCTCTCCCAATAAGTAAGCTTCCTTCTTGTGGGTCCTAGAGATCCAAGAGATTCCGCCAGACAGAGGCTCTCCCCTCTCAACTCGAGGCGTGAAGTAGTGGCGGAAAAGAGCTACATTGGGGAAGACTCCGACAAAGTTTTCGCACAGATGTGCGAAAACGGCCATGGTTAGAACGGCGTTGGGGGTGAAGTCGAGAAGGTGGAACCCGTAGGTGTTCATGATGTCGCAGAAGAACTCAGAATAGGGCGGGCAGAGCCCGCAGTAGAAGAACAAGGCGAAGAACGCATATCCGCTCGGGAACATTTTGCAAGCGATGGCCGGGAGTACCTTGGTGCGCGGATGCGCCTTCGTCTCCCTCGACCAGAAAAGGTAGAAGGAATCCCTCAGCTCCTCTGCGTCAAGCTTGGGGGGGAAGACCGCCTTCTTCTTCCGCATCGCCGCGAGCCGCAGCGCCTCGACCGACTTCTTAGTCTTCCCTTTTTCGCCTTTCGGAGTCATGGCGGAAGCGGTGAAGGAGCTCGACGCCGCTTGTGGTGCTGGTGGCGAAGGAGGGCAGAGCGCTGCTCTCTTTCGGCCTTCGGCAAGGAGGGGAGCGGCGGGGGTTTCTGAGGATTGAAGAAGCAACGGGCAGATGGACGAACTGCCCCTGTTTCCCCTTCTTATAAGGGGGGAGGGGACGGACGTTCCGCATTTCCAATTAAAGAAACAGGCCACGATCTCTCCCACGACGCCACGATTGACGCGTGCCGTTAGGGGAGGGCGCGGTGGATACGGAGTGAGATACGGCGTGCCGCAGGCCGCGCGTGCCCGTGCACTGTTTTGGGCCTGGCCCAACAGCGCTCGGCACCGTGTATGGCCCAGGCCCGGGGGCTCCTGTCGGTGTACTAAAGTAGGGGTACCTTAGTATCCCGAACTTGTGCACGGGCAGTCGCAGCACCCCGCGGCAGGGCTTGCCGGGTGACTGCCAAGATCCTCCGTGGGTTCCTTTGGAGCCATTCAAGAACAAAGTATCCAAGTTAAGGAGACAAGGCCCCGGCAAGAGGAGCTTGCCGGGAAGGCCACTCAAGGCGCTTGCCACGGCGAGCTTCCACTCAGTACCCGCACTCCAGCGCATCCACCGACGTGTCGCTCTGGGACCATCCCAGGCGCACGTGGTAGAAGGCTGTGCAGCGTGGGGTACACGATGGCAAGCAGCGATGACAAGGCTACCGTTGTGGCGGACGGTGGCGCCCCTGACGGCCACTTTTTGCACTGTTTGGGCGACGGCGACGGGCATTTAATGCCCTTGTCCCCTGCCGCCAGGGTTAGGTGTGGAACACTATTCCAACTAACACCCTTTTTACATTTTTACCCTCATCTGTGTTGGCACCTGTCGGTGGCCCCTTTGACCTATAAAAGGAGGCCCATGCGCAACGTAGAGGGTGTTCCGAACATCGATCATTCCCACACTCGATCTTGCTACCGGTTAGAGTGTACTGTAGCTCTCCTCGCTCCCGAGCAAGAACGCAATACAAAACAAAGCAGGAGTAGGGTTTTATGCATCCGTGCGGCCCGAACCTGGGTAAACTGCTCGTGTGCTCGCCTCGATCCGTTCTTTGTGCATCCTCCGCTCCCTGCCGTACCGAGAAGGGGCTCCGGTCCCATAGGTGTTCGTGGGCGATCATTTTCCCCGACAGAGATCTTGCCCTCTGTATGATAAACCTGTATGCAATGGGGCCCCTCCACTATTGGCAAAGCTCTTGCTCTGTTTCGGGTCCGCTCAACACTTCGTGTGGCCGCGTCGAGAATGGCAGGGAAGCCTTTCCGTTACTGGCAACGTTTTTTTCCTGTTTCGAGTCTGCTCGGCAGTTCAAACGGCCGCGCTGAGAGCAGTAAGGTGGTCTGCCCGGCAGCAAGCATACCCGGCAGGCTATTGAGGATCCATCCTCAAAATGCCGCAGCCTGGGTTTCGCGCCGGCAAGCCCTCCCAATTACACATAGGGTAGACATACATGGAATGATCAAACAGGAAGATAACATGCATCACTACGAAATATTGCAGAGTTATTTTACATAAATTGTTGCCGCGGTTCTGACTAAAGATAAAAACTATCTCGGTTCTGAACTTGCAGCGACAACAAGTAACGGGGTGCCTAATCCCGACGCTGGCCCTCTACCCTCTGAATTCCACCGACGCGATCGATGATGGTCTTGATACGCTCCTTGAGCGCCGTGAGATCTACATCATCCTGCAAGCTATCCAGCGCGGCGTCAAAGTCGAGGTCGGGGTTCTAGTAGGCCATCTTGGTGAGCACCTTGGTTAGGGCGCCTCGGTAGAGCTTCCGGGATTCGTTAGCTAGACAAGTCGCCCGGTCAGAGTGGAGCTTTCCCAAGGCCTCAAGAACTCATTCGACGAACACGGTCAAGCTAGCGTGGATGGAGAGGTTCACCTCCTGGGAGAACCTGAAGCTTGGCATGCCCATGGTGGCCAGCTGCGGGATGAGTTCCTCCGCGACGGCGACGAGGCGGCTGACCCAGAGGTCGACGCCCTTTACGTACTTTGCGTAGCCAACAGCGTCATCCTTCCGCAGCCGCTTCTGCTCCTCCAAACCCTAGTTCAGGGTCTCCACCCGAGCTGTGGACTCAGTGAGCATCCCCTTGAGGCCCTCCAGTTCCAGCTTCAGATCCTTGATGGAGTCCTGGGCCGTGGAGAGCTGTTCGGCCTTGCCGAGGACCTCGGACTACGCATCCATCCAGGTAGAATGGATCGTGTTCCTCTCTATGGTCAGCTCCAGGACCCGCTTGTTCAAGCCTTCCTGCTCCACCTCCAGCTCCTTTACCTTGCCGGTGTGGACCGGAGCCTGAGCATTGAGAGCCTCAATGTGCCTCTGTTCCAGCTCCTGGGTCCGCCGCGCGACAAGCCTGTCAATCTCTTCATCCTTGCCACGGAGGGTGGCAGCGAGTGCTTGCTCACGGGCGACAAGGTCTTCCTGTTGAGAGTTCAGTTGAGGTTGGCACTGGTTGTGGGCGGCCTCATCATTGGCGGCTCGCTCCTTGGCCTCCTCCTGGGCCTTCTCAATATTAGATTGTGCCAACATGAGGTCTCTCGCGCGCTTGTCTAGCTTTTCCTGGGAAGCCCTCAACTCATTCCGGGCCTCGTCAAACCACACTTTTGTTTGGGCGACCTGCGCCTAGAAGTCCTCCTCCGCCTTATCCACCACTCCCGACCTGGACTTTGCCTTGTCCAGGCAGGCATGGTAAAGCAACCCGAGCTTCTGGAAGCTGGCGCTCATGGCCTGAAGAAGCTGCTCCTCTTGAGGACTGCCACCGCCGGCGCCCGGCTCGTCGACGACCTCAAGACCAGCGGCAGCGAATGCCTCATCATCAAACCCCCCCCTTGGTTGGCGCCCTGCTGCTTGCCGTCCAGGGGAGGTGGATGAACAAGTCATCACTCACCTTCAAGTAGCAGCGCGAGCTGGAGGCGGCGGAGGAGGAAGGCTGGTCCTTGGCAGCAGCCTTGCCGGCCTCCACAGCATCAGCCTCGCCGGTTCTTCCGGCAGGCCCGTTGCTGGCCTCCTCGGCACTAGCGTCGTTGGTCCCTTCGGCAGACCCTTGGGCCGCCTCCTCTGCCGTGGCCTTGGCAGCCTCCTCGGCAGCGGCCTTGCCGTCCTCGGCCTCGACATCCGTGGTGAACTCCTCGATGGTGGACTCGCCATCCACCTGGTCCGTCAAGGGTGGGTCTAAAAGTCTAAAGAAAAAGTGAGGCGATGCCCGAGGTCCAAGGCTCAACTTGGAAAATAGAGGCAAATCGTCCATACCAGGCTGGGAAGGAGTGGCGCTCTCATCGCCAACAACCGTTGTCGGGGAGTAGCCGCTGGCATTCAAGTCCCTCTCCTCCTCCTCTATGGGCGCGGGCTTGGCGGTCGGTGCCCTTTCCGGGGACGCCCCTTGGGTCGGTGTAGTTGAAGGGGGCGGCATGTTGGGGGTGGCCCCTTGTGGGCCCTCCTGCTGCCGGTCCCCACCTACAAAGCTGACAAGGTCAGCATCAAGAATTCACGCCCCGTGTTCGCCCATGGAAGTGTGAGTAGTAAACTTACGCAGGGAGCTATTATCCGGGCTGCTCTCCACCATGAGCGGCATGCCTGAAGTACCCGTCGGGGGCTTGTCAGCGGATGACGACCTGGCCCTCTTCGCCGCCCTCTGGGCCAGTGTCTCCGTATCCCCGCAGAGATGGCATTGGATCAGAGAGAGATAAGACAGGGATGAAACCAGGAGATAACATGAGGGGTGAGGTGCTTACTCGTCTTCTGTTTCCTCCTCCTCCTCTGGTATCCTCCTCTTCCTCCTTGGGCTATGAGACCCAAGATCGAAGTCGACGTCCATGGCAACGCCTGCGGGAGGGGGAGAAGGAGATGGGGTCCAGCCACGCCTGGACAAAGAGGAGGCGGATGCCATCCTCTTCGCCACCACGGTCTTCCCCATTTTCTCCCCGCCGCGGCCACCATCGACCACGTCACGCGCCCGAGCTGCTCTGGGGGCTGTTGCCACTGCAACTCTGGGGGTTGTTGCCGTCGCACGATGCTGCCAGGCCGAACCGGTTCGCAAGAACCGGCTCGCCGCAGGACCCGCAGCCTCGCCACAGTAGGAGGGTCCGCAGCCTCGTCCTCCTTGTCGGTCGACTCCTCGACCACGTCTCCGAGAAGGGGAGCATCGGCGTCTGCCCCCGCGCAGCGGTCCTCCCCAGCAGACTTTGCCCACCCGGCGAGCTCCTCCTCTTCGGCGGCCACATTAGCCTCGTCCTCCGCGTGGCCCGCGCTGCCGGACTCCAGGGCAAGTGCCGCCTCCGCCGCCCTGGCGGCAATATAATCGAGCTCGGCCTGGGTAGTGTCATGGACGAGCACCGGCTCATCGCGGACACGCTTCTCCAACAGAGTATCGAAGAACTCTTGCACCGGATCCGCCGGCGGCTCGACCCAAGACCGGTCAAGGCCGTACGCGTGGAAGTCCGGCATCATGGCAATGATATCGGACCGGCGGGAGTTATTGCTTAGCGGGACCAGTCCCGCCGGCAACCCAAACAGGGGCCCCTTGACGGCCTTACCGGCCTTGGCAGCCTTGCCGGTCCTCTCGGCCATGCCGTCGCGATCCACGTCGAGCTGAAAGAGCTTCTGGCAGATGTGGGCGTGCTCCATCACCGTGAAGTTGTGTTTCAGGCCGGGATGAAGCCTCATGATGTCGGCCGCATTCTCTAAAAGCCAAGCTGACCTCCCGTTGTTGTGCAGCGGCGCGATTCGACGGTTGATGAAATCAGCCCCGATCATCTCGAGGGTGAGCCCGGCCTGGGCAAGATGGTGGATCCTGGTGGTGGCGATCGAAAGCTTCTTGTCGTTGACGTCGATGTGCCCCCAGTCTCCCTTATGGACCGGCAGGCTCCGACGAACTCGACAAAACTTCGGTGGGTCTTATTCATCTATCCACAACCACTAGCTCCTCCACTCTTCCCACCTCTCCTTCTGCGCGCCCTCCGGATACGTGCCCTTCTCCTGGGTCCATGGAATCCAAGCGACGCAGCCGGAAATGGCGTCCCCCCCTTGGATACGAGGGAAGAAGTAATGGCGGAAGAGCGCCGTGCTTGGAACCACCCTGGCGAAACCCTCGCAGAGGTGGGCGAAGAAAGCAATGCACGCCACGACGTTCGGCGTGAAGTCGAGGAAATGGAAGCCGTATGTATGCATGATGTCATTGAAGAAATCGGAGAAAGGGTGTCACATCCCTAGCTAGCACTTGCATTAGGACCTGACTAGAGTGTGCATCATGTTTACTTTCAAAGAAACTTGAAATGGGATTAACAGAAACCCCAGCACCCCTTCCCTAACAACTAGGTTTTGATAAAATATTCTCCAATGTACCCAAAATGCACTTCAAAATGTTCATCATTTCTGCCTTGGTCTTAAACCTCTGCCAAAAATGGTGCACAATTTTCTAGGACAATCTAGGGTTTTGGATTAAACCATATGGTATTTGAATTTGGGCATTTAAATATTATAAAATATTTTAAATGCTCAAATAATCATAAACTATAATGTTTCCTACTGTTCATATTATATACAGCAGGTATGACAAGTGTTATGATTTATAAAAATGTTTAGGCATTTTTATTAAATCAACAAAGTTGCAAAAGAAATGAAACAGAAAAGAAAATAGGAAAAGAAAATAGGAAGAGTACTTACCTGAGCCCACTTACCTGCTGACCCAGCCGGCCCAGCCCACCAGGGGCACCACCGTCTTCTTCGTCGCGCCAACGCACGAAGCAGCTCGGTGGCGAGCGCCGCCGATGCGCCGGCCACCTCCTGCCTGCCTGGCTGGCCCCTCGGCCTTCTGGATGGTCCAGAACAACGCCACGGAGAAACCCCGACCGTTTCCCCCTCTCTCCCGTGTCTCTCCCCTCCTCTCTTCCCTCCGCCGAGCTCCCCCGAGCGAGCTCGCCGCCGACGACCGCTGACACCGCGCTTTACGCCACCTCCTCGCCTCCCAGAAGCACCACTAGCTCCGCCTCGTCGCCCCGAAGCTCCCCACCGACGCACACGACGCCAGGAGCTCCGCAACGTCCTCCTCGCCGTCGTCTTCAACCTCCGGCACCGGAGATCGCCGCCGCCCGTACGCCGTCGTCCGACCGTCCCCGAGCTCACTTCGACGCCCTCTGCGACCGCTGTGAGCTCACGCTTCGAACCCCCCTCTCCACGGGCTCGTTTAGGCCTTGTAGCCGCCGCCCCCTTTGCTCACCGACGATCACCGCCGCCGGCCAACTCCACGCCGTGGCCATAGGCACCGTACCTCGCGGCCGAGCACGCCGTTAGCTTCAGTAGGTCACCAGTGAGCGAAAGCGAGCTTCAGCTCCTCCTCTCGTGCACTACAACACCATCCCGACCAACCCCGTGCGAGCACTGCCGCGGACGAGCTCGTCGCCGTCGACTCCGGCGACCCCTCGTCCAACCAGTGGCACCGCTGGATGCGGTACATCACCAGGAGCACACCGAGCCCATCCGCGCGGCAAATGGATGCCGGAATAGGGATTCCGACGAGTCACCGCCGTGCGAAATGGTCGCCGCCGGCCAAACTCCGGCGGGCTGACGTGGCTCCATGGTTAGGAGTTAACAGTAATTAGTTTAGTCACCACAGTCACTGACAGTGGGCCCCCGCTGTTAGTCAAACCCAGTCAACCCTGGTTATGACCGGGATTTGCTCCTAAGACACTGACATGAGGGACCCACCAGTCAGGTTTGACTTGGACTGGCCCTGTTGACTGCCTGACGTCAGCATGATGTCATGCTGACGCAGTAAAGGTTTTTCTGTGATTTTTAGATTTAAAATAATTCAGGAAATTCCAGAAAATACCCAAAACTTCTAAAAATCATATAAAATCAACCATAGCTCAGATGGAAAAGATTTATATATGAAAAATGATCAGAAAAATCCAATCTTTCTAATGGCACTGGTTTCATGCATGTTTGAAAAAGTTAACTTGCTGTATGTATCAAAAACATGATAATGCACTTATTTAAATAATATTTTGAACTTCAATTTGAATCCTTGATTCAAATAGGTTCAAACCCTTCTGATTTTAGTTGCATTAGCCAACACACATGCATCTTGCCATGTCATGAGCATGCATCATATTGTTGCATTTGTTTGTTAATGATTGTATCGTCGGTATTCCCTGTGTTAGGTCCTGCTCCCGAGGATACTGCCGCGTATCCAGTTGAAGAGCAGTACCCGACAACTACCTTGTCAGGCAAGCAATCATTGATCATTCCAATACAACCCAATCTTCTCGCTCCTACTCTCCTTTACTGCATTAAGGCAACAGCGCGTGAACTGCTACTTGCTGCGATAGTTGAACCCTATTCCCTTGCATGACCTGTCATTGTCACAGTAAATAGTTGAAACCCACTAGCATGTGTAGGAGTTGATTGAGCCATGTGATGTGTGATCCACCATGCTATTTGTTTATGTTGCCTGCTATGCTTAGAGTTGTGTCTGGTCTGGTTCATCTGGGTGATGGATCAGAGTGAAACAATCTTTCGATAAAGAGAAGGAAGTGTGGAATACGCTTGGTAAAGGTATCGATGAAAGGCCATGTAGGAGTACGTGGTGGGTTGTTTCATTGGAACCGTACATAGGACCTAAGATCTGTATGTGTGGTTCAAGTTGCAGTTACTACCATGCATTGGGCCCGAAACCAATGGACCCTCTCGGCTTATTAATTACCCTTGATCTCTGTCCAGGAGTTGCAACTAGTTTCTGGTGTTTATAGCTTACTGGAGGTCGTGCACAACGCTGACCCTTGGGGTGGGTTGTGATGCGACAGGTACGTGGCACGGTGTACCGGTTGCCCGTTTGGTGACTCGGGAACCCTGTACACATCGTTTGGGGCCGTGAGCGACACCCCGGCCGGATCTCCCCACGGATGGAACCCAAATAGGCGATAAACCTGGACGAGAGACTTGTGTAGTTAGTCAGGTCGTGGCCGACACCCTCGCTGGGCTTCCGCTTGAAGGTTGCCGAGTACACGCCGAGTAAACGGCGATAAGTGGTGGAAGCGTGTGTGAAGAGGTACACCCCTACAGGGTTATCAAACTATTCGAATAGCCGTTGTTCGCGGTACGAACTACTTGGTTACTCTTACAGTTCATAGACAAGTTGATGGATACTACTAAAAGCCTCAAGATAAGTGTGAGTGCCGTGGATGGCCCTTCCGTAGGATGACGGAAGAGGATCCTCGGTAGTGTATTGATGTGGTGATTAGAGGACTCGTGTTCATAATAACATCTTGCAATCCGTTGAGAGTTGTAGTATAGGTTAGCCAAGGTCAAAGCTGGCATTCTGCTATAAACTCCACTACCCCCTTTGATAATGTTGCATGTATAATAGGTTCTGTGGTAAGACTTGCTGAGTACCTTTGTACTCATGTTTGCTTAATAACTGTTGCAGAGGAGAACCCTGCCCCTGCTTATGGGTTCTACATAGACGTTGACGTCGACGAGTAGCTTGACACCCAGACGGTGATTTGGAGCTTGTGAAGGGCCTTGTAGATAGTCAGGCTACACCAAGCCTGTTTTATTTTCTAAGATGTCTGTACTCAGACATGTAGCTTCCGCTTGTGCTTGTATGACTGTATGACTTGAGTGTTGGGTCATGTGACCCCTACCTGTATGACTATGTTATGTATGGCTCTTGGAGCCTTTTAAATAAAGTACTTTGAGTCATAGAGTTCTGTTGTGATGCAATGTTGTATTTGCACATATTGAGCATATTGCGTGTATGATTGAAATGCTTGGTATGTGTGGGATCCGACACCTAGTTGTTTTCCTTTGGTAGCCTATCTTACAGGGAAATGCCTCCTAGTGATTCCAATGAGCCTTGGTAGCTTGCTACTGCTCGGATCACGTAGGCTGGCCGGCATGTGTCCTTCTTCGTTCCTGTGTCTGTCCCTTAGGGGAAATGTCACGCGTTGTTCCTTAAGTCCATGTAGCTTGCTACGACTTGGGTTCATACGTTGATGACCGACACGTTCGTTGCTGGGTCATGGATGCCTGTCTCTGTAATTTAGTGCCACTTTTGGTTTATAACTAGCCATGTCGGCCCGGGTTCTCTGTCATATGGATGCTAGCGACACTGTCATATACGTGTGCCAAAATGCGCAAACGGTCCCGGGCCAGGTAAGGTGGCACCCGTGGGGTTACCGTGCGTGAGGCCGCAAAGTGATATGACGTGTTACAGCTAGATCGGTGTGACTTAGGATCGGGGTCCTGACAGCGTTGGCATCAGAGCTGGACTGCCTGTAGGTTTCTCAAGCCAAACTGGTCGATGTTGAGTCTAGAAAAATTCTTAGTTATATGTAGGGGAATTGATTGTGGAAGGGAACGTAAGGCTCTTTTACTCCTTTACCTTATGCCCTTCTGATCTGAGTCTGTCTATTCTTTCTATGGGGATTTAGGACTAGGCCTCTTATCCTTACTAGGTTCACGTGTTACTAATCCGTAGACTCTTAGGTTTGTTGGTTTCAAGCCGCAGTTCAGTTTCTATCCTTTTGAGTATGATGATTGTTCAACCCGGAACCTTGATATGGAATTGTTGAGTGGCTATGCTATCATTGTACGATGTCTCAAATCTTTGTTTGAGCATTTACAGTTGTTATGCTGCCCGATTTCTTCCAGAAACACTAATGCCTTTGCAAAAAATTTGTGTTTCAGATGTCTGGCCGCATTCCTCACCAAGTGGTTCGTTTGACTCGGTGCATTAATGTGCCCGGTCACACGGCCATGCTAGTCCGTGTGATGACTGAGACCGGTTATCGCTGGTATCCTGAATACACCGTGGAGGAACAGTATCGGGATTTCAATCAAAGTCAGTATTTCTGCACAGTCCGGATATACCCCTCATATCCCGGAGCAAATGATCCCATCCATTGGTCTTATGGACTCGGGATTACCATCGAGATGGCAGTACAGGATGCCGCTTATTCGATGATGACCATTCTCCGTGCTAGGCATGCCCTGTTGCTGAACACTGAGTTCTGTTACATGCCAGCTTCACTCCCCGGAGAAGAAGGCTACTACACTGGTCTGTATACTGATGCTGCTCATGAAGAGCCACTGCTTCAGACTACTGTTCAGATGTTGGAGGATAGGGACCGTGAGGTCCGTGCCCTCCGAATGGAGCTGTATAACACCCGAGCTGCTCACTGGACTACTTTGACACGGCTTGCACCTGCTGTGCACGCCGGATATCTGGACATGCGGGATTTGTATCCTGTGCGGACTCGTCTGCCTGATCGCATGGATTGGCGTGACGTTGGGGG
Organism: Secale cereale; assembly: GCA_902687465.1. Lineage (NCBI taxonomy): Eukaryota > Viridiplantae > Streptophyta > Magnoliopsida > Poales > Poaceae > Secale > Secale cereale. The sequence goes on from LR738715.1 coordinate 703,692,081, forward strand.
TATTACACCTCCACGTGGGCGTCGGTTACCACCAGCATCGGGACCGAGACCACACCCATGCCCTTATGGTCCACAGCCTTCGAGTGCTCGCGAGTTCCAAGATCCGTCTGTACCACTTCCAGGCTATGGTGGTAATCTTTACGAGGATTACTACGCGAATGTCTGAGCTAGTCCGTGGTTGTAGTAGTATTGTAGTAGTTGTATTTCCACAGTCCTGCGCGTCTTGTGGAATATGACTTAGTGTGTACTGAATTCCGGAGGTGTAGTTAAATAATGTATAGGAGCTTGGAATGCCTCTGATGGGAAGTATCGTCTTTCACCGCAGTTGTACTTTAGCCTTGGCTTGTACTAAACTTTGTATGGTGTGTATGACCACTGGTGTATATATAGCAGTTCGTATATTACCATGTCGTACGGATGAACATCTCTGCATTCTGTGTCATCCATTACATTCTGCACTTCTATGTCAAATTTTTGCCATCCTTGTCTAAACCGTTGTTTGTTTTCCTAGGATGGTCAACACTCGCAACACTCCTGCTGCTCAGGAGCAGGGTGAGGCTAGTGGGGCTAGAGATGGAAATCTGCCCCAGCCACCCTCTTTGGCGGAAGTTATGCTTGAAGCAGAACGGAACAAGAGAGAGACCAACCGTCTGCTGGAACGCATAGAGCAAAACACTGGGTTCCGTTAGAGGAATGACGTGGTGTCAATCCACGATTTTATCAAGATGTGTCCACCGAAGTTCCATCACTCCACTGAACCTCTGGATGCTGATGACTGGCTACGTAGTATCACCCACAAGCTACACTCTGCCCGCGTGGCCGAAGCTGACAAGGTTATCTATGCCGCCTACCATCTTGAGGGCCCTGCCAGTCTTTGGTGGGAAAACTTTGAAGCTATGCGTCCCGCTGGCCAAGTCACTACCTAGGTTGAGTTCAGTGAGGCATTCCGTGAACATCACATTCCGGAAGGACTCATGGATCGCAAGCGGGAGGAATTCTGCAATTTCACCCAGGGCCGTTTAACTGTGGATGGCTACAGTCGTGAGTTTGGTAATCTGGCACGCTATGCACCTGAGGAAGTATCCACCGATGCCAAGAAACAGGCGAGGTTCCGCAAGGGACTCAGCCCTGAACTTCGTCGAGATCTACGTCTGCACGAGTGCACCTCCTTCCAGAAGTTGGTTAACAAGGCTATCAGTGCTGAGACAGGCCAGACCGACTTCGAGGCCACCCGCAAGCATACTCGAGACTTTGGTTCCTCTTCCGGCTCTGGCTCTCACAAGCGCCGTGTATGGGTTCCTAACACTGCTCTGCCACCCAAGTATACACCGAGGCCATCCTATGAGGCGCCTCGTCCAACCCAACAGTTTGCACCTGCTAAGACCTATGGAGGTCCACCCTCCAACTTTTCTCCACGCACCACCACTGTGACATGTTTCAAGTGTGGAGAACCGGGACACTACATGCGTGATTGTCCCCAGAATCAGCCAGGAAAACCCGTTGGCCGTGGCAAGCCAACCGGCAAGGTGAACTATGTCAAGCCAATCCCCACTGCACGTGGTCATGTCAACTATGTTTCTGCCGAAGAAGCTTATGAGGATCCTAACGTCGTCCTTGGTACGCTTCTCGTAAACTGCCATCCGGCATCTGTTCTTTTCGATACTGGAGCATCCCATTCGTTCATATCTGAGAGCTATGCTCGATTGCACAACATGACTTTTTGTGACATGCCTACTTCCATGGTTATTCAAACTCCTGGTTCAAAGTGGCAAACCTCTAGGGTAAGCCATGGAAATGAAATCCTTGTCGATAGACTTGTTTTCCTAGCATCTCTAATCGCTCTCAAGTCCTCGGACATAAATATCATCTTGGGTATGGATTGGATGACAACCCATTACGCCAAAATTGATTGCTTTACTAGGACCGTTCAACTTACACATCCATCCGGCAAGATAGTCAATGTCTTGACTCGAATGGCTGAACGTCAGCTCTACTCTCTTAATGCCAGCCCTCTACTAGAACTCGAAGATATCCCGGTAGTCTGTGACTTCCCGGATGTTTTTCCAGAAGAACTGCCAGGAATTCCACCTGACAGAGATGTCGAGTTCGTGATAGATCTTATCCCTGGAACTGTCCCAATCTCTAGGAGACCTTATAAGATGGCACCACTAGAATTAGCTGAGCTAAAGAAACAACTCGATGAGTCCTTGCAAAAGGGTTTCATCCGTCCTAGTTCTTCCCCTTGGGCTTGCCCCGTCCTCTTCGTCAAGAAGAAGGATGGAACAGAGCGGATGGTTGTAGATTACCGACCTGTCAATCTGGTCACCATAAAGAATAAGTATCCGCTTCCCAGGATCAACGACCTGTATGATCAGCTCGCTGGATCCTCAGTCTTTTCTAAGATGGATTTGAGGTTGGGCTACCATCAAATCAAAATCAAGAACGGGGACATTCCTAAAATGGCTTTCGTTACTCGTTATGGCCAATATGAGTACACCGTCATGTCCTTCGGATTAACCAATGCCCTAGCTACTTTTTCTCGGTTAATGAATTCTATATTCATGGAGTATTTGGATAAATTCGTCGTGGTATACCTCGATGATATACTCATTTTCTCCAAGAACAAGGAAGATCATGCCGAGCATTTAAGGCTGGTATTGACGAAACTTCGAGAGCACCGCCTTTATGCCAAATTCTCTAAATGTGAATTTTGGTTGCCAAAAGTAACCTATCTAGGTCATGTGATCTCTGGCAAGGGTATTGCTGTCAATCCCGAGCGAGTTCAAGACGTCCTTGATTGGACTCCCCCTGAATCGGTCAAGCAAGTTAGGAGTTTTCTTGGCTTAGCGAGCTATTGCCGACGTTTCGTCTAGAATTTCTCCAAGGTTGCTAAACCTCTAACCGAACTCCTCAAGAAAGATAAAAAGTTTGAGTGGACCCCACAGTGCGAGTCCAGTTTTCAGGAACTGAAGAGACGCCTGACATCTGCACCTGTACTGGTACCACCAGATTTTTCCAAGGATTTTATAATCTATTGCGACGCCTCGCGACAAGGACTGGGTTGCATTCTCATGCAAGATCGTCAAGTGATTGCATACGCATCCCAACAGTTGCGTCCACATGAGGATAACTATCCTACTCATGATTTAGAGCTTGCAGCTGTAGTCCATGCACTCAAAACATGGCGACATTACCTCCTTGGTAATCGCTGTGAAATCTTCACTGATCACCAAAGTTTGAAGTATATCTTCACCCAACCAGATCTAAACCTCAGACAAAGACGTTGGGTTGAGTTGCTCACCGACTACGACATAGGAATCACTTACACTCCTGGAAAGACCAATGTCATGGCTGATGCACTAAGTCGTAAGTCATATTGTAACAATTTAATGTTACAACAAAGTCAACCACTTCTCCACGAGGAATTTCGTAAGCTTAACCTTCACATTGTTCCTCGAGGATTCCTTTCCACCTTGGTGGCGAAACCTACCCTTTTGGATCAGGTCATCAAAGCACAGAAGGTTGATCCCGGAATTTCCCGTATTAAAAGGAACATCAAGAAAGGAGTTGCAGGATGTTTCTCAATTGATGATCAAGGAGTCGTATTCTTTAGCAACCGTCTAGTGGTTCCTAAAGTGCGAAACCTAAGACGCTTGATTCTCAAGGAGGCTCATGAATCCCCTCTCACGATTCATCCCGGTAGTACCAAAATGTATCAAGACCTACGTCAAAGATTCTGGTGGACTAGGATGAAGAGAGAAATTGCTCAATTCATTGCTAACTACGACGTTTGTCGTCGAGTTAAAGCAGAGCATCAACGGCCTGCTGGCACCCTTCAACCTTTAGCTATTCCTGAATGGAAATGGGATAAAGTCGGTATGGATTTCATTACCGGGTTTCCCAGGTCCAGGAAAGGGAATAATGCTATCTTCGTCGTTATCGACCGCCTCTCTAAAGTAGCTCATTTCCTGCCTGTTCGGGAGAGTATTACCGCTAGCCAGCTAGCAGACTTATATATCTCTCGAATAGTATCACTTCATGGTGTACCGTTGGAGATTAACTCAGACCGTGGAAGTCTTTTCACTTCACGATTTTGGGAATGTTTCCAGAATGCTATGGGAACTCATCTCTCTTTCAGTACTGCCTTCCATCCGCAATCAAGTGGTCAAGTGGAACGAGTCAATCAAATTCTGGAAGACATTCTTCGAGCCTCTGTCATTTCTTTCGGTATGGAATGGGAAAAGTGTCTTCCATTTGCCGAATTCGCTTATAACAATAGTTATCAAGCCAGCTTGGGTAAAGCTCCCTTCGAAGTTCTATATGGACGAAGGTGTCGAACACCTCTTAACTGGTCAGAGACCGGGGAAAGACAATTCTTTGGCCCGGATATGATTCAGGAAGCAGAAGAACAAGTTCGCATCGTTCGTGAGAGATTGAAAACAGCCCAGTCTCGCCAAAAGAGCCAATATGATAGTCATCATAAGGCTGTGACTTTTGAAGTCGGCGATAAGGCTTACCTTCGGGTTACTCCTCTTAAGGGAACCCATCGATTCGGTATCAAAGGCAAATTGGCCCCTCGTTACATCGGTCCTTTTCGCATTCTTGCCAAACGAGGAGAAGTTGCCTACCAATTGGAACTACCTCCGCACCTCTCCAGAGTTCATGATGTTTTCCACGTTTCCCAACTCAGGCGTTGCTTCTCGGATCCTATCCGCGGAGTGGACCACGAAACGCTTGATCTCCAAGACAATCTTACATATCGAGAATACCCCGTTCGTATTCTTGATCAAACCGAGCGCACCACTCGACGCCACAATATCAAGTTTCTCAAGGTTCAATGGTCACATCATTCCGAGAGTGAAGCTACTTGGGAAAGGGAGGATCGTCTTCGACTTGAGTACCCCACCCTCTTTCCGGAGGAACCCGAATCTCGGGACGCGATTCTTTTAAGTGGGGGTGAGTTGTCACATCCCTAGCTAGCACTTGCATTAGGACCTGACTAGAGTGTGCATCATGTTTACTTTCAAAGAAACATGAAATGGGATTAACAGAAACCCCAGCACCCCTCCCCTAACAACTAGGGTTTGATAAAATATTCTCCAATGTACCCAAAATGCCCTTCAAAATGTTCATCATTTCTGCCTTGGTCTTAAACCTCTGCCAAAAATGGTGCACAATTTTCTAGGACAATCTAGGGTTTTGGATTAAACCATATGGTATTTGAATTTGGGCATTTAAATATTATAAAATATTTTAAATGCTCAAATAATCATAAACTATAATGTTTCCTACTGTTCATATTATATACAGCAGGTATGACAAGTGTTATGATTTATAAAAATGTTTAGGCATTTTTATTAAATCAACAAAGTTGCAAAAGAAATGAAACAGAAAAGAAAATAGGAAAAGAAAATAGGAAGAGTACTTACCTGAGCCCACTTACCTGCTGACCCAGTCGGCCCAGCCCACCAGGGGCACCACCGTCTTCTTCGTCGCGCCAGCGCACGAAGCAGCTCGGTGGCGAGCGCCGCCGATGCGCCGGCCACCTCCTGCCTGCCTGGCTGGCCCCTCGGCCTTCTGGATGGTCCAGAACGACGCCACGGAGACACCCCGACCGTTTCCCCCTCTCTCCCGTGTCTCTCCCCTCCTCTCTTCCCTCCGCCGAGCTCCCCCAAGCGAGCTCGCCGCCGACGACCGCTGACACCGCGCTCTACGCCACCTCCTCGTCTCCCAGAAGCACCACTAGCTCCGCCTCGTCGCCCCGAAGCTCCCCACCGACGCACACGACGCCAGGAGCTCCGCAACGTCATCCTCGCCGTCGTCTTCAACCTCCGGCACCGGAGATCGCCGCCGCCCGTACGCCGTCGTCCGACCGTCTCCGAGCTCACTTCGACGCCCTCTGCGATCGCTGTGAGCTCACGCTTCGAACCGCCCTCTCCACGGGCTCGTTTAGGCCTTGTAGCCGCCGCCCCCTTTGCTCACCGACGATCACCGCCGCCGGCCAACTCCCCGCCGTGGCCATAGGCACCGTACCTCGCGACCGAGCACGCCGTTAGCTTCAGTAGGTCACCAGCGAGCTAAAGCGAGCTTCGGATCCTCCTCCCGTGCACTACAACACCATCCCGACCAACCCCGTGCGAGCACCGCCGCGGACGAGCTCGTCGCCGTCGACTCCGGCGACCCCTCGTCCAACCAGTGGCACCGCTGGAGGCGGTACATCACCAGGAGCACACCGAGCCCATCCGCGCGGCAAATGGATGCCGGAATAGGGATTCCGACGAGTCACCGCCGTGCGAAATGGTCGCCGCCGGCCAAACTCCGGCGGGCTGACGTGGCTCGATGGTTAGGAGTTAACAGTAATTAGTTTAGTCACCACAGTCACTGATAGTGGGCCCCCGCTGTTAGTCAAACCCAGTCAACCCTGGTTATGACCGGGATTTGCTCCTAAGACACTGACATGAGGGACCCACCAGTCAGGTTTGACTTGGACTGGCCCTGTTGACTGCCTGACGTCAGCATGATGTCATGCTGACGCAGTAAAGGTTTTTCTGGGATTTTTAGATTTAAAATAATTCAGGAAATTCCAGAGAATACCCAAAACTTCTAAAAATCATATAAAATCAACCATAGCTCAGATGGAAAAGATTTATATATGAAAAATGATCAGAAAAATCCAATCTTTCTAATGGCACTGGTTTCATGCATGTTTGAACCAGTTAACTTGCTGTATGTATCAAAAACATGATAATGCACTTATTTAAATAATAGTTTGAACTTCAATTTGAATCCTTGATTCAAATAGGTTCAAACCCTTCTGATTTTAGTTGCATTAGCCAACACACATGCATCTTGCCATTCCATGAGCATGCATCATATTGTTGCATTTGTTTGTTAATGATTGTATCGTCGGTATTCCCTGTGTTAGGTCCTGCTCCCGAGGATACTGTCGCGTATCCAGTTGAAGAGCAGTACCCGACAACTACCTTGTCAGGCAAGCAATCATTGATCATTCCGATACAACCCAATCTTCTCGCTCCTACTCTCCTTTACTGCATTAAGGCAACAACGCATGAACTGCTACTTGCTGCGGTAGTTGAACCCTATTCCCTTGCATGACCTGTCATTGACACAGTAAATAGTTGAAACCCACTAGCATGTGTAGGAGTTGATTGAGCCATGTGATGTGTGATCCACCATGCTATTTGTTTATGTTTCCTGCTATGCTTAGAGTTGTGTCTGGTCTGGTTCATCTGGGTGATGGATCAGAGTGAAACAATCTTTCGATAAAGAGAAGGAAGTGTGGAATACGCTTGGTAAAGGTATCGATGAAAGGCCATGTAGGAGTACGTGGTGGGTTGTTTAATTAGAACCGTACATAGGACCTGAGATCTGTATGTGTGGTGCAAGTTGCAGTTACTACCATGCATTGGGCCCGAAACCAATGGACCCTCTCGGCTTATTAATTACCCTTGATCTCTGTCCAGGAGTTGCAACTAGTTTCTGGTGTTTATAGCTTACTGGAGGTCGTGCACAACGCTGACCCTCGGGGTGGGTTGTGATGCGACAGGTACGTGGCACGGTGTACCGGTTGCCCGTTTGGTGACTCGGGAACCCTGTACACATCGTTTGGGGCCGTGAGCGACACCCCGGCCGGATCTCCCCACGGATGGAACCCAAATAGGCGATAAACCTGGACGAGAGACTTGTGCAGTTAGTCAGGTCGTGGCCGACACCCTCGCTGGGCTTCCGCTTGAAGATTGCCGAGTACACGCCGAGTAAACGGCGATAAGTGGTGGAAGCGTGTGTGAAGAGGTACACCCCTGCAGGGTTATCAAATTATTCGAATAGCCGTTGTTCGCGGTACGAACTACTTGGTTACTCTTACAGTTCATAGACAAGTTGATGGATACTACTAAAAGCCTCAAGATAAGTGTGAGTGCCGTGGATGGCCCTTCCGTAGGATGACGGAAGAGGATCCTCGGTAGTGTATTGATGTGGTGATTAGAGGACTCGTGTTCGTAATAACATCTTGCAATCCGTTGAGAGTTGTAGTATAGGTTAGCCAAGGTCAAAGCTGGCATTCTGCTATAAACTCCACTACCCCCTTTGATAATGTTGCATGTATAATAGGTTCTGTGGTAAGACTTGCTGAGTACCTTTGTACTCATGTTTGCTTAATAACTGTTGCAGAGGAGAACCCTGCCCCTGCTGATGGGTTCTACATAGACGTTGACGTCGACGAGTAGCTTGACACCTAGACGGTGATCTGGAGCTTGTGAAGGGCCTTGTAGATAGTCAGGCTACACCAAGCCTGTTTTATTTTCTAAGATGTCTGTACTTAGACATGTAGCTTCCGCTTGTGCTTGTATGACTGTATGACTTGAGTGTTGGGTCATGTGACCCCTACCTGTATGACTATGTTATGTATGGCTCTTGGAGCCTTTTAAATAAAGTACTTTGAGTCACAGAGTTCTGTTGTGATGCAATGTTGTATTTGCACATATTGAGCATATTGCGTGTATGATTGAAATGCTTGGTATGTGTGGGATCCGACACCTAGTTGTTTTCCTTTGGTAGCCTATCTTACAGGGAAATGCCTCCAAGTGATTCCAATGAGCCTTGGTAGCTTGCTACTGCTCAGATCACGTAGGCTGGCCGGCATGTGTCCTTCTTCGTTCCTGTGTTTGTCCCTTAGGGGAAATGTCACGCGTTGTTCCTTAAGTCCATGTAGCTTGCTACGACTTGGGTTCATACGTTGATGACCGACACGTTCGTTGTTGGGTCATGGATGCCTGTCTCTGTAATTTAGTGCCACTTTTGGTTTATAACTAGCCATGTCGGCCCGGGTTCTCTGTCATATGGATGCTAGCGACACTGTCATATACGTGTGCCAAAATGCGCAAACGGTCCCAGGCCAGGTAAGGTGGCACCCGTGGGGTTACCGTGCGTGAGGCCGCAAAGTGATATGACTTGTTACAGCTAGATCGGTGTGACTTAGGATCGGGGTCCTGACAAAGGGGGACAGAGGCCGCAATAGAAGTAGTCGACAAAGAAAGGGTACTGATTTGGGCCGGCCTCTGCGCATTGGGCGGGGATGACGTGCGTGGCTGGATGCCCCATCGTCTCGTACCCCCACAAGGTCTTGAAGTAGTCCCTGAGATGGACCGCGTCGACCGTTGGAGGAAAGTAGGCGTGCTTCGTCCGTAGCACCGGCAGCTCACTCTCCGGGAGCTCTTTCTCCCCTGCGCCCTCGACCACTGCCTTCCCCTTCCTGGACTTGGGCACCGTTGTAACCGCGGGAGGAAGAAAGGGATCAGAGGCAGAGGGGAGCACGGCGGAGGCGGGCGCAGGCGAAGGCTCTGGCTTGGGGAAGAAGGAGAAGAACGGCGAGCGCGAGATTGGAGGAGCGGAGGAGGTAAATGAGAGGCGTGCCTGTGGTTTTCCCCTTTTTATGGGGAAGGCGCGGGCCGCCCTCCCTTACCATTTACTGCGACGGGACACCAGCACGCAGCAAACCGCCCCACGCACGACCCCCATGTCAGCGCAGATCGTGGGGAAATGATACGTCTCCAACGTATCTATAATTTTTGATTGTTCCATGCTATTATATATGATGTTTTGGATTTTTAATGGGCTTTATTATACACTTTTATATTATTTTTGGGACTAACCTATTAACCCAACGGCCCAGTCCAGATTGATGTGTTTTGCCTATTTCAGGGTTTCGCAGAAAAGGAATATCAAACGGAGTCCAAACGGAGAATCTTTTTGCCTATTTTTAATGGGCTTTATTATACACTTTTATATTTGATGTAATCTTTTTGCGGTGTGTTTGTCGATATCTGATGAATTGTGGGTTTATGATCAAGATTATCTATGAGAAATAGTTGGTTCTTTTATGAATTCTTTTATGTATGATTATAATATCCTTGCAAGTCTCCGCGAATTATCGGTTTGGTTTGGCCTACTAGATCTATACTTCTTGCAATGGGAGAAGTGCTTTCATTTGGGTTCAATCTTGCGGTGTCCTTTCCCAGTGACAGTAGGGGCAGTAAGGCATGTATAATATTGTTGCCATCGAGTATAAAAAGATGGGGTTTATATCATATTGCTTGAGTTTATCCCTCTACATCATGTCATCTTGCTTAAAGCATTACTCTGTTCTTATGAACTTAATACTCTAGATGCATGCTGGATAGCGGTCGATGTGTGGAGTAATAGTAGTTGATGCATAATCATTTCGGTCTACTTGTCACGGATGTGATGCCTATATATAATGATCATGCCTAGATATTCTCATAATTATTCGCTTTTCTATCAATTGTTCGACAGTAATTCGTTCACCCACCGTAGAAATCTGCTATCATGAGAGAAGCCACTAGTGAAACCTATGGCCCCGGGTCTATTCTCAACATATCAATCTACAATCTACTTTACTTTGTTGTTTTTACTTTCTGTTCTTATATCCAAAAATACCAAAAATATCAACCTATCCTATCTATCAGATCTCACTTTCGTAAGTGGCCGTAAAGGGATTGACAACCCCTTATCGCGTTGGCTGCGAAGTTCTTATTTGTTTGTGCAGGTGCGAGGGACTCACGCATGGTCTCCTACTGGATTGATACCTTGGTTCTCAAAAACTGAGGGAAATACTTACGCTACTGTGCTGCATCACCCTTTCCTCTTCGAGGGAATACAACGCAAGCTCGAGAAGTAGCAAGAAGAATTTCTGGCGCCGTTGCCCGGGAGGCTTACACAAAAGTCATATACCAAGTACCTATCACAAACCCTTATCCTTCGCATTACATTTATTTGCCTCTCGTTTTCCTCTCCCCCACTTCACCCTTGTCGTTTTATTCGCCCTTCTTTTTCCGTGTGTTTTGCCGTTCACCTTTTTGTTTGCTTGTGTTGCCATGTGCCTTCTATTAGCTTGCATCTCCGCTTGCTAAATTATGGATCCTCATCCACTTGCTAATCTCTTTAAGAGATCCAACTATGATGAACCAATTGCTAGTATTATGAGGTTTTGCTTGAAATTTGTGAATCTGAAAATTGTGATGAAGTATTGAAGGAAAATTATAAAGTGATTCACGATAGCTCCTTGAGTAAAAAGCATGATTGCAATGATGTTATTATAAATTCTATTAATATCAATTGTGCCAATGATATGGAAAACCCTAAGCTTGGGGATGCTTGTTTTGCTATGACTACTATTTGTTGTAATGATCATGATTGGGGTGATGCTTCTTATGTTCTTCAAAATTTATTTAGCCCCCTTGATGAATGTAAGATTGACGATAATATTTGCAACAAAATTGAAAGTGGGTTTGTAATAGTGTCAACTTTAGATCCCACATATTTGGAAAATGTTCAATCTTATGATTTTTTTGATAGAAGTGGGTTTGGAGAGGTCATGACTTTAGTTAATGTTAATCCCACTATTTTGGAAGAGTGTCAACTTCGCATGCATGTGGATCGTGTTAAGAATATGTTATGTGATAGCTATATTGTTGAATTTGCTTATGATCCTACATGCAATTATTATGAGAGAGGAAAATATGGTTGTAGAAATTTTCATGTTACTGAATTACCTCTCATTATGTTGAGATTGCTATTGTTTCTTTTTTCTTCCTAGCATATGCTAGATCTTGCTTGTCTTGCTAAATTGTTTTCCTATAAAATGCATATGCATAGGAAGTATGTTAGACTTATATGTAACTTTCACATGCTATATTGTGCCTTCTTTGTGCTTCAAGTCTTATCTTTCATGTGAGCATCATTAAAATTATCGTGCCTAGCTAGGGGCGTTAAACGATAGCGCTTGTTGGGAGGCAACCCAATTTTATTTTATTTGTTTTTTCTTCTGTTTAGTAATAAATATTGCATCTAGTTTGTGTTTAGATGTGGTTTTGTGTTTTAATTAGTGTTTGTGCCAAGTAGAACCTTTGGTAAGACTTGTGTGATGTTTATATGATCTTGCTGTAAAAAACAGAAACGTTAGAGCTCACTAGAATAGTCACCATATTTTACCAGAGAGTGCTATTTAGTTGGTTCTTTTTGCAGATGATTAATAGACAAATTCCTCATGTTTACCAATTTATTTCATTTTTTGGAGTTACAAAAGTATGCGAAAGTTACAGATTACTACAGTCTGTTCTGTTTTTGACAGATTCTGTTTTTCGTGTGTTGTTTGCTTGTTTTGATGAATCTATGAGTAGTATTGGAGGATATGAATCATAGGGAAGTTGGAATACAGTAGGTTTAACACCAATATAAACAAAGAATGAGTTCAATACAATACCTTTGAGTGGTGGTTTGTTTTCTTATACTAACGAAGCTCATGAGATTTTTGGCTAAGTTTTGTGTTATGAAGTTTTCAAGTTTTGAGTATGGCTTTGATGGACTATGGAACAAAGAGTGTCAAGAGCCTAAGCTTGGGGATTCCCAAGGCACCCCAAGGTAAAATTCAAGGACAGCCAAAAGCCTAAGGTGGGGGATGCCCCGGGAAGGCATCCCCTCTTTCGTCTTCATCTATCGGTAACTATACTCGGGAATATATTTTTATTCACCACATGATATGTGTTTTACTTGGAGCGTCGTGTATCATTTGAGTCTTTGCTTGTTAGTTTGCCACAATCATCCTTGCTAGACACACCTTTTGGAGAGAGATAAATATGGCCTAGAATTTGTTAGAACACTCTATGTGCTTCACTTATATCTTTTGAGCTAAATAGTTGTGGCACCCCGGCTCAGAGAAAATCGGAACGCCCCGTATTCCAGCCCAGAGAACGAGGTGAAGTCTTCTGGAATACGGCACTGCTTAGTATAGAACAAACCAGCTCTTTATTACAACACAAACATGAATACAAGGGTTCCAATATTACAATGAATAACATAGGTAGGGCGACACTACGCCAACCACGGTTGCTCTATACAAGCAGCATAACAACTTAAAGCAGTGGAACAACGAACAGTGATGATGGACTCCAATCCCTAGGGACTCTGGCTGGAACGTTTATCATAGCTCACGACCACGGGAACAACACCAAACAAGCAAGCAATCCAGGCATGACCTGCAAGCTGGCATGGCACGCTAGGTCAGTACATTGAATGTAGTTGCAAGCTCACAATAACCAGAAGGATTCAAGACAAACAACAGCATGGAAATTACAGGTTAATCAGGAATTATCATGAGATCATCAGGATAAAATAACATGAACAACATGAACATAATATCGCTAGGACAATACATGATTATGGCATGAACATATAAATCTGATGATACTAGCATGCAACATGATAACACTACATGCACCATTTATTTTCTACGGGTTACCTCGTAACCACCACATGCATCACTTACAAACCTCGGACGCTACACGATCATCTCAGGATCAAATCAAGCTTGGTATAAACAATACCGTAGTAATCATCCAATGACCACAAGGAGCTTGATCTTTACCCTCGATTTTCGCACAACATCACGAATATCCAACAATTCGGTATCCTCGATACCACGGTGATCATTCCGGCGATCACAACCATGACCAACACTTGGTCTCAAATGGTGATCTTTCCAGCGATCACAACCAACTTATCATTATCGAACTGGGGTTGTTATTAAGAACATTATTATTATAACTGTTGACTCATAGTGTGACCAACTACGAACTGGGCCCTTATCCGCGGGTGCGGCTATCGATAGATTTAATATACACTCTGCAGAGGTAGCGCACTATACCCAACTATGGAACCCATGGCCTCGTTGTCCAATTCAGGTGGACCAACGACGTTCCGACAAAACTGATCTACTGTCATGACACTCTCCCGTCCACTCCGACTAACTCCCTTTGGGCTAAGTCCTGGGTGGCCCCGTGTCTACCAAAGACACAACGACCACCATCGTGGCCAAACATAAACAGTCCCAAACAGGGACCCGGATCCATAACAACAACAACAGGCACACAAGGTTCTGTCTGCTTAGCGGGCCAAGGTATCTCACTCCCATAACCTTCCCTCGTTGGAGGCACCAGCGAGAGGCATGACAATAGACCCAGTTAGGACCTTCCCATAAAGATAAACGTGGTTGAACTGGTCAGTTCGATATGGTGGCACCATGACTCAACCAACAGTTGTTCAAGTTCAATTTAATCCAGTTAAATTTGAATGCAAATATGCTGAGCCATGATAAAATATATGATGCAATTACAATGCATGAGCATGAATATCAACATAATCATGAGAGAACCACATATCTATCCACCATATCAACAATGAATCACAAGCATGGCATACTGTCTAGCATGAACGTCATAAATACACACTTCTCCGAGACATAGTATGACCACTGACATCAACAATAAATATCATGCAAGAACATATCAACAATACCAACATGCAAGCATTTAACTAATTGGATGCAATGGAACATGCATAACAACGGTACTCGGGATAGACGGCAGTCATGCACCGAAGACCATCACCAACATCAACATGAACTACAAGCAAGCATAAACATATGAAAGGAATACTAGCAACTAGCAGGGCATGATAACCAGGTGCATAACAACATAACAAGAAAGTAAACATTAACCTCGAAGCATTACTGAAACAACGATAACCATATTTTAAACAAGCAATCATTTAATAAATATTCAAGTTCAAAACCTTGGCTACAGCATGACTATCGTGCAAGTGGGTATTGTGGCTTGCCTGGGGGTGAAGAAGGCACCGGGAAGAAGTGCGGTGAAGCCGCGAAAAGATTTGCCGGAAATAGTTCTCTCCTGGAGGGGCTGTTTACGTGCAAGGCAAAATGGTCATTTTCAGAATTTTAACACATGGAGAAAGTGTGACCAACAGAACGGGCTCGACGAGATGAAGAAATGGGCTTTGGAATCACCTCATTTGGAGTTATGAGTAAAAAGTTGTGAGGTGAGGAAGTTCAAGGACTAATCTGCAAAAATAATAGTCACGGCCAGGTCCCGGAGTGGATAAGATAGAGGCGCAAAATTGGAAATATGGTTTCTGACTAGGAAAACGTATTTTGTGCTGAAACAGAGAGGAATACGCTTACCCCATGCGAAAACGTACTTCTGGAAGTACGCTTCCACTTAAATGAGGTGGCACGCGGGGCCGGCTGTGTGCGGCTGACGAGTGGGACCCAGAGGAGAGGCGGGGCCCGCCACGCCAACCCCAAACATGCGCTACCACTGCCGCTTACCACTGGGGCCCGCTGGCAGGGTGGGGGTCATCGTCTTCAACCCCTCGCTCGCCCGATGGGGCAAAGCAGAGGCTCGGCCGGCGCTGGCCCCCGTGGCTCCGGCCAAGGGAGAGGCAACAACAGGGCCAGGGCGAGGCGCCACACCCACCTGGACCGGTTTGGGATGCCGAGGAGGGACGGGGAAGCGACGACCGAAGACGAGGCAGACGGCAGCTCTAGTCGACGTCGGGCACGATGCTCCATTCATGGGGTACTGGGGAGGCTAGAGGGTGTCTGTCGGGGGCTCTAGTGAGGTCTGGAGGGAGAGAGGAGCTCGGGTGGCCTTGAATAGGAAACAGCCGAGGCGGAGGCCATGGCGGCAATGGCGGGGCAGAGGAGCTCCTCGAGCTTAGGTGAGGGGATAGGGAGGTTGCTGGGAGTGAGGGGAGGCTGGTGGTGAAGCAAGACGGGGTCGGGGAGGCCTTAAATAGGCACGGGGCGAGATGCCCGAGCTGGCATTACCACAGACGCGTGTCCGGCGCCGCGGACGCGTGCCCACGCTCGCGAGCTCGGAGGCAGGTGACGAGGGAGGCACATTGGAGGTTCTCACGGGAAGGAGGTGGCCAAAGGAGCGCAGGGGGGATGACGACGGCGAGCTCCGAGCCAAACCGCCTCTGTTCGCTCGTGGGCGTGCGGCGGCTTGCGTCGGTGAGGAAACTGCCGGAGGGGGAGAGGGGTCTAGGGGTACAGCGACGATGAGGTGAAGCGAAGGGACACGCTCACGCACGAAGACGACGAGAGGAGGAGGTGCCGAAGCACAAACGACGCCTGGGCACGGCCGCAGTGCACAGAGCGAGTGAATTGCATGCCAGTTGCGCAGTCACCACGGGACTATGCACAGGGAGCTCACGAGAGGGAGGGAATTGGTGTCTAGCGTGGTGTGCATCCAATATAGAGCACTGTTGATGCCATGTCTTGATCTGGGGGGCTATGGTTAAATGGTAATCCTCCTCTGAAGTTTACTGCAGTAAACTTGTCACATCCCTAGTCAGTGCTTGCATTAGGACAAGCTAGAGTGTGCATCATGTTTACTTTCTACAGAAACTTGAAATGGGAATGACAGAAACCCCAGCACCCCTCTAGCAACTAGGGTTTAATAAAATATTTTCGAATGTACCCAAAATGGCCTTCAAAAATGTTCATCTTCTTTGCCTTGGTCTTAAACCTCTGAGAAAATGGTGCACGATTTTCTAGGACATCCAAAGGTCTCTGGATTAATTCATATTGTAATTGCATTTTGGAATTTAAATGCTATAAAATATTTTAGGTGCCCAAATAATCACAAACTAAAATGTTCCATGTTGTTCATATTATATACAGTGGGCATGACTAGTTTTATGATTTATAAAAATGCTCTAGCATATTTATTAATTCAACAAAGTTGAAAAAGAAACAAAACAAAAAGAAAATAAAAAAGAAGAGAGAAAGGGGGACAACCACTTACCTGGGCCACTTACGTGGCCTGGTCCAGCACGGCCCAGCCCGCTGGCGACCGCCAGTCGTCCTGTTCCTCTCGCCAGGAGGATAGGGCGCGTGGCCGCGGCGTGCACGCACGCTTCCAGCCACCTCCTGCCTGGCTGCCTGCATCCCCGACGCCCTGGACGCTTCTATGCGTCGCCACGCAGCCCCTGGCCTCTCTCTCACTCTCCCCCGTGTCCTCCCCCTCCTCTATCCCTCTTTGCCGAGCTCCATCGAGCGGTCTCGTCGCTGCCGTTCGCTACCACCGCGCCCTAAGCCACCTCCTCGCCTCCCCGACGCACCCATCGGCTTCGCCGCATCGCCGTGAAGCTCTCCACCAACGCACACGACGCCGGGAGCCCCGTGGCGCCGTCCTCGCCGTCGTCTTCAACCTCCAGCACCGGAGATCGCCGCCGCTCGTACGTCGCCATCCGACCTTCTCCAAGCCCGCGTCGACGCCCTCTGCGACCGCTGTGAGCTCACACGTTGAAACCCCCTCTCCCCGAGCTCGATTACGCTTTGTAGCCGCCATTCGGCAAGCCCCCGAGCTCACCGCCGACGTCCTCATCGCCGTCGTCGTTCTAGTGGGCCTTGGTCATGCCCGAGCGCTTCATCGTGCTCCTGACCTCACCAGGATGCCGTTGAGCCCCTCCCCTTGCTCGCCCGTTCCCCGTAACGCCTAACCCGCTGGTGCCCAAGCTCCGGCCGCCGCCACGAGCTCTGCTCCGGCGAGCTCCGGCCACCCTAGCTCCCGCCGCCGCCACTACTAGATGCGCATGAGCTCTAGCTCTCCGTAGAACCAAACCCCATCGCAAACTGCAGCCTGTAGCGCGAGCCTGAACAATTCCGGCGAGCTTTCGCCGTGGTTTTGGTCGCCGCCGGCCAAACTCCGGCGGGCTGACGTGGCCACTTAGTTAGGGACTAATGACGTTTAGATTAACCACCACAGCCACTAACAGTGGGCCCCTCCGCGTGGTCAAACCCAGTTAGCTCCAGTTTTGACCGAGATTAGCCCTTGTGACACTGACACGCGAGACCCACCAGTCAGATTTGACTTGGACCAGGTCTGTTGACCTACTAACGTCAGCATGATGTCATGCTGACACAGTAAATGCTTTTCTGGGATTAATTGATTTAAAACAATTCAGGAAATTCCAGAAAATGCTTTAAACTTCAAAAAATCATATAAATTCAACAGTAGCTCAGATGGAAAAGATTTATATATGAAAATTGATCAGAAAAATCCAATATTTCCAATGGCACTGGTTTCATGCATGTTTGAGCAAGCTAAACTTGCTGTTCACATTAAAACATGATAATGCACTTTAATAAATAATAGTTTGGGTTTAAATTTTAATCTTTGATTCAAATGGGCTCAAACCTTTCTGTTTATAGATGCATTAGCCCAAAACACATTCATCTTGCCATGTCATGAGCAAGCATCATATTGTTGCATTTGTTTGTATATTGATTGTATCGTCGGTGTTCTCCGTGGTAGGTCCTGCTCCCGAGGATACAACTCTGTATCCAACTGAAGAGCAGTACCCGACAACCACTTTTTCAGGCAAGTAACCCATTGATCATTCAAACCCATATTCTCGCTCCTGCTCTCTTTTACTGCATTAAGGCAACAGCGTGTGAACTGCTACTTGCTGCGGTAGTTGAACCCTATTCCTTTGCATGACCTGTCATTGCCACAGTAAATAGTTGAAACCCACTAGCATGTGTAGGAGTTGATTGAGCCATGTGATGTGTGTTCCACCATGCTATTTGTTTATGTTGCCTGCTATACTTAGAGTTGTGTCAGGTCTGGTTCATCTGGGTGATGGATCAGAGTGAAATGATCATACTCGATAAAGAGAGGGAAGTGTGGAACATGTTTGGTAAAGGTATCGATGAAAGGCCATGTAGGAGTACATGGTGGGTTGTTTCATTGGAACCGTCCATAGGACCCAAGATCTGTATGTGTGATTCAAGTTACAACTACTACCACACATTGGGCTCCGGGCGCTCCAAGTCCTCTCGACTTATTAACTGCCCTTGTCCTCTGTCCAGGAGTTGCAACTAGTTTCTGGTGTTTGTAGTTTACTGGTGGTCATGCACAACGCTGAACCTCGGGGTGGGCTGTGATGCGGCAGGTACGTGGCCGGGTGTACCAGTTGCCCGTTTGGTGACTCGGGAAGCCTGTACACATTGTTTGGGGCCGTGAGCGACACCCCGGCTGGATCTCCCCACGGATGGAACCCAAATAGGTGATAAACCTGGACTATGGACTTGTGTAGTTAGTCAGGTCGTGGCCGACACCCTCGCTGGGCTTCCGCTTGAAGGTTGCCGAGTACATGTCGAGTAAACGGCGATAAGTGGTGGAAGCGTGTGTGAAGAAGTACACCCCTGCAGGGTTACCAATCTATTCGAATAGCCGTTGTTCACGGTACGGACCACTTGGTTACTTATACAGTTCATAGACAAGTTGATGGATACTACTAAAAGCCTCAAGACAAGTGTGAGTGCCGTGGATGGCCCTTCCGTAGGATGACGGAAGAGGATCCATGGTGGTGTATTGTTGTGGTGAGTAGAGGACTCGTGTACGTAGTCTTATCTTGCAGTCTGCTGGGAGTTGTAGTATAGGTTAGCCAAGAGTCAAAGCTGGCTTGCTGCTATGAACGGCACTACCCTTGTTGATAATGATGCATGTATGATAGGTTCTGTTGTAAGACTTTCTGAGTACCTTTGTACTCATGTTTGCTTAATAACTATTGCAGAGGAGATCCCTGCCCCTTCTTATGGGTTTTACATAGACGTTGACTTCGACGAGTAGCTTGCTACCCAGACAGAGATCCTGAGCTTGTGAAGGGCCTTGTAGATAGTCAGGCTACACCAAGCATGTTTTATTTCTAAGTTGTCTGTACTCAGACAAGTTAGCTTCCGCTTGTTCTTGTATGATTGTATGACTTAAGTGTTGGGTCATGTGACCCCTACATGTATGGATATGTTATGTATGGCTCTTCGGGGCCTCTTAAATAAAGTACTTTGAGTCATAGAGTTCTGTTGTGATGCAATGTTGTATTTGCACATATTGAGCATATTGTGTGTATGATTGAAATGCTTGGTATGTGTGGGATCCGACACCTAGTTGTTTACCTTTGGTAGCCTATCTTACAGGGAAATGCCTCCTAGTGCTTCCACTGAGCCTTGGTAGCTTGCTACTGCTCGGAACACGTAGGCTGGCCGGCATGTGTCCTTCTTCGTTCCTGTGTCTATCCCTTAGGGGAAATGCAACGCGTTGTTCCTTTAAGTCCATGTAGCTTGCTCCAACTTGGGTTCATACGTTGATGACCGACACGTTCGTTGCCGGGTCATGGATGTCTGTCTCTGTAATTTAGTGCCACTTTTGGTTTATAACTAGCCATGTTGGCCCGGGTTCTCTGTCCTATGGATGCTAGCGACACTATCATATACGTGTGCCAAAAAGCGCAAACAGTCTCGGGCCAGGTAAGGTGGCACCCGTGGGGATACCGTGCGTGAGGCCGCAAAGTGATATGACGTGTTACAAGCTAGATCGGTGTGACTTAGGATTGGGATCCTGACAAAATTTGGGTGAACACTGGTGATCAACAGGAAGATGATTGGGAGCAAAGAGTTTGTCTGCGAGGTTGAGGTAAAGAAGGACTTTCATCCTGGTAATTTTGAGAAGATTTGGACCAAAAATAAATATAGTTGCTTCACAACTGCATAATTTGGCCCAGAAACGAGAACAGGAAGAATCACTCACATAGTGAATCCAGTTGACCTGAAACTGGGCAAGGCTTAGTCATTTGGTCATATAGAGATGTTGTATAAATTTCATACCAATTGCAAAAGCCAAAATGTTACTTCCTTCACAAACATTTCCACTGACCAGAAACTTAGGAAAATTCCTGATGGAAAATGGCTACATAAAATGTGCCCCAAATTTGCGGAGGAAAGTTATATGAGTAATAGAAGGCCTAGTAAAATTGGCAGCCACAATGGAGCAAGATAAAATATACTTGCTTCACAAACCGAAATTTTGGACAGAAACAAAGATTTGAAGGTGTGCCTTCATGGATGCAAGGAATGACCTCAGATTTGGTGTAGGGCCATTATTTGATGATATGGAGGACATACAAAAATTTCAACTCATTTTGATATGCCTAGCTTGTACTTCCTTCACAATGGCTTCTGTCTGACAGAAACTTTCAAAAATTGCTCAGGAATATTTACTAGGCAAATGAAGTTGAATTTTGGCATGAGACAATTGTCTGGACATAAAAAGGTGTCCAAAGAGATTGGGGGCAGTTGGGAAAAGATAAATAGCACTTGCTTCACAATGTGCCGTTTAGGGCAGAATAGGAAATGAATTATTTGAGCATGATGAAATATTTTGCCATATTTGAGAAAGATATGACCCAAACAATTTATGAGAATTATTTGGGAATTTTAGGAGTAATGGAAATAAAAGTTGCTTCACAACCTAGGGAAATTTGAGTTATTCCTTTAATAGAAAAGGAATATTCCCAATAAAAAAAGAATATTGGGATTTGGTCCTAGGTGGAAATGGAAAGGTCTAGGGAATGATTTGGGTATGGCAAGCCAAACTTGAAGGAAGAAGAGGGCATCTTCTTCGGTTTCCAGACCACAAAGCCACGTTAAAAAGAAATCTCAAGCAAAAACCTCAGAAAAACAAAAGAAAAAGAAAGGGCCAAAAATCAGGATGGGACAATAGTTTGCTCTAGTGCTTCACTTATATATTTTAGAGCACGGTGGTGATTTTATTTTGTAGAAATTGTTGATCTCTCATGCTTCACTTATATCCTTTTGAGAGTCTTTTAGAACAACATGGTAATGTGCTTTGGTTATAAAACTAGTCCTAATATGATAGGCATCCAAGATGATGTAGTAAAAACTTTCATACAAAGTGCATTGAATATGATGAGAAGTTTGATACTTGATGATTGTTTTGAGATATTGGGATAGTGATATTAGAGTCATGCTAGTGGAGTTATTATGAATTTGAGAAATACTTGTGTTAAAGTTTGTGATTCCCGCAGCATGCACGTATGGTGAACCGCTATGTGACGAAGTTAGAGCATGAGGTATTTGTAGAGTGTCATCCTTTATGTGGAGGTCGGGGGCGCGCGATGGTTAACTCCTACCAACCTCCCCCCTAGGAGCATGCGTTGATTTCTTTGTTTTGATGACTCGTAAATTTTTGCAATAAGTATATGAGTTCTTCTTGACTAATGTTGAGTCTGTGGATTATACAAACTCTCACCCTTCCACCATTGCTAGCCTCTCTTGTATTGCACAACTTTCACCGGTACCATACACCCACTATATACCTTCCTCAAAACAGCCACCATATACCTTCCTCAAAACAGCCACCATACATACCTATCATGGCATCTCCATAGCCATTCCGAGATATATTGCCATGCAACTTTCCACCATTTTGTTCTTATGGCACGCTTCATATTGTCATATTGCCGTTGCATGATCATGTAGTTGACATCGTATTTGTGGCAAAGCCACCATGCATGAATTTTCATACATGTCACTCTTGATTCATTGCACATCCCGGTACACCACCGGAGGCATTCATATAGAGTCATACTTGGTTTATTATTGAGTTCTAATATCGAGTTGTAAATCAATAGAACTGTGATGATCATCATTACTGGAGCATTGTCCCAAAAGAAAGAAAAAAAAAAGAAGTATAGGCCAAAGAAAAAAGAAAGGCCCAAAAAAAGGAAATAAGGAAAAAAAGAAAAGAAAAGAAAAGGGACGATGCTACTATCTTTTTCCACACTTGTGCTTCAAAGTAGCACCTTGTTCTTATTGATAGAGAGTCTCATGTTTAGTCACTTTCATATACTAGTGGGAATTTCATTATAGAACTTGGCTTGTATATTCCAACGATGGGCTTCCTCAAATGCCCTAGGTCTTCGTGAGCAAGCAAGTTCGATGCACACCCACTTAGTTTCTTTTTGTTGAGCTATCATACATTTTTAGCTCTAGTGCATCAATTGCATGGCAATCCCTACTCACTCACATTGATATCTATTGATGGGCATCTCCATAGCCCGTTGATACGCCTAGTCGATGTGAGACTATCTTCCTCCTTTTTGTCTTCACCACAACCACCACTCTATTCCACCTATAGTGCTATATCCATGGCTCATGCTCATGTATTACGTGAAAGTTGAAAGGTTTGAAAAAATTGAGCATGAAAATAAGTGCTTGGCTGAAACCAGGGTTGTGCATGATATGAATATTTTGTGTGATGAAGAGGGAGCATAGCCAGACTATATGATTTTGTAGGGATAACTTTCTTTAGCCATGTTATTTTGAGAAGACATGATTGCTTTGTTAGTATGCTTGAAGTATTATTATTTCTTATGTCAATATAGACTTTTGTCTTGAATCTTTCGGTTCTGGACATTCATGCCACAATAAAGAGAATTACATTGAAAATTATGTTGGTTAGCATTCCGCATCAAAAATTCTTATTTTATCATTTACCTACTCAAGGACGAGCAGGAATTAAGCTTGGGGATGCTTGATACGTCTCCAACGTATCTATAATTTTTTATTGTTCCATGCTATTATATATGGTGTTTTGGATGTTTAATGGGCTTTATTATACACTTTTATATTATTTTTGGGACTAACCTATTAACCCAAAGGCCCAGTCCATATTGATGTTTTTTTCCTATTCCAGGTTTCGCAGAAAAGGAATATCAAACGGAGTCCAAACGGAATGAAACCTTTGGGAGAGATATTTTTGGAACGATATCTTCACAGGAGAGTTGAGAACCAAGGTAGAGGGCACGCGTGGCGTCCACGACGGTGGAGGGCGCGCCCCCTCCCCCTGGGCGTGACCCCGTGCCTCGTGGGACCCATGTTGCTCCCCCGATGCCCTCCTTCCTCTTATATATACCCATGTACCCTGAAAACATTGAAGCAACAGAGAAAACCCTAATTCCGGCGCCGCAACCTTTTGTTCCCCTAAGATCCCATCTTGGGGCCTGTTCCGGAGCTCCGCTGGAGGGGGGATCTTCCAAGGAGTGCTTCTACATCAACACCGTCACCTCTCCATGAGTTGTGAGTAGTTTACCATAGACCTTCGGGTCCATAGTTAGTACCTAGATGGCTTCTTCTCTCTTTTTGGATCTCAATACCAAGTTCTCCTCGGTCTTCGAGGAGATCTATTCGATGTAATCTTTTTGCAGTGTGTTTGTCGAGATCCGATGAATTGTGGGTTTATGATCAAGATTATCTATGAAAAATATTTGGTTCTTTTCTGAATTCTTTTATGTATGATTATAATATCCTTGCAAGTCTCTTCAAATTATCGGTTTGGTTTGGCCTACTAGATCTACTAGTCATCAACCCGTGCATTCGCGCAGGCTAGATTTTTTTAATGAATAACTTAGAATTTAAAGTGATGTTTATTAAATGTAGAATACAAAGGTATCGAAGACACTATGTAAGAACTGTCCACATGCAAATGATCGAGTTACACAAACGTTCCCACATATAGTGGGCAGCTCTACCAATTGGTATAGGGTCATAACCCGTGAAAATAATGGAAACATATTTTTTTCTGAAGGATAAAAATAGACATGTCCATTACATGGAACCCACTTGGAGACAGAAGATCATATCTTTTAGCTAGTTTCACATGAATGTATCAATTTTTTTGTTTCAACAATAGGTCACTTCTTGAAGTCCTCATGCAGGACCCTCTGAGCTTATATACTACTCCATAGAACTTTGGACCATCCGGGTTAACAAATAAGGACCCTCTGCCAAGGCAGAACATGCATGTGTACTTAGGTACGTCAATTATTTAGAGAAGTGTACCCATGGTAAATGAATACTAAATCAACAAAGGACTATTTATCAAGAATGTTGTAATTAGTAAGATTTTCTTCGTATCTAATCAAATATTGTACATATAATATGTGAACTGAAGTTATGAAAAAATCTTAACAAAAAGAAGAATATGCATTGGAAATGCAAGCCTTAGAATAGTTCCAGAAATACAAATGTAATCTGTAGAGGTAATACAAAGATGTAATTTAGCAAACCACAAACTGAACTAACATGCATATTTAACCTATCCATTGTTTTAGATGATTTACCTTTTGCCAAGTTAGTCATGAGAAAAATCCGTAATAAAAAAGAGATAACGGTAGGACTACAAAAGTAGAGAAATAATACATAATCCTTCTAGTCCTAGGAATATATTACACAGTTGAACACATAGTCGAATAAATCACACTCATGTATACAACCTACCATTCTTCTAAACCACAGCATGTAGCCCTATCTCTATCAAATACTTGAAATCTGGCACATTGGTGACCTAACTAAAATTGCAAACACAGGAAAAACGGGATCCTAGAAATAAATTGAACATAGACCCTCTATAGCATGATTATTTGCAGGGGACAGCTATGAAACATAAAATCTCCTGCAATAACAAAGAAGAATTGGATCATCACCAACCATCAGGGCAGCAAGGTCTATCAGACATGTTAATTACTGAGAATATGAGAACACTCAAACCATCAAGAGAAGGTCTGATCAGATTGAAGTGTGAACAACATAAGGAATTCCATGAGTTGCGCCAAAATTAATTTGGATTCTTATAAGGGTATGCAAGCATGCATGTGAAATTGAAAATGCAATTTGGATAAAATATTTCTAGGCAATAACTGGAAGATTGCTTCAGCTAAAAAAGGTCCTCAAACTCGACTACAAAGATGCATATTCATATTGTATGTGGTTTTGGATAATTTACCTTTCACATATTTAGTCTTGGGCGAAATCCCATGGCGAGAAAGAAAGCTGGCAATAGGCCTACAATAATAGATAGATAAATAAACTTCGGAGAATATCTTGTTATCTTACATAGTTAAAAAATTGTAGTATAAATCATGCAATTGTCGATGACTGCAGATAGCTTAATTACCTTTCTAATCGCCTAATGGAGCCTACCAAAATTGACAACACAACAATATACCTCTAATAACGCATACAGAGTTGAACACTTGTAGTAGTATAAATCACACTCTTGTTGATGACATTGGAAATATTACCATTGCTCTCACCCACATCATATAACATCTATGCCGAATACTCCTATATGTAAATCCATTATTTTGAGCTCAAATCTTTGGAAACTCTAAGGCTCCATAATAATTAAAGAGTGTACGTGGATAAAGTCATAGAGATAACATGACTAACTTTTAGGATGTCAAGAGAACTTGGAGTCCAATTGAAAATATGAATGCATGAAAACAACCCCCTGTGTTTGCTTCAAGAAGGTAGCACCCAGTTTTACATGTTATGTAAGCCCGCGTGTAAACTCAGTCGTTTCAATGACCCTAGATAGCTTACCATTCTAATAACCCAAAGGAGCCTACATAAATAGATCATACACACACATTTCACACAAAAATAATACCTTTAACAATATCTTACATGCATAGTTAAGCACTTGTAGCAGTATAAATAAAACTCTTATTGACCACCCTGGAAATCTTACCACTGTTCTGACCGCATAATGTACTGCTATCTTTGAAGAATACTCTCCTTCTAAAAATGATTATTTTGAGCGCAAAACATCAGAAATGTTAAGTCTCCATCCAATAAGAAATTAAGAAGAATCAGTAGAGAGCGAGAGGGAAAAACCTTAAAGCTCACATGACTAACTTTCGAGATTTCAAGAGAAAGTCAAGTCTAAAACAACTCATTGCATTGCTTCAGCTGGTAGCATCACATAGTCTTACTCCGTCTGTAGGCCCACATGTAAACTCTAAAACATCCAATTTGTATTTAGTAAACATGACCATGGTAGCACATTATATGGTGGAAAAATAAGTTTGAATAATTAATTCCTATTAATGTTACTTTATCTAATTAAGTACGGATGCAGCTCCAGGAAGACATATTCACCTAATTCTGACTACCAACTTTGACCCTGAAACCCACGACCACATGTCACCATTCCAAAACAGCATTAGTTCACTTATGGCACCATGAGAAAGAAGAGTAAAGGCATATTTTGGTCAATCTTCATGCCATTCAAACATGTATGTTATGCCCAGAATGGCATGCAAGCACCTACAGAATAATCAACATCGATTTTTAATTCAAGTTCAGTGTGTAGTGAATGCCCATAGTAGCAACTAAGTTGATAGAGATAATCACAAATCACTGTTAGATTGATCAACAAAGGCCCTCAAGTCAGGTTTGCTATTCGTAGAGCAGCAATAGAATTGGTAGAAATAATTTCAAGTGGACCATCAACACGTCAGTTAATAATTAATAAAATATGATTTAACTATAAGAACAAAACTGTTATCCTATGTAGACACAAAAGTGTTGTAATCAAATATCTAGGTTTCAAACAAAAGCTACCTTGGGGCTGAGCCTTTGCCAAGATTAGAGCCTCGCATCGCATTCAAAAGAGATACATACAATAGAACGGAACAATGGCGAGACCTGCCGTGAGAGAAAGCTATTGGCAAGGTGATCCGGTCCAGAGTAGTGTACGAGGAAATTCTGCATAGACCAATCAGCTTGGCATGCTATGGTGATAGATGGGGGGCTAGGTGGTGGGTACCTTGATCAGGAGCATTGCCAATGCTTTGTAAGAGAACCTACCCATCATGGTGAAACCTTCGCCCCGAGGAGATGGAGCGGAGCAGCAGAAAATAGGACAGAGGAAGGAGGTGCATATGCCGACGTGAGGTATAACCAATAGCAATAGAACCATGCCCGTATTGGTTGGCAACGTCGGGCGGTCAACGGCGACGAAGCAAGTTGGCTTGATTCCTTCTCCGCACCATCATGCGGAAGCTCCTCTCACGAGATGGCACATACATGTTGGCATCGCTTTTGAACATGCACGTACACAAACATTTATTAAAGCATGCACTTGATCAATCTCTGCATCTGGAAAGGCAACGCAGATCTCATTAGAGGTGCACGTACACGAGTCGGACATCCACTTGATAATTCATTCCGGCTGGTACGCAACACATATCTTATTAGAGGGTGGAGACAGAAGATGTGGAGGAGGAGGCGGCATGACATGGAGACATTGAGAAGAGATCTCGATTATCTTTGGACAGGAAAGAGGTCGGGAGACGGGAGATCTGGGGCAACGTGGACTGCTAGGGGATCCAGGTACAATTAGATTGAAAAGATCTATAAGATGCTTAAAGAAGAAAAAAAGATTGGATTTGATAGCTACCGTATTTTAACTTCCTGGGATTAAACATGGAGCCTAATGTGGACCCACCAAATCAGCAGCTCCAATTTTTATATCTTCCAACCGTGAAAAGTATGTGGGCTTATTTTTCCTGCCGAACTAAGCAAATTTCAGCGGAGAATTGTAAGGGTTAATCTAAACCTTAATGATCCGGCCCCACGTAGATGAAAGGCTCTTAATTTCTAATTAACATGGTAATTTCTAGAGAGTCTCTAATTAGTATAGGTATGGATAGTTCTTGCAATGGGAGAAGAGCTTGGCTTTGGGTTCAATCTTGCGGTGTCCTTTCCCAGTGACAGTAGGGGCAGCAAGGCACGTATTGTATTGTTGCCATCGAGGATAAAAAGATGGGGTTTATATCATATTGCTTGAGTTTATCCCTCTACATCATGTCATCTTGCTTAAAGCATTACTCTGTTCTTATGAACTTAATACTCTAGATGCATGCTGGATAGTGGTCGATGTGTGGAGTAATAGTAGTAGATGCATAATTGTTTCGGTCTACTTGTCACGGACGTGATGCCTATATATAATGATCATGCCAAAATATTCTCATAATTATTCGCTTTTCTATCAATTGCTCGACAGTAATTCGTTCACCCACCATAGAAATCTGCTATCATGAGAGAAGCCACTAGTGAAACCTATGCCCCCCGGGTCTATTCTCAACATATCAATCTACAATCTACTTTACTTTGTTGTTTTTTACTTTCTGTTCTTATATCCAAAAATACCAAAAATACGAACCTATCCTATCTATCAGATCTCACTTTCGTAAGTGACAGTAAAGGGATTGACAACCCCTTATTGCGTTGGCTACAAAGTTCTTATTTGTTTGTGCACCTGCGAGGGACTCGCGCCTGGTCTCCTACTGGATTGATACCTTGGTTCTAAAAACCAGAGGGAAATACTTACGCTACTGTGCTGCATCACACTTTCCTCTTCGAGGGAATACAACGCAAGCTCGAGAAGTAGCAGGAAGCGCAACCATCGGAAGAGTTAATGCGGTAAAGGGAATCCAACCTCACTGCCCGTGCACCGTTCTGGGCCTAGCCCAACAACACGTTGCGCTTATGATGGGCCCAGGCCCGGGGGCTCCTGTCGGTGTACAAAAGTAGAGGCACTCTTTTTTTACCCCTTACTTGTGCACGAGCAGTCAGAGCCACGCCTGTCACACCCACCCTTGAAGCCTATGGGATCCAATGGTACCAACAACGTTAGAGCCAAGGCTCGGGAAGCGCCCACGTGATGGCTTGCAGATCTTTGTGAAGACAAAGACCTATGACTCCCAAGATAAGAACTAGAAGACATGGTGGTCACAAGGCTCCTTGTCGAGGACGCCCACAAGGCCCCGGCAAGGCTCCTTACCGAAGACGCCCCGGAGCACCGGCAAGCATCTTGCCGCAGGATACTCACAAAGGCCCCGGCAAGACCCTTGCCGAGAACAGAAGCAAGTCTGCGACAAGCCCTTGCCGCCCCGTCGCCGCCCCAGCTCTGCGGCCGACCCGCTGGCCCAAGCAGGCACCCACATGGCAATATTTGGTTCCTGGGCCAGCTAGTCAAGCACCTGCATGGTGGCATGCAGATCTTCGTGAAGACCCTACCGCGACGCCACCTCAACTGCCTGCCTCGCTGGCCTGGACGCGCGTCGCGACTAGACAGAGCGGCCACAGACGGGACATGCTTCTTTTTCGTCCCTGATAAAGTAAATAGACACTTAAGAAGCGCATTGAATGCGCCTTGTCCCATAATGGCATGGGATAAACCTATATACTGTACACCTTTCCACCTCCTATGTGCCACTATGGCAGCCCCTTTAGGCTATAAAAGGAGGCCCGTGGCATACTGGAGAAGGATTCGGATCCTGAAAAGCTGGATAGGCACTTTAACTAGCTCAAGAACTCAAGAACACTCAAATATACACCAAAGCAGGACTAGGGTATTACGCATCCTCGCGGCCCGAACCTGGGTAAACAATCGTTGTGCTGACTCTTAGACCTGCTCTTTGCATAACTTCGCGCCCACCAACCGTAGAAGGGATTCCAGTGATCCCATAGGTATCGTTTCGTACCGACACGAATTTCTTCTGTTCTCTAAGGAATTTGTTCTGACTAAGGAGTTAGGAATTTGCCAGTGCGGATTGCCTACTAGTGAGGAACAATAGCCTCGAGGAATTTGAGAGCCCAATTTCCGACCGTTGATTTGCTATGCGCCAGCTGTTCCAAAATATCCTATCCACCGAACGGTCATATCATTTAAGGGCATTTATGTCTTGTCATGTCGGGATGCTCCCTAGGCTATAAATAGCCGCCCCTACAACCACTAGCTGGTTGGCTGCACCAAGAGTGTCGGTGTACAAAAGTAGGGGTGCTCTTTTTTATCCCTTATTTGTGCACGGGCAGTCATAGCCACGCCTGCAACCACACATAACAAAGCAGAGGATGGAAGCTAGAGACACAAAGTTACCAGAGCAACGCCAAGACAGTGGCACAAGAAGACCAGAAAGAAGACATGCTCTCCCCCGAGGACTCTTGCCGGGGCGGCCTCCATGCTCACGGCAAGAACCCTTGTCGGGGTAATTCATCCAAAACGCCTTCGTCGCAGCCACCCTTGATCCTAGGAGCTCCACCTTCATCAACAACATAAGAACCAAGGCTCGGGAAGCGCCCACGTGATGGCATGCAGATCTTTGTGAAGACAAAGGTCTATGGCTCACGAGATGAGAACGAGATGAAAAGGCAATGACAAGGCTACTTGCCAAGGATGCCCACGAGGCCCCGACAAGACTCCTCGCCAAAGATACCCCAAAGCCTCGGCAAGCCTCTTGCCGAGAACACTCACGGAGGCCCCGGCAAGGACCTTTCCGGGAACATACGCAGGACCACGACAAGCCCTTGCCGCGTCGTCGTCGCCCCAGCTCAGCGGCGGACCCACTAGCCCAGGCAGGTACCCACGTGAAGGTACGTGGTTCTTGGTCCAGCTAGTCAAGCACTGTCAGGACCGGTTTTCCAGAAAAATATTTACTGAGAAACCGACCTTTTTATCTGACCAATGTAGAAGAATCCTTCTCACTGGTAGACAAGTCCTTGGTACAGAATTCCAGAGTACTGAATATTATACAAGGTTGAGCTGAGGCTGCTCAACAATTTATTACAAGCACGCCGATATTATACATAAGGGCGGATATGACACAAGGGTAGGGTGGCATAACTACTGACTCGTAATAAAAGTGGTGGTGGATATGTCACAGTGTAGTGGGTGACACGACTCCAATATCTAACAGCTCATCGAGTGTCGGAGTGAGACCCGATGAATTTATTTGGTGATTGGTGGAAGCGGTTATAATATAGTGATCAACTCCAGGATCGCAAGAGACTGACTGGGACTCCACTAGGCATCAGACTCGCTATCGAACTCTTCATCCATGAGATCGCCTTCGTCAACATCTGGCCAAATCAACAAGCCAGGTGAGTACTTTGAATGTACTCGCAAGACAGTTCGGACATAAGATATAACAAATGCAAACATGATGCATATGAGAAGATTAGTAATATGTGCTCAAAGAATAATTTTTGCGCTGCAAAATAAAAATGGAAGTCGGGCGGTAGTCCTCCCGAAATTCCAAGGAAATAAAAGAATACCAAACAAGTGTCTGA
Source organism: Secale cereale (assembly GCA_902687465.1). Lineage (NCBI taxonomy): Eukaryota > Viridiplantae > Streptophyta > Magnoliopsida > Poales > Poaceae > Secale > Secale cereale. The sequence continues at coordinate 703,723,759 of LR738715.1, forward strand.
GCGACGCCTCGTAAGGAAAAAAGAAAAAGAATAAAACATGCCACAGTCGGACGTCTGTGCGACATCACAAAAAGGGCTTATAACGAAAGTAAATAACGAGAATGCCACAGTCGGACGTCTGAGAGACATCACATAAAGGGCTTATATTCAAAAGTAAATAACGAGAATGCCACAGTCGGACATCTGAGCGACATCACATAAAGGGCTTATATTCAAAAGTAAATAATGAGAATGCCACAGTCGCACTTCTGAACGACATCACATAAAGGGCTTATAATGAAAGTAAATAACGAGAATGCCACAGTCGGACGTCTGAGTGACATCACATAAAGGGCTTATAACGAAAGTAAATAACGAGAATGCCACAGTCGGACGTCTGAGCGACATCACATAAAGGGCTTATATAATCTTTGGTATGACGGTAAATCATCTCAAGAGATTTACTCAGTGCAGAAAAGACTGGTTAGTTCATCTACTAGAATGATCCTTGACTATGTTACCATTCTTATCACTATCTTAGAATATCCGAGACGATCACTGAGGTTGACACGAAGATTGACACTAGGCCATAGACATGGCTACTCGGAAGGTTTTAACTCTGCATAGTTTGTACTCTTAAATCACAAGCCAACGGATTTCAATAGCAACAAAGGACTAGTTCCGTCTATGGTATTTTAGCAGAAACACAACTAACCAGTACACACCCATTTCACATCCTGCTGCCCGGAATCACCCGAGACAACACTCATGAAAAACTTTAAGACGGGGAGGCTACAACCTCGAATACAATGGGATCAAATTTATATCGCGCGCTCTAAGGGGTACCCCCCTCTCGGTCCCAACCGGAAACACCCATGCTCCCTGACCGGATGACGGGCTTTAATCCAGGGCCATGGAACCCTCATCACGGCCCCTCTATTTGGTTTGTACAAGGAAAGAGGTTTACAGCTGACTAAACCGTAATCTTTGCAGAAGACCTGTGACAGTACCAAAAAGGAGACGAACGGGATCATGGCTTGATCCACGTTAATACTAGAGTTAACGGTTGACTCGCATGCTTCAACAATACCAACTCACAACCTATCATGTCACCACATGATCAGGTTGGCTCACCATCATCTATCGGAGCTCACACGGAGCTTGTTTGCATGAAATATAACATCCAAAAAATGCTTATATAACCATGCCATGAAGAAGAACTACTCAAGCAAACATGCAACACACTCATCATATCAAAGGTTCAAACATGCTTGCCTGGTTCGGAGTAGTCGGAGTCTAACTCGGTGAAGTTCGCGGCTCCGTCACTTCCTTCGGTATCTACGGATACAAATAAAACGAGTACTAACGTAAATACCGTGCGTTCATAAAAGTTGTCCCAAATATTTTTCAAATAAATATGATAAAAAACTAGACAGAAAACTAAAGAGGACAGAAAAAGAATCAACTCAAAATCATGTTTAGTTTAAAAGTTATTAAAGTTTTGGTCCGGGGACTTATCTGTAATGAAACATAAAGTTTCTATGGGCTAGAATATAAAAACAGAAAACGATTCAGAAAGTAGTACGCCAGCTGAATAGGGAAAGCGTACTTTGCCCGAAGGCGCTTTCCATAAAAACGATTCGAATGAAATAGAAAGACTGACGAGGGGGTCCCACCCGTCAGGTTTGAATCTTCGAACTAAAAACAGAGTCGCGCTGGCGCCAGAGAGCTGCGGTAGCCGCCAGCGCCGATCCACGGCGAGGTTGGGGAAGTGGATGGTACATACGTGTTCACGGTGTTCTTCCGCGTCGGTGGGTGGTGGAGTTGCCGTCGGCGAGCACCACGTCGACGACGACCTTATCTCCGGCGGACGGCGGTTCGGGTGGTTGTGGGTCTCGTCGGAGAGAGTTGCGGGGGTCAAATTGAAGTGGGGGTTAGTCATCTAGGTGTGTCAGGAGGCTACTGGCAAGACTAGGGCGGTGGAGGAGCTCTCACCAGAGAGGGAGCTGCCGGAGCCCGAAGCGTATCGGGGCGGCCGGAGTTGGGGAAGAAGGGCCCCTCGAGGTTCTTCCAGTGGCTGGGCGGGGTCTGGTGAGATGGTGGAGCTGTGCCGGGTCGAGTGCGAGCTTGAGGGGTGCTATTTATAAACGACCTGAGGCGGTTGCCGCAAACGGGATAAGTCCGGCGAGCGATTACGGCGAGGCTGTGGCTGAACGGGTGGCTTAAGTACTTGAGCATCAACGTGATTGTCTACTGGTTTCATTCCGAAGCAGAGCTTAGCAAGACAAGGGTGCTTACGACACTTTCCCAACGGACCAGCCGTGCGGGCACGTCGGCGGCAGAGAGCACGCTCTGCGCATCTCAGGCCACAGCGACGGTGCTGCAGCATGCACAGAGAAGAAGACGGCCACGCGGAGCTCCCAGGTGGCTTGGGCGGAGCCAAACGGCGTTGCTTTGCAGGGTGACCCCTGTTGGCTGCCATGGGTGGCTCTGCCGCCACGGAAGCCGCCGACACAGGCAGGCCGCGACGCCACCGACGCTCGCAACCAGCCGAGCGAGCGTGTGGCGCTCAGGATAAGCGAGAGGAGCAGTGCAGCAAGGTGCAAGGTAGCACTGGCGAGATTCACGAGAAGCTCTGACGAAACTGCACTGTCGACTAAATATTCAATTAGCTTTTTCTGAATTTCAACAGAAACAGTGCACATCAACTGTTTGATGAAATGATTCAGGCACTTGCCGAATTTTTCTTGGGCTGAATTTTGGTGAGGTGATCTCTTGATGCATCCAGAGGCTGCCTGAATTTTCACAGATTTTTAGGAAGAGAGAAAATATGAATTTCACCAAAAATGGCAAATCTGGCCCAAACTTGCAGCAAGTGAAATTTGAAAATTTTGAACTGTGGACTAGTGGATTATGATGGATCTAGGTTGAGGGTACTAAGGACTAGCCAGGGGAGTTCGTTTGGGATCAAAACTCAAAAGGGGACTGGTAGTTCCTTTGTAAATCACCAAGGCTCAATTTAAAAAAACAGAAATTGTTTTTGGGATAAAATAATTAGAAGAAAAATCCAAATGAGGTTGAAACCTACTGGAATTGATGAGAGACTTGTTTCAAGGTGGAAAGGAGGTTTTGGAAAGAAAGACTTTCATTGGGTGTCATGGTGAAAGAAAAATTTGAATGGGGAGGATAAGCCCAAGGTTGGTATAAGAAGACTTTTCATAAAACAAAAGCTTATCCAAAACTCTTTTGAAAATAATATGTGTTGAGCCAACACAAGGTGAAAACCTTCAAGACCAGAAAGCAAGGTTGGGAAGGACATGGAAAACTTTTGCCAGAAAATATTTGAGAGAGGGGTTTTTAAGAAAGATTCAAATATCCCCCTTCCAAAAGACCAAAAAGGTTTGATGAAAATAAACCAAAATTTTTGGAGTGTTACAAGCACCTGCGTGGTGGCATGCAAATCTTCATGAATACCCTACCAGCACGGCACCTCAGCTACCTGCCCCACTGGCCTAGACGCGCGTCGCAACTAGACGGAGCGGCCACGGACGGAACAGACCTAGTTTTCGTCCCCGATAAAGCAAATGGACACCTAAGTAGTGCATTTAATGCATCTTGTCCCGTAATGGCATGAGATAAGCCTATGCACTATACACCTTTCCACCTCATGTGTGCCACTGTGGCAGCCCCTTTGGACTATAAAAGGAGGCCCGCGACATACTGGAGAGGGATTCGGATCCGTTGGAACTGGACATGCACCGCAGCTAGTTCAAGAACTCAAGAACACTCGAATATACACCAAAGCAGGACTAGGGTATTACGCATCCTCGAGGTCGGAACCTTGGTAAACGATCCTTGTAATGACTCTTAGACCCGCTCTTTGCACAACCTCGCGCCCGCCAACCGTAGAAGGGATTCCAGTGATCCCATAGGTGTCGTTTCGTACCGACATCTTTGGCGCGCCAGGTAGGGGGCGCTATTGTGAAAATCCGGTCTAGCAGTTAGTGTAGCAGTTCTCCATGGCCATTATTTCGAAGGAACAAAATGACCAAGTGCGGGGATTCATCAGCAAGTGCAGTGGACTCCCACGCAATAATAGAAAAGATAAGTCACGCAAAACTTTGATAATTCCTTTTTACATGAGTTTATTCTCCTCGGAGATCTTGCTCTCTGTATGATAAACCTATATGCATTGGGGCCCTCCCACTATTGACAAGGCCCTCATCCTGTTTCGAGTCCGCTCAATAGTTTGGACGGCCGCGTCGAGAACGGCAGGGTGGCCTTTCCGTTACTGGCAAAGCTTTTGTCCTGTTTCGAGTCCGCTCAACAGTTCCAACGGCCGCGCTAAGGACGGTAAGGTGGTTTGCCCGGCAGCAAGCACACCCGGCAAGCTATTGAGGATCCGTCCACAGAGCGCCGCGGCCTGGATTTACGCGCCGTCAAGCCTATCCAGATAAGCATATGGTGAACATACAGAGAGAAATCAAATAGGAAAGTAGCGCGCATTACTTCAAGGTACTACATAAGTATGTTACATCAGTTGTTGCTATGGTTCTATCTAAAGATTAAAAAATTGTCTTGGTTGTGAACCTACAGCGGCGGTGAGAAACGGGGTGCCTAATCCTGACGCTAGTCCTCTATCCTCTAAGTTCTGTTGACGCAACTGATGATGGGATTGATACGCTCCTTGAGCGTCGTGAGATCTACATCATCCGGCAAGCTGTCTAGCGCGGCGGCGAAGTCGAGTTCGGGGTTCTAGTAGGCCACCTTGGTGAGGACCTTGGTTATGGGGCCCCGGCAGAGCCTCCGAGACTCGTCGGCTAGGTAAGCCGCTCGGTCGGAGTGGAGCTTTTCCAAGGCGTCAAGGATGCACTCGAAGAACCCGGTCAGGCTGGCGTGGATGGAGAGGTTCACCTCCCGGGAAAACCTGAAGTTTGGCATGCCCATGGCAGCCAAGTGCGAGGTGAGTTTCTCCGCGATAGCGACGAGGCGGCTAATCCAAAGGTTCTCGCCATTCACGTAATCTGCATAGCCAGCGGCGTCATCCTTCCGCAGCCGTTTCTCCCTCTCCAGGTCCTTGTTCAGGGTCTCCTCCCGAGCCTTGGCCTCTGAAAGGATCCCTTTGAGGCCCTCAAATTCCAGCATCAGATCTTGGATGGAATCCTGGGCCGTGGAGAGCTGCTCGGCCTTGCTGAGAACCTCGGTTTGCGCCTCCATGAAGGTAGCGTGGATCGTGTCCCTCTCTTTGGTCAGCCCCAAGACCCGTTCGTTCAAGCCATTCCGCTCCACCTCCAGCTCCTTCACCAAGCCGGCGTGGACCCGAGCCTAAGCATTGAGCGCCTCAATGTGCCTTTGTTTCAGCTCCAGGGTCTGCCGTGCGATGAGCTTGTCAACCTCCTCATCCTTGTCGCGGAGTGCGGTGGCGAGTGCCTGCTCGCGGGCGAAGAGGTCTTCCTCCTTAGAGTCCAGTTAAACTTTGCGCTGGTTGTGAGCGGCCTCATCATTGGCGGCCCGCTCCTTGGCCTCCTCCCGTGCCTTCTCCAAATCGAACTGCGCCAACATAAGATCTCGGGCGCGCTCATCCAGCTGATCCTGGGAAGCCCTCAATTCACTCCGGGTCTCGGCAAACTAGACTTTCGTCTGGGCAACGCGCTCCTGGAAGTCGTCCTCCGCCTTATCCAGCACTGCCGACCTGGACTTTGCCTTGTCCAAGCATGCGCGGTGAAGCGCTTGGAGCTTCTGGAAGCTGGGGCCCATGGCCCGAAGGAGCTGCTCCTCTCGAGAACCGTTGCCACAGGCACTCGGCTCGTCAACGACCTCAAGCCTGGCGGCGGCGAGCGCGTCGTCATCGAACACCTCCCCCTCGTTTGGTGCCCTACTACTTGCCATCCGTTGGAGGTGTACGAACAAGTCATCACTCACCTTCAAGTAATGGCCTGAGCCAGAGGCGGCGGAGGAGGAAGGTTGGTCGTCAACATCAGTATTGCCGGCCTCCTCGGCGGCGGCCCTGCCGGCCTCCTCGGCGGCAGCCTTGCCGGCTTCCTCGGCAGCGGACCTGCCGGCCTCCTCGGCGGTAGCCTTGCCGGCCTCCTCGGCAGCAGCCTCACCGGTCCCTCCGGCGGGCCCTTTGCCGGCCTCCTTTGCAGTGGCTTTGCCGGTCCCCCTGCAGGCCCCTTGGCTGCCTCCTCAGCACTGGCCTTGGCGGCCTCCCCGGGAGCGATTCTCTTTGCCTCGGCCTCAACATCCTTGGCAACCTCCTCGATGGTGGGTTCGACATCCACCAAGGGAGGGTCTAAAAGTCAGGAGAAAATGTGAGGCAAGTCCAAAGTCAAAGCTCAACTTGGAGACAAGAAAAACAAATCATCCATACCAGGTTGAGAAGGAGTGGCGCTCTCCCTGCCAACGATCATTCCCGGGGGAGGGTCACCGGCATTCAAGTTCCTCTCCTCCTCCTCCTCCTCCATGGCTATGGGCTCGATGGTCGTTTACCTTGCTGGAGATGCCCCTCGGGGCGGTGTAGTGGAGGGGGGCAGCATGTTAGGCGTGCCCCCCTACGGGCCCTCTTGCTACCGTTCCACACCTACAAACCCGGCAAGGTCAGCATCAAGGATTCACGCCCCGGCGTTCGTCCATGGAAGAGTAAGTAGTGAACTTACGTCGGGGGCTGTTGTCCGGGCTGCTCTCCTTCAACAGCGGCATACTTGAGGTACCCGCCGGGGGCTTATCGGCGGACGACGCCCCGTGCCTCTTCGCCGCCCTCTGGGCCAACGTCTCCATGTCCCTGCAGAGACAACATCGAATCAAAGAGAGATAATGCAGAAATGAAGTCAGGGGGTAATGTGAGGAGCGAAATACATACTCATCCTCCGTCTCCTCCTCCTATGGATTCCTCTTCTTCCTCCTTGGGCTAAGAGACCCAAGATCAAAATAGACATCCATGACGACATCTGTGGGAGGGGGAGAAGGAGATGGGGTCCGGCCACGCTTGGATGAAGAGGAGGTAGCTGCCGTCCTCTTCGCCACCGTGGTCTTCCCCGCCTTCCTCTCTGCCACGGCCGCCATCGACCTCGTCTCGCACACGAGTTGCTCCGGGGGCTGCAGCCCCCGCACGATGCTGTCGGGCCGGACCGGCTCATCCGAGCCAGCCCGCCATAGGACGCGCCGCCTCCCCGTGGCGGGAGGGTTGGCGGCCTCGGCTTCCTCATCGGTCGACTCCTCGACCACATCTTCGACAAGGGGAGCATCGGCGTCGGCACCAGCACGGCTGGCCTCCCCGACGGACTTCGCCCACCAGACGAGCTCCTTTTCCTCGGTGGCCACGTAGGCCTCGTTCTCCACGTGGCCGGCGCTGCCGGTCTCCAGGAAAAGCGCCGCCTCCATCGCCCTGGTGGCAATATAATCTAGTTTCGCCTGGGTGGTATCATGGACGAGCACCGGCTCTTCGCGGACACGTCCGACAAAGTGTCGAAGAACTCATGCACCCGATCCGCCGCGGCTCGACCCAAGCCGGGTTGAGGCCGTGCGCGTTGAAATCCGGCATCATGGAGATGATAGCGGACTGGCAAGAGTTGTTGCTCAGTGGGACCACTCCCGCCGGCAACCCAAACAGGGGCCCCTTAACGGCCTTGCCGGTCTTGGCGGCCTTGACGGTCCTCTCGGCCCTGCCGTCGCGGTCCACGTCAAGTTGGAAGAGCTTCTGGCAGAGATGAGCATGCTCCATCACCGTGAAGTTGTGCTTCAGACCAGGGCGGATCCTCATGATGTCGGCCGCATTCTAGAGAAGCCAATCCGGCCTCCCCTTGTTGTGCAACGGCGCAATTCGACGGCAGATGAAATCGGCCCCAATCATCTCGAGGGTGTGCCCGACCTGAGCAAGACGATGGATCTTGATGGTGGAGATCAAGAGCTTCTTGTCATTGACGTCAACGTACCCCCAGTCCTTGTGGCGGACCGGCGGGCTCTGACGAACTCGGCAGAACTCCGGTGGGTCATACTCCTTAATCCACATCCACCGGCTTGTCCACTCATCCCACCACTCCTTCTGCGCACCATCCAGATACGTACCCTTCTCCTGGGCCCATGGAATCCAGGTGACGCAGCGGGAGATGGCGTCCCCCTGGATGTGAGGGAAGAAGTAATGGCGGAAGAGCGCCGTGCTGGGAACCACCCCGACAGAACCCTCGCATAGGTGGGCGAAGAAAGCCATGCACGCCACGGTGTTCGGCGTAAAATCAAGGAGATGGAAGCCGTAGGTATGCATGATATCATTGAAGAAATCGGATAAAGGGGGACAGAGGCCACAATAGAAGTTGTCGACGAAGAAGGGATACCGATTCGGGCTGGCCTGTGCGAATTGAGCGGGGATGACACGCGTGGCTGGATGCACCATCGTCTTGCACCCCCACAGGGGCTGGAAGTAGTCCCTGAGATGGACCGCATTGACTGTCGGGGGGAAGTAGGCGTGCTTCATTCAAATCACCACCAACTCACTCTCCGGTAGCTCCTTCTCCCCCGCGTCCTCGACCGCTCCCTTGCCCTTGCTGGACTTGGGTGTCCTTGCGGCTATGGAAGAGGAGAGGAATCAGAGGCGAAGGGAAGCACGATGATGGCGAGCGGAGGCAAGAGCTTTGGCTTTTCTTTTGGAGAACAAGGACATGAACGACGAACCCAAGATTGGAGGAGCACAGGAGGTAAATGAGCGGCGTGCCTGCGGTTTTTCCCCTTTTTATGGGGAAGGCGCGGGCCGCCCCCTTTACCATTTACTGCGACGTGACACCAGCGTGCAGCAACCACCCCACGCACGACGCCCACCTCAGCGCAGATCATGGGGATGCGCAACCACCGAAGGAGTTACTATGGTAAAAAGGATCCAACCCCACTGCCTGCGCACCGTTCTGGGCCTAGCCAAACCACACGTTGTGCTTATGTATGGCCCAGGACCGGGGGCTCCTGTCAGTGTGAAAAAGTACGGGTGCTACTTTTTACCCCTTATTTGCGCACGGCCAGTCAGTGCCACGCCTGCAACCACACATAACAAAGTAGAGGAAGGAAGCCAGAGACACAAAGTTACCGGAGCAATGCCAAGACGGTGGCACAAGAAGACCAGCAAGAAGACAGGATCTCCCCGGCAATTCAGCCAAAACTCCTTCGTCGCAGCCACCCTTGAGCCTAGGAGCTCCAGCGTCATCAATAACATTGGAACCAAGGATCGGGAAGCGCCCACGTGATGGCATGCAGATCTTTGTGAAGACAAAGGTCTCGGCTCACGAGATGAGAACCAGACGACAAGGTAATGACAAGGCTCCTTGCTGAGGGTGCCCACGAGGCCCCGACAAGACTCCTCGCCAAAGCCTCGGCAAACCTCTTGCCAAGGACACTCACGGAGGCCTGCTAGTTCTCGAGCTTGCGTTGTATTCCCTCGAAGAGGAATGGGTGATCCAGCACAGTAGCGTAAGTATTCCCCTCAGTTTTTGAGAACCAAGGTATCAATCTAGTAGGAGACCACGCGCGAGTCCCTCGCACCTGCACACACAAATAAGAACTTTGCAGCCAACGCGATAAGGGGTTGTCAATCCCTTTACGGTCACTTATGAAAGTGAGATCTGATAGATAGGATAGTTTGCTTTTTTTGTATTTTTGGATATAAGAACAGAACGTAAACTCAGCAAAGTAAAGTAGATTGTAGATTGATATGTTGAGAATAGACCCGAGGGCCATATGTTTCACTAGTGGCTTCTCGCATGATAGCAGAATTCTACGGTGGGTGAACAAGTTACTTTCGAGCTATTGATAGAAAAGCGAATAATTATGAGAATATCTAGGCTTGATCATTATATATAGGCATCACGTCCGGGACAAGTAGACCGAAACGATTCTGCATCTACTACTATTACTCCACATATCGACCGCTATCCAGCATGTATCTAGAGTATTAAGTTCATAAGAACAGAGTAATGATTTAAGCAAGATGACATGATGTAGAGGGATAAACTCAAGCAAAATGATATAAATGTGACACCTCGAGACCGATGCGCCAGGTGTCAGTCAGTTTTTCATCGTCATTGCCATGTCTTTGGCTCGCGTGTTGCATCTTGCAATGTCATCATGTGTATTGCATGTTCATGTTTTCAAAACTTGCATCCGTCCGAGTCCCCTCGTCCTCTCTGTTGTCCGTTCTGAGCCCAGACACACTCACACGTCCCCGCGGCATCTCCAAATATTTATTTTCTAAGTGGCCGGAAAATGTTCTCGGAATGAGTCAAAACTTGGCGTGTGGTCTTATTATAGTGTAGACAGACTGCTTTCCAATTTTCGTCGCATTCGGAGTCCGTTTGATAGCCCAACGGATAACTATAGCGGCACTATCGCCTGATAAAAGCGTCGGACGTTTTCGGTCTCCAAAAAACCCCCGCGGGCCACTCTCTCTTCTCTCCTCTCAGCCCGAAGGCCTCCTACACATCCCACTAGGCCCAACCTAAGCCCCCTCACGTCCGGACCGTTGGATCATGATCGGAGGGCTCTGAAGCCCTCTCAAACCCCCAACCCTAACCCCCCTTTCCTATTTAAGCACCCCTCCCTTCCAATTTTGGACTACCCTAGCCACCACCTACCTCTAGCCTTCCCCCTCCTCAGAATCTGCGCCCCTCCAGGCAGCTCCCGCCACTTGTCGTCGCCGCCACCGTGCCCCGGCCAACCGCAGCGCGCCACCTCAGCCGCTGGACGCGCCTCAGCCAACCGCCGCCTGCCACTTGGCCTTCCCACGCCTTCCACCGCGCGGGGCCCTCTAGGCCAATTGAAGGCCCGCCACCCGAGCCGCGGCGGGCCCGAAGCGAGCCCCGAGCGCTCTGCGTCCGCTCGCTCCGATCGACCGGATCGGGAGGTCCCGATCTGGCCGCGCCCGCCACCGCCTCTGCGATCCCCTCTCGCCGGCAGCCTCACTGGAGCGCCACGGTCGACCCCGCCGGCGACCTCAGGTCCTCCCTCGTCGCGCTCCTCCTCTCCTTCTGTCTGTCTCTCTCTCTCTAACCTCTCAGCTCTCTCTTCCCCTTTGCCACTGGAGACCTCCATGGCCGACCGAAGCAGGGAGCTTCGCGGATAGCAACGTCGCCTCGAGACTCGTCTCTCGCCGTTGTTGCCTCGTACCGGTCCCCAATGACCGGATCCGCCCGATCCCGGCCTTACCGGCCGTGCTCCGTCGTCCTCCATGCCAGATCTCGTATTGCTGGCCGCCATGTCCCCGGCGTCGTGCCTGATCCGCCGCCTCGGCCGACTGAGCGCGTGCGTGCAACCGCGCTAGGGCCGCGACCCGCAAGGCCCAGCCGCTTGGCCTCCTCCAGCCGCACCGATGGCCTATGGACCCTCTGGTGAGAAGCTCAGACCCAGCACCCTTGCCTCTCTCTCTCAGAAGCACTGTTGGGCCAGCCTGTTTTGGCCCAAGACATGTTTTTTTTTCGGAGATGATTTTGCTTTTTATCGAGAGATGTGCAGATTTGCAGAGAAGCCCCTCATGTTCATGCATTTAATATCTCACAAACTATGCATAATACGTAGAGACTTTGTACATGAAAAATGCTTAGAATTTTACCTAGTTTCACAATAATCAACTTTCACCCATGTTTAAAATGTTTTAACTAGCTGTTTGAGTAAGTTTGCAAAAGTGACATGTTAAAAAAACATCATATGTTATCATGTTTGTGAAGTGTTAACTTTGTGCATGTTAGTCCAAATGGAGTGTGTGATATGTCAAAATGTTCATCGTGAAGTGCTCTACATGATGGTTGTTGTAGCATTCCTGTTAGGTGCCATCTTGCCATGTTAATCGCTGTTGCAAAAGTGCATGTGGCTGTTAAGTGCTGAAACTTGTTATGAGATGCTGATTTGTCATCTTTGTATCTTTACGTATGATTTTTGTTTGAGGTACATGTCAATATGTTTTAGAAGCAAAATCATGCCATCATGATGTGGTGCAATCCACTTCTCTTGATATGCCTTATGGTGTTTGCAACAAGCTTGTAAAGTTGCCTACTCGCTGTTGTTGGTTCCTTAGACTTGTTGAAAAACTGCTAAGTCTGAAACTGTTAAACCTGATGCCATGTTTGCTTGATGCCCCACTCAAATCCATGCATGCTTTAGTATGTCCAATGATCATATCTTGTTGTCCATGTTATGCTCTATCCATCCATGCCCTTGTTTGCATATATAGGCTGTTGTAGCTTATTTATTTCTGGCTCTCAAGTTGCTGTAAATGTACCTGTCAGACTGTTATTGACATGATCAATTTGGTGAAGCTTGTTGTTATTGATCCATGCCTTCTATGGAGTTGTTCCAATGGAGTTGTTTGATGTATGCTATGTCTATTACATGTCTATGATCCTTATATACTTAGTAGAGTTGATATGCTTGTTGTTTCGTGCCTCCGAAGGCAGCATCATGATGATGTTTGTGCCTTCCTAGATTTTGGCTAAGTCTGAGATATCTGTAAACTTATTGAATCTTGACATGCTTGTTTAATTGTGTTCCAGCAAGTTTTGGGTGTGCTCTAAGTTCATACTTGTTAAGTATCATGTCTATTTCACATCCATGCCTCTTACTATCATGTTTGGGTGATGTAGCATATATATACCTTGCTCCAAAGTTGCTATGTTGCTGTTTTTGGACAGCTTATTGTTATACCTGGTTTCATGTGTATGTGTTGAACCGCTGCTCCGTTTTGAGCGTGTCCTATATGAAACTTGTGTGTTTTTGCATGTAGAAGCATAATATCATGTTGTTTACATGTTTGGAGTGTGTTTGCTTATTGTTTGAATGCATCTTGCATATTTGACATGCTTGACTTGTTTCGCTCATATCTTCTAGGCCGTAGCTTCGAATTAAATACACTTTATATGTAACTTGACTAGAATTTCGAGTTGATCATCATGGTGCATGTTAACTTGCTGTTTAACAACTTTAACTTAAGGTTTGTTCAGATCTGGACCAAATTCGAAATGTGCATATGAGGACTTACCAGAATTGTTATATGTTGATTCCGGCCTCATTTAACCTTGTTGGTTTGTGTTGTTCTTGTGTGATTCATCCCTTGCCATGAATTGAATCATATATACTTGTCTTGTATCTTACTTGGTTGAGCATCTTGTCATGTTCTTGAGTGGTGTGTTTACCATGTTGTGTATTTCTTCTCGCTAGTTCATTTTCCGTTGCGATCGTGAGGATTCGTTCGGCTACACTTGGTTCATCTTCATGGCTTCTTCTTCGTCTTCTTCATGGACTCGTTCTTCTTCCTAGCGGGATCTCAGGTAAGATGACCATCCCCTTGGATACCTCTACTATCATTGCCATGCTAGTTGTCTCGATGCTATCGTTATATGTCGCGCTACGTATCTTTTATTGTCAGCCCCTCTCCTTGTTGCCATGAAACCTCTAACCTTTTACACCTTCCCAGCAAACCATTGTTTGGCTATGTTACCCGCTTGCTCAGCCCCTCTTATAGCGTTCTTAGTTCCAGGTGAAGATGAAGATTGGTCCATGTTGGAACTTGTTGTTGGAATATCACAATATATCTTATATATATTAACATACCCATATACTTGGCAATAGGTGGAAGGCTTGGCCTTTTGCTCAGTGTTTTGTTCCACTCATGCCACCTTGGAGCCGACAAACCAGCGTTATGTTCCTTGATTTTGCGTTCCTAACGCGGTTGGGTATATGGGGACCCCTTGATAGTTCGTCTTTGAATAAAACTCCTCCAGCAAGGCCCAACATTGATTTTATTGGCAACATAATAAAAACTTAATGAATTAATTGCATAGGGAGTTAGCGCTACCCGAGAATTCTTCTACATACAGGGGGGGCCAGTGCTGATGGTGTTGGTCCCAAACGGGGGTCCTGCGGGGCCACCACGAGGAAACTCGAGGTTTGGTTTTACCTGTAGCATCGCCCATCCGGTCGTGGCCTGAGACGAGATACACGCGGCTACTATCAGGGTGTCGGCACGCCGGGAGGTCTTGTAGGACTGTTTTTACCATTGTCGAAATGTCTTGTGCACCGGGATTTCGAGCCTGATCGGATTGTCCTAAGATAAGGGGTAATTGTATTATTATCTCTGCTTATCGTGAGATCTTGTGATGGGCTAAGTTGGGACACCCCTGCAGGGTTATGATCCTTCGAAAGCCGTGCCCGCGGTTATGTGGCAGATTGGAATTTTTCAATGTCCGGTTGTAGAAAACTTGACAGAGGATCCATAATAAAACACACGAACCATGTGAGTAACCGTGACTGTCTCTTTTCACTTTGAGAAGAGAAAACAGTGGGGTTATGTTTGACTCGTAGGTAGGTCAGGATCTTTAGCGATCATTACTAGTTTGCGACCGTTTGCGTAGATGCTCATCTTATTCTTGTACTTGTAAGTTAGCCACAATACTTATGCTTAGCCGCTGCTGCAACCTCACCACTTAACCTCTTCCTACCCATTAAGCTTTGCTAGTCTTGATACCCATGGTTATGGGATTGCTGAGTCCTCGTGGCTCACAGATACTACAACAATAGTTGCAGGTGCAGGTTTACGATGACTTGACGCGAGAGCGATGTCCTTTGTGTTAGAGTTCTTTCTTCTTCTTCTTCTTCGTCAGTCTTGGGTTAGGTTCTGGGTCGGCAGCCCGGGATAGCAGATGGATGTCATCGTGCTTTTCATGTTTGCATCCGTAGTCGGATGCCTTGTATTGATGTTGTTGTATTCATGTGACTTGTATGAATTGTTGTATCCCCATGTATTTCTGTAATGGTATGATGTAATGATATCCATCTTGTTAAGCGCCCGAAATGCGGTTGTGCCCCAATCACGAGTGTGTCACGTGATCGGGATATAATCGCATCTTGGTCCTAACAAGTTGGTATCAGAGCCTCGACCGACCATATGAGCCCCCTTGATTGATCGTAGCTTGGTCGTTGTTGAGTCTAGAATAAAACTATTTTGGAGTCTAGTTATATCAAAGAGTAGGAATTCTTTTACTCCTCAGCCCCTTCGTCTCTCTAGTGAGGAATCTTGACGTAAGTGTTTTTAAATTACTCCTCTTCCCCTTCAATTTTTTTTAGGATCACGCGGTTAGTTTTCCGGTCGTTGCATTGTCTGCTCTTTTCATCTGGTGCATCTCTCATCAAGTGGATTCGACCCTCTTCTTCTTGCAAGTTCAACCCTCAGTTCTTTTCAACCGACGGTGTTTTCCTCGTCCGAAGTGGTCTTTATTTTTCCCACCCACCCACCCTTTTTGCTTCTCAGAGCCGGAGTCCTTAATCGAGTATCCATCCGATTCGTGTGAATCCTTTGCATTCTTTCCTCAGTTTTTCTTCAACCGGTGAATTCTCGTCTAGCTCGTCATCATTCTTCTCTTTTCTTCTCCGATGAATTCTCCTCTCGTTTGATATTCTTCACCTCTTCTTCTTTTCCGGTGGATTCAACTCAAGTTTCGGTGTTGATCTTATTCTTTTCCATTGCTCAAGAGTTTTCCCCTTCTCTCGTTCGCCTCTCGCCATTTAATTGTTTCGGAGTTTTCAAGACATCTCAGGAGATTTATTCGTGTTCCAATTAATTCGAGGTTGTCACCTCATTCGAGTCTTTGAATCATTCTGGTGCATCGTTTCTCACTCGAATAATCCTTTTCAACGGTGTTTTCTCTTCGGTGGGCTCATAACCCATGGGTCTTTTCCCAGGATCTTACCTGACTCTTCTAATTTCCCGGAGTGTTCCAAAATTCTTTTCAAGTGTGACGTAAGTATGGATTCGACCAGTCATATGGCTTCTCCAAGATCGCCTTCAATTCTTTTCATCATGGGTTCAACATCTCCTCTTTTCATTCTTCCGGAGTATCTCAATAATTTTGGTTGTGTTTCCCATCGACATTTGAAGACTGAAGAAGCGTTTTCCTCTGAATCTTGTCCGTTCTCTCGGAGATTCGTGCTTCTAGTTTAATGCTATCCTCTCGAATTATTTCGTTTGTCATAAATTCTTTTCCTTAATCATCTGGAGTATTTCATGAATTATTTCTATTGTGTTCCTCCAAAGGCCACCATTTTAGAACATTTCTTCGTTCTCAGTTTTCAACTTCGTCCTCCAAATATTCTTCATTGATGCCTCTTCGTTCGGCTCACATTCGTCTGGTGCTTCGTTCAAGTATTCTTTAATCAGTTCACGACCTCTTCGTCTCGTCATTCAAATTTCCTCAAGTGCTTTGTTCTTCCTGGCGATTCATTATTTTGTATTCACTCGACTTCAATACTTACGGTAGTTCGCTCAAGAGTTCTTTTCCAGTGTTATCATATCAATTCATTCATTTTTATTCCAATCCTACCGGTGTTTCATGAAGATTTTCACAAGTTTGCGATATGTCCCTCTTTAATCATTTCAACGAGAATAAGTTATATGCGAATCCATTTCTTTCATCAATTTAATAGATGAAGGATGAGCATACCATAATTCTTATTCATTCTCATCAAGATGATTTATTCCTTCCTTCGGAGTTTATTCTTGATGAATAAATTCTAGTTTCAGGTGTTTTTATTCTTTCTTATCCGGAGTTGAAATTTTCTCGGTTATCTCTTCGGAGACTCTTTCTAAATTATCGCAAAGCTTTAATCTTGTGTGTGCATCCTTCACTTCTATCTCATTATCCTTTTGTCACCTGAGTTCTTCATATGTTAATTCATTCGTCAAGTGTTTAGTAATAATTCTTCTGGAGCAGCTCAAGCATTCCTCTTCTCGCATCTCAAAGTGCAACCAATTCTCCGTATTCTTTTTAAGTGGAGTTTTGCATTTCGTTCTCCATCTCATCTATTCAATATTTTGGTTGCGGCATAATTCACCTCAAGTCTTGAGATGTTTAAATAAGCCCACAACAAACTTATTCTTTTGTTGTTGATCATCTCAACAACTCCGTTCAAGTCTTTCTCTTATAAATTCTCGTTCATGTCACTCGTGCTCAAGTTGTCATCTTCTTCTCCGTTCCTTTCATTTCACTCCTGTAATTCTTCAGGAGGCGTTGTGTTGTTCATCTCGTCAAGTATTATTCCATCTTCTCAAGTTCATGGTCTTTTCATCCTATTTTCTGCCGGAGTGCTGCCCGAATTCCTTCGTTCAAATTCCTTTCTTTCTCTTATTAACCGGACTAGTTTCGAATCGATTGTATTCCTTCAATTCTTGTTTCTTATGATTCAACCTACTTGGTTCTCGTGTGTTCCTTGTTCCTCTTTTGTAATGGAGCTTCTCTTTCGCTTCATCTCCATTATATTCTTTCTTTCACGTGGCTCAAGCTCTCAAGGTTCTTTCATTTCACTCTTTTGTCATTGAAGAACTTTGTTCTTCCTTTTCCTCTTTCGTCTAGTTCCTAAGATCAAGGGACGAGATCTCTTGTTAGTAGGGGAGTGTTGTGACACCCCTAGACCGATGCGCCAGGTGTCAGTCAGTTTTTCATCGTCGTTGCCATGTCTTTGGCTCGCGTGTTGCATCTTGCCATGTCATCATGTGTGTTGCATATTCATGTTATCAAAACTTGCATCCGTCCGAGTCCCCTCGTCCTCTCCGTTGTCCGTTTTGAGCCCAGACACACTCACACGCGCCCGCGACATCTCCGAATATTTATTTTCTAAGTGGCCGGAAAATGTTCTCGGAATAAGTCGAAACTTGGCGTGTGGTCTTATTATAGTGTAGACAGATCGCCTGCCAATTTTCGTCGCATTTGGAGTCCGTTTGATAGCCCAACGGATAACTATAGCGGCACTATCGCCGGATAAAAGTGTCGGACGTTTTCGGTCTCCGAAAAAACCCCGCGGGCCACTCTCACTTCTCTCCTCTCAGCCCGAAGGCCTCCTACACAGCCAACTAGGCCCAACCTAAACCCCCCTCACGTCCGGACCGTTGGATCACGATCGGAGGGCTCTGAAACCCTCTCAAATCCCCAACCCTAACCCCCCCTTTCCTATTTAAGCACCCCTCCCTTCTAATTTTGGACTACCCTAGCCTGCACCTACCTCTAGCCTTCCCCCTCCTCAGAATCTGTGCCACTCTAGCCAGCTCCCGCTACTTATCATCACCGCTACTGTGCCCCGGCCAACCGCAGCGCGACGCCTCAACCGCTGGATGCGCCTCAGCCAACCGCCGACTGCCACTTGGCCTTCCCACGCCTTCCACCGCGTCGGGCCCTCTAGGCCATCCGCGGCCCGCCGCCCGAGCCGCCGCGGGCCCAAAGCGAGCCCCGAGCGCTCTGCGTCTGCTTGCTCCGATCGACCAGATCAGGAGGTCCTGATCTGGCCGCGCCCGCCACCACCTCCACGATCCCCGCTCGCCGGCAGCCTTGCCGGAGCGCCGCGGTCGACCCCGCCGGCGACCTCAGGTCCTCCGTCGTGGCGCTCCTCCTCTCCTTCTGTCTGTCTCTCTCTAACCTCTCCGCTCTGTCTTCCCCTTTGCCACATGAGACCTCCATGGCCGGCAAAAGCAGGGAGCTTGCCGACAGCAGCGTCGCCTGGAGACTCGTCCGTCGCCGCCGTTGCCTCGAACCGGTCCCCAATGACGGATCTGCCCGATCCCGACATTGCCGGCCGTGCTCCGTTGTTCTCCACGCCGGATCTCGTATCGCCGGCCGCCATGTCCCCGGCATCATGCCTGATCCACCGCCTCGGCCGACTGAGTGCGTGCGTGCAACCGCGCCTGGGCCACGACCCGCAAGGCCCAGCCGCCTGGCCTCCTCCAGCCACACCGATGGCCTATGGGCCCTCTGGTGAGAAGCCCAGACCCAGCACCCTTGCCTCTCTCCCTCGGAAGCACTATTGGGCCAGCCTGTTTCGGCCCAACACATTTTTTTTCGGGGACGATTTTTTTTATCCATAGATGTGCAGATTTGCAGAGAAGCCCCTCATGTTCTTGCATTTAATATCTCACAAACTATGCATAATATGTAAAAAATGTGTACATGAAAAATGCTTAGAATTTTATCTAGTTTCACAATAATCAACTTCCACCCATGTTTAGAATGTTTTAACTAGCTGTTTGAGTAAGTTTGTAAAAGTGACATGTCAAAAAAACATCATATGTTAGCATGTTTGTGAGGTGTTAACTTTGTGCATGTTGGTCCAAATGGAGTGTGTGATATGTCAAAATATTCATTGTGAAGTGCTCTACATGATGGTTGCCGTAGCATTCATGTTAGGTGCCATCTTGCCATGTTTATCGTTGTTGCAAAAGTGCATGTGGCTGTTAAGTGCTGAAACTTGTTGTGAGATGCTGATTTGTCATTTTTGTATCTTTATGTATGATTATTGTTTGATCTACATGTCAATATGTTTTAGAAGCACAATCATGCGATCTTGCTGTGGTGCTATCCACTTTTCATGATATGCCTTGTGGTGTTTGCAACAAGCTTGTAAAGTAGCCTACTCGCTGTTGTTGGTTCCTTAGACTTGTTGAAAAACTGCTAAGTCTGAAACTGTTAAACCTGATGCCATGTTTGCTTGATGCCCCACTCAAATCCATGCATGTTTTAGTATGTCCAATGATCATGTATTGTTGTCCATGTTTGCATATATAGCCTGATGTAGCTTATTTATTTCTTGCTCTCAAGTTGCTATAAATGTACCTGTCGGACTGTTATCAGCATGATCAATTTGGTGAAGCTTGTTGTTATTGATCCATTCCTCCTATGGAGTTGTTCCAATGGAGTTGTTTGATGTATGCTATGTCTATTACATGTCCATGATCCTTATATACTTAGTAGAGTTGATATGCTTGTTGTTTTGTGCCTCCGAAGGCAGCATCATGATGATGTTTTTGCCTTCCCAGATTTTGTCTAAGTCTGAGAAATCTGTAAACTTATTGAATCTTGCCATGCTTATTTAATTGTGTTCCAGCAAGTTTTGGGTGTGATCTAAGTTCATGCTTGTTAAGTAGCATGTCTATTTCACATCCATGCCTCTTGTAATCATGTTTGGGTGTTGTAGCATATATATACCTTGCTCCAAAGTTGCTATGTTGCTGTGTTTGGACAGGTTGTTGTTATACCTTGTTTCATGTGTATGTGTTAAACCGTTGCTCCGTTTTGAGCATGTCCTATATGAAACTTGTGTGTTTTTGCATGTAGAAGCATAATATCTTGTTGTTTACATGTTTGGAGTGTGTTTTCTTGTTGTTTGAATGCATCTTGACTATTTGACATGCTTGACTTGTTTTGCTCCTATCTTCTATGCCGTAGCTCCGAATTAAATACACTTTATATGTAACTTGACTAGAATTTCGAGTTGATCATCATGGTGCATGTTAACTTGCTGGTTAACAACTTTAACTTAAGGTTTTCTCAGATCTAGACCAAATTCGAAATGTGCTTATGAGGACTTACCGGAATTGTTATATGTTGATTCCGGCCTCATTTAACCTTGTTGGTTTGTGTTGTTCTTGTGTGCTTCATCCCTTGCCATGAATTGCATCATATAGACTTGTCTTGCATCATACTTGGTTGAGCATCTTGTCATGTTCTTGAGTGGTGTGTTTACCATGTAGTGTGTTTCTTCTCGCTAGTTCATTTTCCGTTGCGATCGTGAGGATTCGTTCGGCTACACTTGGTTCGTCTTCGTGGCTTTTTCTTCATCTTCTTCATGGACTCGTTCTTCTTCCTAGCGGGATCTTAGGCGAGATGACCATCCCCTTGGATACCTCTACTATCATTGCCATGCTAGTTGTCTCGATGCTATCATTATATGTTGCGCTACCTATATTTTATTGTCAGCCCCTCTCCTTGTTGCCATGTAACCTCTAACCTTTGACACCTTCCCAGCAAACCGTGTGTTTGGCTATGTTACCCGCTTGCTCGGCCCCTCTTATAGCGTTGTTAGTTGCAGGTGAAGATGAAGAATGCTCCATGTTGGAACTTGTTGGTGGAATATCACAATATATCTTATATATATTAACACACCTATATACTTGGCAATGGGTAGAAGGCTTGCCTTTTGCTCGGTTTTTTGTTCCATTCATGCCACCTTAGGAGCCGATAAACCGGTGTTATGTTCCTAACGCGGTTGGGTATATGGGGATCCCCTGACAGTTCGTCTTTGAATAAAACTCCTCTAGTAAGGCCCAACATTGGATTTCTTGGCAACATAATAAAAAAATTGATTAATTAATTGCATTGGGAGTTAGCGCTACTCGAGGATTCTTCTACATACAGGGGGGCCAGTGCTGATGGTGTTGGTCCCAAACGGGGGTCCTGCTGGGCCACCACGAGGAAACTCGAGGTTTGGTTTTACCTGTAGCATCGCCCATCCGGTCGTGGCTTGAGACGAGATACGCGCGGCTACTATCAGGGTGTCGGCACACCGGGAGGTCTTGCTGGACTTGTTTTACCATTGTCAAAATGTCTTGTGCGTCGGGATTCCAAGCCTGATCGAATTGTCCCTAAGATAAGGGTTAATATTATTATTATCTCTGTTGATCGTGCGAGCTTGTGATGGGCTAAGTTGGGACACCCCTGCAGGGTTATGATCTTTCGAAAGCCATGCCCGCGGTTCTGTGGCAGATTGGAATTTGTTAATTTCCGGTTGTAGAAAACTTGACAAAGGATCCGTAATAAAACACGAATCGCATGAGTAACCGTGACTGTCTCTTTTCACTTTGAGAAGCGAACACGGTGGGGTTATGTTTGACTCGATGGTAGTTAAGGATCTTTAGCAATCATTACTAGTTTGTGACCGTTTGTGTAGATGCTCATCTTATTCTTGTACTCGTAAGTTAGCCACCATACTTCTGCTTAGCCGCTGCTTCAACCTCACCACTTAACATCTTCCTACCCATTAAGCTTTGCTAGTCTTGATACCCATGGTTATGGGATTGATGAGTCCTTGTGGCTCATAGATACTACATCAACAGTTGCAGGTGCAGGTTTATGATGACTTGAAGGGAGAGCGATGTCCTTTGTGTTGGAGCTCTTTCTTCTTCTTCTTCGTTAGTCTTAAGTTAGGTTCCGGGTCGTTAGCCTGGGAAAGTAGATGCATGTCGTCGTGCTTTTCATGTTTGCATCCGTAGTCGGATGCCTTGTATTGATGTTGTTGTGTTCATGTGACTTCTATGAATTGTTGTATCCCCATATATTTATGTAATGGTACGATTTAATGATATCCATCTTGCTAAGCGCCCGAAATTCGGTTGTGCCCCAATCACGAGTGTGTCACGTGATCTGGATAGAATCGCATCTTAGGCCTGACACCCCATCTTTTTATCCTCGATAACAACAATACAATACGTGCCTTGCCGCCTATACTGTCACTGGGAAAGGACACCGCAAGATTGAACCCAAAGCCAAGCACTTCTCCCATTGCAAGAACTATAGATCTAGTAGGCCAAACAAAACCAATAATTCGAAGAGACTTGCAAGGATATTATAATCATACATAAAAGAATTCAGAAAATAACCAAATATTTCTCATAGATAATCTTGATCATAAACCCACAATTCATCGGATCTCGACAAACACACCGCAAAAAGATTACATCGAATAGATCTCCTCGAAGACCGAGGAGAACTTGGTATTGAGATCCAAAAAGAGATAAGAAGCCATCTAGGTACCAACTATGGACCCGAAGGTCTGTGGTAAACTACTCACAACTCATGGTGAGGCGATGGTGTTGATGTAGAAGCACTCCGTGGAAGATCCCCCTTCCGGCGGAGCTCTAGAACAGGCCCCAAGATGGGATCTCACGAGAACAAAAGGTTGCGGCGGTGGAATTAGGGTTTTCTCTGTTGCCTCGATGTTTTCTGGGTACATATGTATATTTAGGAGGAATGAGGGCATCAGGGGAGCCAGAGAGGGCCCACAAGGGTGGGGGGCGCGCCCTGTAGGACGGGGCGCGCCCTGGACCCTCGTGGCCGCCTCCTTCGTTCCCTCGCGTGTACTCCAAGTCTTCTGTGTTGATTTTGTTCCAAAAATAACTCTCGCGAAGGTTTCATTCCATTTGGACTCCGTTTGATATTCCTTTTCTGCGAAACCCTGAAATAGGCAAAAAACAGCAATCTGCACTGGGCCTTTGGGTTTGTAGGTTAGTCCCAGAAATAATATAACAGTGTATGATAATGCCCATTAAACATCCAAAACATCATATATAATAGCATGGAACAATAAAAAATTATAGATAAGTTGGAGACGTATCAAGGCCCTGGCAAGGATCTTGCCGGGAACAGACGCAGGACCACGGCAAGCCCTTGCCGCCCCATCGTCACCACAGCTCAGCGGCCGACCCACTAGCCCAGGCAGGTACCCATGTTGCAGTACGTGGTTCATGGTCCAGCTAGTCAAGCACCTGCGTGGTGGCATGCAGATCTTCGAGAAGACCCTACCACCACGCCACCTCAGCTGCTTGCCCCCCTGGCCTGGACGCGCGTCGCAACCATACGGAGCGGCCACGGATGGGATGGGCCTCGTTTCCGTCCCCGTAAAGCAAGTGGACACCTAAGTAGTGCATTTAATGCATCTTGTCCCGTAATGGAATGAGATAAGCCTATGCAGAGTACACCTTTACAACTCCTGTGTGCCACTATGGCAGCCCCTTTGGACTATAAAAGGAGGCCCGCGGCATACTGGAGAGGGATTTGGATCCTTTAGAGCTGGACATGCACCGTAGCTAGTTCAAGAACCCAAGAACACTCGAATATACACCAAAGCAGGACTAGGGTATTACGCATCCTCGCGGCCCGAACCTGGGGAAACGATCCTTGTACGGACTCTTAGACCCGCTCTTTGCACAACCTCGCGCCCACCAACTGTAGATGGGATTCCAGTGATCCCATAGGTGTCGTTTCGTACCGACTAAGAGGAACTGACACTTCGCAACCCATCCTCTGAGGACTTTGAGCGAAAATCATCAAGTGAGGAAAAACCCCAAACCCAAACACCTAAAACCCAAAAGTGATTGAGCATCACTGAAGAGAGTGTTCTTGTGTGGAGCCGATGCTTGTTACCTTTGAAGACTGTGATCTTCCAGACGGTTAGGCTTCAATGGTATAGAGCATCCAAGAGGAATTGTGGATCACCGAGTCACCAAGTCTGTGAAGGTTTGGAAGTCACCTGTGAAGATGTACCACGAGTGATTGGGCAAGGTCTGTGTGACCTTAGCTCAAGGGGAATACGGTGAGGACTTGGTGTCTTGGACTGTGTGTCCAGGACTGGGTGTCCGGGACTGTGTGTCCTCAGGTTTACATACCTAGCCTCCCTAACCAAACGTACAACTGTCACAGCAGTTGGAACTGGTCTAAAAAATCATTGTCTTCATCAAGCCTACTGGTTCTATTTCCTCAACCCCTTTATTTACTCCTTCATGTGTTGATAAGCTTGATATGTACTGTTTGAAGACTTTGACTGAATACTTTCTCAATTTCCTCAACTCAATTTCTTCAGTCCTCAGTCCTCAGCCTGCTTAACTTGTTTATACGATACTTGTACTCTGCGCTTGTTTTTATTTCATCATGATGACCATGCTACTGTCTTGTTATGCTTGCACTTGAGTATTTATTCCGCTGCCAAGTAGTTCATTGCTTAGGAAATTCCTCAGCTAGAATTTCCTCAGTGATAAATTTGTAAAAATCGCCTATTGATCCCCCCTCTAGTCGATATAATGCACTTTCACCTACGGTAGCTCTTGACTCTGCGTGAACTCGTGTATGCGTTCGTCCAAGCGGTCAACACGCTCATGGTACATCAGGAGCGCGATCTCGAGCTCCAAGCTGGCTATTTCATCGGAGGTCACCAGTTCGAGGATGTGACCACCATGTTCCTGTATTGCGTTTTGGTGGACACCTGGGCCAAGGAGGCGCTCGAGCCTAGCAACCAAAGCGTTAGCATCGAGAGGGCCACAGATAAGGAGAATAGTGTGACCCACATGAACGGTTCGGCGAGCGATCGATGCAAGTACGGCGCGGCCGACCTCTGGTCCAAGTACGGCGCAGCCGTCCACTGCCACTCCTGGCAAGGAACCGAGCTACTCGTAGGCTGTGTACCCAGCCGCGAGGCCCTGTCGACAACAGCCAAGCACCGATGGATCTGCTCTTGTTGTGTGGTGCGCCGCGCCTCTCGCTCTGCGCTGCTCGAACAGTCTCGCTGCGCGGCTAGCCATGGTCTATCGGTGCGGACGCTCCTAGCTTGCTTTGGGTCGCACCATCAATCATATTGTGTTGCGAGCTGCAGCCTCTTGGCACTGACATGCCTATCTTGATCCACCATGCAAAAGCGTCATTCGCCAAGGGTCTTCTCAACCCTGGCGATGACGCGCATCACGGTGTCATCCATTGCGTTGCCGGGAACACCCTCGGCCTCGACTGGCCGTGGGACCTTCTCGTTCTTATTGTTGCGGAGATTGATGGTAGAGGTGACGCTTTGATGTGTTGGCATGCTTGGAAGAGGTGGATGCGCTAGGCTACGCTTATTGCCTCGGTGTGTTGTGCGCCGCCTAGGTTTATGTGCAATATCGCTGGGTGGCGGCGGGAAACCGGTGAGGAAATGGTTGGAAATGGTGGCATATTCATAAAACGCCATCAATTAATAGAAACTTAGCATAGAAGGAACAACGAGCTAGGATGGCGCGCGCGGGCACATTGCTCGCCCAAGGCTATGTTCTATATACTTGTGTGCCCAACAAAGCACACTATTCACAATAAAGAATATTGTTCTGTACAAAGAGAGCGTAGATGTTGTGCAGACAGAGCAAATCATGACAAATGATTAAACTAAGGAACGGGTTGATGATGATTTCAACAATGGTGGACTATAACTTACTAGCAAGTGTCGTTTGCCAAGAACACACAACTTATTACCAGGAAATGTCTTTGTAATTATTGGTCTTCCCACACAATTAGCCGGTGCACCCCTGTCTGTTTGTCGGCATCCTGGGAACCAGGGTACCCAGACTTGCCTGCCTGCGGCTAGACCTGGCCATGGCAGCCTGGCCCGACCCGGACCGGCCTGACCTTGTCCATGGGCCGGGCTCAGGCCTAGATTTTAAGCCCGCAAATCTGGCCAGGCCGAGCCCGGGCCCGACATATTTGCACATTAACGAAGAGGCTCCGCCCGTGGCCCGAGGCCGCCGGGCTTTTATTGTGATGAGCCGGGCTCGATCCTGATTTTCAGGCCCGATGGCCGGGCCGGGCTCGGGCCTAGGTTATTTGTGATGGGCTTTGGTAGGCCCGGCCCGAAGCCAAGCCTAGCCCGACAGATCGCCAGGTATACCTGTGGCCCACATCATGCCACCGGCCTGGTACGACCCATCTTCGGCATCAACACTCAAGACCTTCACGAAGGGCCAAGCCTCGCGAGGCGGACGATACCAAAGCCTCCGGAAGGAGCAGTCTTACTAGGCTGGCTCCTGAGGAGCGGAAATCTCTATGCAAGCCGCCACCTAGCGAAGTTCATATGATGCAAGCCATGACAACCAAGGTCAGGCGGGCACCAGCGGGCGCAGTACAACAGGTTTTCCCTTTGGTGCTAAAGAGGCAAGCGCAGGCGCGGAGTCCCTAGGAATCAACCAAAGGTTTCCATTTCCATCCAACAAGACCAGGATCACCAGGACGGAGGTCATCAGCGAGCCCACCATGGCGTCACAACCAGAAGCTTTGCAGGCGAAGACCACCTTTCGTCACGATAAGATGCACTAGTTGTCTCCCTTCAAATTTTGCCATTGTGGGATCTCTTCCCGCCTTCACTTTAGGAAGAGGACCAAGGCGTCTATAAATATAGCTTAGCCACCACCATAGCAGAGGACGGATCATTCAGAATACCCTCACCACAACAAACAAGAACACACCTCCTGTCGTGGTTTTGCCACTATACTAGTTCTTCCTCAGCCCACCTCCAGGCAATCCACCACAAAGCAGGAGTAGGGTATTACACCGCGAGGTGGCCCGAACCTGGGTAGAGTGCTTTGTCCCATTTCCTTCCTGTTCATCGAGATAAATCGTGAGAACAATGAGTAGGCAGACAGGGGAAGTTGAATTCTTCACATGTACCCCAGTGTTCGAATCTAACAAGGGTTTTGCGAAGCCCTGAATCCGACCTTTGGCGTGCCGGGTAGGGGTGCGTATCGAGGAACCACCTTCCCCGTCATCGCACTCTATCCTCACCGCCTATCTTCCCTCCATGGCGGGCGTTGCATTACCTGCCGGGCCACGGGCCACGTTCGGTGGTGGCGCGGGACCCCGAGGCCTCTCCCCCGCTCTCCAACAAGTGGAGTGGCCGCCATGGTTCAGGCCGGCGCTGCCACCGCATTACAATGGCCCAGCCGACCCCGTGGGGTTCCTCCAGGCCTATGAAGAGGCCATCTGGGCAGCTGGCAGCAATGAAAAGGTGATTGCGAATTGGCTCCCCATTGCCCACGTGGGGGAGCCACGCGCCTGGTTTCTAAGCTTGCCGGAATCTGCGGTGGCCTCCTGGGAAGAGCTGCGCGACTTGTTCATCATGCGCTTCGCGGCGCCGACACCCAACGCGGTCGCGACACTCCTCGGCGGTTCGCGGGCACCGACGTCGGGTCGTCACATCAAGCAGTTCATCCGACAAGCGGGAGTAGGGCAGTCGCCCCAAGGCTAGGTGGCCCCTGAGTCCGACCACACCTTCGACTCAAGTGACCACCCTGCGACCACGGCCGGCGTGGGTGCGCTCCCTATGCTTTGCACCCCCACCATATGCAACGTGGCCGTCACCAAGGCCCTCATCGACGATGGAGCCGGCCTGAACGTCCTTTCCGTAGAGGTGTTTGGCCTCCTCCATGTGCCCTGGGGCCGGCTCCACCCCAGTAAGCCCTTCTCTAGGGTCGCCGATGGCTCCACCTCCCCCCATAGGGAAGATCCGCCTCCCAGTTACCTTCGGCACGCGTTACAACTACCGCATCGAGCTCATCAACTTCGACATCTGCCGCATCAACCTACCGTGCAACGCCATCCTCGGCTACCCGGCGCTGGCCAAGTTCATTGCGATGACTCATCCTGCCTATAACCTCATGAAGATGCAGGGGAGCCTTTCCCTCAACAAGGCCTGCCCTCAGGACCCTTTCCCTCTCCCGCGCATCGACCAAATCGTTGACTCCACCGTAGAATGCGATCTGCTGTGTTTCCTGAACGCTTTCTTGGGCTATCATCAAATCAAGATGGTGGTACAAGATGTTGAGAAGACGTCCTTCCTGAACCCATGCGGGGTATACTGCTACACTTGTATGCCTTTCGGGCTGCGCAATGCGGGAGCAACCTTCCAACGATTGATGCACATCGCCCTGGGGGAACAGGTCGGGAGGAACACAGAAGCATACGTCGATGACATAGTGGTGAAATCTCGGGAGGCAAGGACTCTCATTGATGACTTGGAGGAGACATTGGCGAGCCTACATAAAGTGAACCCATGGCACAACTCGGAAAAATATGTGTTCGGTGTTCCATCAGGCAAGCTGCTAGGTTTTCTGGTATCACACAGAGGGATCGATGCTAATCCCGAGAAGGTCAAGCCCATAGAGAAAATGAGTCCTTCGAAGATCCTCAAGGAAATGCAGAAGTTGGCAGGCTACATGATGTCGCTCGGGCGTATCATCTCCAAGCTGGGGGAACGCGCCCTCCCCTTTTTTAAGCTGATGAAAAGGAAAGGCCCATTCGAATGGACTCCAGAGGATGACACAGCTCTCCAAGACCTCAAGAGATACCTCAACAGCCCGTCGGTGATGGTAGCGCCGCGCCTCCATGAACCCTTTGTGCTCTACCTGGCTACCACACCTCACTCTGCCAGTGCGGCACTGCTGGCGGTCTAGGAAGAGCGCCCGAACAAGGGCCCCCAGAAATGAAGCACCTCGCGCCCGGCCGAGGGTCGCAGACTCCAGGCAGTGCTCCTGAGGCCGAGGTTGCCCCGCCTGTCAATGATGCTCCTGGGGCCTTGGCCGACCCTCAAGACAGCCGTGGCCTCTGGGATGCCGCACTTGGGAGCCTCGCTGTCTTGGCGGATGATGAGGCTCCCGAGGACCCTCAGCCCCAGGAATTACAGGACTCCACCAGCGCATCCACCCTCGTCGAGCACCCGGTATTTTTCGTCAGCACAGTGTTGCGCGATGCGCGGGCACGCTACTCGATGCCACAGAAGCTCCCGCTGGCGCTCCTCATCGCCTCTCGTAAGCTGTGCCACTACTTCCAAGGCCACCCGATCAAGGTCGTTTCAGCTTAACCCTTGGAGAGGGTACTCCGGAGCCCTAACGCGGTAGGAAGAGTCGCCGAATGGAACATTGAGCTGCAGGCGTTTTAGTTGGAATTCAGCACGACTCAGATCATCAAAGGAGTGAGTGAAGACCGCTCCCTCGCCCCCGGAGATGAAGCCCTGGAAGGTTGGGTCACGTATTTCGACGATGCCATCGCGTGTCAGGGCGCGGGTGCTGGAGCTATGCTCATCTCGCCCACCAAGGGCAAGCCCTACTACGACATGCAATTATGCTTCCAGAATGGCAAAAGCGCCTTACCATCAAGGCGACTCCCAGATCCGCGTCCACTTCTCCAACAAGGCGTACACACCAAAGGACAAGAACATGGAGGCACACCTCGAGGCCGTACGTAAAATTGAGAAACAATTATTGGGATTGGAATTGCAGCGCATACCGCGTGGCACGAACAAGGAGGTGGACGACATCGCCAAGAGGCCGTCTCGGCGCTTGCCTCAAGAGCCTGGCTTCTTTGAAGAATGGCTTTTCAGGCGATCGGCAGCTCCTCCCGCTGTCGGGCCGGTGTCGCCTCATGAGGAGCTTCCCCCAGCACCCACCCCAGGTGCCCCGGCTTGCGGCCCGACCTCGAGAGCCCACCTAGTCCTCGCGCTGCAACCCCAGGAGGGGTGCTGGACTCAGGAGTTCAAGGCGTACCTGCCCCGAGGAACCTTGCCAGAAAAGGAAGAAGATGTAGAGCGTGTGGTCTGACAGGCCACCACGTACTGTATCCAGGATGGTGAGCTCTACCCAAGACGGCCAAATGATGTCTCTCTGCGATGCATCTCCAAGGAGCAGGGGTGCGACCTATTGGCCGACATACATGGCGGGGACTGCGGGCATCACTACTCCTCACGCACCCTCGCTGGCAAGGCATTCTGCGGCAGATTCTACAGGCCCACGGCGCTGAACGATGCCACCGAGATGGTAAGGTCTTGTGACGCTTGCCAATTCCACGCAAAGCAGATCCACCAGCCCTCTCAGGGCCTCCAAACCATTCCGCTATCCTGGCCATTTGTGGTCTGGGGGCTGGACATCTTGGGCCCATTTCCCCAAGCTCCCGGAGGCTAGCGCTACCTCTACGTCGCCATTGAAAAATTCACCAAGTGGGCGGATGTCACAGCCTGATTTTTGGCACTTTCTTTTTCTTTGGATTTTCTGAGCTTTTGCTTGAGTTTTCTTTTATCGTGGCTATGTGGTCTGGAAACTGAACAAGTTGACCTCTTCTTCCTTTCCAGAGTGGCTTGTCATCCTCATATCTATCTCTAGACCTTGCCATTTTCATCTTGACCCAACCCAATATTATTTTTCTAGGGAATATTCCTTTTTCTATTAAAGGAATAACCCTGCCTGGCCCTAGGTTGTGAAGCAACCTATATTTCCATCACTCCTAAAATTCCCAAATAATTTTCATAAATTGTTTGGGTCATATCTTATTAAAAAATGGCAAAATTTTTCATTTCCATGTTCAAAAATATTTCACCAATATTCCTTTTTCTATTCTGCCCAATTGACCTCAAAATCCTTGGACACCTTTTCATGTCCATATCATAGCCTCATGCAAATTTTCACTCATTTGCCTAGTAAATATTTTTCAGCTAATTTCCAAAGTTTTTGTCCATATGGAAACTTTGTGAAGGAAGTACAAGCTAGGCATATCAAAAGGATTTGAAATTTTTGTATGACCTCTATATCATCAAATAATGACTCTACACCAAATTTGAGCTCATTCCTTGCATCCATGTGAGCACACCTTCAAATCTTTGTTTCTGTCCAAATTTTCAGTTTGTGAAGCAAGTATATTTTATCTTGCTCCATTATGGCTGAAAATATTCCAGGACCTTCTCCTACCCATGTAACCTATCTCCACAAATTCTCGGCACATTTTATTTAGCCATTTTCCCTCAGGATTTTTCCTAAGTTTCTAGTCAGTGGGGATGCTTGTGAAGGACGTACCATTTTGGCTTGTCCCATTGGTATGAAATTTTTACAGCATCTCTTTATGTCCATATGACCAAGCCTTGCAAAATTTCAGCTCAATTGGTTAATCCATGTGAGTGCTACTTCATGATCTTGTTTCTGGACCATAATGGGAGTTACAAAGCAACTATGATTTATCTTGGTCCAAATCACCTCAAAATTAACAGGATGACAGTCCTTCTTTACCTCAACCTTGCAGAGAAGCTCTATGGCTCCAAACCCTTTCCTGTTAATCAGCAGTGTTCTGCCAAGTTTACTGGAGTAAACTTCCGAGCACATTTACCACTTAACCACAACACCTTTAACCAAACTACCACCGTAGTTGAGACTTACCATGGAAGAACTTACCACTAGACATCATTTTACAGTCTTGGCACTTTCTCCTGTCCAACTCACGCGGTGACCATCTCTCGGCCATGCCATGGACGCGAGCTGGATGGCTTCTTGCATGGGCCCCTCCTCTGCTCGGCGTCTCAGCGAGCACGGGACTGTCCAGCGTGTTCCCCTCGTCGTCGCAACCTCCCTGGACCCCTCTCCCCCTCCGTCTGCTGATGGGCCTCGAACCCCTCGTTGGTTACCCCAAGTGGAAGGTGTAAGATGCAGTAAGTAGAAGTGTTTTCCCCTAGCAAAGATGCCAAGGATCGATTCCCCAGAGACTCCTAGGTTCAACAAGTAGGTGTCAATTGCTACGGCGGCAGATTAGTAGCAACCAACGTGGAACTGCACACAGATACAAATAACTTTGCTCCCAACGAGTACAGAGAGGTTGTCAATCCCTCCGGCCTTGTAGTTCACAAAGGGTTAAAAGCAATGATAGTAGTGATAGATAGTTTTTGCAATAGTAAATAATAACGAAAAGTAAATAGTGGATGTGATCAATGATGGTAATATGGACCGGAGTCTCATGATGTTCACTAGTGATGTCTCTCTCCCGAAAGACGATAAAACAACTATGTGAGGTAAACAAATTACAGCTGGGCAATTGACAGGACCACGAACGCAAACCAATGCTGACTACATTGCAAGAAAGGTTGAGGTTCAAAGCATGGGCGGTACGCCAAAGTAAGTAGACCGAAATCCATCAATATCTACTACTAATCATCCACCTTGAGATATCTATCCAGAACATCTCGCTGGTATTAAGTTGCGAGTCCCACCCATAGTGTAAACTCAATGCAACAGACAACTGCATTAAAAGAACTTAGAGTAAAGTAAACAATCCTTGCACCCGCGGGCACAAGCACCGTTGTTTTCCCCCTTGTGGCAACAGCACATCCCCTAGACTCATGTTTCTGTCACTCAAGCTAGTCATCGAGGGGCATGAACCCACAATCGAGCATAACGTTCCCTCTTGGAGTCACTACCTACTACTCGGCCGAAGCAATAAGTAACAACGGAGAACATGCAAGAATTACTTGTGAACTAAAATATAAAAGAGGTGAATCAAATATATTACTCAAGATCAATCTGAACATAATCTCATAATCCATCGGATCCCAGCAAACTCAACATAGCAACAACATAAGGATTACATAGGTGCCTCGATCATGTAGGGCAGCTCACGAGGACTAATTAGTGAAGCACAAGAACGGGAGGAGAACATCACATAGCTACTGGTCATGGACTCATGGTCCAAGGGAGACTACTCACGAGTCATCCGGGAGGCGTCCATGGTGGTGGAGAAACTCCCGGTGGTGATCCTCCCCTCCGACAGGGTGCCGGGAAGAGTTCTCCTGGTGCTCTCGATCTTGGAAGCGGTGGCTGCGGCGGAACAGAGATGGGATCGTGAAAAGAGTTCCTGTTCTGAGGGTTTCGGAGGGTCCTTTAAATATATGCCAAAGTAGGGCATCGGGGGAGTTTCGGGGGGCCCAGGCGCCTCCCCGGCGCGGCCCAGGGGGGGGGGGGCGCCCACAGGGCGCCTGGAGCCCCTGTGGCCCCCCCAGGCTGCCCTTCGGACGCAGTGTTGTTTCCGGATCGCTGATTTTTTATATAATTTTTTCTGGATTTTTCTGGGCAGTTCTCGAAACGTGAAAACCTGAAATACAAAAACAGCCGAAAACAGAAACTGGCACTGGGGTGCACTGGATTAGTAAGTTAGTCCAAATATGATCAAAAGTGTATGGAAGTGTATGAATATCATAGCAATATCACCCAAAAGTGGCATGGAGCAAGCAGAAATTATAGATACGTTTTGGACGTATCAACATCCCCAAGCTTAATTCCTGCTCGTCCTCGAGTAGGTAAATGATAACAAGAATAATTTCTGTGGTGACATGCTATTAACCATATAGGACTTTCTCATAGTCATATGACAAAAGCTTACTGAGACAATGATTCTATAGTAATTAAGTTGTCTCAAGAGAAAATCACAAATGACTGAAAGTTTTACAACATGAAATTGAAACATCAAAAAGATTTGCAATGAACATGATGTGCAAATATGATAAAGTGATATCTAGCTTGCCCCCCTTTAGTGATGCAAAACATAAATGCAGGGGCACCTTCAAGGTTTAAGTGATGACTAGATACAATCATTTCAGAATAAACGATATCACAATCATGCAAAAGACAATGCTACTTTGGGACAATACACATTACACTCAGAATGACAATCATGCTCTCAGTAGTTGGTGCTTCAACATAAAGGTAAAAGAAAGGTTAAGTGCTAAAGCTTTTTATTTTGAAAACATGGAAGCAATTGTGTCAACGGTAGTAGTACTTCATATGTGTCATGCATAAAACATCCTATAAGTTGCAAGCCTCATGCATCGAATACTAATAGTGCTCGCTCCTTGTCCTAATTAGCTCGGATCCCCATGGGTTGTCATTGCATTACATATGTTTTAACAAAGTGTCACAAAGGGGTACCTCTATGCCACCTGTACAAAGGTCCAAGGAGATAGATCGCATTTGATTTCTCGTTTTTGATAGATCTCAACTTGAGGACATCCATACCGGGACAACATAGAAAATAGATGATGGACTCCTCTTTAATGCATAAGCATATTCTCATGAGAGATTGAGGATTAAGGTCCAAGCTAAAACTTCCACCATGATGCATGGCTTTGGTTGGCGGCCCAATGATCTTCTCTAACAATATGCATATTAATTCAACCCACGGTAAATCACCCTTACTTCAGACAAGACGAACATGCATAGCAACTCACATGATATTCAACAAAAGTGTGACAGTTGATGGCGTCCCCAGAAACATGGTTACCGCTCAGCAAGCAACTTATAAGAAATAAGATACATAAGCAACATATTCTTTACCACAATAGTTTTTAGGCTACTTTCCCATGAGCTATGTATTGCATGGTTAGTTTGCTTAGTACAGGTGGAGGTTAGCAAAAGACTGGGAGCGACCAACTAAGAGAGCAATGACGGTCATAATCATGGAGAGCGACAAAGCAATATTGAATCAGGCATGGTAGTTATATCGCTACTTAGAAACAAAAGATCATCAAGGCTTGACAGACTTTCTTTACAGTCTTGAATATGCGTGAGCATACGCCAAGTCAATCAAAATAAATTCTTGAAGGAAGATATTACTAAACCATACCACATCATAGGCAAACAAACCAAGTTGGTACTCCAATAACACATTGGGAACCCCCCAGCTATTTGAGATTAACCAAAAGAAAACCTGAACTACTAAGCACCATCATGCAAGTAGCATCTTTATCATAGACACATTAACCAATGCAACGGAAGCAAACTCTCTTAATAAGGTGAGCATGGTAATTAAAGAGAGTTCAAGCAACCAACTAAATAAAAGCTCTTGAAAAGATAAGCATGAATACTAAGAGCAGAGCACGATAGTAGCTATTAAAAGACAAAGAACACACAAAGCATAGATAGACATGAAAATTCTATGTAATGTTCTAGGTAGAGGTGGAGCGTGTTTCTCTCCCACATAAAGGAATGCTGGGTTCCGACTCGTTATGAAAAACTAAAAATAAAACTAAAAGCAAGACGCTCCAAGCATAGCACATAACACATGAAGTGATAAAAATATAGCGAAACGAAAGACGAACTGATAGTGTTGATGGAGAAGGGGATGCACAGGGGGCATCCCCAAGCTTAGACGCTTGAGTCTCCTTGAATATTTCTTGGGGGTGCACGGGGGCATCCCCAAGCTTGAGCGCTTGACACTCCTGAATCTTTTTATCATCTTCCCTCGCACACTTGAAAACTCCCTTCATACATAACTCATCATAATCTGATTAGCGAGGTTAGTACCCTTAATAAAATAATTATACCTTGCTGGAAATAAGGATATTCTTGAAGTTCTACTGTTTCTCAAGATTGCCAAAAGGTTTTTGCAAAGAAAAAGCGAGTTCTTAATTTGCAAAGTGAAGGTAAGGCAAAACAGGACAGAATCTGTGAAAAACAGAACATCAGGCAGTAATTGATCTGTTCGGGATACTTCTGCAACTCAAATAAAAAAACTCAGAACTGACGCACGAAAGATAACTATATAGAGAACGCTGTTGAAAAGATTCAGACCAAAAAGATGATCTGGTGATTTTATACGAATTTTTCTATCCAAGGACAGAATCTGTTTCCTGGACAGCACCTCACAACTTTTGAACTTTCTAGCAATCAGAGGCTATACTTGGCACAAATATGAAAAGCAAAGATACAATAATGATGCTACAGCAGTAAAAAACATCAAGACACAACAAAATCAAATAATTTATTCATGTGGGCTGCCTCCCAAAAGCGCCTTTCTTTTATGCCTTTAAGCTAGGCATAATGCATAGATCAAGTTTTATCAAGAGTAAAAGAATAACTAGCCCGTACAACGGACTCAAAAGGTAACTTGATCTTCTTTCGAGGGAAGTGTTCCATCCCTTTCTTGAGAGGAAACTGAAATTTTATATTACCCTCTTTCATGCCAATGACAGCACCAACGGTGCGCAAAAAGGGACGTCCCAAAATAATTGGACAAGAAGGATCACATTCAATATCCATGATAGTGAAATCAACGGGCACATAATTATCATTGACAACAATAAGAACATCGTCGATCCTACCCAAATGTTTATTTATGGAAGAATCAACGAGACGAACACCAAAATAACAAGAATCATAAGGTTTCAATTTAAGCATATCATATATCCTTTTGGGCATAACAGAGGTACTAGCACCAACATCACATAATGCATAACAAGAGAAGTCATTCAAATAAATTTTTATCATAGGATCCCAACCATCTTCTAGCTTTCTAGGTATGGAGGCTTCTACTCTAAGTTTCTCCTCCCTAGCTTTGATGAGAGCATTAGTGATATGCTCTGTGAAGGCAAGGTTAAGCGTGCTAGTGCGGGGATCTCTAGACATCTTGTGAAGGAAATCAATAACTTCGGTAAGAGTGCAATTATCAAAATCAAGGTCACGAGCATCAAGTAAAGTAGTAGTGGTGTCCTTAAGGTTCACTTGTTTGGTAGCTTCTATAGTCATAGCATCACCATTAATAGGTCCATTGGGACCAGGAGTACATTGGGTGCTAAGAGTGTGAACATCCTCAATAACTTGGATAGTAGCAACAGTGTGGTGGGTAGGAAGGCTCTTAATTCTTTCCTCTTCCTCCCTTTCTCTAGCCCATCTTTCTTTTAGCTTAGCCATCATCCTAATATTTTCATTAATTTGTACTTGAGTAGCATTAATAGGGATGACTTCCCTCTCCTTAAGAGGAGAAGTTTCAATTTTTAGCAATTTTACCTCATTGGCTAAGTGGTCTACCTTAAAAGAAAGATCATCTAGTTTATGTAGTTTCTCTTCTACATTCTTATTAAAGGCTTTTTGGGTAGTGATGAAATCTCTAAGCATGGTCTCTAGTTCAGTATTGGAGTTCTTGGTACTAGGATAAGCATTGTTGTTCCCATAAGAGTTAGAGGGGAACGGTCTAGAATTGTTACCAAAGTTACTCCTATAAGCATTGTTGTTAAA
The DNA here is from genome assembly GCA_902687465.1 of Secale cereale. Lineage (NCBI taxonomy): Eukaryota > Viridiplantae > Streptophyta > Magnoliopsida > Poales > Poaceae > Secale > Secale cereale. The sequence goes on from LR738715.1 coordinate 703,760,903, forward strand.
ATTGTTTCTAGAAATAAAGTTCACATCTACTTGTTCTTGAGCAATCAAAGAATTAATAGGAACATCACGAGGATCAACAGTAGATTGCTTCGAAAGTAGAGACATGATCAAGTCAACTTTTTCATTAAGGGAGGAAATCTCCTCGACAGAGTTTACCTTCCTACCTGTTGGAGCGCGTTCGGTGTGCCATTGGGAATAGTTGGTCATCATCTCATCGAGAAGCTTTGTGGCAGCACCAAGTGTAGTTGACATAAAAGTTCCTCCCGCGGCCGAGTCTAACAAGTTCCGCGAGGTAAAGTTCAAGCCTGCATAAAAAGTTTGGATAACCATCCAAGTAGTCAAACCGTGAGTAGGGCAGTTCTTGATAAGAGACTTCATACGTTCCCAAGCTTGGGCAACGTGTTCATTATCCAGTTTTTTAAAATTCATGATGTTACTTCTAAGTTGGATAATTTTAGCAGGTGGATAGTATTTTCCGATAAAAGCATCTTTGCACTTGTCCCATGAATCTATGCTATTTCTAGGCAAAGACTGAAACCAAATTTTAGCTCCTCCTCTCAAGGAGAAAGGAAAAAGCTTAAGCTTAACAATATTACCATCTATTTCTTGGTACTTTTGCATATCACAAAGTTCAACAAAGTTGTTCAACTGTAAAGCAGCATCATCTCCAGCACCGGAGAATTGTTCTCTCATGACTAAGTTAAGTAAAGCAGGTTTAATTTCATATGAAGGTGCTGAAGTGGCAGGTGTAGTGATAGGTGTGCTGATAAAGTCATCGTTGTTGTGACTAGTGAAGTCACACAACTTGGTGTTCTCGGTGGAACCCATAGTAGCAAGCAAGCAAGATAACTATTTTTGTGATTTTCGATAAAAGGAACTAAAGCAAAAATGAAAGGTAAACTAACAAGACTAAAAAGCAAAGGTAAAAGATAGCATGCAACTCCCCTATCCTGAAGAGTGGAGTCCCCGGCAACGGTGCCAGAAAATACTCCTTGATGGGCCTCGAACCCCTCGTTGGTTACCCCAAGTGGAAGGTGTAAGATGCAGTAAGTAGAAGTGTTTTCCCCTAGCAAAGATGCCAAGGATCGATTCCCCAGAGACTCCTAGGTTCAACAAGTAGGTGTCAATTGCTATGACGCCAGATTAGTAGCAACCAACGTGGACCTGCACACAGATACAAATAACTTTGCTCCCAACGAGTACAGAGAGGTTGTCAATCCCTCCGGCCTTGTAGTTCACAAAGGGTTAAAAGCAATGATAGTAGTGATAGATAGTTTTTGCAATAGTAAATAATAACGAAAAGTAAATAGTGGATGTGATCAATGATGGTAATATGGACCGGAGTCTCATGATGTTCACTAGTGATGTCTCTCTCCCAAAAGACGATAAAACAGCTATGTGAGGTAAACAAATTACAGCTGGGCAATTGACAGGACCACAAACGCAAACCAATGCTGACTACATTGCAAGAAAGGTTGAGGTTCAAAGCATGGGCGGTACGCCAAAGTAAGTAGACCGAAATCCATCAATATCTACTACTAATCATCCACCTTGAGATATCTATCCAGAACATCTCGCTGGTATTAAGTTGCGAGTCCCACCCATAGTGTAAACTCAATGCAACAGACAACTGCATTAAAAGAACTTTGCGTAAAGTAAACAATCCTTGCACCCGCGGGCACAAGCACCGTTGTTTTACCCCTTGTGGCAACAACACATCCCCTAGACTCATGTTTCTGTCACTCAAGCTAGTCATCGAGGGGCATGAACCCACAATCGAGCATAACGTTCCCTCTTGGAGTCACTACCTACTACTCGGCCAAAGCAATAAGTAACAACGGAGAACATGCAAGAATTACTTATGAACTAAAATATAAAAGAGGTGAATCAAATATATTACTCAAGATCAATCTGAACATAATCTCATAATCCATCGGATCCCAGCAAACTCAACATAGCAACAGCATAAGGATTACATAGGTGCCTCAATCATGTAGGGCAGCTCACGAGGACTAATTAGTGAAGCACAAGAACGGGAGGAGAACATCACATAGCTACTGGTCATGGACTCATGGTCCAAGGGAGACTACTCACGAGTCATCCGGGAGGCGTCCATGGTGGTGGAGAAGCTCCCGGTGGTGATCCTCCCCTCCGGCAGGGTGCCGGGATAAGTTCTCCTGGTGCTCCCGATCTTGGAAGCGGCGGCGGCGGCGGAACAGAGATGGGATCGCGAAAAGAGTTCCTGTTCTGAGGGTTTCGGAGGGTCCTTTAAATATATGCCAAAGTAGGGCATCGGGGGAGTTTCGGGGGGCCCAGGCGCCCCCCCCCCCGGCGCGGCCCAGGGGGGGCGCGCCCACAGGGCGCCTGGAGCCCCTGTGGCCCCCCAGGCTGCCCTTCGGACGCAGTGTTGTTTCCGGATCGCTGATTTTTTATAAAAAAATTCTGGATTTTTCTGGGCAGTTCTCGAAACGTGAAAACCTGAAATACAAAAACAGCCGAAAACAGAAACTGGCACTGGGGTGCACTGGATTAGTAAGTTAGTCCAAATATGATCAAAAGTGTATGGAAGTGTATGAATATCATAGCAATATCACCCAAAAGTGGCATGGAGCAAGCAGAAATTATAGATATGTTTTGGACGTATCATCTGCTTCCTCACCGACGCTCACCGACGCTCGCCGCCGAACGCCCATGAGAGCACAGTGGTGGTTTGGCTCTGTTCGTCGCCGTCTTCTTCCTCCATGCGCCCTCTTGGCCTCCTCTGCCCCATGAGAGATCCCCATGTACCTCTCTCGTCGCTTGCCTCCGAGCTCATGCGCGTGGGCACGCGTCCGCGGCGCGGCCATGCATCCGAGGCCACGCCAGCGCGGCTCCCCCTCCCCGCGGCTATTTAAGCAGCTCCGAGGCCGTTCGACCTCACCACCAGCCTTGCCTCGCTCCACTACTCCTCCCCAGCTACTCGCCCAAGACCCAGAACCTCTCCTCACTGCCCTATGCCGCCATGACCGCTGTTGGGCTCCGCTCGAATCAGAGTAGCCCCGGGCACCTCCCCTCCTTCTTCCACCTGCAGAGGACCCCATCCACTCCCCGGAGCCACCCAAGCCCTCTCCCTCCTCCTCTGGTGGTCCATGGTCATGCGCCCTCTGGTGCCCGGTGCCTCCGTCCGCCGCGGCCAAAGCCCCGAACAGCCTGGCGGTCCCCGGAGACTCTGCTACCTCGGGACGGAGTCGCCTTGCTCCCCTGAACACGCCGGTGGTCGGAGCTCGGCGAACGGTGGCCGAAGCCGCCCGAACGGCCGCTGGCGTTGGCTCTGCCCTCTGGCCGATCGGGCGAACAAGAGGGAGCAAGGAACACGACGACCGCGCCCCTGGGCCCCGCCTGTCGGCCTCTGCGCGTTGATCGGGCCGACCCACTGATGTGGATAAGTGGCCGTGTCTTTCTCGAAATGCGCTTTCCCTTAGCTGAAAGCGTATTCCATTTCTTCTTCGAGCGAGAATGTGTTTTCCTCTGTGGAAAACGTATTTTCAGACAAGGCGCGTTCTGTTTTTCCTGCTGAGGGCCTGTTTGTGATGATTTTATTACAGATAGGTCCAACGCAGAAAAACCCTTATATCTTTTTACTCGTAACTCCAAACGAGTTGAATCCAAAGCCCACTTCTTCGCTTCGTCGGGCCTGTTCTGTTGGCATCATTTTGACCATGTGTCAACATTCTGAAAATGACCATTTTGCCCTTGCCGTTAATCAGCCCCTATGAGAGAGAATCAGTTTTGGCGAATCTTTCTGCGTGCTTTCCGCACTTCTTTCCGGAGTATTCTTCTTCCCAAAGCAAGCCACAACCACCATTTGCATGATTTCATGCAGTAGCTATGGTCTCAAGTTGAACATTTAATAACTGTCTGTTTGTTTTACTACTGTTATCGTTGTTTCGGTGATGCTTAGAGATCTGTGTTCACTTCCATGCTATGTCTTTATGCATCTCGTTATCATATACTAGTTGCTAGTATTTCTTTCGTATGCCATGCTTGATAGTAGTACATGTTGATGTTAGTGCTGGTCTTCGGTGCATGACTGTCATCTTTGCCGAGTATCATTGTTATACATATTCCTTTGCATCCAGTTGGTTAAATGCTTGCATGATAGCATTGTTAATATGTCCTTGCATGATATTTATTGTTGATGCTAGTGGTCATGATATGTTGCTAAAGAGTTATATTCAAAATATTCATGCTGGTCAGTATGCCATGCTCATCTGAATAAATGATTAAGTGTTGTTGTTATGCTCGTTATTTATGGTTGCACATCCATGATCATGTTAGTACCATTCTCATGCATTATAGTTGCATCATGTTATTTTAATATGACTCAGCTTATTGCATTCAAGTTTAACCGGATAATAATGAACTTGAACAACTGTTGACTGAGTCATGGTGCCACCATATTGAGCTGACCAGTGCAACCACACTTACCTTTATGGGAAGGTCCTAACTGGGTCTATTGTTATGCCTCTCGCTGGTGCTTCCAACGAGTAAAGGTTATGGGCGTGCGGTACCCTGGCTCGGCAAGCAGACATAACCTTGTGTGCTCGTTGTTGTTGTTCTGAGCTTGGGTCCCCGTTTGGGACCGTTTATGTTTGGCCACGACGGTGGTCGTTGTGTCTTTGGTAGACACGGGGCCACCCAGGACTAGCCCAGTGGGGAGTATGTCGGAGTGGCCGTGAGAGTGTCATGGCAGTAGGACGGTTTTGTCGGAACACCGTTGGTCCACCCGAATAGGAGTGCAAGGCCATGGGTTCCATTGTGTGGGTACAGTGCGCTACCTCTGCAGAGTTTTTGTCTTAATCTATCGATAGCCGTGCCCGTGGATAAGGGCCCAGTTCGTGTCGGTCACACTTTGAATCAATAGAAATAATAATAATGTGCTTAACAATAACAACTCTGGTTCGATGATGAGTTAAGTTGGTTGTGATCGCCGGAAAGATCACTGTTTGGGACCAAGTGTTGGTCATGGTTGTGGTCACCGGAGTGATCACCATGGTATCGAGGATACCGAGTTGTTGGATATTCGTGATGTTGTGCGAGAATCGTGGGTAAAGATCAAGCTCCGTGTGGTCATTTTATGATTACTACGATATTGTTTATACCAAGCTTGATTTGATCCTGAGATGATCGTGTGATGTCCGAGGTTGGTAAGTGATGCATGTGATGGTTACGAGGTAACCCGAGCAAAATAAATGGTGCATGTAGTGTCATCATGTTGCATGCTAGTATCATCAGATTTATGTGTCCATGCCATGCTCATATTGTCTAGCTGTATCATGTTCATACTGTTCATGCTATGTTATCCTGATGATCTCATGAAAATTCCCAATTTAACCTATAATTGCCATGCTATTGTTTGTCTTGAATGTTTCTGGTTATTGTGAGCTTGCAAGTATGTACTGACCTGGTGTGTCATGCCAGCTTGCAGGTCGTGCCTGGATTGCTTGCTTGTTTGGTGTTGTTGCCATGTTCGCGAGCTAGGATAAATGTTCCAGCCAAAGTCCCTGCGGATTGGAGTCCATCATCGCCGTTTGTTGTTCCGCTGCCAGTAGTTGTCCCGCTGCTTCAAGTTGTTCTGCTACTTGTATAGAGCAACCGTGGCAGGCGTAGTGTCGCCATGACGATGTAATCTCCTTATAATATCGGAGACCCTGCAATCAAATTCGTGTAATAATAGAAGGCTGGTGTGTTCTATGCTAAGCAGTGTCGTATTCCAGAAGACTTTTCCTCGATCTCTGGGCTGGAATACGGGGCATTTCGGTTCCTCTGAGTCGGGGTGCCACAGGCTTGGTATCAGAGAAGGTCTGGCTGTAGGAGGCCCTAGACCGTGCGAACATTAGAATACGGTAGTATAGAGTTTGGTTGGTTTGTTCCATTGGATTGCTGCATTTGTTCGTCGCATAGCATGCATATAGATTATTATTTGGTCGTTAGCAGTTTATCTTGTGAATGTAGGTGGTATCAGTTTCAATCCACTACCTGCACCATCAGTCTTTGCATACCTATTTTTCGGTGTTTGACGCCACCTCTGTCCTAGCAGAGTGATGCCCTCGTACCGAGTGTTCCAGACACCATTAGCAGGAGTTATGCTCAGGTATCGCTTCGATATCTTTCCGTCATCCACCCATATTATTTCGATGATAGACTTGTTTCTATCGTGAACCATGCCTTTCATCTCGTCTCTTTGGCAACCCTTACTGATCTTGGTCGTCAAAAAAGGGCAATGCCAGCAAACCCAGTTTTTCACCGCCATCTTACCCTGTCATCCAGTTCTTGGGACGTGTACGATCTCCTTCCGTACGCTTGATGATGATATGGTCGTCACCTTGTGTCTCGCTACATGATCACCAAGTTTGTCCTCGTCTCCATATTTATCCAGTTGCAACCGGTGTTCAGCCAGCACTTGGCATAACCTTGGTTACGCTAACTCATTCCACATGTGGATTCACTTTCGTGCACGCGGCCACAGCATATTAGGCCGCAATACCGAAGTTTTCGCGAGATTTGTTTGCTTAGGTATGCATGTATATTATTGTTGTGAGTAGCAGTAATATGTGATGTTGCTTGATTTTATTAGTATGCTTGTGTGCTTTTATTTTAGTCGTTTCTTTTGCTTCTTTCTTGGGGCCTTCGGTGTGGCATTATTTTCCCCTTATTAAAGTTGCTCGTCGACCGACATCGGACCCGAAGAATTAGCAAGGAATTCAAATATTTGGAAGCTCAGATAAGTAAAACGGAATTCTCAGCCGACTGCAGTAAAATGGGGAATATGCAATCTGGATGTTGACAATCAAGTTTGCATCAGCTTGCACTCCTCACAATAGTGCAAATAATCATGTCTACCTCAGTACGCAATCTTCATAGCGGTAATGATCAAATCAGCAAGAAGATAAATTGTGTGCAAGATCGACAGTATATTATCAGTCAAAGGTAATCAACAGCACAAATATTAAGGAGATATATGCGGTAATCGGTCCGCATATCTCAGTGAGAAGCTTCTGCTGTAATCAATTCAGTCTTCCCTCGCAAGCTATGAAAGAAGCTTCAACTGCAAGATTCCTCTATCTTCCTCAGTACGATATATGGACGACTTCACGTGTCAGGTACTCTGTCTTCTCGAGTAAGCAACCGCAAAAGCAACCGGTGTAAGTACCGAGTTTTCCATAACAAGTCTTTAAGGGCGGAAGCTTATGAAGCATGGTACCCAGTCTTCCTCAGCAAGATGCTCTCGATGGTTTCCAGCATAAGCTATCCAATATCCCTCAGTACGGCATTTGTGCAAAATAGTAAATAGTGAATTGACAGCATATGGCAGTGCATCCCGAGAATCGGATCCTCAACAGTTTGGTCATATGCAAGAATCTGTCAGAAAACAAGTCTGGCCTCAAGAATTAGATTCTCATATATGTGTGAAGGAAGCCAGATATCTACCTCATTGTGACAAAGGGCTATCAAGATTGACACAACACTGAGCTCTGTACAAGTGCCTGTGAACTTGGAATATGATCCTGATGAGCCATTGTCTACTTTTCTCCGGTAGCGGCACCATGCTTATGTTCTGAGCTGTTTTGGCCATTCAGGGTGGATGCCGACTTTATTTCTCTCTATTCAACAACTTGTCACGAGTCTGAGCTGCTTTCTGTCTGTCTCGTACAGTTGTTGAGTTTCTTTTTGTGCCAGTGGCCCTATGCTTTGAGCCGCTTATCAGCCATCTTAGGGAGCTGCCACTTTCTTCTTATCAACACGGTCTCATGCTCTGAGCTGCTTTTCGGCCGTCTTGAGCCGTGGTTGAGTTATTTCAGTAATGTCCCAGATCTGAGTTGTAAAGACCGTTCTGGTGGCTACTGATTTATTTGCCGAGTTCTTACAAGGGTTCAGATGATCATTTCCCTACCATTAAAAGTTGAGAGACGATAAACCTACCATTGGAGTAATGTTACCAGGTCAGGAGATAATGATGAAGGCACGTCTGTCAAAATATTTCCCCTGATAGAACCCATGGTCACACGAAGAATTCAGAGATATGGCCAAGCCCTCCACCGTGAGTCAACTCTGTGGATACTATCACATAAGGCCATACGTCTTTATGCTGGCAACGACAGGCAAATATTTGGTACAGATCTGACAATCAAGACAGTGGAGCCAGTCAAAATGAATCAGAAACTCCTGCGAGAAGTCAAAATCCGCCAGGAGAACGGTTATGAGCTACCTCACTATTTTAAACCTAGAGGACCCACGGTTAGTTGGGAAACCCAATGCAAGCAGGAAAAGATTGTGTGTCCACCAGGAATTTTTTTTTCACGATTTCATGAAAGGTTGACGGTGCTGGATGACACATCAATCGGAGATCACTCTTGAACTTGTGAGACGGACATATATATCTGTCAGAATAATCTATCACACTCAGCTGAGTCAGCCGATATGAAAATAATTGTAGCCAGCATCAGCCTGAATGTAATACCCCAAAACTTTTGACCTTGATCTATAAATCAAAAATTTTACCAGGAGTTTAAACCTTTCATTCTCTGGATTTTCTTTGGTTTCAGAACCACTTTTTCTTTTGAAATTATGGAGTTTTTGCCCTAGTCAAAACTTTTCAGATATGTTATTTGGACTTAATTGCCCTACCCAAGAAAAACAATCCTTCTATAAGTGGGTTCATTTGCATTATTATTCTTCCCCTAAACTTTATCACTTAAAGTGATTTTTCATTAGTTTAATACTTTATTTGCACTACAACCCTTTTGATAGATTTATTCAAAAATTCCACCAAAATTTGGGGATGTCATGTGAAGTCCCTTCATCACTTTTTTTTGCAAAAACCCTTTGGTATTATTTGAAAAAGTTGAGAAAACCACCCCCTTTTGCTCTCTGGTCCAGATTGACACTTTCTACTGCAACCCTATGTTAACTTGCTCTTTTGGCCATAAACTTTTTCCTACTTGTAGTACTTCCTGCAAAACCCTTAAGTCCAGGAGATTGGAGCATTTGGAACATTTTTGGTCCATGCAATAATGCCTTCTAGTTTCTGTCCAGAGTTGATTTTCTCAAAAACTTACACTTGCAAGTTTCTAGTTCTGCCCAACTAACCTTGTCACCACCTCCTACACCTAAAGAGGCATTGGTCTGGAGTTTTTGGCCACCCCAAGAGATACCTGGATGACCATAGCATTCTGTCAAACACCTTGTGTGCATGGCCAGTTTTGGCTTGGTTTTTAATTTGCATTGTGGACTTGATCCCCTGACCGAACCACCATGTTCACTAATCTCCTTTCAAAGTCTAACCTAGACCTGTTAATCTCCAGACTCATCCAAGCCCTCTAGCACGCGCTAGCATTACATCGAGCACCTAGCGTCCGTGCTCTAGGCGCGGCCAGAGTGCGCGTTTTGCATGTGCGTGCGCCCGAGTCACCGCGTCTCGCTGCCGCCATCTCCCGCGCCCGTTCTGACCCTTGGCCCCTTGCAGCCAGCACCCCGAATCCTCCCTCACCGCAGAGCCGCCATGGCCCCCTCCTGGCGCCCCACAACACCACCACCGCAAGCTGCCACCGCCGCTCTGCCAGCTCTGCCATGGACGGCGCCGCCCGAGCCACTCTAGCCCGCCAGCTGCCCTCTGGAACAGCTCGAGCTCATCCACGAGCCAGTCCGCTAGCGCCCATCACAGCCACGTTCCCCTGCCAGCTACAGAACGGCGGTTCGCCGGCGTCCTGATCCACAGCCGCGAAACCGACCTAGTTACGCTATAAAAGGAGACCCCCGAGCTCATCCAAACCCCCAGGCAGCCTCATGCCATCCCTCTAGAGCCCCCACGACCAGCAATCGACGGAAGGAGGCTTTCTTCCTCGACTCCGATCTATTCGGCCGCCGCCATGCTCCGATGCCGTGCGTCGCAAGCAGAGCCTCCCCCGTCCATCCAGTGCTTCCATCCCCCTCTCCTCGATCGTGCAGAGCCGCCCAGCCTCTCAGCTTTGATCGAGAGCCATCATAGCCCAAAACCCCAATCCACCAGAAGCTGTCGTCCGACGCAAAGTCGCCGCCGGCGACTCTGTTGGTCCCCGCGACCCTCTCAACCACTAGGAGTACCGCCCTGGACTGGCGGATCCTTCCCTGCCCTCAGAACCTAGTGGGGACCCGCCGTTCGTCGACGGCGATCGCCGAAGCCCCGCCACCGCTCGGACAGAGGAGGGAGGAGGCGCGGGCGACCGGTCAAACCTGACTAGTGGGCCCAAGGGACCCACTGTTAGTGACCCCGAGCCGGCCCGCGTGGTTTAAGTGAAAGCGCAGAACCCCGAAGTACGTCTCCCCGTCTTGAAAGCGTATTCTTCCCCGAATCGTTTTCTTTTCTGGTTTTTATTTAAAAACAGAACTTTGACTGGCTACAACTTTTTAAATATAAGTCCAAATGACTTGATTCATTTTCTGTTGTACCTCAAATTTGGTCTAGTTTATTTTCATATTTATTGGAAAATTTTCCAGACAACTTTTTTGTGCTGTTTTGAAGCTATGTGTTGATTCCAAATTCTCTTAAATAGGATTTTGAAGAGGGAGAAAACTTTCAAAAAGTTTCGGAATGCACTTTACCTCTCCACTACTTGAAGGCAAGCATTTTTGAACCCTGGCCCAATACTTGTGAGTGTTGAGGATACTATTACAACATCACCTCGATATGGATGCATTCATTTTTCATATGTGATGATATGATCATACCCATGAGTGCATGATGTAGACTCCTTGCTGTGAAAATTTAATATGCATGACGGTGATCCCCCTCGTATGCCTTCCATGCCTAACGGAAGAAAGCCGTGAAAGTCACTGTCTTGTGTAGACAAGAGCTTGTCACTAGTTCCTCGTCGGGACGATGGGGTCCGGTATGGCTTGGTGAGGCATGAAGGGTGGTGATTCCGGCTGTTGTTATGGAATATATTGGTTATGCTAATCATGCAAGTGATGCTTGAACCTCCTGAGTCGACCATAGATCGAGTCTTGTTCCAGTAGCCCCCATACCTGCTTCGTGCTACCACTTTTCCCTGCCACGAGCAGGGTACGGTTCAGTAAATTTGTCGACCCCTGTTCTAGCACACACCATATAGAGAGGCCATGGTGGAACATACCGGCTGCATCCGGTAGGCATGCCACCTGGTCCGGCGGCATGGGTGTCTTCGGTTGGAGCCGAAGGGGGTAGCTTCCCCACTTTGCGCGCGTTATAAATTTTGTGATCCCAGGCTAGTCGAGGTTGAAGCCTCCCCACTTAGAGTTTGTCTTAACGGGTGTCGTGGGTGATTCCCGACACCGGTAAGTTAGGCTGGTGTGTGCGCTCAAATTGAAAGACCGTAGACGGAATTAGTTCCGATGGACTGAAAGGAATCTGTAATTCGTGGGTAAAGAGTACACCCTCTGCAGAGATTAAATCTATTCGAATAGACGTGTCCCCGGGATAGGATTACAGTCTGGGACGGGTCAAGTGTTGGTCTTAGTGTTGGTCTTCGGAGGAGAAAAATACTAAAACAGAAAATGGTTTATAACATGTGACCTATGATCTATGTTACTATGATTATGATTATGGACTAACCATTTATGTATTTGAGTTATTGGGTATACCTGGGATGGTTCTACCTCCTGGATATTCACTGTTATTTATTTTCTTTATAAGCCCTTTATGTGGTGTCGCTCAGACGCCCAATTGTGGCATGCTTGCTATTTCTTTTATTTATAAGCCCTTTATGTGGTGTCGCTCAGACGCCCGACTGTGGCATGCTTGCTATTTCATTTACTTATAAGCCCTTTATGTGGTGTCGCTCAGATGCCCGACTGTGGCATGATTGCTGTTTATTTTACTATCACTCCCTGATTGCATATTCATAGTTATATGAACGACCTGCTTGCATCGTGGATTCTCATTTCGTACTAACATTGTGATCATCAATCATTTCCAAGCATGATTATCTTTTACCCATGTTCATAATGTTTGCGAGTACATTCAAAGTACTCACTGGCTTGTCCCTGGCTATTGTCTTGGCCAGATTTCTCGCATGGAGAAGTGCGTTGCGACGACCGTCCCAGAACCTATGAAACGGTGATAGCAGACTCGTGAAGATAGGAGTTAACCTGGTCAGCTGTTCCCGTGGGAAATGGAGTTCCACAGACACCGACGTGTTACAGACCGCTTCCGCCTTCAGCCACTAGAAACCTTGTGTTGTACCTGCAGGCCAGAATGGTCTTGTACTACATATTTTGTATTTTTGCTTGGACTTTCTGTATCAAATGGTGCCTCATCAGCTAACAGTAATCCTTGGGATGGTGAGCACAAGGGCCACTTTTGGGGATTTAATACCCCGAAAATCTGGTCCTGACAACCTTGGTATTAGAGCCAGGCTGACCATTGGCTAATCCTATCTTAGCCAGGTCAAGAAACCTAAGTAAACTACCCCACCAGACCTTATCCTAACCCCGGCCAAGCTTCTCGCGTAAGGTAGCCACACAGTGAACCGACACCTTTGGCAGTCGGTGCCCATCCTATCAGCCTAGCCCATCGATCACGCGCCAGTGACCGACAGCTAAATAGTTTCCTCCGCAAGCGTGCGAAGGAAGACTACGTCCCCTTTTTCTATAAAAAGGGCATGCTAGCCTCAACCAGCACAGCACAACCTCTACCCCAAACCGAGCTAAATGCCAGGACCCATTGTTCACAATGAAACCACAGCAACCAACCTTGGAGGTTTTGTGACCGTGCTCGCAAACCTCACCCGCCGTGCCTTTGCGTTAGAGGAGCCCCCAGAATATGTTCTGTACTAAGGGTCCATGAGCGGTGAAAGCCGTCAATTCTGGGCCACTATGTACATCTACGGTAGGGGTCTGTCGCCTGAACGCCCTATAGGTTCACCGGAAGGACAACCCCCTTTGAGCCACAAGCCATACAACTAGCTGCTCGAGAGGCTATAGTTCAACTCTGGCACTTGTCGCCCAGAGTTAACTGTCGCTCATTCTACTACTACCCCAGCCGTGACGGGTATGGTAGGACACCCAGGGTTGCCAGCAGAGACCACGAGACAGATCCTGTATTATTGCATCTGGCACGCTATGTAAGTGCACTAGAGGAACTGTTTGATCAAATCACCCTTGATCTGATCGCAGCTCATGGAGAACTGGTTCGCCGAGCCCCAGCAAGAGGAGGAGATGAGCCCAGCGCCGACAACCCAGTCGTGTTGTTCGGACAACCGATCGAGTCCTTGAGGTGTGCCCCGGTCATTGACCAAAATGCCTTGGTGTCCCCAAAGGTGATGCGTCGCCTGTTTGGGGCGCGCTCCAACGGGATTGTGGCCAACAATCCCCGCGACGGTCATCATCACTGCCCCGACCCTGCAGCACCTCAACCACCTCCAGCCAACACCGACAGTGAAGCCCTTGGAGAAGCATTGGCATCCACAAGGCAAGGCCGCTTAGATATAAACGAGGTTGATTAAATCACTCGAGTAGTACCGAGCCTTATCTTGTCCACGCCCTGTTGTGGTGTGATCTGTATTTCCATATGTATATACTGTTTGCTTGTGCACCCTTATCCTTATAGCAGCCATGCATAAATATGTCGGTGTACGAATGCATTTTTTTAATTCCGGGTGTAACTCCCAAAGCACCACACCGACAACTCCTACAGTAAACATGTCACTTTGCGAGACGTGTGTAACTGTAGCATTGACCCCGACCCCGTAAAGCAGAACTGACAAATAGCCGCCCCTCACCATGATTTAATAACCCAGCCCAGTTGCTATATAAAAGGCCACCTCGTGACCTTGCCAAGCATCCCTCACCTGGTGCACTACTCTCACAGCCATTTCTTTCGCCATGCCAATCCCTAGTATTTATCTGAGAACCCCAGATGCCTCCCCAGGTAGTTTCGTTAAGATATTGTGGGATTTTACCTGCATTACCATGAGTGCTACCCGTCCACCCCAATATGAGTTGCTCAAATCAAGGATCACACCATCCACCTAGAAATATTGGGCAGTAGTGCACGTCCCTCCCGCAAACCCAAACCAAGACCCAATAGAGGTTTCCTTCACGGGGAAATCTATGCCGACTCCGCAGATGGCCATAGAAGCTGTCGCGTATGAAGCGCTTGCTCGCCTTCGATTCGCGGTGCCCTACGCCAGCGAACGGGGGTATTATTACTTTCCGAGCCGTGCAGCGCCCGGAGAAGCAGCATCTTTTCCTGGTGGGCGAATTGAGAGAGACCCAGTGCTGGCCAACCTTACGCAGTATGTCATCGCGCAAGAGCATTTGACCCAGTGAATAATGGGTTATCTCCAGAGCCTCGCCGATTTAAATCCTCGGATCGCCATCGGCAGACCAGTGAGGCCCGGGCAGGAGAAGCACATTCATCGACTAGTCAACCCGCTTCCTCCGATAGAAGAAGAGTGTGCCCCAGCACCAGAGACGTTTTCCCAGGACCCTGTCCATTTGCCATTTCTATTTTAAACGTCACTTCTATGTAGGTTGTACCAGCGTGTATTTTTGAGTTGCCACTTGTACGTGTTATCCTAGAGTTGTGTGTCAAATTATATAAATTTGATTTTAGTTTATGGAGTAGTTTTTACTGCTGATAATTCTTGTTTTATCTAATTTTCGCTCTCGGTAAGAACCTGGAGTGAGATATTGTTCTCCCCTGAGTTGTTGCAACATATATCTCCACATAACATAGATTCTTCACGCAGCACCGCAACAGCAGGCTTACAACTCCGGCCACTCCACATAGTACACTAAGTAGCTAACCCACGTACGCTTGTTGCTTCTAATTGATCACCTCTCTAGCGCACCACAGTCTCCCGAGGAGAAACTTGTGGTTGTTTATTCAGGCACAAGTTTCCTTCCGCACACTGACAACCGTTAACACCCGACACCCGCGCCTAATCCTCATGATCGCCGCCGCCGCGACGAGCTAGCACTCGAGCAGCAGCGTCGCGACGATCGTCGAGGATCATCGCGCACAAGAGCACGGATAACCCCAGCAATGCTGCCAACCCTCTGCACACTAGGATCATGCACCAGTCCGGCATCACCTCCGCCATTAGAGCCTCGTCCCGAGCTCCTGCAAACACAAATGGAAGAGAGGGAAGGAGAATAAGAAGCGAGGCCAGGTGTGAGGAAGAAGAAGGAGCACCTCGGTCATTTTATAGCTCGAGATCGGTGTACGGTGGGCGGAGTCCACCAGCACCGCCCGTCGCTCGACCGCCGGTGTTCGGAGGCGAATCCACGAGCAGTGCCGACAGCGCACTAGCCCTTGAGGTGAGTGCACGCTGCGTCGGCAGCTAGCAAGAGCCGCACTACCGCAGTACGGCCTAGATGCCCTACGTGCTAGGCATCGCCAGTGGAGAAAGCGCGGGAAACCGCGCGAGAGAGAGGGAGAAGAGAGAGCCAGAGGTAGAAGAAGAGAGTAACAGTGGGCCCCGGGCCCACCTGTCAGCCAGAGAGAGCACTGTGCTCTCGGGTGCGACCAGCGTATTTTAGAATTTAGAAAAATTTATTTCTAAATTCACTATAGCTAGAGTAGAAATGTCTTGTTTTCCCCGACCGTTGATTTTTCCATGCAGCACCAGTATTTCTCACTGCAGTTACACCACTTTTTGCCCATTCACTGTAGCCGCATTTTATTGCATGAGCAGGACGGTTATCTTTGGTGAAATCATTTCGTGATAGTAGAAGTTCTTTTCATAACAACTTTTAGCAAATCTCGAGGACAATATTTTTTTCTTAAGGGGGGTAGTGTTGTAACACCCCAAAATTTTTGACCTTGATCTATAAATCAAAAAATTTACCAAGAGTTTAAACCTTTCATTCTCTGGATTTTCTTTGGTTTCAGAACCACTTTTTCTTTTGAAATTATGGAGTTTTTGCCCTAGTGAAAGCTTTTCAGATATGTTATTTGTACTTAATTGCCCTACCCAAGAAAAACAATCCTTCTATAAGTGGGTTCATTTGCATTATTATTCTTCCCCTAAACTTTATCACTTAAAGTGATTTTTCATTAGTTTAAAACTCTATTTGCACTACAACCCTTTTGATAGATTTATTCAAAAATTCCACCATAATTTGGGGATGTCATGTGAAGTCCCTTCATCACTTTTTTGCAAAAACCCTTTGGTGTTCTTTGAAAAAGTTGAGCAAAACACCCCCTTTTGCTCTCTGGTCCAGATTGACACTTTCTACTGCAACCCTATGTTAACTTGCTCTTTTGGCCATAAACTTTTTCCTGCTTGTAGTACTTCCTGCAAAACCCATAAGTCCAGGAGATTGGAGCATTTGGAACATTTTTGGTCCATGCAATAATGCCTTCTAGTTTCTGTACAGAGTTGATTTTCTCAAAAACTTACACTTGCAAGTTTCTAATTCTGCCCAACTAACCTTGTCACCACCTCCTACACCTAAAGAGGCATTGGTCTGGAGTTTTTGGCCACCCCAAGAGATACCTAGATGACCATAGCATTCTGTCAAACACCTTGTGTGCATGGCAAGTTTTGGCTTGGTTTTTAGTTTACATTGTGGACTTGATCCCCTGACCAAACCACCATGTCCACTAATCTCCTTGCAAACTCTAACCTAGACCTGTTAATCCCCAGCCTCATCCAAGCCCTCTAGCACGGGCTGGCATTACGTCGAGCACCTAGCGTGCGTGCTCTGGCGCGGCCAGAGCGCGCATTTTGCACGTGCGTGCGCCCGAGTCGCCGCGTCTCGCTGCCGCCCTCTCTCGCGCCCGTTCTGACCCTTGGCCACTTGTAGCCAGCACCCCGACTCCTCCCTCACCGCAGAGCCGCCCTGGCCCCCTCCTGGCGCCCCACAGCACCACCACCGCAAGCCGCCACCGCTGCTCCGCCAGCTCTGCCATGGACGGCGCTGCCCGAGCCACTCCAGCCCGCCAGCTGCCCTCTGGAACAGCTCGAGCTCATCCACGAGCCCGTCCGCTAGCGCCCATCGCAGCCACGTCGCCCTGCCAGCTACCGAACGGCGGTTCGCCGGTATCCTTATCCACGGCCGCGGAACCGACCTAGTTACGCTATAAATGGAGGCCCCCGAGCTCATCCAAACCCCCAGGCAACCTCAGGCTATCCCTCTAGAGCCCCCACGGCCAGCAATCGATGGAAGGAGGCTTTTTTCCTCGACTCCGATCAGTTCAGCCGCCGCCACGCTCCGGTGCCGTGCGTCACAAGTAGAGCCTCCCCCGTCCATCCAGTGCTTCCACCCCCCTCCCCTCGATCATGCGGAGCCGCCCAGCCTCTCAGCTTCGATCGGGAGCCATCATAGCCCAAAACCCCTATCCACCAGAAGCTGCCGTCCGACGCAAAGCTCGCCGCCGGCGACTCCCTTCGTCCCTGCCACCCTCTCGACCACTGGGAGTACCGCCCTGGACTGGCAGATCCTTCCCTGCCCTCAAAACCCAGCGGGGAGCCACCGTTCGTCGACGGCGATCGTCGGAGCCCCGCCACCGCTCGGACAGAGGAGGGAGGAGGCGTGGGCGACCGGTCAAACCTGACCAGTGGGCCCAAGGGACCCACTGTCAGTGACCCTGAGCCGGCCCGTGTCGTTTAAGTGAAAGCGCCGAACCCCGAAGTACGTATTCTTTTCCGAATCGTTTTCTTTTCTGGTTTTTGTTTAAAAACAGAACTTTGACTAAACTTTGACTTGCTACAACTTTTTAAATATAAGTCCAAATGACTTGATTCTTTTTTTGTTGTTCCTCAAATTTGGTCTAGTTTATTTTCATATTTATTTGAAAATTTTCCAGACAACTTTTTTGTGCTGTTTCGAAGCTGTGTGTTGAATCCAAATTCTCTTAAATAGGATTTTGAAGAGGGAGAAAACTTTCAAAAAGTTTTGGAATGCACTTTACCTCTCCACTAATTGAAGGCAAGCATTTTTGAACCCTGGACCAATACTTGTGAGTGTTGAGGATACGATTACAACATCACCTCGATATGATGCATTCATTTTTTATATGTGATGATATGATCATACCCATGAGTGCATGATGTAGACTCCTTGCTGTGAAAATTTAATATGCATGACGGTGATCCCCCTCGTATGCCTTCCATGCCTAACGGAACAAAGCCGTGAAAGTCGTTGTCTTGTGTAGACTAGAGCTTGTCACTAGTTCCTCACCGGGACGGTGGAGTCCGGTATGGCTTGGTGAGGCATGAAGACTGGTGATTCCGACTGTTGTTATGGAATATATTGGTTATGATACTCATGCAAGCGATGCTTGAACCTCCTAGGTCGACCATAGATCGAGTCTTGTTCCAGTAGCCCCCATACTTGCTTCGTGCTACCACTTGTCACTGCCACGGGCAGGGTATGGTTCAGTAAATTTGTCAACCCCTGTTCTAGCACACACCGTACAGAGAGGCCATGGTGGAAGATACCGGCTGCATCCGGTAGGCATGCCACCTGGTCCGGAGGCATGGGTGTTTTCGGTTGGAGCCGAAAGGGGTAGCTTCCCCAGTTTGCGCACGTTATAAATTCTGTGATCCCATGCTAGTCGAGGTTGCAGCCTCCCCACTTAGAGTTTGGCTTAACGGGTGTCGTGGGTGATTCCCGACACTGGTAAGTTAGGCTGGTGTGTGCGGTCAGGTGTGTTTTCAAATTAAAAGACCGTAGACGGAATTAGTTCCGGTGGACTAAAAGGAATCCGTTATTCATGGGTAAAGAGTACACCCTCTGCAGAGATTAAATCTATTCGAATAGCCGTGTCCCTGGGTTAGGATTACAGTCTGGGACGGGTCAAGTGTCGGTCTTAGTGTCGGTCTTCGAAGGAGAAACTACTAAAACAGAACATGGTCTATACCTTGTGACCTATGATATCTGTTACTATGATTATGATTATGGACTAACCATTTATGTATTTGAGTTATTGAGTATCCCTGGGATGGTTCTACCTCCTGGATATTCACTTTTATTTATTTTCTTTATAAGCCCTTTATGTGGTGTCGCTCAGACGCCCGACTGTGGCATGCTTGCTATTTCTTTTATTTATAAGCCCTTTATGTGGTGTCGCTCAGATGCTCGACTGTGGCATGCTTGCTATTTCATTTACTTGTAAGCCCTTTATGTGGTGTCGCTCAGACGCCCGACTGTGGCATGATTGCTATTTATTTTACTATCACTCCCTGATTGCATATTCATAGTTATATGAACGACCTGCTTGCATCGTGGATTATCATTTCGTACTAACATTGTGATCATCAATCATTTCCAAGCATGATTATCTTTTACCCATGTTCATAATGTTTGTGAGTAAATTCAAAGTACTCACGGGCTTGTCCCTGGCTATTGTCTTGGCCAGATTTCTCGCATGGAGAGGTGCGTTGCGACGACCGCCCAGGAACCTACGTAACGTTGATAGCGGACTCGTGAAGATAGGAGTTAACCTGGTCAGCTGTTCCCGTGGGAAATTGAGTTCCACAGACACCGACGTGTTACAGACCGCTTCCGCCTTCAGCCACTAGAAACCTTGTGTTGTACCCACAGGCCAGAATGGTCTTATACTACATATTTTGTATTTTTTTCTTGGACTTTCTGTATCAAGTGGTGCCTCATCAGCTAACAATAATCCTTGGGCTGGTGAGCACAAGGGCCACTTTTGGGGATTTAATACCCCGAAAATCCGGTTCTGACACTGAACATGTGAGGTAAGGTCCGTTAGCATATGGATACAGTAAAGCAAACCACCCCAAGCCAGACAGACAGTCATATGAATTTTAGTGGGAACAATTAATAAAGAAAAAGGATACCCGAGTTGGAAACGGTTTCCTTAAGTAAGTATATTCATACTTGTTCCCTGAGCAACCAAATCTCGAGGACGAGATTTCTTTAAGGGGGAAGAGTTGTCACAGCCTAATTTTCGGCCCTTTCTTTTTCTTTCGATTTTCTGAGATTTTTGCTTGAGTTTTCTTTTTCCGTGGCTATGTGGTCTGGAAACTGAAGAAGATGACCTCTTCTTCCTTTCCAGACTGGCTTGTCATCCTCATATCTATCTCTAAACCTTGCCATTTTCATCTTGACCCAACCCCAATATTATTTTTCTAGGGAATATTCCTTTTTCTATTAAAGCAATAACCCTGCGTGCCTAGGTTGTGAAGCAACCTATATTTCCATCACTCCAAAAATTCCCAAATAATTCTCATAAATTGTTTGGGTCATATCTTCTTCAAAAATGGCAAAACTTTTCATTGCCATGTTCAAAAATATTTCACAAATATTTCTTTTTCTATTCTACCCTAAATGGCACATTGTGAAGCAAGTGCTATTTATCTTTGCCCAATTGACCTCAAAAGGCTTGGACACCTTTTCATGTCCATATCATTGCCTCATGCAAGTTTTCACACTCATTTGCCTAGTAAATATATTTCAGCTAATTTACAAAGTTTCTCTCCAGAAGGAAAGTTTGTGAAGGAGGTACAAGCTAGGCATATCAAAATGAGTTGAAATTTTTGTATGACCTCTATATCATCAAATCATGACTCTACACCGAATTTGAGCTCATTCCTTGCATCCATGTGAGCACATCTTCAAATCTCTGTGTTTGTCCAAATTTTCAGTTTGTGAAGCAAGTATATTTTACCTTGCTCCATTATGGCTGAAAATATTCCATGACCTTCTCCTACCCATGTAACCTATCTCCACAAATTTCGGGCACATTTTATGTAGCCATTTTCCCTCAGGATTTTTCCTAAGTTTCTGGTCAGTGGGGATGCTTGTGAAGGAAGTACCATTTCGGCTTGTCCAATTCGTATGAAATTTTTACAGCATCTCTATATGTCCAAATGACCAAGCCTTGCCAAATTTCAGCTCAAATTGTTAATCCATGTGAGTGCTACTTCATGATCTTGTTTATGGACCATAATGCGAGTTACAAAGCAACTATGATTTATCTTGGTCCAAATCACCTCAAAATTACCAGGATGAAAGTCCTTCTTTACCTCAACCTCGCAGACAAGCTCTGTGGCTCCAAACCCTTTCGTGTTAATTAGCAGTGTTCTGCCAAGTTTACTGCAGTAAACTTCAGAGCACATTTACCACTTAACCACAACACCTTTAACCAAACTACCACCGTAGTTGAGACTTACCATGGAAGAACTTACCACTAGACATCATTTTACAGTCTTGGCACTTTCTCCTGTACAACTCACGCGGTGACCATCTCTCGGGCATGCCATGGACGCGAGCTGGATGGCTTCTTGCTTGGGCCCCTCCTCTGCTCGGCGTCTCAGCGAGCACGGGACTGTCCAGCGTGTTCCCCTCGTCGTCGCAACCTCCCTGGACCCCTCTCCCCCTCCGTCAGCTTCCTCACCAACGCTCGCCACCGAACGCCCATGAGAGCACAATGGTGGTTTGGCTCTGTTCGTCGTTGTCTTCTTCCTCCCTGCGCCCCCTTGGCCCCCTCTGCCCCGTGAGAGATCCCCATGTGCCTCTATATTCGCCTGCCTCCGATCTCATGCGCGTGGGCACGCGTCCGTGGCGCGGCCATGCGTCCGCGGCGCCGGCACGCGTCCACGGCGACGCCAGCATGGCCCCCCTCCCCGCGGCTATTTAAGCAGCCCCGAGGCCATTCGACCTCACCACCAGCCTTGCCTCGCTCCACTACTCCTCCCCAGCCACTCGCCCAAGACCTAGAACCTCTCCTAGCTGCCCTATGCTGCCATGGCCGCCGTCGGGCTCCGCTCGAATCGGAGCAGCCCCGGGCTCCTCCCCTCCTTCTTCCACCTCCAGAGGACCCCATCCACACCCCGGATTCGCCCGAGCCCTCTCCCTCCTCCTTTGGTGGTCTGTGGTCATGCGCCCTCCGGTGCCCAACGCCTTCGTCCGCCACGGCCAAAGCCCCGAACAACCCGGCGATCCCCGGAGACTCTGCTACCTCGGGACGGAGTCGCCTTGCTCCCCTGAACACGCCGGTGGTCGGAGCCCGACGAACGGTGGCCGGAGCCGCCCGAACGGCCCCCGGCGCCGGCTCTGCCCTCTAGCCGCACGGGAGAACGAGAGGGAGCAAGGAAGACGACAACCCCGCCCCTGGGCCCCGCCTGTCGGCCTATGCGCGTTAACCGGGCCGAACCGCTGACGTGGATAAGTGGCCGCGTCTTTCTCGGAATGCGCTTTCCCTTAGCTGAAAGCGTATTCCATTTCTTCTTCTTGCAATAATGTGTTTTCCTCTCTAGAAAACGTATTTTCAGACAGTGCGTGTTCTATTTTTCCTGCTGAGGGCGTATTTGTGATGATTTTATTACAAATAGGTCCCTAGCAGAAAAACCCTTATATCTTTTTACTCGTAACTCCAAACGAGGTGAATCCAAAGCCCACTTCTTCGTTTCGTCGAGCCCGTTCTGTTGGAATCATTTTTACCATGTGTCATCATTCTTAAAATGACCATTTCACTTGCCGTTAATCAGCCCCTCCGAGAGAGAATCGGTTTCGGCGAATCTTTCTGCGTGCTTTCCACACTTCTTTCCGGAGTATTCTTCTTCCCCACGCAAGCCACAACCACCATTTGCATGATTGCATGCAGTAGCTATGGTTTCAACTTAAACATTTAATAAATGTCTGTTTGTTTTACTACATTTATCGTTGTTTCGATGATTCTTAGAGATCTGTGTTCACTTCCATGATATGTCTTTATGCACCTGGTTATCATATACTAGTTTCTAGTATTTCTTTCGTATGCCATGCTTGATAGTAGTACATGTTGATATTAGTGATGGTCTTCGGTGCATGACTGTCATCTGTTCCGAGTAGCATTGTTATACATGTTCCTTTGCATCCAGTTGGTAAAATGCTTGCATGGTAGCATCGTTAATATGTCCTTGCATGATATTTATTGTTGATGCTAGTGGTCATGATATGTTGCTAAAGAGTTATATTCGAAATATTAATGCTGGTCAGTATGACATGCTCATCTGAATAAATGATTAAGTGTTGTTGTTATGCTCATTATTTATGGTTGCACATCCATGCTCATGTTAGTATCATGCTCATGCATTATAGTTGCATCATGTTATTTTAATATGACTCAGCTTATTGCATTCAAGTTTAACCGGATAATAAGGAACTTGAAAAATTGTTGGCTGAGTCGTGGTGCCACCATATCGAGCTGACCAGTGCAACCACACTTACCTTTATGGGAACGTCCTAACTGGGTCTATTGTCATGCCTCTCACTGGTGCCTCCAACGAGGGAAGGTTATGGGCATGCGGTACCCAGGCCCGGTAAGCAGACATAACATTGTGTGCCCATTGTTGTTGTTCTGTGCTCGGGTCCCCGTTTGGGACCATTTATGTTTGGCCACGACGGTGGTCGTTCTGTCTTTGGTAGACACGGGGCCACCCAGGACTAGCCCAGTGGGGAGTAAGTCGGAGTGGCCGGGAGAGTGGCATGGCAGTAGGACGGTTTTGTCGGAACGCCGTTGGTCCACCCGAATGGGAGTGCATGGCCATGGGTTCTGTTGTGTGGGTACAGTGCGCTACCTCTGCAGAGTGTGTGTCTTAATCTGTCGATAGCCGTGCCCGCGGATAAGGGCCCAGTTCATGTCGGTCACACTATGAGTCAATAGTAATAATAAT
The DNA here is from genome assembly GCA_902687465.1 of Secale cereale. NCBI lineage: Eukaryota > Viridiplantae > Streptophyta > Magnoliopsida > Poales > Poaceae > Secale > Secale cereale. Next base: position 703,784,536 of record LR738715.1, read on the forward strand.
AATGTGCTTAATAATAACAACCCTGGATCAATGATGAGTTAAGTTGGTTGTGATCGCCGGAAAGATCACCGTTTGAGACCAAGTGTTGGTCATGGTTGTGGTCGCCGGAATGATCACCGTCGTATCGAGGATACCGAGTTGTTGGATATTCGTGATGTTGTGCGAGAATCGTGGGTAAAGATCAAGCTCATTGTGGTCATTTGATGATTACTACGGTATGTTTATACCAAGCTTGATTTGATCCTGAGATGATCGTGTGATGTCCGAGGTTGGTAAGTGATGCACGTGATGGTTACGAGGTAACCAGAGCAAAATAAATGGTGCATGCAGTGTCATCATGTTGCATGCTAGTATCATCAGATTTATATGTTCATGCCATGCTCATATTGTCTAGCTGTATCATGTTCATACTCTTCATGCTATGTTATCCTGATGATCTCATCAAAATTCCTGATTTAACCTGTAATTGGCATGCTGTTGTTTGTCAATAATGCTTCTGGTTATTGTGAGCTTGCAAGTACATTCAATGTACTGACCTGGCGTGTCATGCCATCTTGTAGGTCGTGCCTAGATTGCTTGCTTGTTTGGTGTTGTTGCCGTGTTTGTGAGCTAGGATAAACGTTCCAGCCAGAGTCCCTACGGATTGGAGTCCATCATCGTCGTTCATTGTTCCGCTGCCAGCAGTTGTTCCGCTGCTTCGAGTTGTTCTGCTGCTTGTATAGAGCAACCGTGGCAGGCATAGTGTCACCGTGCCAATGTAATCCCCTTGTAATATCGGAGACCCAGTAATCATATTCGTGTAATAATAGAAGGCTGGTTTGTCCTATGCTAAGAAGTGTCGTATCCCAGAAGACTTCTCCTCGATCTCTGGGCTGGAATACGGGGCGTTCCGGTTCCTCTGAGCCATGGTGCCACAGTGGAGGTGGAAGCCGTCCGCACCATCACGGCCGGCTCGGCCGTCATGTTTATCAAGGGCCTAGTGAGCCGTTTCGGAGTCCCAAATCGCATCATCACGGACAACGGCTCGCAGTTCACCAGCAACCTTTTCGAAACGTACTGTGCTAACCTTGTAACGCAGATATGCTACGCTTCGGTGGGACACCCATGGAGCAATGACTAGGACGAGCATGCCAACGCATAGGTACCGAGGGGCCTCAAGACAAGGACCTTCAAGAAGAAACTCGAGGCCTGCTGCATGGGCTGGCTCAACAAGCTCCAGACCGTGCTGTGGTCCATCCGCACCACCACAACCAAGCCGATGGGCTAGACTCCATTCTTCCTCATCTACGAAGCTGAAGCGGTTCTCCCCCCACGAGGTCAGGCATCGCTCCACATGGGTCTTTGTGTTTGACGAGACAAGACAAGACGCCTCATGGGCGATGGACGTCGTGCTGGGGGGAGGAGCGTCGTCGCCAGGCCTCACTCCGAGGAGTGAGGTAGGAGCATGCGCTGCGGCGGTACCACTCCCGCAGCGTCCGCTCCAGGATGCTCGAGGTAGGTGACCTCGTCCTGAGGCGGGTACTCTCAAGGGAGGGGCTGCATAACTCTCACCCTTGTGGGAGGGCCCATTCAGGATTACCCGTTGAGGGAGTCCTGGACTAAGGGGTCCTCGGGCGTCCGGCCTGTTATCCATGGGCCAGATTGATGGGCTATAAAGACATGAAGGCCGAAGACCATACCCATGTCCGGATGGGACTCTCCTGGGCGTGGAAGGCAAGCATGGCGACAAACTATGAAGATTCCTTCTTATGTAACTGACTCCATGTAACCCTAGAACCCCCCGGTGTCTATATAAACCGGAGGGTGTAGTCCGAAAAGGATATACTCATTACCATAGTCATACAGGCTAGGCTTCTAGGGTTTAGCCATTACGATCTCGTGGTAGATCAACTATTGTAATACTCATATTCATCAAGATCAATCAAGCAGGAAGTAGGGTATTACCTCCATAGAGAGGGCCCGAGCCTGGGTAAACATCGTGTCCCCCGTCTCCTGCTACCATCGACCTTAGATGCACAGTTCGGGACCCCCTACCCGAGATCCGCCGGTTTTAACACCGACATTGGTGCTTTCATTGAGAGTTCCACTGTGCCGTCGACGAAAGGTTCGATGGCCCCTTCAATAGTCGATAGTGATGCTGTCCAGGGAGAAACCTTCCTCCCTGGACAGATCTTCGTATTCAGCGGCTTCGTACTGCGGGCCAACTCGCTTGGCCATCTGGAGCAGATCGACAGCTAGGCCCCTGGCCATCAAGTCAGATTCGGAAGCTTGAACTACGTCGTGGACATCCATGGAGACCTGCTCTTCGACGTATTTGAGACCGCGGCAATTGCTCCCCCTTGCTTCGATGAACATGACATAAATCTATCATCGGATCACATCTTGGAGATGGATCCTGTTGTTGCAACGGCCTTAAATCCGGAGCAAATCGCACCATTCGAGGCCACGAGTCCGCGGCGTTGGAGCCGCACACAGACTCGGCACCTTGCAATATTTGCGTCAACGGAACTCCTGACTCGTCTCCGGCTATAAGTTCCGAACCACATACGCCTGCGGACACCGAGCTGGATCAGTTATCGATTTTCGAATTCGGCACCACAGGCATCTTCCGACACTCGCCCCTGGGCGACGTGCTAAACTCGTTAAAAAACCTGTCCTTGGCAGGGGACTCACAGCCGAACTATGTCCGTTTCGAACTAGGGGTTGACGACCGAGAATTTTGCTTCCCACCCGCCACCCACTTCATAGCCACTGTCGAGGACTTAACCGACACGCTTGATTACGGCTCTAAAGACATCGACGGCATGGACGACGATGACGATGAGGAGCAGGGTCAAAAGCCGCCATTTACTGGGCGATGGACGGCCACTTCCTCATACGATGTGTACATGGTTGATACACCTAAAAAGCTGATGACGATGACAAAGAAGATCCAGTTGAGAATAAACCTCCTGAGACACAGCCCAAATGCCGGCGGCCTAAACACCGTTCTAAGTCACGTCGCTCAAAGGACAATAGCACTGGCATCGGAGAAAATAATACTCCGGATGATGCCGAAAACAATGAAGACCGTGTGGGAACAACATCCGAATAGGAGGAACAAGACAACGGGCAAGTTAACTCTGATAAACAGGCCATGCCCAACGACCCAGATGACGATAATTATCGTCCACTCTCCGAGGATGAGGAGAGCCTCGGCAACGAGGACTTCATCGTGCCTGAGGCACCCCTCGAGCAAGAGCACTTCAAGCGCCAGCTAATACCTACTGCAAGAAACCTGAAGAAAAAGCAGCAGCAGCTTCCAGCTGATCAAGACCTACTCAATGACAAATGGACTGACGTCCTAGCAGCCGAACAATACGGTTTCAAGCGTCCAGCCAAGAGTTACCCGAAACGCAGACTGCTACCTCAGTTCTATGAGGAAGTGCCGGATCCCATACCTCCCTCATGCAATGCGGAACGACCACCACGTGGTCGGCATACTGCGGTGGACCGACCACCTCGTGGTTGACATAAAACGGCAACTCATGCCGAACACCAGCATGCCCCACCGCCTCGTAAAAACAAAGACAAAACAGCTAGGGACTATACATAAGACCTTCGGAAGGACCTGGACATTACAGCAGGACACACCGGATCAATCTACGGATCGCGAGGACGCTTTTCGACTCATGACGATGGCTACCTATTTGGACGTGACAAACCTAATCACGCCCGGGCAGATAAGCGCAAGAGGACTTCATCGGAGGTGCGCCGCGACGCGGCCCGATATAGAGGCGCCGCACACCCACTCTGCTTCACAGATGAAGTACTGGATCATGAATTCCTCGAAGGGTTCAAGCCCATCAATATTGAATCATACGACGGAACAACCGATCCCGCAGTATGGATCGAGGATTTTATTCTCCACATCCTTATGGCCCGAGGAGACGATCTCCACGCCATCAAATACCTCCCACTAAAACTAAAAGGGCCAGTTAGACACTGGTTAAATAGGATGCCTGAAAATTCCATCAGCGGCTCGGAGGACTTGGAAGAAGCTTTTCTTACCAACTTCTAAGGCACTTATGTCCGGACACCAGACGCCGATGACTTAAGTCATATAGTTCAACAACCTAGAGAATCAGCCAGAAAATTCCGGACTAGGTTCCTAACCAAAAAGAACGAGATCATTGACTGTCCGGATGCTGAAGCCCTAGCGGCCTTTAAACATAGCATCCGTGACGAATGGCTCGCCCACCACCTCGGCCAAGAAAAGCCGAAATCTATGGCAGCCCTCACGGCAGTCATCACCCGCTTTAGTGCGGGTGAGGATAGTTGACTGGCTCGTAGTAAAAACGCAGCCAACGAGGCAGGCCCCTCCGAGGCCAAAAACAGCACCTGCAAGCTCCGGCGCGATAAACACAAACGCCGAAGCAATGGCAATAACACCGATGACACGACAGTTCACACCGGATTCGGTGGCTCCAAGTCCGGCCAGCGGAAGAAGCCTTACAAAAGGAACAGCGAGGGACCATCCAGCTTAGACCGCATACTCGATCGTCCGTGCAAGATACATGGCACCACAGACAAACAAGCCAATCATACCAACCGACATTGCCGGGTTTTCAAGCAAGCCAGTAAGTCAAATACCGAGAGCAAGGAAATATGATCGCAAAGCGAGGATGACGACGAAGAGCCTCGGTAGCCGAACATGGGAGAACGGAAAAAGTTTCCCTCTCAAGTCAAAGCGGTGAATATGATACATGCTACACACATCCCCAAAAGGGAGCGCAAGCGCGCACTCAAGGACGTCTATGCGGTAGAGCCAGTCGTCCCAAAATTCAATCCATGGTCGTCATTCCCGATCACCTTCGATCGTCGAGATCATCCAACTAGTATCTGTCATGGCGGGTTGGCCGCACTAGTCCTCGACCCAATAATAGACAGATTTCACATTACACGAGTCCTAATGGACGGGGGTAGCAGCCTCAACCTGCTCTACCAGGATACAGTGCACAAAATGGGCATTAACCCATCACGGATCAAGCCCACAAGGACTATCTTTAAAGGAGTCATCGCAGGTGTTGAGGCCCGTTGTACGGGCTCAATCAGACTTGAAGTTGTCTTCGGATCCCCGGACAACTTCCGAAGCGATGAGTTACTCTCCGACATCGTCCCCTTTCGCAGCGGCTACCACGCACTTCTTGGACGAACCGTGTCAGCTCGATTCAATGCGGTTCCTCATTACGCTTATCTCAACCTCAAGATGCCCGGACCTCGCGGCGTCATAACAGTAAATGGAAATACAGAATGCTCCCTCCGTACCGAGGAGCATACCGCGGCCTTAGCAGCAGAAGTACAACGCGACCTTTTTCAGTAGAACCCTAATTCGGCGGCTAAACCCCCGGACACCATTAAGAGAGTTTGGACCGTTCTATGGCGAGACAGCCCGACTCGTTAAGAGCTTAACTAGCAATTCTGCCTCCGTCCAAGTCCCAATCGAATGGCGGCATTCGTACCGTGTGTACATGATGGCTTCTCGCCCCTTGTTGGTTACCCCAATTGGAAGGTTTGAGATGCAGTGTAGCGGAAGTTTTCCCTTGGCAAAGATACCAAGGATCGATTTCCCCTGAGACTCCCAGTTTCAACAAGAAGGTGTCAACTGCTAACGGCGCCAGATATTAGCAATCAACGTGGACCTGCACACAGATACAAATAACTTTGCTCCCAACGAGTACAAGAGGTTGTCAATCCCTCCGGCCTTGTCGTTTACAAAGGATCAAACGCAAGTGATAATAGTGATAGGTATTGCTGCAATAGTAAGTAAAAGCTGAAAGTAAATAGCGGATGTGATCAATGATGGTAATATGGACCGGGGTCCCATGATGTTCACTAGTGATGTCTCTCTCCCAAAAGACGATAAAACAGCTATGTGAGGTAAACGAATTACAGCTGGGCAATTGACAGAATTATGTGCGCAAACCAATGCTAACTATGTTGCAAGAAAGGTAGAGTTTCAAAGCATGGGCGGTACGCCAAGGCAAGTAGACCGAAATCCATCTGCATCTACTACTAATCATCCACCTTGAGATATCTATCCAGAACATCTCGCTGGTATTAAGTTGCGAGTCCCACCCATAGTGTTAACTCAAAGCAATAGACAACTGCATTAGAAGAACTTTGCGTAAAGTAAACAATCCTTGCACCCGCGGGCACAAGCACCGTTGTGTTCCCCCTTGTGGCAACAACACATCCCCTAGACTCATGTTTCTGTCACTCAAGCTAGTCATCGAGGGGCATGAACCCACAATAAGGCATAACGTTCCCTCTTGGAGTCACTACCTACTACTTGGCCAAAGCAATAAATAACAACGAAGAACATGCAAGAATTACTTACGAACATAAATATAAAAGAGGTAGATCAAATATATTACTCAAACACAATCTGAACATAATCTCACAATCCATCAGATCCCAGCAAACTCATCATAGCAACAGCATAAGGATTACATATGTGCCTCGATCATGTAGGGCAGCTCACGAGGACTAATTAGTGAAGCACAAGAACGGGAGGAGAACATCACATAGCTACTGGTCATGGACCCATGGTCCAAGGGAGACTACTCACAACTCATCCGGGAGGCGTCCATGGTGGTGGAGAGGCTCCCGGTGGTGATCCTCCCCTCCGGAAGGGTGCCAGGAAGAGTTCTCCTGGCGCTCCCGATCTTGGAAGCGCGGCGGCGGCGGAACAGAGATGAGATCGCGAAAAAAGGTTCCTGTCTCGAGGGTTTCGGGACACGATATAAATATATGCCAAAGGGGGGCATCAGCGGAGGCCCGGGGGGCCCAGGCGCCCCCCCGGCGCGGCCAGGAGGGGGGCCGCGCCACCAGGGCGCCTGGAGCCCTGGTGGCCCCCCTCCGGCTGTACTTTGGCTGCTGGGAAGCTTCTGGAACGGTGATTTTTTATATAATTTTTCCGGGATTTTTCTGGCAGTTCTCGTAATGGGAAAACCTGAAATACAAAAACAGCAGAAAACAGAAACTAGCACTGGGGTGCACTGAGTTAATAGGTTAGTCCAAATATGATCAAAAGTGTATGGAAGTGTATAAATATCATAGCAATATCACCCAAAAGAGGCATGGAGCAAGCAGAAATTATAGATACGTTTTGGACGTATCAACATCCCCAAGCTTAATTCCTGCTCGTCCTAGAGTAGGTAAATGATAACAAGAATAATTTCTGTGGTGACATGCTATTAACCATATAGGACTTTTTTTTATTTTTCATAGTCATATGACAAAAGCTTACTGAGATAATGAATCTGTAGTAATTAAGTTGCCTCATGAGAAAATCACAAAGAACTGAAAGTTTTACTATATGATACTGAAACATCAAATAGATTTGTAATGAGCATGGTGTGCAAATATGATAAAGTGATATCTTGCTTGCCCCCTTTAGTGAAGCAAAACATAAATGCAGGGGCACCTTCAATGTTTAAGTGATGACTAGATACAACGATTTCAGAATAAACGATATCATAATCATGCAAAAGACAATGCTACTTTGGGACAATGCACATTGCACTCAGAATGACAATCATGCTCTCGGTAGTTGGTGCTTTAAAAGAAGGTGGAGACTCTCGAACCGTGGCTTTTGTTGGCAAGGTTGAAAACCCGTAGTCGGAAACAAAGACAAAACATGTACCAGAGCTCTTGGTTTTAAAAACAGAAGTAATAATAATTTTTTTTTCTTAGATCATGCATGTTTCGTCAACGAATGCTAGCAGATAACTCAATCACTTCTTGAGATGGACAAGTTTCGAGGAACGGCTTCCGAATGAGGACGATCACATCCTCTTAATCTCTTTTGTTTATCACTGCCATAGTTTTCTGATTTCTCATGAACAAAGCGTGAAGGAGGGTTTGTTTGTTATATTAATTTTTAGCCGGGCGCACTCAATGCCAGTTCCTTCTCGTGTTATGGGTTTGCACATTAGACATGCAATCCCGGGGTGAAGCTTGTCCAACTTAAAAAGATCATGAATTAACTACAACTTCCTCGTGGACTTAAAACAGAGGCACAAAATAGGAATGCATTTTTTTGAATAATTTCGAGATGGTACATGTAAGTCTCCGTTAGGAATGGCAGGTAAATACCATGTAGGAAGGTATGGTGGACTCATATGGCATAACTGGTTTAAAAGAATTTGGATGCACAAGCAGTCAGTCCGCTTAGTACAGGTCGAGGTTAGCAAAAGACTGGGAGCGACCAACTAAGAGAGCAATGACGGTCATAATCATGCAGAGTGATAAAGCAACATTTAATCAAGCATGGAAGTTATATCGCTACTCAGAAATAAAAGATCATCAAGGCTTGACAGACTTTCTTTACAGTCTTAAATATGCGTGAGCATACGCCAAGTCAATCAAAGTAAATTCTTGAAGGAAGATATTACTAAACCATACCACATCATAGGCAAACAAATCATGTTGGTACTCCAATAACACATTGGGAACCCCCCCAGCTATTTGAGACTAACCATAAGAAAACATGAACTACTAAGCACCATTATGCACGTAGCATTTTTATCATAGACATATCCAACAATGCAACAGAAGCAAACTCTCTTAATAAGATAAGCATGATAACTAAAGAGAGTTCAAGCAACCAACTAAACAAAAGCTCTTTAAAAAGATAAGCATGAAAACTAAAAGCTAACCATGATAGTAGCTATTGAAAGAAAAAGAACACACACAGCAAGATAGACATGAAAATTCTATGTTATGTTCTAGGTAGAAGTGGAGCGTGTTTCTCTCCCACATAAAGAAAGCTGAGTTCCGACTCGTTATGAAAAGCTAAAGAAAACTAAAAAGGAAAACTAAAAAGGAAAACTACAAAGGAAAACTAAAAGCAAGACGCTCCAAGCATAGCACATAACACATGAAGTGATAAAAATATAGTGGAACGAAAGACGAACTGATAATGTTGATGGAGAAGGGGATGCACGGGGGCATCCCCAAGCTTAGAGGCTTGAGTCTCCTTGAATATTTCTTGGGGGTGCATGGGGGCATCCCCAAGCTTGAGCGTTTGACACTCCTGAATCTTTTTATCATCTTCCCTCGCACACTTGAAAACTCCCTTCATACATAACTCATCATAATCTGATTAGCGAGGTTAGTACCCATAATAAAATAATTGTTCCTTGCTGGAAATAAAGATATTCTTGAAGGTCTACTGTTTCTCAAGATTGCCAAAAGGTTTTTGCAAAGAAAAAGCAAGCTCCAGGTTTGCAAAATGAAGGAAAGGCAAAACAGGACAGAATCTGTGAAAAACAGAACAGCAGGTAGTAAATGATTTTTTCGGGGCACTTCTGCAACTCTAATCAAAAAACTCAGAACGTACGCACGAAATACAATTGTATAGAGCATGCTGTCGAAAAAATTCAGACCAAAAAGATGATCTGGTGATTTTATACGAATTTTTCTATCCAAGGACAGAATCTGTTTCCTGGACAACACGTCACAACTTTTGAACTTTCTTGCAATCAGAGGCTACACTTGACACAAAGTTGAAAAGCAAAGATACAATGATGATGCTACTGTAGTTAACAACATCATGACACAACAAAAGCAAAAATAAATTTTTTATTCATGTGGGCTGCCTCCCAAAAGCGCTTTCTTTTATGCCTTTAAGCTAGGCATAATGCAAAAAGATCAAGTTTTATCAAGAGTAAAAGAATAGCTAGCCCGTATAACGGACTCAAAAGGTAACTTAATCTTCTTTCGAGGGAAGTGTTCCATCCCTTTCTTGAGAGGAAATTGGAATTTTATATTCCCCTCTTTCATGTCAATGATAGCACCAACGGTGCGTAGAAAAGGACGTCCCAAAATAATTGGACACGAAGGTTCACATTCAATATCCATAATAGTAAAATCAACGGGAACGTAATTGTCATTGACAACGATAAGAACATCGTCGATCCTCCCCAAAGGTTTCTTTATGGAAGAATCAACGAGACGAACACCAAAAGAACAACAATCAAAAGGTTTCAATTTAAGCATATCATATATTCTTTTGGGCATAACGGAGGTACTAGCTCCAACATCACATAAAGCATAGCAAGAGAAGTTATTCAACTTAATTTTAATCATAGGATCCCATCCATCTTCTAGCTTTCTAGGTATGGAGGCTTCTACTCTAAGTTTCTCCTCCCTAGCTTTGATGAGAGCATTAGTGATATGCTCTGTGAAGGCAAGATTAAGCGTGCTAGTGTGGGGATCTTTAGCCATTCTTTGTAGAAAGGTGACAACTTCTGAGATACTACAATTATCAAAATCAATTTTATCATTATTGGGCAGAATTGTAGTGTCATCTTCTTTGTTTGAATTGCTCTCTATTATAAGAGTTTGAACGTCTTCCAAAGTTTGGGGAAGCATAGAAGCAACTTTAAACTGAGGCTCATACTCTTTTCCTGGAAGACCATGCCATGGGCATAACTCTCCATCAAGACTAACATAATCACAAGGTTTATTACTTTTGTAGATCCCGACAGTGGTGATTGGCGTAATGGAAGAAGGGGTGTACTCCTCCCATTTAGTGTTTTTGGTGGAACTCATAGTAGCAAGCAAGCAAGATAACTATTTTTGTGATTTTCGATAAAAGATACTAAAGCAAAAACTGAAAGGTAAACTAACAAGACTAAAAAGCAAAGGTAAAATATAGCGTGCAACTCCCCTATCTTGAAGAGTGGAGTCCTCGGCGACGGCGCCAGAAAACTTTGCTTGATGGCTTCTCGCCCCTCGTTGGTTACCCCAAGTGGAAGGTTTGAGATGCAGTGTAGCGGAAGTTTTCCCTTGGCAAAGATACCAAGGATCGATTTCCCCTGAGACTCCATGTTTCAACAAGAAGGTGTCAACTGCTAACGGCGCCAGATATTAGCAATCAACGTGGACCTGCACACAGATACAAATAACTTTGCTCCCAACGAGTACAGAGAGGTTGTCAATCCCTCCGGCCTTGTCGTTTACAAAGGATCAAACGCAAGTGATACTAGTGATAGGTATTGCTGCAATAGTAAGTAAAAGCTGAAAGTAAATAGCGGATGTGATCAATGATGGTAATATGGACCGGGGTCCCATGATGTTCACTAGTGATGTCTCTCTCCCAAAAGACGACAAAACAACTATGTGAGGTAAACGAATTACAGCTGGGCAATTGACAGAATTATGTGCGCAAACCAATGCTAACTATGTTGCAAGAAAGGTAGAGGTTCAAAGCATGGGCGGTACGCCAAGGCAAGTAGACCGAAATCCATCTGCATCTACTACTAATCATCCACCTTGAGATATCTATCCAGAACATCTCGCTGGTATTAAGTTGCGAGTCCCACCCATAGTGTAAACTCTGCGTAAAGTAAACAATCCTTGCACCCGCGGGCACAAGCACCGTTGTTTTCCCCCTTGTGGCAACAGCACATCCCCTAGACTCATGTTTCTGTCACTCAAGCTAGTGATCGAGGGGCATGAACCCACAATCAAGCATAACGTTCCCTCTTGGAGTCAATACCTACTACTTGGCCAAAGCAATAAATAACAACGGAGAACATGCAAGAATTACTTACGAACATAAATATAAAAGAGGTAGATCAAATATATTACTCAAACACAATCTGAACATAATCTCACAATCCATCGGATCCCAGCAAACTCATCATAGCAACAGCATAAGGATTACATATGTGCCTCGATCATGTAGGGCAGCTCACGAGGACTAATTAGTGAAGCACAAGAACGGGAGGAGAACATCACATAGCTACTGGTCATGGACCCATGGTCCAAGGGAGACTACTCACAACTCATCCGGGAGGCGTCCATGGTGGTGGAGAGGCTCCCGGTGGTGATCCTTCCCTCCGGCAGGGTGCCGGGAAGAGTTCTCCTGGCGCTCTCGATCTTGGAAGCGCGGCGGCGGCGGAACAGAGATGAGATCGCGAAAAAGGGTTCTCGTCTCGAGGGTTTCGGGACACGATATAAATATATGCCAAAGGGGGGCATCAGCGGAGGCCCGGGGGGCCCAGGCGCCCCCCCGGCGCGGCCAGGAGGGGGGCCGCGCCACCAGGGCGCCTGGAGCCCTGGTGGCCCCCCTCCGGCTGTACTTTGGCTGCTGGGAAGCTTCTGGAACGCTGATTTTTTATATAATTTTTCCGGGATTTTTCTGGCAGTTCTCGTAATGGGAAAACCTGAAATACAAAAAACAGCAGAAAACAGAAACTGGCACTGGGGTGCACTGAGTTAATAGGTTAGTCCAAATATGATCAAAAGTGTATGGAAGTGTATAAATATCATAGCAATATCACCCAAAAGAGGCATGGAGCAAGCAGAAATTATAGATATGTTTTGGACGTATCAGTACATAACTATGCACTCAAAATTCCTTGGGCATCAGTGGACCCTAGATCCGCACACTCTTACTTTTCCTTTTTTATTTCGGGATTTTCTCTTTTCGAGGTTTCTTCCAACAACCCGTTCGACGGACGCATCAAGGCAGCGAGGAGCTTTTGCGTACAAGGAAATCCCTAGGTGGTCTCTGCTAACGATTGCTATACCTGTTTTACATACCCGCACGCAGCTCGCTCTGGGTCATGGCATGCCAAATAGCCTTTCTTGCTTACTGCATTACTTGTACAAGTACGCCTTCATATATGAATTGCACTACATTAAAGGATTGTGTCAGCTCATTACTTGATTTCCCGCTCCTTTTCCTTACCTTTGTATTTATTACTCATTGCACACGTACACTCTGGTACATATTTCTGCGCCAGGGGCTTCATTACGCCCCGCACTACGGCAATAAAAGTCCAAGCACAATTACAGTACAGTTCGGCACCCCGAACTTATAGCATTATATGCATCAGCTCTGAATCATGTCTTTGGTCAATAGTTGGGTTGCCCGGATCCTGTGCTTACTACCTTACGTTCCGCTATATCGGCTAGGGTAGTAAAGGGAGAACTACTGCGATTGTGTCCCGGTTCTTCCGGACGAGCACCTTAGTAGAGAAAGCCGAAAACTGACTTTCATGATGCGGCGAGAGCTAGTCAGCTGTTCGAGAGGTCTCAAATCCCTAGAGATCTTTTCCGCTTTATGCAAGGAATCGGTTTTTCTACGATTAGGCGTGTATAGCGCCCCTAGTTCAGCCTTCCGAACACTAGGGGCTTCGCCGAAATCTTCATTGTCAAACTCCTATGGCTAAGTGAGGGTAATAAAGGCCGTATAGTCCGATTGCCTTGTTCGTTGCGCTAAACACGTCCTTTAAGGGCCAGAATGTGGAGTAAAGAGTGTTTAGATTTATCCCGAACACCCCCGTACTATCTATATGGGGGCAGAAGCCGACGACTGGTCAATCCTCAGATTCTAAATAAACGGCCACACATGAGGTAAAAATTTCGTTACAAGCATCATATTACATACCGATCTTGTTTCATATTGCGGGACAACCCGAATGTTTTCATGGGAATATCACGTCCTTCGCACATTGCTCCACCACAAGGCGGGATCCCTCCAGGACTCCACCGAAATACTGCTCGGGTCGACAATGCTCCTTGCCATCCGGCAGCCCCTCGGTCATCAGCTTCTTGGCATCTAGCTTCGCCCAATGCATCTTGACGCAGGCAAATGCCATTCGTGCACCTTCAATGCAGACCGATCGTTTCACGGCTTCGAACCGTGGGCAGGCACTCACAAGCCACTTCACAAGTCCGAAGTAGCTGCTGGGTATGGGCTCGGTAGGCCACAGCCGGACTATTAGGTCCTTCATGGCTAGCTCGGCCGATCTTTGCAGCTCGACCAGCTGTTTCAGCTGGTCGCTAAAGGGGACAAGATGTTCTGGTACAAGATATTGAGACCAAGCAGCATCTGATATGCTATACGGCAGATTCACAAATGCCCCTGGAAAACACAAATTCGGGTAAGTACAAGGAAAGTTCCCTTCGCACACTTGCTTTGCATAGCAAAAGACTTACCCGTCGCAATCTTCTTGGCCGCCTGAATCTCCTGTCGGGCTCTCTAGGCTTCGGCTCGAGCATCCTGTGCTCTCTCGCGGGCCTTTGCAAGTCCGAACTCTTGCCTCGTAAAATCGGGCTCCAAGGACTCGAGCTTCTCGACGGCGTCCTGGAGCTCTGGTTGGGCCTTGTTAACCAGGGCCTCGTGCTTCTCGTGCGCGGCGTGTTCCCTGGCCGCTTTGTCCTCGACCTCGGCTAACTCCTCCTTGAGAGCTGCCACCTCGGTCGTGGCCCCTAATAAAGTTCATGACACTCTAGCCCGCACGGACCACTCATCCTTATTAAATGAACACGCAGGTTACTGCATACCTTGGCTATCCTCCAGCTGCTTCTTCACGAGGCCAAGCTCTTCCTCGGCCCGCTCCAGTTTCTGTTTCAGTTCGGAGATCTCCGCAGAAAGAGCGGTAGCAGCCCGTAGCGATGCCCGCTTATTCACATAGACACCTTATGTTAGACTCCTGTGAAAATTATTTTTTATCTCGTGTTCGGCTCTTTCTTTCCAAACAACGAACAGAGCATCAGGGGCTACTGTCTACACTGTGATATTCTTCCTACAATTACATTACTCACCTCAAAGCCCGTTAGAAGGCTAACGTAGGCTTCGATCAGTCCACTTTTGGCGGACTGAACCTTCTCGATCACTGTACCCATAAAAGTACGGTGTTCATCCACAATGGAAGTGCCCCACAGAGTTTCCAACAGATCGTCCGGTGCCTCCGGTTGGACAGAGGTCCCTGGCAGAACATGCACACCTCCTCCTTTCGGGGAAGACCGTTCGCTAGACTCCGGAGCCGTGAAGGTCTACGGAATAGTATCCGGCAGAAGGACAAATGGAACTCGGCCTCCATAACCAGTCCCCATGGGGGCTTTTCCCTCCACGTGTCCGGCGGCCGAGGAGTCATCCTAGAGCGCCACCCTGACGATCTCCGGAACCTTCCACTGATCTGGGAAAGTCCTTTGGGACACCACCTCATCATCACCCTTGGGCGAGACCGAATGAGCAGGTGGCGGAGACTTGCTAGCCATCTCCTTAGAGTCTAGTGAACCCTCTGTAGAGGATCGCGGGGAGCCATCACGGGCCGGACTGGAATAACACAATTTACACATATCAATGTGTAAGGCCAGACGTTTCGGCATGCATAAGGATTTTGGTACTTACGATGTGGCCCGAGGCTTGGTCTGGGGAGGTCGCTCAGGACTACTATCGATATCCGACGCGGAGTTATCCGCGCGGGAGCCCCTCCCCTTCTTGGGCGCCTTCGCCTCCAGATTCGTGGAGGCCTCTCTCTTCTTCCTCCCCACCTCGGATGGGGAGTCTTCTTCTTCTTCCTCCTCCTCGTCATCGTCTTCGACGGATGAAGAGTGAGTCCCGTCTTCGGATGTCACATCCGAAGCGCCTTTTCGGCGAGTGCCCCTCCGGGCCCCTTCGGTCTCTTTCTTGGCCGTCTTCGCTGGCACCTCATAAGGTGCCGGAAACATCATTTTTGTCAGTAATGGGAATTCTTGGTCTTCGGGCAGCGGAGCCAGACAGTTAATCCCCCCTG
Source organism: Secale cereale (assembly GCA_902687465.1). Lineage (NCBI taxonomy): Eukaryota > Viridiplantae > Streptophyta > Magnoliopsida > Poales > Poaceae > Secale > Secale cereale. Next base: position 703,800,117 of record LR738715.1, read on the forward strand.
CTACCACGATCCAGGCCTGCCAACGATGATGGGAAGGCTTAGACTTTTTCCTCAGAATGTGCTAGTAAAGGGTATACCTTGAAAACTTGAAAAAACTTACTGCATTAGCCTGGCGTTTTAAGCTGAGCCCGCGATCCTTGGTCGTGGGCGGTGGCGTCTCGCCGACCTTTGAAGAGCACTTTCCAGATGTCTTCGTGTGTTGTGTCAAAGAGCTCTTGTAGCGTCTGGTGCTTGGCCGGATCGTACTCCCACAGACAGCAAGTCCGGTGTTGGCACGAAAGGATCCGACGAACGAGCATGACCTGGATCACGTTGACAAGCTTGATGTTCCTGTCTATCATGTTTTGGACGCACGTCTGGAGCCCAGTCAGCTCGTCCGAGGGACCCCAGGTAAGGCCCCTCTCTTGCAAGGAGGTGAGCCGCATCGGGGTTCCGGATCGGAATTCGGGGGCCGCCGCCCAGTCAGTGTCTCGTGGCTCGGTGATGTAGAACCACCCCGATTGCCACCCCTTCACCGTCTCCGCGAAGGAGCCTTGGTAACATTGAGCATCTTGCCCACCATGGCGCCTCCACACTCTGCTTATTGACCGCCCACCACCTGTGGCTTCACATTGAAGGTCTTCAGCCATAGACCGAAATGAGGTGGGTTGCGGAGAAAGGCCTCGCACACGACAATGAACGCCTTGATGTTGAGAATGAAGTTAGGGGCTAGGTCATGGAAATCTAGCCCATAGTAAAACATCAGTCCATGAACGAACGGGTGGAGAGGGAATCGCAGCCTACTGACAAAATGTGTGAGAAACACAACCCTCTCATGGGGCTCTGGAGTCGGGACGATATGTCCATTGACCGGGAGTCGGTGAGCGATCTCCTTGGCCAGGTATCCAGCCTCCCGGAGCTCCTTGATGTCCTTCTTCTTAACGGAGGCGGCCATCCACTTGCCTCCAGCTCCGAATTCGGACATGTTTGAAGTGCTTTCTCGAAAGAGGAGAAGCTAAAGCTTGTGCGCTGGAGCTCAAGGACGGAAGGGCTGAGGGAGAGAAAGGGCGTGAGTTAAAAAAGGGAATGCTTATCCCCTTATAAAGTCCGCGAATATCAAGCGCCTCCCGACTCGCCCTAAAAATCTCTCCTATTCCCAAGGCTTGTGTAAACTGCACGGTTGGGTTACCTGTAGGGGAACGTAGCAGAATTCAAAAAAAATCTACGCTTCACCAAGATCAATCTAAGGAGTCATCTAGCAACCAGGGAGAAAGGAGTGCATCTACATACCCCTGTAGATCGCGAGCGGAAGCGTTCAAGAGAACGTGGAGGATGGAGTCGTACTCGTCGTGATCCAAATCACCGATGATCCCAGCGCCGAACGGACGGCACCTCCGCGTTCAACACACGTACGGTACAGCGACGTCTCCTCCTTCTTGATCCAGCAAGGGGGAAGGAGAGGTTGATGGAGATCCAGCAGCACGACGGCGTGGTGGTGGATGCAATGGTATTTCTGCAGGGGTTCGCCAAGCGCTGCAGTAGGAGGGAGAGGTATAACAGGAGGGGGAGGGAGGCGCAAGGGGCAAGGGTGCGGCTTCCCTCCTCCCCCACTTTATATAGGGGGCCTAGGGGGTGCGCCGTCCCTAGAGATGGGATCTCTAGGGGGGCGGCGGCCTAGGGTAGGACTTGCCCCCCAAGTCACAAGGGGCGCCCCCCACCCCTAGGGTTCCCAACCCTAGGCGCAGGGGCAGGGCCCAAGGGGGGCACACCAGCCCACTATGGGCTGCTTCCCTTCCCCTTTAAGCCCATGGGGCCCTCCAGGATAGGTGGCCCCACCCGGTGGACCCCCGGGACCCTTCCGGGGGTCCCGGTACAAAACTGGTGACCCCCGAAACTCTCCCGATGGCCGAAAATGGACTTCCTATATATAACTCTTTACCTCCGGACCATTCCGGAACTCCTCGTGACGTCCGGGATCTCATCCGGGACTCGGAACAACATTCAGATTACTATGTGCATATATCTCTACAACCCTAGCGCCACTGAACCTTAAGTGTGTAGACCCTACGGGTTCGGGAGACACGTAGAGATAACCGAGACGACTCTCCGGTCAGTAACCAACAGCGGGACCTGGATACCCATGTTGGTTCCTACATGCTCCTGATGATCTCATCGGATGAACCACGATGTCAAGGATTCATTCAATCCCGTATACAATTCCCTTTGTCTATCGGTATAGTACTTGCCCGAGATTCGATCATCGGTATACCGATACCTTGTTCAATCTCGTCACGGCAAGTCTGTTTACTCGTTCCGTAATAAATCATTCCTTGACCAAATCCTTAGTCACATTGAGGTCATTATGATGATGTCTTACCGAGTCGGCCCAGAGATACCTCTCCGTCATACGGAGTGACAAATCACAGTCTAGGTTCGTGCCAACTCAACAGATACTTTCGGAGATACCCGTTACGTACCTTTATAGCCACCCAGTTACGTTGTGACGTTTGGCACACCCAAAGTATTCCGACGGTATCCGCGAGTTGCACAACCTCATGGTCTAAGGAAAAGATACTTTGACATTGGAAAAGCTTTAGCATTGTGAACTACACGATCTTGTGCTAGGCTTAGGATTAGGTCTTGTCCATCACATCATTCTCCTAATGATGTGATCCCGTTATCAATGACATCCAATGTCCATGGTCAGGAAATCGTAACCATGTATTGATCAACGAGCTAGTAACTAGAGGATTACCAGGGACACGTTGTGGTCTATGTATTCACACATGTATCACTGTTTCCGGATAATAAAATTCAAGCATGAATAACAGACAATTATCATGAACAAGGAAATATAATAATAACCATTTTATTATTGCCTCTAGGGCATATTTCGAACAGTCTCCCACTTGCGCTAGAGTCAATAATCTAGTTACATTGTGATGAATCGAACACCCATAGAGTTCTGGTGTTAATCATGTTTTGATCGTGGAAGAGGTTTAGTCAATGGATCTGCGACATTCAGATCCGTATGCACTTTACAAATATCTATGTCTCCATCTTGAACATAATTCCAGATGGAATTGAAACGGCACTTGATGTGCTTGGTCTTCTTGTGAAACCTGGTCTCCTTGGCAATGGCAATTGCTCCAGTGTTGTCACAGAAGAGAGTCATCGGGCCCGACGCGCTTGGAATGACTCCTAGGTCGGTGATGAACTCCTTCATCCAGACTCCTTCCTGCGCTGCTTCGCAAGCAGCTATGTACTCCGCTTCACATGTAGAATGCGCCACGACGCTTTGCTTGCAACTGCACCAGCTGACTGCCCCACCATTCAAAATATACACGTATCCGCTTTGTGACTTGGAGTCATCCAGATCTGTGTCGAGGCTAGCATCGACGTAACCCTTTATGACGAGCTCTTCGTCACCTCCATAAACGAGAAACATATCCTTAGTCCTTTTCAGGTACTTTGGGATGTTCTTGACCGCTGTCCAGTGTTCCACTCCGGGATCACTTTGGTACCTCCCCACCAAACTTATGGCAAGGTTCACATCAGGTCTGGTACACAGCATGGCATACATAATAGAACCTATGGCTGAGGCATAGGGGATGACACTCATCCTTTCTCTATCTTCTGCCGTGGTCGGGGATTGAGCTGTGCTCAATCTCATACCTTACAATACAGGCAAGAACCCTTTCTTGGACTGATCCATATTGAAATTCTTCAATATCTTATCAAGGTATGTGCTTTGTGAAAGACCAATGAGGCATCTCGATCTATCTCTATAGATCTTGATGCCTAATATGTAAGTAGCTTCTCCATGGTCCTTCATTGAAAAACTCTTATTCAAGTAGGACTTTATGCTCTCCAAGAATTCTACATCATTTCCCATTAGCAATATATCATCCACATATAATATGAGAAATGCTACAGAGCTTCCACTCACTTTATTGTAAATACAGGCTTCTCCCCAAGTCTGTATAAACCCAAATGCTTTGATCACATCATTGTAGCGAATATTCCAACTCTGAGATGCTTGCACCAGCCCATAGATTGAGCGCTGGAGCTTGCATACCTTGTTAGCATTCTTAGGATCAACAAAACCTTCCGGCTGCATCATATACAGTTCTTCCTTGAGGAAGCCATTAAGGAATGTCGTTTTGACGTCCATTTGCCATATCTGATAATCATAGTATGCGGTAATTGCAAACATGATTCGGACGGACTTTAGCATCGCTACGGGAGAGAAAGTCTCGTCGTAGTCAATCCCTTGAACTTGTCGATAACCTTTAGAGACAAGCCGAGCTTTATAGATGGTCACATTACCATTCGCGTCAGTCTTCTTCTTAAATATCCATTTATTTTCTATGGCGTGCCGATCATCGGGCAAGTCCACCAAAGTCCACACTTTGTTTTCATACATGGATCCTATCTCGGATTTCATGGCTTCAAGCCATTTGTTGGAATCCGGGCCCGCCATCGCTTCTTCATAGTTCGAAGGTTCATCTTTGTCTAAGAACATGATTTCCATGACAGGGTTGCCGTACCAATCTGGTGCGGAACGTGTCCTTGTGGACCTTCGAAGTTCAGTAGTAACTTGATCTGAAGCTTCATGATCATCATCATTAACTTCCTCCCTAGTCGGTGCATGCACCTCATGAACACCTTCCTGCGCTGCGCTACTTTCCGATTCGGAAGGGGTGGCTGTCACCTCATCAAGTTCCACTTTCCTCCCACTCACTTCATTCGAGAGAAACTCTTTCTCCAAAAAGGATCCATTCTTGGCAACGAATACCTTGCCTTCGGATCTGAGGTAGAAGTTCTACCCAAAGGTTTCCTTTGGGTATCCTATGAAGACACATTTTTCTAGTTTGGGTTCGAGCTTTTCAGGTTGAAGTTTCTTTACATAAGCATCGCAACCCCAAACTTTCAGAAACGACAGCTTAGGTTTCTTGCCAAACCAAAGTTCATACGGTGTCGTCTCAACGGATTTAGACGAAGCCCTATTTAAAGTGAATGCGGCAGTCTCTAAAGCATAACCCCAAAATGATAGCGGTAAGTCGGTAAGAGACATCATAGATCGCACCATGTCCAACACAGTGCGATTACGACGTTCGGACACACCATTACGCTGAGGTGTTCCGGGCGGTGTCAATTGCAATACAATTCCACAGTTCCTTAAGTGTGTGCCAAATTCGTGACTTCAATATCCTCCTCCACGATCTGATCGTAAGAACTTTATTTTTCTATCACGTTGATTCTCAACCTCATTATGAAATTCCTTGAACTTTTCAAAGGTCTCGGACTTGTGTTTCATCAAGTAGACATACCCATATCTACTTAAGTCATCCGTGAGGGTGAGAACATAACAATAGCCTCCGCGAACTTCAACACTCATTGGACCGTACATATTGGTATGTATGATTTCCAATAAGTTGGTCGCTCGCTCCATTGTTCCGGAGAACAAAGTCTTGGTCATCTTTCCCAAGAGGCATGGTTCGCACATATCAAATGATTCATAATCAAGAGATTCGAGAAGTCCATATGCATGGAGCTTCTTCATACGTTTGACACCAATATGACCAAGGTGGCAATGCCACAAGTATGTGGGACTATCATTATCAACTTTACATCTTTTGGCATTCACACTATGAATATGTGTAACATCACGTTCGAGATTCATCAAGAATAAACCATAGACCAGCGGGGCATGACCATAAAACATATCTCTCATATAAATAGAACAACCATTATTCTCGGATTTAAATGCGTAGCCATCTCGCATTAAACGAGATCCAGATACAATGTTCATGCTCAAAGCTGGTACTAAGTTACAATTATTAAGGTTTAAAACTAACCCCGAGGGTAGATGTAGAGGTAGCGTGCCAACGGCGATCACATCGACCTTGGGACCATTCCTGACGCGCATCATCACCTCATCCTTCGCCAGTCTCCGCTTACTCTGTAGCTCCTGCTTTGAGTTACAAATGTGAGCAACTGCACCGGTATCAAATACACAGGAGCTACTACGAGCGCTGGTAAGGTACACATCAATAACATGTATATCATATATACCTTTGACGTTACCGGCCTTCTTATCTGCTAAGTATTTGGGGTAGTTCTGCATCCAATGACCCGTTCCCTTGCAATAAAAGCACTCAGTCTCAGGCTTGGGTCCATTCTTTGGCTTCTTCCCGGCAACTTGCTTACCGGGCGCGGCAACTCCTTTGTCGTCCTTCTTGAAGTTCTTTTTACCCTTGCCTTTCTTGAACTTAGTGGTTTTATTCACCATCAACACTTGATGCTCTTTCTTGATGTCCACCTCCGCTGATTTCAGCATTGAATACACCTCGGGAATGGACTTCTCCATCCCTTGCATATTGAAGTTTATCACGAAGCTCTTATAGCTAGTTGGGAGCGACTGAAGGATTCTGTCAACGACCGCTTCGTCTGGGAGATTCATTCCCAACTGAGACAAGCGATTGTGCAACCCAGACAATTTGAGTATGTGCTCGCTGACAGAACTATTCTCCTCCATCTGTAACTGTAGAATGCGTCGGTGACGTCATATCTCTCGACTCGGGCATGAGCTTGGAAAACCATTTTCATCTCTTGGAACATCTCATATGCTCCGTGGTGCTCTAAATGCTTTTGGAGCCCCGATTCTAAGCCGTAAAGCATGCCGCACTGTACCAGGGAGTAATCATCACAACGCGACTGCCAAGCGTTCATAACGTCTTGGTTCGCTGGGGCGGGAGCGTCACCTAACGGTGCTTCAAGGACATATGTTTTCTTGGCAGCTATGACGATGATCCTCAAGTTACGGAGCCAGTCCGTATAGTTGCTACCATCGTCTTTCAGCTTGGCTTTCTCTAGGAACGCGTTGAAGTTGAGGGTAACATGAGTGTGGGCCATTTGATCTACAAGACATATTGTAAAGATTTTAGACTAAGTTCATGACAATTAAGTTCATCTAAACAAATTTAATGAACTCCCACTCAGGTTGACATCTCTGTAGTCATCTAAGTGATACATGATCCGAATCGACTTAGCCGTGTCTGATCATCACGTGAGACGGACTAGTCATCAACGGTGAACATCTTCATGTTGATCATATCTTCTATATGACTCATGTTCGACCTTTCGGTCTTCCGTGTTCCGAGGCCATGTCTGAACATTCTAGGCTCGTCAAGTGAACCCTAAGTGTATTGCGTGTGTAAATCTGGCTTACACCCGTTGTATGCGAACGTTAGAGCCTATCACACCCGATCATCACATGGTGCTTCGGAACAACGATCCTTAGCAACGGTGCATAGTTAGGGGGAACAAAATTCTTGAAATTTTAGTGAGAGATCATCTTATTTACTACCGTCATTCTAAGAAAATAAGATGCATAAACATGATAAACATCACATGCAATCAAATAGTGACATGATATGGCCAATATCATTTTGCTCCTTTGATCTTCATCTTCGGGGCTCCATGATCATCATCGTCACCGGCATGACACCATGATCTCCATCATCGTGTCTTCATGAAGTCGTCTCGCCAAACATTACTTCTACTACTAAGGCTAACGTTTAGCAATAAAGTAAAGTAATTACATGGCGTTAATCAGTGACACGCAGGTCATACAATAAATAAGACAACTCCTATGGCTCCAGCCGGTTGTCATACTCATCGACATGCAAGTCGTGATTCCTATTACATGAACATGATCAATCTCATACATCACATATATCATTCATCACATCCTTTTGGCCATATCACATCACACGGCACATGCTGCAAGAACAAGTTAGACGTCCTCTAATTGTTGTTGCAACTTTTACGTGGCTGCTATAGGTTTCTAGCAAGAACGTTTCTTACCTACGCCAAAACCACAACGTGATATGCCAATTTCTATTTACCCTTCATAAGGACCCTTTTAATCGAATCCGATCCGACTAAAGTGGGAAATAGTGTCACCCGCTAGCCACCTTATGCAACTAGTGCATGTCAGTCGGTGGGACCTGTCTCATGTAAGCGTACGTGTAAGATCGGTCCGGGCTGCTTCATCCCACGATGCCGCCGAATCAAGATAAGACTAGTAGTGGTAAGACAATTGAACAAATCTACGCCCACAACTGCTTTGTGTTCTACTCGTGCAAATACTATGCAAAGACCTAGCTCAGATTCCACTGTAGGGGAACGTAGCAGAATCAAAAAAATTCTACGCTTAACCAAGATCAGTCTAAGGTGTCATCTAGCAACGAGGGAGAAAGGAGTGCATCTACATACCCTTGTAGATCGCGAGCGGAAGCGTTCAAGAGAACGTGGATGATGGAGTCGTACTCGTCGTGATCCAAATCACCGATGATCCCAGCGCCGAACGGACAGCACCTCCGCGTTCAACACACATACGGTATAGCAACGTCTCCTCCTTCTTGATCCAGCAAGAGGGAAGGAGAGGTTGATGGAGATCTAGCAGCACGACGGCGTGGTGGTGGATGCAACAGTATTTCTGCAGGGCTTCGCCAAGTGCTGCAGTAGGAGGGAGAGGTGTAACGGGAGGGAGATGGAGGCGCCAGGGGCAAGGGTGCGTCTGCCCTCCCTCCCCCACTTTATATAGGGGGCCTAGGGTGTGCGTCGGCCCTAGAGATGGGATCTCTAGGGGGGCGGCGGCCTAGTGGGGACTTGCCCCCCAAGTCACAAGGGGCGCCCCCACCCCTAGGGTTCCCAACCCTAGGCGCAGGGGGGGCCCAAGGGGGGCGCACCAGCCCACTATGGGCTGGTTCCCTTCCCCTTTCAGCCCATGGGGCCCTCCGGGATAGGTGGCCCCACCCGGTGGACCCCCGGGATCCTTCCAGTGGTCCCGGTACACTACCGGTGACCCCCGAAACTCTCCCGATGGCCGAAACTGGACTTCCTATATATAATTCTTTACCTACGGACCATTTCGGAACTCCTCGTGACGTCCGGGATCTCATCCGGGACTCCGAACAACATTCGGATTACCGTGTGCATATATCTCTACAACCCTTGCGTCACCGAACCATAAGTGTGTAGACCCTACGGGTTCGGGAAACATGTAGACATGACCGAGACGACTCTCCGGTCAATAACCAACAGCGGGACCTGGATACCCATGTTGGTTCCTACATGCTCCTCGATGATCTCAAACCACGATGTCAAGGATTCATTCAATCCCATATACAATTCCCTTTGTCTATCGGTATAGTACTTGCCCGAGATTCGATCGTCGGTATACCGATACCTTGTTCAATCTTGTCACGGCAAGTCTCTTTGCTCGTTCTGTAATACATCATCCCGTGACCAACTCCTTAGTCACATTGAGCTCATTATGATGATGTCTTACCAAGTGGGCCCAGAGATACCTCTCCGTCATACGGAGTGACAAATCCGAGTCTCGGTTCGTGCCAACTCAGCAGATACTTTCGGAGATACCCGTGGCGTACCTATATGGCCACCCAGTTACGTTGTGACGTTTGGCACACCCAAAGTATTCCTACGGTATCCGGGAGTTGCACAACCTCATGGTCTAAGGAAAAGATACTTTGACATTGGAAAAGCTTTAGCATTGTGAATTACATGATCTTGTGCTAGGCTTAGGATTAGGTCTTGTCCATCACATCATTCTCCTAATGATGTGATCCCGTTATCAATGACATCCAATGTCCATGGTCAGGAAACTGTAACCATCTATTGATCAACGAGCTAGTAACTAGAGGTTTACCAGGGACACGTTGTGGTCTATGTATTCACACATGTATCACTGTTTACGGATAATACTATTCAAGCATGAATAACAGACAATTATCATGAACAAGGAAATATAATAATAACCATTTTATTATTGCCTCTAGAGAATATTTCCAACATACCCATACCTGCATTGATGAGAATCCCACAATAAGGGGGCACGATCTCTGCTTTGACAAGATGTGCCAATAGCAACCGCATCTCGGGACGTGGAGCAGCGGATACAAAACGGTCCAGAATTATGGCCGGTTGGACGCAATGTCATGTTACAAAATTTTGTCAGCAAATTGGACTCGTGTAAAATTATATTCTCTCTGCGGTTGTGTATGGTGTGTGTGACAGGTCCGGATACTATCATCATGTATGAAGACTATCTTGGAGTTTGGGAAGAAGGGAACCCGCCTTGCAATGCCGAAGACAATCTGCGCGCCGGACTCCTCGTCATTGAAGCCAGGTTCAGGGGCTACTGAGGGAGTCCTGGACTAAGGGGTCCTCGGACATCCGACCTGTTATCCATGGGCCGGATTGATGAGCTATAAAGACATGAAGGACGAAGACCATACCTGTGTTCGGATGGGACTATCCTTGGTGTGGAAGGCAAGCTTGGCGACCAACTATGAAGATTCCTTCTTATGTAACCGACTCTATGTAACCCTAGACACCCTCGGTGTCTATATAAAATGGAGGGTGTAGTCCGGAAAGGATATACTCATTACCATAGTCATACAGGCTAGGCTTCTAGGGTTTAGCCATTACGATCTCGTGGTAGATCAACTCTTGTAATACTCATATTCATCAAGATCAATCAAGAAGGAAGTAGGGTATTACCTCCATAGAGAGGGCCCGAACCTGGGTAAACATCGTGTCCCCCGTCTCCAGCTACCATCGACCTTAGATGCATAGTTCGGGACCCCCTACCTGAGATCCGCCGGTATTGACACTGACACCTGTGTCTCCAGGCCAGGCGCCACACGCATGGAGACGCAGGACGGGATCCCTATCCTGAATGCCTATAACATACAGCACGTCCGGAAGTTCTACCCATGAAGCAAGGCTCTGCGCCTATGAAGGTCTCCGCTCGTGACACTCTCACATAATAATGAGTTGGGGTTGTACACGCCCCGGAGTCTCCTACCTGCCGCCCTTGGGCCTCACGGGGGCTCCCACCCACGTCTTAGTGGCAGCACTTAGCTCCATGCTGGTGAGAAGACGAAGACCGGCTTAGGTGCCGGTCGCGGCTGTTCTTTTGTTCGCTTTCTGTAGTTGGTTTGATTTTCCTGGAATGAAATTTGGAGGTTTCGTGCTTTTCATGCTCGAGAGTTTGAACCCCTTCTCTTCTTCTTCGCTTTTCCACCTTTGCCCCAGGGAGAGCTGCAGTTGCACGTCACTCCTCCACGCGCATCTCGGTGCGGGGGCTAGGTAGGTGTGTACCCTTGGGCTCGCCCGCGACCACACCTCGCCGAAGCCTGGTCGTCCCAGAGCATCGACGTCCTCAATCCTCGTGAGACACACTCAAAACGAGCTCGTGGGCAGGCACACCCTTTTATGTCCGTGCTTCCGGGCATCACGACGTGGTGTATCGGCCACAATCAGCCCATGCTCAGGGGTTGCGCGAGGAAGGATGAGAGGCCTAAGAAATTTCTTAACCCTGCAGCTAAGCAACGTCTCCGGAGGCTCAACGGCTCCCGAGCCGTCAAGGAGGAAGCCTTTGGAAGGTACCTCTAGAAGACGCACCCTCAAGACGTGGGAGTCTACCACAAACATGCCAAGTTAAGTGACCTAAACCGCACCTAGTAGAAACACGGGTGCCATGACATGATATGAATAACAAGCATAACATAGTGGCGCAAGCGCCAAGGTCCATTACACACCCTACAGTGGCCCTCTACCTTTTTGGAAAATGGAGGACAAAGCAAAAGTGGAACAAGCACCTGGAGAAGTTCTCAAAGCCTGGCCCTGGCAGCACGGGGGCTCAGTTTGAGCCTTCCTCCTGTTTCACTAGGGCGCGACGGTGAGGCACCTCATCGTCTTGTCCAATCCAAGCGTGGCAGCGTGGCAGCGTGGTGGCTCATCGTAGCCATCGCCGCCGGCGCTCTCCCTGGAGTAGGAGCCATCACTGCTCAAGGAGACATGGGTGCCGCCAAGGGCGAGCTCATCATCGTTGCTGCCATCCTCCGGGCAGCACCCCGCACGCCGGCGGTCTTCTCCAAACACCCTCACATAGAGGGTAATGAGGCCATCGTACTTGAAGTGGAGGGTGCACCTCCCCTTCAGGCCCCACGCGTAGGCGAACGACTGCCAACCGTGGGTCAAGGGCACGCTACCAATGGCAGCGACCTAGACACCCACCCACGAGGCCTTGCTACAGCAGTCGTCCCCTTGTAGCCAGAAACTGTCAAGGCCAGTCGACAGCAGCGCAGCCCTGAAGAAGTGCGGGAGTGGAAGCCAGGTGCCGATAGACCTCTCCGACCACACAACGAACTCGTGATGGCTTCTCGCCCCTCGTTGGTTACCCCAAGTGGAAGGTTTGAGATGCAGTGTAGCGGAAGTTTTCCCTTGGCAAAGATACGAAGGATCGATTTCCCCTGAGACTCCCAGTTTCAACATGAAGGTGTCAACTGCTAACGGCGCCAGATATTAGCAATCAACGTGGACCTGCACACAGATACAAATAACTTTGCTCCCAACGAGTACAGAGAGGTTGTCAATCCCTCCGGCCTTGTCGTTTACAAAGGGTCAAACGCAAGTGATAATAGTGATAGGTATTGCTGCAATAGTAAGTAAAAACAGAAAGTAAATAGCGGATGTGATCAATGATGGTAATATGGACCGGGGTCCCATGATGTTCACTAGTGATGTCTCTCTCCCAAAAGACGATAAAACAGCTATGTGAGGTAAACGAATTACAGCTGGGCAATTGACAGAATTATGTGCGCAAACCAATGCTAACTATGTTGCAAGAAAGGTAGAGGTTCAAAGCATGGGCGGTACGCCAAGGCAAGTAGACCGAAATCCATCTGCATCTACTACTAATCATCCACCTTGAGATATCTATCCAGAACATCTCGCTGGTATTAAGTTGCGAGTCCCACCCATAGTGTAAACTCAAAGCAACAGACAACTGCATTAAAAGAACTTTGCGTAAAGTAAACAATCCTTGCACCCGCGGGCACAAGCACCGTTGTTTTCCCCCTTGTGGCAACAGCACATCCCCTAGACTCATGTTTCTGTCACTCAAGCTAGTCATCGAGGGGCATGAACCCACAATCAAGCATAACGTTCCCTCTTGGAGTCACTACCTACTACTTGGCCAAAGCAATAAATAACAACGGAGAACATGCAAGAATTACTTACAAACATAAATATAAAAGAGGTAGATCAAATATATTACTCAAACACGATCTGAACATAATCTCACAATCCATCGGATCCCAGCAAACTCAACATAGCAACAGCATAAGGATTACATATGTGCCTCGATCATGTAGGGCAGCTCACGAGGTCTAATTAGTGAAGCACAAGAACGGGAGGAGCACATCACATAGCTACTGGTCATGGACCCATGGCCCAAGGGAGACTACTCACAACTCATCCGGGAGGCGTCCATGGTGGTGGAGAAGCTCCCGGTGGTGACCCTCCCCTCCGGCAGGGTGCCGGGAAGAGTTCTCCTGGTGCTCCCGATCTTGGAAGCGCGGCGGCGGCGGAACAGAGATGAGATCGCAAAAAGGGTTCCTGTCTCGAGGGTTTTGGGACACGATATAAATATATGCCAAAGGGGGGCATCAGCGGAGGCCTGGGGGGCCCAGGCCCCCCCCCCCCGGCGCGGCCAGGAGGGGTGCCGCACCACCAGGGCGCCTGGAGGTCTGGTGGCCCCCCTCCGGCTGTACTTCGGGTGCCGGGAAGCTTCTGGAACGCTGATTTTTTTTATATTTTTTCCGGGATTTTTCTAGCAGTTTTCGTAATGGGAAAACCAGAAATAAAAAACAGCAAAAAACAGAAACTGGCACTGGGGTGCATTGAGTTAATAGGTTAGTCCAAATATGATCAAAAGTGTATGGAAGTGTATAAATATCATAGCAATATCACCCAAAAGAGGCATGGAGCAAGCAGAAATTATAGATACATTTTGGACGTATCAACATCCCCAAGCTTAATTCCTGCTCGTCCTCGAGTAGGTAAATGATAACAAGAATAATTTATGTGGTGACATGCTATTAACCATATAAGGATTTTTCATAGTCATATGACAAAAGCTTACTGAGACAATGAATCTGTAGTAATTAAGTTGCCTCATGAGAAAATCACAAAGAACTGAAAGTTTTACAACATGATACTAAAACATCAAATAGATTTGTAATGAGCATGGTGTGCAAATATGATAAAGTGATATCTCGCTTGCCCCCTTTAGTGAAGCAAAACATAAATGCAAGGGCACCTCCAAGGTTTAAGTGATGACTAGATAAAATGATTTCAGAATAAACAATATCACAATCATGCAAAAGACAATGCTACTTTGGGACAATGCACATTACACTCAGAATGACAATCATGCTCTCAGTAGTTGGTGCTTTAAAAGAAGGTGGAGACTCTCGAACCGTGGCTTTTGTTGGAAAGGTTGAAAACCCGTAGTCGGAAACAAAGACAAAACATGTACCAGAGCTCTTGGTTTTAGAAAACAAAGGTAATAATTATTTTTTTGATTATGCATGTTCCGTCAACGAATGCTAGCAGACAACTCAATCACTTCTTGAGATGGACATGTTTCGAGGAACGGCTCCCGAATGAGGACAATCACATCCTCTTAATCTCCTTTGTTTATCACTGCCAAAGTTTTCTGATTTCTCATGAACAAAGCGTGAAGGAGGGTTTGTTTGTTATATTATTTTTGAGCCGGGCGCACTCAATGCCAGTTCCTTCTCATATTATGGGTTTGCACATTATACATGCAATCCCGGGGTGAAGCTTGTCCAACTTAAAAAGATCATGAATTAACTACTACTTCCTCATGAACTTAAAACAGAGGCACAAAATAGGAATGCATTTTTTTGAATAATTTCGAGATGGTACTTGCAAGTCTCTGTTAGGAATGGCAGGTAAATACCATGTAGGAAGGTATGGTGGACTCATATGGAATAACTGGTTTAAAGGATTTTGGATGCACAAGCAGTCAGTCCGCTTAGTACAGGCAAAGGTTAGCAAAAGACTAGGAGCGACCAACTAAGAGAGCAATGACGGTCATAATCATGCAGAGCGACAAAGCAACATTGAATCAGGCATGGAAGTTATATCGCTACTCAGAAACAAAAGATCATCAAGGCTTGACAGACTTTCTTTACAGTCTTAAATATGCGTGAGCATACGCCAAGTCAATCAAAATAAATTCTTGAAGGAAGATATTACTAAACCATACCACATCATAGGCAAACAAATCATGTTGGTACTCCAATAACACATTGGGAACCCCCCAGCTATTTGAGACTAACCATAAGAAAACATGAACTACTAAGCACCATTATGCACGTAGCATTTTTATCATAGACATACCAACCAATGCAACAGAAGCAAACTCTCTTAATAAGATAAGCATGATAACTAAAGAGAGTTCAAGCAACCAACTAAACAAAAGCTCTTTAAAAAGGTAAGCATGAATACTAAGAGCTGAACATGATAGTAGCTATTGAAAGACAAAGAACACACACAGCAAAGATAGACATGAAAATTCTATGTTATGTTCTAGGTAGAAGTGGAGCGTGTTTCTCTCCCACATAAAGAAAGCTGAGTTCCGACTCGTTATGAAAAGCTAAAGAAATCTAAAAAGGAAAACTAAAAGCAAGACGCTCCAAGCATAGCACATAACACATGAAGTGATAAAAATATAGTGGAACGAAAGACGAACTGATAATGTTGATGGAGAAGGGGATGCACGGGGGCATCCCCAAGCTTAGACGCTTGAGTCTCCTTGAATATTTCTTGGGGGTGCATGGGGGCATCCCCAAGCTTGAGCGTTTGACACTCCTGAATCTTTTTATCATCTTCCCTCGCACACTTGAAAACTCCCTTCATACATAACTCATCATAATCCGATTAGCGAGGTTAGTACCCATAATAAAATAATTCTTCCTTGCTGGAAATAAGGTATTCTTGAAGGTCTACTGTTTCTCAAGATTGCCAAAAGGTTTTTGCAAAGAAAAAGCAAGCTCAAGGTTTGCAAAATGAAGGAAAGGCAAAACAAGACAGAATCTGTGAAAAACAGAACAGCGGGTAGTAAATGATTTGTTCGGGGCACTTCTGCAACTCTAATCAAAAAACTCAGAACAGACGCACGAAATACAATTGTATAGAGCACGCTGTCGAAAAAATTCATACCAAAAAGATGATCTGGTGATTTTATACGAATTTTTTATCCAAGGACAGAATCTGTTTCCTGGACAGCACGTCACAACTTTTGAACTTTCTTGCAATCAGAGGCTACACTTGGCACAAATTTGAAAAGAAAAGATACAATGATGATGCTACTGTAGTAACAACATCAATACACAACAAAAGCAAAATAAAAATTTATTCATGTGGGCTGCCTCCCAAAAGCGCTTTCTTTTATACCTTTAAGCTAGGCATAATACATAGAGATCAAGTTTTATCAAGAGTAAAAGAATAGCTAGCCCGTATAACGGACTCAAAAGGTAACTTAACCTTCTTTCGAGGGAAGTGTTCCATCCCTTTCTTGAGAGGAAACTGGAATTTTATATTCCCGTCTTTCATGTCAATGATAGCACCAACGGTGCGTAGAAAAGGACGTCCCAAAATAATTGGACACGAAGGTTCGCATTCAATATACACAATAGTAAAATCAACGGGAACATAATTGTCATTGACATTGATAAGAACATCGTCGATCCTCCCCAAAGGTTTCTTTATGGAAGAATCAACGAGACGAACACCAAAAGAACAAGAATCAAAAGGTTTCAATTTAAGCATATCATATATTCTTTTGGGCATAACAGAGGTACTAGCACCAACATCACATAAAGCATAGCAAGAGAAGTTATTCAACTTAATTTTAATCATAGGATCCCAACCATCTGCTAGCTTTCTAGGTATGGAGGCTTCTACTCTAAGTTTCTCCTCCCTAGCTTTGATGAGAGCATTAGTGATATGCTCTGTGAAGGCAAGGTTAAGAGTGCTAGTGCGGGGATCTCTAGACATCTTGTGAAGGAAATCAATAACTTCGGTAAGAGTGCAATTATCAAAATCAAGGTCACTACTATCAAGTAAAGTGGTAGTGGTGTCCTTTAGGTTCACTTGTTTGGTAGTTTCTATAGTCATAGCATCACCATTAATAGGTTCATTGGGACCAGGAGTGCATTGGGTGCTAAGAGTTTGGATATCCTCAACAACTTGGATAGTAGCAACAGTATGGTGGGTAGGAAGGCTCTTAATTCTATCTTCTTCCTCCTTTTCTCTAGCCCATCTCTCTTTAAGTTTAGCCATCATCCTAATATTTTCATTAATTTGCACTTGAATAGCATTCATAGGAGTGACCTTCCTCTCCTCAAGAGGAGAAGTTCTAATTTTAAGCAATTCTACTTCATTGGCTAAATTGTCTACCTTCGAACAGAGATTATCTAGTTTGTTTAGTTTTTCTTCTACACTCTTATTGAAGGCTTTTTGGGTAGTGATGAAATCTTTAAGCATACTCTCTAGTTCAGTAGTGGAGTTCTTGGTGCTAGGATAAGCATTGTTGTTCCCATAAGAATTAGAGGGGAACGGTCTAGGATTGCTACCAAAATTACTCCTATAAGCATTGTTATTGAAATTGTTTCTAGAGATAAAGTTCACATCTACTTGTTCTTGAGCAATCAAAGAATTTAAAGGAACATCACGAGAATCAACAGAAGATTGCTTTGAAAGTAGAGACAAGATCAAGTCAACTTTTTCATTTAGGGAGGAAATCTCCTCAACAGAGTTTACCTTCCTACCTGTTGGAGCGCGTTCGGTGTGCCATTGGGAATAGTTGGTCATCATCTCATCGAGAAGCTTCGTGGCAGCACCAAGTGTAGTTGACATAAAGGTTCCTCCCGCGGCCGAATCTAACAAGTTCCGCGAGGTAAAGTTCAAGCCTGCATAACAAGTTTGGATAACCATCCAAGTAGTGAAACCATGAGTAGGGCAGTTCTTGATAAGAGATTTCATACGTTCCCAAGCTTGGGCAACGTGTTCATTATCCAATTGTTTAAAATTTGTTATGTTACTTCTTAGTTGGATAATTTTAGCACGTGGATAGTACCTTCCAATAAAAGCATCTTTGCACTTGTCCCAAGAATCTATGCTATTTCTAGGCAAAGACTGAAACCAAATTTTAGCTCCTCCTCTCAAGGAGAAAGGAAAAAGCTTAAGCTTAACAATATTACCATCTATTTCTTGGTACTTTTGCATATCACAAAGTTCAACAAAATGGTTTAAGTGTAAAGCAGCATCATCTCCAGCACCGGAGAATTGATCTTTCATGACTAAATTCAGTAAAGCAGGTTTAATTTCATATGAAGGTGCTGAAGTGGCAGGTGTAGTGATAGGTGTGCAGATAAAGTCATCGTTGTTGTGACTAGTGAAGTCACACAACTTGGTGTTCTCGGTGGAACCCATAGCAGCAAGCAAGCAAGATAACTATTTTTGTGATTTTTGATAAAAGATACTAAAGCAAAACTGAAAGGTAAACTAACAAGACTAAAAAGCAAAGGTAAAAGATAGCGTGCAACTCCCCTATCCTGAAGAGTGGAGTCCCCGGCAACGGCGCCAGAAAACTTTGCTTGATGGCTTCTCGCCCCTCGTTGGTTACCCCAAGTGGAAGGTTTGAGATGCAGTGTGGCGGAAGTTTTCCCTTGGCAAAGATACCAAGGATCGATTTCCCCTGAGACTCCCTGTTTCAACAAGAAGGTGTCAACTGCTAACGGCGCCAGATATTAGCAATCAACGTGGACCTGCACACAGATACAAATAACTTTGCTCCCAACGAGTATAGAGAGGTTGTCAATCCCTCCGGCCTTGTCGTTTACAAAGGGTCAAACGCAAGTGATAATAGTGATAGGTATTGCTGCAATAGTAACTAAAAACAGAAAGTAAATAGCGGATGTGATCAATGATGGTAATATGGACCGGGGTCCCATGATGTTCACTAGTGATGTCTCTCTCCCAAAAGACGATAAAACAGCTATGTGAGATAAACGAATTACAGCTGGGCAATTGACAGAATTATGTGCGCAAACCAATGCTAACTATGTTGCAAGAAAGGTAGAGGTTCAAAGCATGGGTGGTACGCCAAGGCAAGTAGACCGAAATCCATCTGCATCTACTACTAATCATCCACCTTGAGATATGTATCCAGAACATCTCGCTGGTATTAAGTTGCGAGTCCCACCCATAGTGTAAACTCAAAGCAACAGACAACTGCATTAAAAGAACTTTGCGTAAAGTAAACAATCCTTGCACCCGCGGGCACAAGCACCGTTGTTTTCCCCCTTGTGGCAACAACACATCCCCTAGACTCATGTTTCTGTCACTCAAGCTAGTCATCGAGGGGCATGAACCCACAATCAAGCATAACGTTCCCTCTTGGAGTCACTACCTACTACTTGGCCAAAGCAATATATAAGAACGGAGAACATGCAAGAATTACTTACGAACATAAATATAAAAGAGGTAGATCAAATATATTACTCAAACACAATCTGAACATAATCTCACAATCCATCGGATCCCAGCAAACTCAACATAGCAACAGCATAAGGATTACATATGTGCCTCGATCATGTAGGGCAGCTCACGAGGTCTAATTAGTGAAGCACAAGAACGTGAGGAGAACATCACATAGCTACTGGTCATGGACACATGGCCCAAGGGAGACTACTCACAACTCATCCGGGAGGCGTCCATGGTGGTGGAGAAGCTCCCGGTGGTGATCCTCCCCTGCGGCAGGGTGCCGAGAAGAGTTCTCCTGGTGCTCCCGATCTTGGAAGCGCGGCGGCGGCGGAACAGAGATGAGATCGCGAAAAAGGGTTCCCGTCTCGAGGGTTTCGGGACACGATATAAATATATGCCAAAGGGGGGCATCAGCGGAGGCCTGGGGGGCCCAGGCGCCCCCCCCCCCCCCGGCGCGGCCAGGAGGGGGGCCGCGCCACCAGGGCGCCTGGAGCCCTGGTGGCCCCCCTCCGGCTGTACTTCGGGTGCCGGGAAGCTTCTGGAACGCTGATTTTTTTATATAATTTTTCCGGGATTTTTCTGGCAGTTTTCGTAATGGGAAAACCTGAAATACAAAAACAGCAGAAAACAGAAACTGGCACTGGGGTGCACTGAGTTAATTTGTTAGTCCAAATATGATCAAAAGTGTATGGAAGTGTATAAATATCATAGCAATATCACCCAAAAGAGGCATGGAGCAAGCAGAAATTATAGATACGTTTTGGACGTATCAACTCGCGGAAGGCGTCTGCTGAGAGGGAGCGCGGCGTAAAGGCCGAACGACCATCGCGTGCCTTTCCCCATCGCAGGAGCCACCCCATCCTCAGCGACTCCCACCACACGAAGAAACGCCGATGCGGCTCCCCGAGGCGATACCTTCCCCTGAAGAGGTGTGCTTGCACTCTTAAGGAGTCACCACCGGGGTCGCGGCATTCTTGCGGGGGCGTCCACGGCCTCTCTTGGGTGGTGTTGTGTCCAGCCCCTCCTTAGGGGTCTTCCCTTTCTCTGTGATGGAGAACCTCCTCGTCGGCGCCATGGACATTTCGGCAAGATGGCGGGGCAAGGAGGAAGGGGAAGGAATGAGCGGCAAGGAGATGAGAATGAGCAGGGGGTTTGTCCCTCCTCATTTATAGCAAGAGGGAGGCAAACCGCTAGCCCCGACGATTGCAGGTAATAATGATCTTTTTGCATGCAGCACGCTCCTGTCTAGTCGAACGGTTGCCGAGGCAGCATGGCGAAGTGGAGACGCCCACGTCCCACTTGAGTGCGACGCATCAACTGGGACACAGGCGGTTGGGGCCCGCGACACTACGCCCTTGCCCTTTGGCTTCACCTCAAAGCCAAGTCCCAGCGCGCCTTGGGCCCGGGGGCTACTGTCGGCGTCCTGGGAACCAGAGTACCCAGACTTGCATGCCTGCGGCCCACAGCATGACACCTTCACCGGCCTGGTACGACCCATCTTCAGCATCAACACTCAAGACCTTCGCGAAGGGCCAAGCTTTACGAGGCAGACGACACCAAGGCCTCCGGAAAGAGCCGTCTCACTAGGCTGGCTCTTGAGGAGTGGAGATCTCTGTGCAATCCCCCACGTCGCGAGGTTCAAATGACGCAAGCCATGACGACCAAGGCCAGGCGGGCACCAGCGGGCGAACTACATCAGGTTTCCCCCATGGTGCTAAAGAGGCCAACGCAGGCACGAAGTTTCGAGGAATCAACCAAAGGTTTCCATTTCCATGCAACAAGACCAGGATCGCCAGGACAGCGGGACGGAGGTCATCGACGAGCCTACCATGGCGTCACGGCCTGAAGCTTTGCAGGCGAAGACCACCTTTCGTCAGCATAAGATGTACTAGTTGTCTCCCTTCAAATTTGGCTGTTGTGGGATCCCTTCATGCCTTCACTTTGGGAAGAGGACCAAGGCCTCTATAAATATAGCTTAGCCACCACCGTAGTAGAGGACGGATCATTCAGACCACCCTCACCACCACAAACAATAACACACCACCTAAGGTTGTTCCACCATTGTACTAGTTGTTTCTCTGCCCACCTCGAGGCAATCCACCACAAAGCAGGAGTAGGGTATTACACTGCGAGGTGGCCCGAACCTGGGTAGTGTGCTTTGTCCCATTTCCTTCCTGTTCATCGAGCTAGATTGTGAGAACGGTGAGTAGGCAGACAGGGGAAGTTGAGTTCTTCGCACGCACCCCGGTGTTCGAATCTAACAAGGGTTTTGCGGAGCCCTGAATTAGACACAGTTGCCCGAGTTCACCTCACGATGCACACATTTCTGATTACGGACCTGTTTGCCGCGTATCACTCACATCTTGTTTACACAAAATGTTTATGTTATCTTGGCTCAACACAAATAGTTCATCCGAGTGAACTGTATGCCCTCTATCACACACACCTTGATTTGGGTGACCATTTATGTTGTGTTCTCTAATTGCAAACAGTTCAATCCAGTGAACTGCATGCAGTATATCGCACATACCTTTATCTGGATGCCCATTTCTGTTGTTCAAGCTCACCGTGAATAGTTCTTTGGAGGGAACAGTATGCCACACATCGACTACTGGGGAAAAGCTTATACATAGAGACTTATCAATAGCACTTGCTAAAACAAAGCGCTACTGCTAAGTAATAGCAGCGCATGACGATGCAGAACGCTGCTGCTACCCAAATAGCAGTAGCGCTTCCCCATAAAACGCGCTCCTACTATGACTGTTCTATCCATTGCTGACAGGCTTGGTATAGTAGTAGTACCCTTCTTGAAAAAAATATGCCCTAGAGGCAATAATAAAGTTGTTTTTTTATATTTCCTTATATCATGATAAATGTCTTTTATTAATGCTAGAATTGTATTAACCGAAAACTTGATACATGTGTGAATACATAGACAAAACAGAGTGTCCCTAGTATGCCTCTACTAGACTAGCTCGTTAATCAAAGATGGTTTAGTTTCCTAACCATAGACATGTGTTGTCATTTGATGAACGGGGTCAAATCATTAGGAGAATGACGTGATGGACAAGACCCATCCGTTAGCTTAGCAATATGGTCATTTTATTTTATTGCTATTGCTTTCTTCATGACTTATACATGTTCCTATGACTATGAAATTATGCAACTCCCGAATGCCGGAGGAACACCTTGTGTGCTATCAAACGTCACAACATAACTGGGTGATTATAAATATGATCTACAGGTGTCTTCGAATGTGTTTGTTGAGTTGTCATAGATCGAGAATAGGATTTGGCACTTCGAGTGTCGGAGTGGTATCTTTGGGCCCTCTCGGTAATACACATCATAATAAGCCTTGTAAGCAAATGACTAATGAGTTAGTCACGAGATAGTGTATTACATAACGAGTAAAGAGACTTGCCGGTAACGAGATTGAACTAGGTATGAAGATACCGACGATCGAATCTCGAGCAAGTAACATACCGGTGACAAAGGGAACAACGTATGTTCTTATGCGATTTTACCAATAAAGATCTTCGTAGAATATGTAGGAGCCAATATGAGCATCCAGGTTCTGCTATTGGTTATTGACCAGAGATGTGTCTCGGTCATGTCTACATAGTTCTCGAACCCGTAGGGTCCGCACGCTTAATGTTCGATGATGCTTTGTATTAAGAGTTACGTGATTTGATGACCGAAGTTTGTTCGGAATCCCAGATGAGATCACGGACATGAGTCTCGAAATGGTCGAGAGGTAAAGATTCATATATTGGAAGGCTATATTCGGACATCGGAAAGGTTCCGAGTGATTCAGGTATTTTTCGGAGTACCAGGGAGTTACGGGAATCCACCATGAGAAGTAATGGGCCTTATTGGGCCATTCGAGAAAGGGAGGAGGCAGGCCAAGGGGAGGTGGCGCGCGCCCCGCCATGGGTGCGAATTGGACTAGGGAAAGGGGGCGGCGCCCCCCTTGCCTTTTCCTACTCCCTCTCTCTTTCCCTCTTTCCTTCTCTCTTACTCCGAATAGGAAAGGGTTTCCTACTAGGACTTGGAAGTCCTAGTAGGACTCCCTACTCTTGGCGCGCCCTAGGAGACTGTACTATCTCCCTCCCTGCTTAATATACGTGGGCAGGGGGCCCCCAAAGGCACAACGGACAATGTCTTAGCCGTGTGCGGTGCCCCTTCCATAGTTACACACCTCGGTCATATCATTGCAGTGCTTAGGCGAAGCCCTGCGTCGGTAACATCATCATCACTGTTGCCATGCCGTCGTCCTGACGAAACTCTCCCTTGTCGTCAACTGGGTCGTCAACTGGATCAAGAGCTCGAGGGACGTCATCATGCTGAACGTGTGCTAAACACGGAGGTTCCGTAGGTTCGGTACTTGGATCGGTTGGATCGTGAAGACATTCGACTACATCAACCGCGTTACGAAACACTTTCGCTTTCGGTCTACGAGGGTATGTGGACACACTCTGTCGGTGTACAAAAGTAGGGGCGCTCTTTTTTACCCCTAACCTGTGCACGAGCAGTCAGAGCCATGCCTGTGGCCAAGCATAACGGAGCAGAAGGGGGAAGCCAGGAACGCGGAGTTACCGGAACAACGCCAAGACAGCGGCACGAGAAGACCAAGCAAGGAGACAGGCCCTCCCTCGGCAAGGACTCTTGTCGGGACGGCCTTCGCGCCCCCGGGGGGGGGGGGGCTCTTGCCGAGGTGATCCACTCAGACGCCTCCGTCGCAGCCACCCTTGAAGCCTATCAGCTCCAACGGTATCAACAACATTGGAGCCAAGACTCGGGAAGCGCCCACATGATGGCATGCAGATCTTTGTGAAGACAAGGATCTAAGACTCCCAAAATAAGAACAAGAATACATGGCGACCACAAGGCTCCTTGCCGACGACGCCCATGAGGCCCCGGCAAGGCTCCTTACCGAAGACTCCCCGGAACCCCGGCAAGCCTCTTGCTGCGGAATACTCACGGAGGCCCCGGTAAGACTCTTGCCGGGAACAGAAGCAAGTCTGCGGCAAGCCCTTGCCGCCCCATCGCCGCCCCAGCTCGGCAGCTGACCCACTAGCCCAGGAAGGCACCCACGTGGCGATAGGTGGTGCCTGGGCCAGCTAGTCAAGCACCTGCGTGGTGGCATGCAGATCTTCGTGAAGGCCCTACAACAACGCCACCTCAGCTACCTGCCTCGCTGGCCTAGACGCGCATCGCGACCAGACAGAGCAGCCACAGATGGGATGGGCTTCTGTTCCTTCCCCGATAAAGTGAATAGACACCTAAGTAGCGCATTTAGTGCGCCTTGTCCCATAATGGCGTGGGATAAGCTCATACACTGTACACCTTTCCACCTCCTCTGTGCCACAGTGGCAGCCCCTTTAGACTATAAAAGGAGGCTCGCGGCATACTGGAGATGGATTCGGATGCTGAAAAGCTGGATAGCCACCATAGCTAGCTCAAGAACTCAAGAACACTCAAATATACACTAAAGCAGGACTAGGGTATTACGCATCCTCGCGGCACAAAGCTGGGTAAACGATCGTTGCGCTGACTCTTAGACCTGCTCTTTGCACAACTTTGCGCCCGCCAACCGTAGAAGGGATTCCAGTGATCTCATAGGTGTCGTTTCGTACCGATATCCTTGGCGCGCCAAGTAGGGATCGCAGTTGTGAAAATCTGTTCTAGTAGTTAGTGTAGCGATTCCTCATCGCCATGGCTCCTAAGAAGAATACAATTGCGGCGGTCGGTTCGTCTGCAGCTAAACGTCCCGTGCCGGCGCCGACCGGCGACGGGGTGCTCGCGGATGGGAGCCAAGGCGTGACCCGCGAACACCCGCGCCGTTCCAGCTGCCGAAGCCTGGCAAGCGGCGTCGTTCGTGCGAGACGACGAGCCACACGCCACCAAGTCCAAGGGTGGATCTGGGCCCCCCGCAGGCGGCGCCGGGCCCTCCAAGAATGGCGTCGTACCCCGCACGGGCGACGCAGCAACTTCCAAGACGCCCACAGCATCACCCACAGCGCGTTCCTCCCAGGTCGATGAGCAGCATCGCCGCGCGGAGGACCCTGGGCGCCGCCGTGGAAAGAGCCCCGCGCATCAGTCACGAGATGCAGAAGATCAGCATGCTCGCCGAGGCACCGGCGAGGATGGCGTGCAGCTGCAGACCGTGATAGGGCTCCTTCTAACATGGTTAGAAGTCGCAGCGCGTCTCGATCCACGCAGCTCTCCCCGCCACCCACGCCAGCGGAAGCCTTAGCGCGCGCAGTTGCTCATCGACTTCTCTCCTCCTACGGAGAAGCTCGACAAGTGGAGAGCTACCGTTCGTAGCAATGTTGCCATCGCCAACAAGGACGAACCTCGGCCGGCGGGGCCTTCGGGCCGAAGCTCTCCCGAGCCACCACACGCTAGCGGTGGAAGGACTGGAGGCACCGTATGTCACACCCTGATTTTCATGCCACATTGCCTAAGCTAATAGTCATGCTAAAAATGTGGATTGACAAAAACTTTTGAGTGTTTTGACTTTGCTTGATTGATTTTTGTCTGCTGTTTGCTAGTGCTCTAAAAATCAAATAAATCCTCCAACTCTGATACTTCATCTCCTTGATCCAAAACCTTTTCCCAATGATCATGCCATGAGTATAGAACAATATAGAATTTTCTTATAAAAATATTTTGGCCAAATAGTATTTTCTTGAATTAGTTTTCCAAAAACCCCTGAATTGAGGTTTGCACTACAAGTACCTTATTTAGGGTGTGAAAAATCTTTTAAAAAGTATATTTGAATCCTATTAGGTGTAGGACTCCCAGAAACCACAAAATTATAATTTTAAAAGTTATTTTTATATTTTATTTAAAAGCTTTTTCTTAAGGCCAGAAATGGTCTTTAATAGGGAATTTTTTTTTAACTATTTCAAAAATATTTTCCAAAATTCAGGGAGACTCATAGGACATATATTGTCCATATATAAGAGTTTCAACACATGGTCATGTTCAAAATATTGGACAAATCCTTCCAAAACCCTTTCTGGATATTTCAAGCTTTTGAAATATTTACAAAGGAAATATTCTACAAAAATTCCAGGGAAATTCTATCATGTCATATATGACATATTTGATGATCTTGCAAAGCCTCATGCCTTGAAGATCAAGGAATCATCATCTAATCCCCTCAAAACCATTTCTGTTCAAATTCAAATTTGAACAACTTTACATTACCAACTTTTTACCTGGGGCTTCAAACTTTGTGAGCATGACCATAACCCCAAATGATGATACTACACCAAGTGGTGCATCAAGGGGAGATGATTAGCTTAACTCAAACATGGTGAAACCATTTCTGTTGATTTCTAGGGTTCACCAAAGTTACATTGGCAACTTTGCCCAAATGAGCTCAAATTTGGTGGAAGGGCCTAAATATATGTGCCATTTGATCCCGTTAAGTCTCATATCATTTGATAGTCATTTGCTTTCCCAAAACATGATCAAACACCTTCTGCCAATTTACCAAAACCATTGTTTTGACCCCTTCCCCTATTTCCCTTTACCTCAAATTCTTACCACAGGTGGACCTGATCATATTCTACCACCAGTAACTTCCCCATGTCCCCAGCTCAATGATTGAGGGGTGAAAACCCCATTTTTACTCTCCTGGACAGCAGCAGTCTCCTTCTTCCTCACCTCCCTCCTCATTCCAGTGGCTCCCCAGGGCATCCAAGACCATCACACATTTCTTTACTCCTCCCCTGACCCCCTAGACAACGTTGGGCAAGATGGACACGACCAGAGCGGCGAGGACACGGCCGTGCCAGCCATACGGGCGCTCTGGAGCGCGCTACAGTGCGCTCCCGCACTATAGCTGCGTCCTGCCCGATGCACCCGACAGCTTGGGGCCTCGGGATCGTGTATCCCGAGGTGCCCTCGACGTCCACGACCTGCAGGCCTATCGGCCCTATCCTCCCCTGCCCTCCTTCTCCCTCCGCGAGCTCGCCCGAGCGCGTCCATGGACGTCGCTCACGGTGCACCGCGGCCGCACCTATTTAAGCCGCCCTCGACCCTCTCTCTCGTCTTGGTTAGAACCTCCTCTCTCCCGTGAACCTCCTGGACATGCTCTGCCTCCCCCTCTGGCTCTCCTTGCCTCTCCATCGCCGCCTCGGTCGCCGTCGTTCTCCGCATGGCTCCGGTGAACCAGGGCTCCTCCACCTCCCCTTCGACCTCAAGGAGAACTCCCACTGGGTTGCGGATCTTCCCGTCCCTTCGCCGCCTCTTCCCGTGCCCTGTGGTGCCCATACCACCACCGCCCGACAAGGCCCTCCGCCACAGCCAGTGTAGGACGCGCTTCGGCCGTCCCCCGCGGTCCCCGAGGGCTTTCCCTGGTGGCTCGCTTCCCGACGGCCCCTCCGGTGCCCGGATCTTGGCCGGGGGTGGCCTATACCGCCGTGGGCAAGCGCCCGCCGACACGCAGCCGAGGCATCGAGCCCCTCCATCACGGGCGCGGGAGGAAGGGGATGACTCTGCAGGTGGGGCCCGCAGGTTTGTGACCCCGTTGGCCAGCCGCGCGGTTTGAGTGGAGACGGGCGAGGCGGGAGCCGCGTTCCCCAAGCGAAAGCCCACTTCGGAGATGACGCCTTCGGCGTCACCACCCCTCCCCGCACAGCCGAGCCGCTGGGCCAACCCACGGTCTATCCACCGCCCTGTGCGCAGTAAAGGGTATAACCCTTTTTCCTTTTC
Organism: Secale cereale; assembly: GCA_902687465.1. Taxonomy (NCBI): domain Eukaryota; kingdom Viridiplantae; phylum Streptophyta; class Magnoliopsida; order Poales; family Poaceae; genus Secale; species Secale cereale. The sequence continues at coordinate 703,828,281 of LR738715.1, forward strand.
CTTTTTCTTTTCCAGAAAACTTCATATATCCATAAATAAATTAAATATACTCCAAATTGGATGATTCAAATTTCTGGTAGTCTCTAAAATCATGCTCTATCACATGGTGCAACATGCACATTTTTCCAGAATCATTTCCTTCACAAATAATTATCAAATGCCATTATTTCATTTTCTGTGATGAACTTTAGAAAATCATAGATAGCTCAAATTTGATCCAAATGCAGTGGTTCAAATTCCTAGGTGCTTGTCATATCCAAACTTAGTTTTGGAACATTTTTATAAATACTTTCTATGCCCCACCAAATAATGAGCCATTTCTTCATATTTATCAACTTTGCAAAATCCTAGGAAATTCATTTGAATTCCAAATCCAGTGAAACCACCTCCTTGATGCTTCTAAAACCATGACTTGATAGATAGGTGCCTTTGCTCATTGTTCAAAAATATATTTCTGTACACTTCTTTCAAATCCATAAAACCCTTGATTCCATCATATTGAAATGTGCCAAACCATCCATTGATCATACCCCAATGAAACCACCTTGGTTATTTTTCATTTGACCAGAGGTATCCTAGAAAAGTCCAACTCCTATTTTTAGAGCACTTTTATTTTTGCTTTGATTGTGTTGCTTATTATGATTGTTTCCATCGTTAGTTGACGAAATAAACGAAGTACTTGAAGATGGACCAGAAGATTTGAAGACTCGGAAGGACAAGGCAACCAGCCCTTTGACCATGTTCGAGAAACCTTTTTATGCATGTCTCATAGCACCTTATTATCAATGCATCGGAATCATGTAGAAGAGGTGACCACTTTGGTTGGTGCCTTTGTTACTTTGCTATTGAACTTGCATCAAACATGACCCTACCTTCCTATGAGGGTTATGTGGGTGGGAGTAGATAGATATATGCTATAGTAGTTGGCTACGCAAAATGGGTCAGGGTTCTGCATTGAGTGAAACAAGTGTGGTTTGACATACTTGAAAATAACCCAGTGGGTGCCACTAATGCCCCTGGAAGAAGATGAGAACTAGGGCACTACTTGGTGAAGAAGTAGTGTACCAAGGCTTGATGAGAGTGTTGTTTACAGAGATGGATTAGATTTATGTGTGACTACCGTCCCAACCAAACATGCGCAAACACTCTACCCTTATATGGGAAAGGGCATTATTGATTACCTAGGTCGATACTAGCATGATGCCTGCACTACTAGTGACGGGGGTGACATGAGGTCACTCTTGGGACGGGGTCATGCTTGGATAGGCGGCCATGACTGTTTTCACAGGGCACCGGACACACCGTTGGTACCCCGTGTCAGTGGTATGTGATGAATATGGGAGCAAGTCTCCACAATTTCTAAGATGTGAAATGTTTGGCACGGGGCTGTTACCAATCGAGTGGACTCTGTGTTAGTGTCGTCTAGGGAAAGGTAGTGATCGGGTGCTTACCCCGGTTACTTGAGGTACCGCGGGTCGTGGACGTCACGGAAGTTCCCCGGATCTTGTGGCTAAAGTGTGCAACCTCTGCAGAGTGTCAAACTATTCGAATAGCCGTGTCCGCGGTCAAGGACAGTTGGGTGGTGCTACTTAGACTATTTCCATAAGTTTCTGGAAAACAACACGGTTTGGGTAAATTTGCTGATGTGATTGTGAGGAAGTCACAATGAGCTTGAGCATGAGTTGATTACAACTCTTTCTCGATTATGATGTCTGTGACCTCCTGGTACTTGTTGCAGACACATGAATGTCCATGTTATATGTTGATCATACTTGCATATGAAAAACTAGCTTTCCGCAAAACTGCCAATCTAGCAGTAGAGCCTTGCATAATTATTCTGTCATCACACTTGGGTTGCTTGCGAGTACATTCAAAGTACTCATTGGCTTGCCACTGGTTATTTTATTGGCCAGGCATGAGAGAACAGGTTATGATGAAGATTTCTTGGTAACGAGCATGCGAGCTAGGACGCTTCCCAGTCAGAATGCCTGTAGGATTAAGGTAGATGGCATGGGTCCAAGTTATTATTGAAGATTTCCGCTGCGATGCTATACTCAAGACTTGACCTTAATGGTCCTATTTGTGTAATACGGTATGTATGGATGTAAGACTCTTGTTATTCAGCTTCTGTGTGTTCAGTGAGCATTGATCTCTGGGATCACTGTACACGTGCATTTGGTGATCTCGACTTATGAGTCGGGGTCCCCACAGAGCTGGTATCAGAGCCATCCTGACTGTAGGAAGCCTTAGTTAGCATGGCCGTTAGTTAGGGTAAAACTATTTTCAACACTATTACTAGTTTTCAAAACTATCTATACTTCTCTTCCCTTCTCAGTTTTTCGAAAAACTAGGCCATACCTAATCTCTTCCCCCTTCAAAACTTTTAGTCGCTAGAACCCTTATGCCCCAGACCACTGGATTTTCTGTAATCCTCGTGGAGTGCACCTTGCCAAACACTCACTCACCTCTTCTGAACGCAAGAGTGGCGACACCATGACAAGACGATACAAACAAAAAAATCCATCCTCGAGGAATGAGGACATGAAGACCCAGAAGATGGTGACACCCTTGACAGTGTCCCAAGAAGATGCAACATTGGCCTATGATGACCAGGGTATAGGTTATGCAAAATCAGGATATACCTAGCTAATAGAGTAACCTTGTCATTACCGTTGTTGTGTCGGCAACCACCGGTGGATGAGAACCTCGCCATTTGGTCCGCCTCACTATAGTGAGCAGGAAAACGGTTCTCTTCGGCCCCCGCTCTTGGTGTCGATGTTTTCATCAACGCAACCGACATATTGAACATCTACTATGCCTTGATTAGTATCATTTCATAAAGGATTGCCTACCTGATACCCTTGACGCCCCAGAAGGCACAAGGGATCGTCATGATTAAAGAGACAAGAGAAGACCAAGTCAACGCCAGCTGCAAGGAGACACCTTCACCGCATCACCTCATCAGGCGAGAAGTTGTTGAGGATTCTTCAGGCTCAACCCGGATCATTCATCAAACAACTACAAGGGACATAGCAACACCTGGGGAAGCTCAGAAGACTGCACGAGGCACAAGTCACAACATTGAGTCCGAGAACCCCTAGGGTAGGATGAGTCGTGTACCCCCTATGCGCAGTCGAGTCCGTATGATGGTTCGAATAGAACCATGATTGTGTGTTGCTTGCTTTTATTTGTTTGTGTTTTGATATAAGTCGCACTTTTGCCCTAGGCAACAAGTGCATGGCTATGTCATCTTCCTTGCCTTGTTTCTTTTGCTTCGGCCTTTTTGCACCTGTTTGTTTGCACCTACACTTTAGAACCCCCTCTAGGCATTTCCCTCCTCTATGCTACTTTTTCCCTCTCTTCTCTCTCCTCAACTGAAGACCCGCAAGACAAGATGCACCAAGGATTCTACCTCGGCAACCAACTGGCACTGAAGACTTCTGCTACAACCTCCGTGACCAAGTACAACCCCGTAGAATTATGTTTAACCCTCCAGACTAGTAACCCATTCCTAGACCCTTTGAGACTTCACGAGACACTCCAGCACGAACCCTTAACCATGTGCTTAACCCATAGAATCGCGAGAGAACCTGTTAAGCCTTTGTAACCTTGCACAACACTGGGTTCGTAAAGGAGCTAGTGGACACAGTGAACGAGCACGTTGTCATCCTAATATAGCACAAGAACTGACGATGCCATAGATAGACCAATTTGGGGATATAAGACAGATGACTTGGTGGCTTTATATCAGTGACTTCGAGGAATTATCTGAGACCTTGATGGGTTGTGAGGTTTTCATATTGATGGGATCATGACTTTGGGGAAGCATGTAGGAGTACCCGTTGGACATGAGATTTGGATTTATGTAGGTGATTCTGCTTGGTATAAATGCTAGATATGTCTGCATGGTTCGGAGTAAATTGGATTTGGACCGATGATCTTGATCATGATACCATGCTTCTCGGTGGACAATAACCTAGGAGATTGGATTATATGTCGGAGTTGATTTAGGGATCTATATAATCATGACCTTGGAGTTTACTTAACCCGGATGATGGGAATCTGGTGGACTTACTATCGTAATGCTTAGACCTTCCAAGTATTTGGGTATTATAGGGACTTGAGATCTTGTGGAACACCGTAGACATCGGATTTGTAGAATTGTTGGATTATGTGGTGATTGATGGAAATTATCGTGCTATTAGAGTTGATCTATAGGAAGGAAACAAATCTTGGAGTGGCATATGACGTGTTTCCTTAGAATAGAGATAGATTGTCGTGGGCCTTGCAAGAATAGGTTGAGTGCTTGGATTGTGGAGTTTAATTTAAGCTTAGCAGCTTGTATGACCTACCCATGGATTTTAGGGGTAGACATACATATGGATTTGGGGATCGAAGACAAGTAAAATTTTGTTAGACCGTCTCTTGAGAGTCATGAGGATATGCATGGCATGAGTGGTGATTGAAGCTGGTCTATGCTTTTTCGTACGGAAAACTAGATAGAGCTAATGGCATCTCAGAAACCGTGCTTAAGGATAAGATGATAAACGTTCAGTCACTCACTAGAATCCTTGAAACCCTTAAGCCCCACCAAGCCACAACCTGGTCAGATTCTGACCACGGGCCTTCGCTCTAAGTCAGGAATACCTTGCAAATACTCAGCGAAGACCACCACCAATACCCCAGCCTACCTTGCGTACCCCCATAGACCTCATGGAGTAATTGGACAAGTTGGGTAACATCGTTATTTGATGGCCTACTTGTCTGCCCGAAGACAAAAGAAGAGACGGACAGCTGGATAGAAGATATTTGAAGACCGCCCTGTCAAGAAGGAAGAACTACACCAACCACCGTCGTCAAGAAATAAACTTCTGCATCCAAGACCGGGCGTATCTGCAAACCACTCCTCTCGGAGGAACCGAGCATTTCCGAGTCGAAGGAACGCTCACACCAAGATTTATCGACCTTTCTTCAAGGACACTGTAAGACAAATAGTAGGCGGCTACCAGCTAGATTTACCACCTGATATACCCTCCGTGCACCAAATATTCCACGAGTCATCACTCTGGAAGTACTTCCTACTTCCTAACTAGCCCGGTCCCCACAAGGACATCACCAAGCATTTGACAGCTAACCCAACCTAACCTACGCAAGAGACCCCTTAGCAACCACCATCAAAGAGGGTAACAAGCAAGAAGCCACACCACCAAGTACTTCAAGATTCCATGGAGCACCAGTCGGAAGCAGAACCAACAAAGATAAGTGAAGACTACCCCGTATCCAAGACTTCGTATTCTTTTCCACGCCTAGTCTGGGAATCTCGGAGACGAGATTCTTGTAAGGGGGGTAGGTCTGTCACACCCTGATTTTCATGCCACATTGCTTAAGCTAATAGTCATGCTAAAAATGTGGGTCGACAAAAACTTTTGAGTGTTTTGACTTTGCTTCATTGATTTTTGTCTGCTGTTTGCTAGTGCTCTAAAAATCTAATAAATCCTCCAACTCTGATACTTCATCTCCTTGATCCAAAACCTTTTCCCAATGATCATGCCATGTGTATAGAACAATATAGAATTATCTTATAAAAATATTTTGGCCAAATAGTATTTTCTGAAATTAGTTTTCCAAAAACCCCTGAATTGAGGTTTGCACTACAAGTACCTTATTTAGGGTGTGAAAAATCTTTTAAAAAGTATATTTGAATCCTATTAGGTGTAGGACTCCCAGAAACCACAAAATTAGAATTTTAAAAGTTATTTTTATATTTTATTTAAAAGCTTTTTCTTAAGGCCAGAAATGGTCTTTAATAGGGAAAAATTATTTAACTATTTCAAAAATATTTGCCAAAATTCAGGGAGACTCATAGGACATATATTGTCCATATATAAGAGTTTCAACACATGGTCATGTTCAAAATATTGGACAAATCCTTCCAAAACCCTTTCTGGATATTTCAAGCTTTTGAAATATTTACAAAGGAAATATTATCCAAAAATTCCAGGGAAATTCTATCATGTCATATATAACATATTTGATGATCTTGCAAAGCCTCATGCCTTGAAGATCAAGGAATCATCATCTAATCCCCTCAAAAGCATTTCTGTTCAAATTCAAATTTGAACAACTTTACATTACCAACTTTTTACCTGGGGCTTCAAACTTTGTGAGCATGATCATAACCCCAAATGATGATACTACACCAAGTGGTGCATCAAGGGGAGATGATTAGCTTAACTCAAACATGGTGAAACCATTTCTGTTGATTTCTAGGGTTCACCAAAGTTACATTGGCAACTTTGCCCAAATGAGCTCAAATTTGGTGGAAGGGCCTAAATATATGTGCCATTTGATCCTGTTAAGTCTCATATCATTTGGAAGTCATTTGCTTTCCCAAAACATGATCAAACACCTTCTGCCAATTTACCAAAACCATTGTTTTGACCCCTTCCCCTATTTCCCTTTACCTCAAATTCTTACCACAGGTGGACCTGATCATATTCTACCACCAGTAACTTCCCCATGTCCACAGCTCAATGATTGAGGGGTGAAAACCCCATTTTTACTCTCCTGGACAGCAGAAGTCTCCTTCTTCCTCACCTCCCTCCTCATTCCTGTGGCTCCCCAGGGCATCTAAGACCATCACACATTTCTTTACTCCTCCCCTGACCCCCTAGACAACGTTGGGCAAGATGGACACGACCAGAGCGGCGAGGACACGGTCGTGCCAGCCATACGGGCGCTCTGGAGCGCGCTACAGTGCGCTCCCGCACTATAGCTGCGTCCTGCCCGATGCACACGACAGCTTGGGGCCTCGGGATCGTGTATCCCGAGGTGCCCTCGACGTCCACGACCTGCAGGCCTATCGGCCCTATCCTCCCCTGCCCTCCTTCTCCCTCCGCGAGCTCGCCCGAGCGCGTCCATGGACGTCGCTCACGGTGCACCGCGGCCGCACCTATTTAAGCCGCCCCCGACCCTCTCTCTCGTCTTGGTTAGAACCTCCTCTCTCCCGTGAACCTCCTGGACATGCTCTGCCTCCCCCTCTGGCTCTCCTTGCCTCTCCATCGCCGCCTCGGTCGCCGTCGTTCTCTGCATGGCTCCGGTGAACCAGGGCTCCTCCACCTCCCCTTCGACCTCAAGGAGAACTCCCACTGGGCTGCGGATCTTCCCGTCCCTTCGCCGCCTCTTCCCGTGCCCTGTGGTGCCCATACCACCACCGCCCGACGAGGCCCTCCGCCACGGCCATTGTAGGACGCGCTTCGGCCGTCCCCCGCCGTCCCCGAGGGCTTTCCCTGATGGCTCGCTTCCCGGCGGCCCCTCCGGTGCCCGGATCTTGGCCGGGGTGGCCTATACCGCCGTGGGCAAGCGCCGATCGACGCGCAGCCGAGGCATCGAGCCCCTCCGTCGCGGGCGCGGGAGGAAGGGGATGACTCTGCGGGTGGGGCCCGCAGGTCAGTGACCCCGTCGGCCAGCCGCGCGGTTTGAGTGGAGACGGGCTAGGCGGGAGCCGCGTTCCCCAGGCGAAAGCGCACTTCGGAGATGACGCCTTCGGCGTCACCACCCCTCCCCGCACAGCCGAGCCGCTGGGCCGGCCCACGGTCTATCCGCCGCCCTGTGCGCAGTAAAGGGTATAACCCTTTTTCCTTTTCCTTTTTCTTTTTCAGACAACTTCATATATCCATAAATAAATCAAATAAACTCCAAATTGGATGATTCAAATTTCTGGTAGTCTCTAAAATCATGCTCTACCACATGGTGCAACATGCACATTTTTCCAGAATCATTTCCTTCACAAATAATTATCAAATGCCATTATTTCATTTTCTGTGATGAACTTTAGAAAATCACAAGGAGCTCAAATTTGATCCAAATGCAGTGGTTCAAATTCCTAGGTGCTTGTCATATCCAAACTTAGTTTTGGAACATTTTGATTAATACTTTCTGTGCCCCACCAAATAATGTGCCATTTCTTCATATTTATCAACTTTTTAAAATCCTAGGAAATTCATTTGAATTCCAAATCCAGTGAAACCAACTCCTAGATGCTTCTAAAATCATGACTTGATCGATAGGTGCCTTTTCTCATTGTTCAAAAATATATTTCTGTACACTTCTTTCAAATCCATAAAGCCCTTGATTCCATCATATTGAAATGTGCCAAACCATCCATTGATCATACCCCAATGAAACCACCTTGGTTATTTTTCATATGACCAGAGGTATCCTAGAAAAGTCCAACTCCTATTTTTAGAGCACTTTTATTTTTGCTTTGATTGTGTTGTTTATTATGATTGTTTCCATCGTTAGTTGACGAAATAAACGAAGTACTCGGAGATGGACCAGAAGGTTTGAAGACTCGGAAGGACAAGGCAAGCAGCCCTTTGACCATGTTCGAGAAACCTTTTTATGCATGTCTCATAGCACCTTATTATCAATGCATCGGAATCATGTAGAAGAGGTGACCACTTTGGTTGGTGCCTTTGTTACTTTGCTATTGAACTTGCATCAAACATGACCCTACCTTCCTATGAGGGTTATGTGGGTGGGAGTAGATAGATATATGCTATAGTAGTTGGCTACGCAAAATGGGTCAGGGTTCTGCATTGAGTGAAACAAGTGTGGTTTGACATACTTGCAAATAACCCAGTGGGTGCCACTAATGCCCCTGGAAGAAGATGAGAACTAGGGCACTACTTGGTGAAGAAGTAGTGTACCGAGGCTTGATGAGAGTGTTGTTTACAGAGATGGATTAGATTTATCTGTGACTACCGTCCCAACCAAACATGCGCAACCACTCTACCCTTATATGGGAAAGGGCATTATTGATTACCTAGGTCGATACTAGCATGGTGCCCGCATTACTAGTGACGGGGGTGACATGAGGTCACTCTCGGGACGGGGTCGTGCTTGGATAGGCGGCCATGACTGTTTTCACAGGGCACCGGACACACCGTTGGTACCCCGTGTCAGTGGTATGTGATGAATACGGGAGCAAGTCTCCACAATTTCTAAGATGTGAAATGTTTGGCACGAGGTTGTTACCAATCGAGTGGACTCTGTGTTAGTGTCATCTAGGGAAAGGTAGTGATAGGGTGCTTACCCCGGGTACTTGAGGTACCGCGGGTCGTGGACGTCACGGAAGTTCCCCGGATCTTGTGGGTAAAGTGTGCAACCTCTGTAGAGTGTCAAACTATTCGAATAGCCGTGTTCGCGGTCAAGGACAGTTGGGTGGTGCTACTTAGACTATGTCCATAAGTTTCTGCAAAACTACACGGTTTGGGTAAATCTGTTGATGTGATTGTGAGGAAGTCACAATGAGCTTGACCATGAGTTGATTACAACTCTTTCTCGATTATGATGTCTGTGACCTCCTGGTACTTGTTGCAGACACATGAATGTCCATGTTATATGTTGATCATACTAGCATATGAAAAACTAGCTTTCCGCAAAACTGCCAATCTAGCAGTAGAGCCTTGCATAATTATTCTGTCATCACACTTGGGTTGCTTGCGAGTACATTCAAAGTACTCATTGGCTTGCCACTGGTTATTTTATTGGCCAGGCATGAGAGAACAGGTTATGATGAAGATTTCTTGGTGACGAGCATGCGAGCTAGGACGCTTCCCAGTCAGAATGCCTGTAGGGTTAAGGCAGATGGCATGGGTCCAAGTTATTATTGAAGATTTCCGCTGCGATGCTATACTCAAGACTTGACCTTAATGGTCCTATTTGTGTAATACGGTATGTATGGATGTAAGACTCTTGTTATTCAGCTTCTGTGTGTTCAGTGAGCATTGATCTCTAGGATCACTGTACACGCGCATTCGGTGATCTCGACTTATGAGTCGGGGTCCCCACACCGTAGCCACGGTGCATTCTCCTCCTCCTCGCCAGCTATCACGTGTGTCGGCCCGTCGGGATGATGCTTGCAACGACATATCCATAGCGTTGTCCAACCCACGGACCCACCGTGCTTAGCACCAAGTTCTTCGAGAGCGTGCCCACAAGGACGCTCGAACCACCATCGAGCGCCGGCACGAGGCGCACCACCCGTCGGATAGACAGGCAGGGCCTACTGTGGACAACCCAGCACCGAGAGGATCTGGAGGCTTACCTTACGAATTAGGCTGTCCGGCCTTTACCCGTGAGCTGCGGCGTTTCTAGTGGCCCACCCACCGCACCTTCAAGGCGAGAAGTACAATGGCAAGACTCACCCATCAGAGTTCCTCAACATCTACACCATCACGATGCAGGCTGCTGGGGCATGTGACGACAAGGTGCCTGCCAATTATTTCTCGTTGGCACTTAAACCCAACGTCATGTCATGGTTGATGCACTTGCCGGTGAATTCCATTTCTTCCTAGTCGGATTTGTGCCATGAGTTTGTTGGCGCTTTTACGGGAGGCCACCAGGCTCATGGGCAAGCAAGCGATTTGCATGCCATCCCCCAGAAGGAAGGTGAAAGCCTGCGCACGTACATACAGAGGTTCAGCCGAGTGCAGTATAACATCCCAGACGTTCATCCTGCCACCATCATCAGCGCGTTCCACCAGAACGTGCGCAACCGCAAGATGCGTGAGGAGCTGGCGATGAATAAAGTCAAGGATGTGGCCGAACTTTACGTTCTAGCCGACAGATGCGCCCGGGCTGAAGAGGGAAGGAATTACCCCGGCGAAGACGCCGGTGTGGAAACCGGTTCCTTGGATGAAGACGCCGTCACCCCGATGAAAAAGATTCGACGCCATAATAGTAAACATAAGGGCAAAACTGTGCGTGCCGTCGAGGTATCCGATGACACTGGCGCCGCCAAGAAAACCAAGGTAGACGACCCCGGCAAGGAAATCTCCGGGTGTGTCCCCTGCCGGGCATTGGCGGCTGCCAACAAGCCGGGAAGCTCCGACAAGCAATACTGCAAGATCCACCATACCAAAGGCCATGACCTGCAGAACTGCCGATAAGTCAAGCAGCTCGCAGAGAAGCAAAGGGCCGAGTACGAGAGGCGAGACAAGGAGAAAGGCCAAGATGGCATTGAAGGATCTGGCAAGAAACGTCGCGGCCAGCCTAGCCGAGGCGGCAAAGATAACCAACAAGAATGACCCGCCCGGGGCCGTGACAATAAGCGAGAAGATGATGATTGCGAAAAGGACGACGAGTCCGGCGAGCAAGAGTTCCAGAAGGCCACGGAGGCCATGTGCGTCGACGGCGGTGCTCCTTGCACTCTTCCCACCGCCAACTTAAACAGTGGGCGCGTGAGATCCTAGCCGTGGAGCCGTCGTTCGGTGCCTAGAAGCCGCTGAGGTGGTCCAACACTCCTATCATCTTTGACACCGAGGATCACCCTGACCGCAGGACTGCAGTCGGGTGTTTGCCATTTTTGGTCTCACCAACGATACGCAACCTCAAGGTGAAGAAGATGCTGGTTGATGGCGGGGCCGGCTTGAACTTGATCTCGCCCATCCTGATCAGAAGGTTGCAAATTCCTGATGGAGACCTCGAGGAGACATGCTCATTTCAAGGAGTCATCCCAGGGAGAAGCCAGCCCAAGGGTAAAGTCACGCTGCCCGTGGCATTCGGGGGCGAGTTAAACTACAGGATGGAGAGGATTGTTTTTTATGTAGCTGAAATCCCCTTGCCTTACACCGGGATCCTCGGCCGCCCAGCGTTGGCCAAATTTATGGCGGCGACGCACTATGCCTACAACGCGCTGAAGATGCCTGGGCCGATGTTCATCATTACCGTCCCCTCCGACAAGAAGGATGCGCTAATCTGCGCTGATCAGCTTTACCGGGAGGTAGTTGCAGCAACTGCCGCTAAGGCGCTTGCTCCTGTCGTTGAAGCCCCGGGAGGAAAGAAGACCAGTAAGACATCTCGTTCCTACTCCGGCAAGTGCTCCTCTTCGGAGTGTAGCGTTCCCATTGAGAACACGCCAGAGAGCTTCACCGGCAAGAGCAAGAAATCAAGAGCTACTCCACCAGAAACCAAGCGGGTGTCCATCGAGGAGGATGGCACGGGAGGGGCTTTCACCATAAGCTCCGCCCTCGACGGCAAATAGGAAGATGTGCTCGTTAGCTTCCTGTGGGCGAATGTCGATGTGTTTGTGTGGCAAGCGTCTGACATCCCCAGCGTTCCCAGGGAGGTGATTGAGCACCATCTTGCTGTCTGCCCTCATGCGTGACCTGTCAAGCAGAAGGTCAGGAAGCAAGCTCTGGAGTGGCAAGAGTTCATCAGAGAGGAGACCAGGAAGTTAGAGGCAGCCGGCTTAGTGAGAGGAGTGCTCCATCCAATGTGGTTGGCCAATCTAGTGGTAGTGCGTAAGGTAAATGGGAAGTGGAGGCTGTGTATAGATTACACAGACATTAATAAGGCTTGTCCAAAAGACCCTTTCCCATTGCCAGGCATCGACCAGATTGTGGACTCCACAGTCGGGTGTGACTTGTTATCATTCCTCGACGCTTACTCAGGCTACCACCAGATCTTCATGACAAGAGAAGATGAAGAGAAGACATCATTCATCACCCCATGTTGTACGTATTGTTTTATACAGATGCCTTTTGGATTGAAGAGTGCTGGCTCAACATTTGCAAGGGCGGTTCAGATTGGTTTTGCGCCTCAGCTACATAGAAATATATAAGCTTATATGGATGATATAGTGGTCAAAACGAAGGACAAAGCAACGCTCGTGCAAGATTTGGAAGAGACATTCACGAATCTGAGCAAGATCAATCTTAAGCTGAACCCTGAGAAGTGTGTCTTCGGCGTTCCGTCCGGCAAGCTTCTCGGTTTCTTTGTGTCACAGCGTGGGATTGAGGCAAATCCAGACAAGATCAAGTCCATCGAGCATATTGAAGCGCCCAGGCGAATTAAGGATGTGCGTAGGCTTGCTGGATGCATTGCCGCCATCGGCAGGTTCAACTCCAAATCTGCTGAGCGCGCCCTCCCCTTTTTCAAGATTTTGAAAAAGGCGGGCCCAATGGAGCGGACCCTAGAAGCCGAAGCAGCACTGCAAGATTTGAAGAAATACCTCTCCTCTACACCGGTACTGCTCGCGCCTGAACCACAAGAGTCGTTGCTGCTGTATTTAGCGGCAACGAACCAAGTTGTTAGTGCCACGCTAGTGGCCCAGAGGGAGGTCAATATGGAAGCAATAGCAATGACAGCACCTCATGCCACTGGGGCCGAAGAGACGCAACCAGATGGAGTGATGCAGAAGAAGAAGATGATGCAGCACCCGGTTTACTTTGTCAGCTCCCTTTTACAGGGGGCTAGGTCAAGGTACTCCGGCGTGCAGAAATTGCTCTTCGGCCTCCTTATGGCCTCGTGGAAGCTGCGTCATTACTTCCAAGCACATGAAATCACCGTCGTCACCCGCCTCCCGTTGCAGCGGATATTGCATAACCCAGATGCGACTGGGAGGATCGTGGAGTGGGCCCTGCAGCTATCGAGCTTTGGTTTGAAATTTGAAAGCACTTCGATGATTCAAAGTAGAGTCTTGGCAGAGTTTGTTGCGGAATGGACCTCAACGCCCGACGAGGAGATCCAGGAGACCACTCTTCTCGGCAAGGGCAGGAGTCATGACTGGATTATGTACTTTGATAGGGCTTTCCCGCTACAAGGCGCCGGTGCTGGTGTGCTGCTCGTTGCCCCCACCGGAGAGCACCTCGAGTATGTGATCCAGATTCACTTCCCCAAGGAGGTATCAACAAACAACACTTCCCAGTATGAGGGACTGCTTGACGGTCTTGATACGCCCAAAACGTATCTATAATTTCTGCTTGCTCCATGCATCTTTTGGGTGATATTGCTATGATATTTATACACTTCCATACACTTTTGATCATATTTGGACTAACCTATTAACTCAGTGCACCCCAGTGCCAGTTTCTGTTTTCTGCTGTTTTTGTATTTCAGGTTTTCCCATTACGAGAACTGCCAGAAAAATCCCAGAAAAATTATATAAAAAATCAGCGTTCCAGAAGCTTCCCGGTAGCCAAAGTACAGCCGGAGGGGGGGCACCAGGGCTCAAGGCGCCCTGGTGGCGCGGCCCCCCTCCTGGCCGCGCCGGGGGGGCGCCTGGGCCCCCCGAGCCTCCGCTGATGCCCCCCTTTGGCATATATTTATATCGTGTCCCGAAACCCTCGAGACGGGAACCCTTTTTCGCGATCTCATCTCTGTTCCGCCGCCGCCGCGCTTCCAAGATCGGGAGCACCAGGAGAACTCTTCCCGGCACCCTGCCGGAGGGGAGGATCACCACCGGGAGCCTCTCCACCACCATGGACGCCTCCCGGATGAGTTGTGAGTAGTCTCCCTTGGACCATGGGTCCATGACCAGTAGCTATGTGATGTTCTCCTCCCGTTCTTGTGCTTCACTAATTAGTCCTCGTGAGCTGCCCTACATGATCGAGGCATATATGTAATCCTTATGCTGTTGCTATGATGAGTTTGCTGGGATCCGATGGATTGTGAGATTATGTTTAGATTGTGTTTGAGTAATATATTTGATCTACCTCTTTTATATTTATGTTCGTAAGTAATTCTTGCATGTTCTCCGTTGTTATTTATTGCTTTGGCCAAGTAGTAGGTAGTGACTCCAAGAGGGAACGTTATGCTTGATTGTGGGTTCATGCCCCTCGATGACTAGCTTGAGTGACAGAAACATGAGTCTAGGGGATGTGCTGTTGCCACAAGGGGGAAAACAACGGTGCTTGTGCCCGTGGGTGCAAGGATTGTTTACTTTACGCAAAGTTCTTTTAATGCAGTTGTCTGTTGCTTTGAGTTTACACTATGGGTGGGACTCGCAACTTAATACCAGCGAGATGTTCTGGATAGATATCTCAAGGTGGATGATTAGTAGTAGATGCAGATGGATTTCGGTCTACTTGCCTTGGCGTACCGCCCATTCTTTGAACATCTACCTTTCTTGTAACATAGTTAGCATTGGTTTGCGCACATAATTCTGTCAATTGCCCAACTGTAATTCGCTTACCTCACATAGCTGTTTTATCGTCTTTTGGGAGAGAGACATCACTAGTGAACATCATGGGACCCTGGTCCATATTACCATCATTGATCACATCCGCTATTTACTTTACGCTTTTACTTACTATTGCAGCAATACCTATCACTATTATCACTTGCGTTTGATCCTTTGTAAACGACAAGGCCGGAGGGATTGACAACCTCTCTGTACTCGTTGGGAGCAAAGTTATTTGTATCTGTGTGCAGGTCCACGTTGATTGCTAATATCTGGCGCCGTTAGCAGTTGACACCTTCTTGTTGAAACTGGGAGTCTCAGGGAAATCGATCCTTGGTATCTTTGCCAAGGGAAAACTTCCGCTACACTACATCTCAAACCTTCCACTTGGGGTAACTAACGAGGGGCGAGAAGCCATCAAGCAAAGTTTTCTGGCGCCGTTGCCGGGGACTCCACTCTTTAGGATAGGGGAGTTGCACACTATCTTTTACCTTTGCTTTTTAGTCTTATTAGTTTACCTTTCAGTTTTTGCTTTAGTATCTTTTATCGAAAATCACAAAAAAAGTTACCTTGCTTGCTTGCTGCTATGGGTTCCACCGAGAACACCAAGTTTATCTGCACACCTATCACTACACCTGCCACTTCAGCACCTTCGTATGAAATTAAACCTGCTTTACTGAACCTAGTTATGAAAGATCAATTCTCCGGTGCTGGAGATGATGCTGCTTTACACTTAAACAATTTTGTTGAACTCTGTGATATGCAAAAGTACCAAGAAATATATGGTAACATTGTTAAGCTTAAGCTTTTTCCTTTCTCCTAGAGAGGAGGAGCTAAAATTTGGTTTCAGTCTTTGCCTAGAAATAGCATAGATTCTTGGGACAAGTGCAAAGATGCTTTTATTGGAAAATACTATCCACCTGCTAAAATTATCCAACTAAGAAGTAACATAATGAATTTTAAACAATTGGATAATGAACACGTTGCCCAAGCTTGGGAACGTATGAAATCTCTTATCAAGAACTGCCCTACTCATGGTTTGACTACTTGGATGGTTACCCAAACTTTTTATGCAGGCTTGAACTTTACCTCTCGGAACTTGTTAGATTCGGCCGCGGGAGGAACCTTTATGTCAACTACACTTGGTGCTGCCATGAAGCTTCTCGATGAGATGATAACAAACTATTCCCAATGGCACACCGAACGCGCTCCAACAGGTAGGAAGGTAAACTCTATCGAGGAGATTTCCTCCTTAAATGAAAAAGTTGACTTGATCATGTATCTACTTTCGAAGCAATCTTCTGTTGATCCTCGTGATGTTCCTTTAAATTCTTTGATTGCTTAAGAACAAGTAGATGTGAACTTTATCTCTAGAAACAATTTTAATAACAATGCTTATAGGAGTAATTTTGGTAGCAAGACTAGACCGTTCCCCTCTAATTCCTATGGGAACAACAATGCTTATCCTAGCACCAAGAACTCCACTACTGAACTAGAGATTATGCTTAAAGATTTCATCACTACCCAAAAAGCCTTTAATAAGAGTGTAGGAGAAAAACTAAACAAACTAGATGATCTCTCTTTGAAGGTAGACAATTTAGCCAATGAGGTAGAATTGCTTAAAATTAGAACTTCTCCTCTTGAGGAGAGGAAGGTCACTCCTATGAATGCTATTCAAGTGCAAATTAATGAAAATATTAGGATGATGGCTAAACTTAAAGAGAGATGGGCTAGAGAAAGGGAGGAAGAAGATAGAATTAAGAACCTTCCTACCCACCACACTGTTGCTACTATCCAAGTTGTTGAGGATATTCAAACTTTTAGCACCCAATGCACTCCTGGTCCCAATGGACCTATTAATGGTGATGCTATGACTATAGAAACTACCAAACAAGTGAACATAAAGGACACTACTACCACCTTACTTGATAGTAGTGACCTTGATTTTGATAATTGCACTCTTACCGAAGTTTTTGATTTCCTTCACAAGATGTCTAGAGATCCCCGCACTAGCACGCCTAACCTTGCCTTCACAGAGCATATCACTAATGCTCTCATCAAAGCTAGGGAGGAAAAACTTAGAGTAGAAGCCTCCATACCTAGAAAGCTAGAAGATGGTTGGGATCCTATGATAAAAATTAAGTTGAATAACTTCTCTTGCTATGCTTTTTGTGATGTTGGAGCTAGTTCCTCCGTTATGCCCAAAAGAATATATGATATGCTTAAATTGAAACCTTTTGATTCTTGTTCTTTTGGTGTTCGTCTCGTTGATTCTTCCATAAAGAAACCTTTGGGGAGGACCAACGATGTTCTTATCGTTGTCAATGACAATTACGTTCCCGTTGATTTTACTATTATGGATATTGAATGTGAACCTTCGTGTCCAATTATTTTGGGACGTCCTTTTCTACGCACCGTTGGTGCTATCATTGACATGAAAGAGGGGAATATAAAATTCCAATTTCCTCTCAAGAAAGGGATGGAACACTTCCCTCGAAAGAAGATTAAGTTACCTTTTGAGTCCGTTATACGGGCTAGCTATTCTTTTACACTTGATAAAACTTGATCTTTTTGCATTATGCCTAGCTTAAAGGCATAAAAGAAAGCGCTTTTGGGAGGCAGCCCACATGAATAAAATTTTATTTTGCTTTTGTTGTGTCATGATTGGTTTAACTACAGTAGCATCATCATTGTATCTTTGCTTTTCAACTTTGTGCCAAGTGTAGCCTCTGATTGCAAGAAAGTTCAAAAGTTGTGACGTGCTGTCCAGGAAACAGATTCTGTCCTTGGATAGAAAAATTCGTATAAAATCACCAGATCATCTTTTTGGTCTGAATTTTTTCGACGGCGTGCTTTATATAATTGTCTTTCGTGCGTCTGTTTTGAGTTTTTTTATTGGAGTGGCAGAAGTGCCCCGAAAAAATTATTTACTACCTGCTGTTCTGTTTTTCACAGATTCTGTCCTGTTTTGCCTTTCCTTCATTTTGCAAACCTTGAGCTTGCTTTTTCTTTGCAAAAACCTTTTGGCAATCTTGAGAAACAGTAGACCTTCAAGAATATCTTTATTTCCGGCAAGGAACAATTATTTTATTATGGGTACTAACCTCGCTAATCAGATTATGATGAGTTATGTATGAAGGGAGTTTTCAAGTGTGCGAGGGAAGATGATAAAAAGATTCAGGAGTGTCAAACGCTCAAGCTTGGGGATGCCCCCATGCACCCCCAAGAAATATTCAAGGAGACTCAAGCGTCTAAGCTTGGGGATGCCCCCGTGCATCCCCTTCTCCATCAAACATTATCAGTTCGTCTTTCGTTCCACTATATTTTTATCACTTCATGTGTTATGTGCTATGCTTGGAGCGTCTTGCTTTTAGTTTTCCTTTTTAGTTTTCTTTAGCTTTTCATAACGAGTCGGAACTCAGCATTCTTTATGTGGGAGAGAAACACGCTCCACTTCTACCTAGAACATAACATAGAATTTTCATGTCTATCTTGCTGTGTGTGTTCTTTGTCTTTCAATAGCTACTATCATGCTTAGCTTTTAGTTTTCATGCTTATCTTTTTAAAGAGCTTTTGCTTAGTTGGTTGCTTGAACTCTCTTTAGTTATCATGCTTATCTTATTAAGAGAGTTTGCTTCTGTTTCATTGGTTGATATGTCTATGATAAAAATGCTACGTGCATAATGGTGCTTAGTAGTTCATGTTTTCTTATGGTTAGTCTCAAATAGCTGGGGGGTTCCCAATGTGTTATTGGAGTACCAACATGATTTGTTTGCCTATGATGTGGTATGGTTTAGTAATATCTTCCTTCGAGAATTTATTTTGATTGACTTGGCGTATGCTCACGCATATTTAAGACTGTAAAGAAAGTCTGTCAAGCCTTGATGATCTTTTATTTCTGAGTAGCGATATAACTTCCATGCCTAATTCAATGTTGCTTTGTCGCTCTGCATGATTATGACCGTCATTGCTCTCTTAGTTGGTCGCTCCCAGTCTTTTGCTAACCTCCACCTGTACTAAGCGGACTGACTGCTTGTGCATCCAAATTCCTTTAAACCAGTTATGCCATATGAGTCCACCATACCTTCCTACATGGTATTTACCTGCCATTCCTAACGGAGACTTTCATGTACCATCTCGAAATTATTCAAAAAGAAAAAAATGCATTCCTATTTTGTGCCTCTGTTTTAAGTTCATGAGGAAGTAGTAGTTAATTCATGATCTTTTTAAGTTGGACAAGCTTCACCCCGGGATTGCATGTCTAATGTGCAAACCCATAATACGAGAAGGAACTGGCATTGAGTGCGCCCGGCTCAAAATTAATATAACAAACAAACCCTCCTTCACGCTTTGTTCATGAGAAATCAGAAAACTTTGGCAGTGATAAACAAAGGAGATTAAGAGGATGTGATCGTCCTCATTCGGGAGCCGTTCCTCGAAACTTGTCCATCTAAAGAAGTGATTGAGTTGTCTACTAGCATTCGTTGACGAAACATGCATGATCTAAAGAAAAAAAATTATTACTTCTGTTTTTAAAATTAAGAGCTCTGGTACATGTTTTGTCTTTGTTTCCGACTACGGGTTTTCAACCTTGCCAACAAAAGCCACGATTCGAGAGTCTCCACCTTCTTTTAAAGCACTAACTACTGAGAGCATGATTGTCATTCTGAGTGTAATGTGCATTGTCCCAAAGTAGCATTGTCTTTTGCATAATTGTGATATCGTTTATTCTGAAATCATTTTATCTAGTCATCACTTAAACCTTGAAGGTGCCCCTGCATTTATGTTTTGCTTCACTAAAGGGGGCAAGCGAGATATCACTTTATCATATTTGCACACCATGCTCATTACAAATCTATTTGATGTTTCAATATCATATTGTAAAACTTTCAGTTCTTTGTGATTTTCTCATGAGGCAACTTAATTACTACAGATTCATTTTCTCAGTAAGCTTTCGTCATATGACTATGAAAAATAAAAAAAAGTCCTATATGGTTAATAGCATGTCACCACAGAAATTATTCTTGTTATCAATTACCTACTCGAGGACGAGCAGGAATTAAGCTTGGGGATGTTGATACGTCCAAAACGTATCTATAATTTCTGCTTGCTCCATGCCTCTTTTGGGTTATATTGCTATGATATTTATACACTTCCATACACTTTTGATCATATTTGGACTAACCTATTAACTCAGTGCACCCCACTGCCAGTTTCTGTTTTCTGCTGTTTTTGTATTTCAGGTTTTCCCATTACGATAACTGCCAGAAAAATCCCGGAAAAATTATATAAAAAATCAGCATTCTAGAAGCTTCCCGGTAGCCAAAGTACAGCCGGAGGGGGGCCACCAGGGCTCCAGGCGCCCTGGTGGCGCGGCCCCCCTCCTGGCCGCGCCGGGGGGCGCTTGGGCCCCCCGAGCCTCCGCTAAAGCCCCCCTTTGGCATATATTTATATCGTGTCCCGAAACCCTCGAGACGGGAACCCTTTTTCGCGATCTCATCTCTGTTCCGCCGCCGCCGCGCTTCGAAGATCGGGAGCACCAGGAGAACTCTTCCCGGCACCCTGCCGGAGGGGAGGATCACCACCGGGAGCCTCTCCACCACCATGGACGCCTCCCGGATGAGTTGTGAGTAGTCTCCCTTGGACCATGGGTCCATGACCAGTAGCTATGTGATGTTCTCCTCCCGTTCTTGTCCTTCACTAATTAGTCCTCGTGAGCTGCCCTACATGATCGAGGCACATATGTAATCCTTATGATGTTGCTATGATGAGTTTGCTGGGATCCGATGTATTGTGAGATTATGTTCAGATTGTGTTTGAGTAATATATTTGATCTACCTCTTTTATATTTATGTTCGTAAGTAATTCTTGCATGTTCTCCGTTGTTATTTATTGCTTTGGCCAAGTAGTAGGTAGTGACTCCAATAGGGAACGTTATGCTTGATTGTGGGTTCATGCCCCTCGATGACTAGATTGAGTGACAGAAACATGAGTCTAGGGGATGTGCTGTTGCCACAAGGGGGAAAACAACGGTGCTTGTGCCCGCGGGTGCAAGGATTGTTTACTTTACGCAAAGTACTTTTAATGCAGTTGTCTGTTGCTTTGAGTTTACACTATGGGTGGGACTCGCAACTTAATACCAGCGAGATGTTCTGGATAGATATCTCAAGGTGGATGATTAGTAGTAGATGCCGATGGATTTCGGTCTACTTGCCTTGGAGTACCGCCCATGCTTTGAACCTCTACCTTTCTTGTAACATAGTTAGCATTGGTTTGCGCACATAATTCTGTCAATTGCCCAGCTGTAATTCGTTTACCTCACATAGTTGTTTTTTCGTCTTTTGGGAGAGAGACATCACTAGTGAACATCATGGGACCCCGGTCCATATTACCATCACTGATCACATCCGCTATTTACTTTACGCTTTTACTTACTATTGCAGCAATACCTATCACTATTATCACTTGCGTTTGATCCTTTGTAAACGACAAGGCCGGTGGGAATGACAACCTCTCTGTACTCGTTGGGAACAAAGTTATTTGTATCTGTGTGCAGGTCCACGTTGATTGCTAATATCTGGCGCCGTTAACACTTGACACCTTCTTGTTGAAACTGGGAGTCTCAGGGAAATCGATCCTTGGTGTCGGGACCCCGATCCTAAGTCAAACCGATCTAGCTGTAACACGTCATATCACTTTGCGGCCTCACGCACGGTAACCCCACGGGTGCCACTTTACCTGGCCCGGGACCGTTTGCTCATTTTGGCACACGTATATGACAGTGTCGCTAGCATCCATATGACAGAGAACCCGGGACGACATGGCTAGTTATAAACCAAAAGTGGCACTAAATTACAGAGACAGGCATCCATGACCCAGCAACGAACGTGTCGGTCATCAACGTATGAACCCAAGTCGTAGCAAGGTACATGGACTTAAAGGAACAACGCGTGACATTTCCCCTAAGGGACAGACACAGGAATGAAGAAGGACACATGCCGGCCAGCCTACGTGTTCCGAGCAGTAGCAAGCTACAAAGGCTCATTGGAATCACTAGGAGGCATTTCCCTGTAAGTATGGCTACCAAAGGAAAACAACTAGGTGTCGGATCCCACACATACCAAGCATTTCAATCATACACGCAATATGCTCAATATGTGCAAATACAACATTGCATCACAACAGAACTCTATGACTCAAAGTACTTTATTTAAAAGGCTCCAAGAGCCATACATAACATATCCATACAGGTAGGGGTCACATGACCCAACACTCAAGTCATACAGTCATGCAAGCACAAGCGGAAGCTACATGTCTGAGTACAGACAACTTAGAAAATAAAACAGGCTTGGTGTAGCCTGACTATCTACAAGGCCCTTCACAAGCTCCAGATCTCCGTCTGGGTGTCAAGCTACTCGTCGACGTCAACGTCTATGTATAACCCATCAACAGGGGCAGGGTTCTCCTCTGCAACAGTTATTAAGCAAACATGAGTACAAAGGTACTCAGCAAGTCTTACCACAGAACCTAACATACATGCAACATTATCAAGGGGGGTAGTGGAGTTCATAGCAGAATGCCAGCTTTGACCTTGGCTAACCTATACTACAACTCTCAACAGATTGCAAGATATTATTATGAACACGAGTCCTCTACTCACCACATCAATACACTACCGAGGGTCCTCTTCCGTCATCCTACGGAAGGGCCATCCGCGGCACTCACACTTATCTTGAGGCTTTTAGTAGTATCCATCAACTTGTCTATGAACTATAAGAGTAACCAAGTAGTCCGTACCGCGAACAACGGCTATTCGAATAGTTTGATAACCCTGCAGGGGTTTACTTCTTCACACATGTTTTCACCACTTAGCGGCTGCACACGACATGTGCTCGGCAGACTTCAAGCGAAAGCCGACATGGGTGTAGACCACGACCTAACCAACCACTCAAGTCTCTCGTCCAGGTTTATCGCCTATTTGGGTTCCATCCGTGGGGAGATCCGGCCGGGGTGTCGCTCACGGCCCCAAACGATGTGTACAGGGTTCCCGAGTCACCAAACAGGCAACCGGTACACCGTGCCACGTACCTGTCGCATCACAGCCCACCCCGAGGGTCAGCGCTGTGCACGACCTCCAGTAAACTATAAACACCAGAAACTAGTTGCAACTCCTAGACAGAGTACAAGGGCAGTCAATAAGTCGAGCGGGGTCATATTTCAGGGCCCAATGTGTGGTAGTAACTGTAACTTGAATCACACACAGATCTCGGGTCCTATGGACGATTCCAATGAAACAACCCACCATGTACTCCTACAAGGCCTTTCATCGATACCTTTACCAAGCGTATTCCATACTTCCCTCTCTTTATCGGTATGATCATTTCACTCTGATCCATCACCCAGATGAACCAGACCAGACACAACTCTAAGCATAGCAGGCAACATAAACAAATAGCATGGTGGATCACACATCACATGGCTCAATCAACTCCTACACATGCTAGTGGGTTTCAACTATTTACTGTGGCAATGACATGTCATGCAAGGGATAGGGTTCAACTACCGCAGCAAGTAGCAGTTCATACGCTGTTGCCTTAATGCAGTTAAAGAGAGCAGGAGCGAGAAGATTGGGTTTGTATCGGAATGATCAATGATTGCTTGCCTGACAAAGTGGTTGTCGGGTACTGCTCTTCAACTGGATACGCAGCAGTATCCTCGGGAGCAGGACCTAGCACAGAGAATACCGGCGATACAATCATTAACAAACAAATGCAACAATATGATGCATGCTCATGACATGGCAAGATGCATGTGTGTTGGCTAATGCAACTAAAACCAGAGGGGTTTGAACCTATTTGAATCAAAGATTCAAATTGGAGTTCAAACTATTATTTAAATAAGTGCATTATCATGTTTTTGATTTATACAGCAAGTTAAATTGTTCAAACATGCATGAAACCAGTGCCATTGGAAAGATTGGATTTTTCTGATCATTTTTCATATATAAATCTTTTCCATCTGAGCTATGGTTGATTTTATATGATTTTTAGAAGTTTTGGGTATTTTCTGGAATTTCCTGAATTATTTTTAAACTAAAAATCCCAGAAAATCATTTACTGCATTAGCATGACATCATGCTGACGTCAGGCAGTCAACAGGGCCAGTCCAAGTCAAAACTGACTAGTGGGACCCACAAGTCAGTGTCACAGTTAACTAATTAACTAATTAGAATTAAATTAACACCTAAACTAGGTTTGACTTGCGGGAAGGGCCCACATGTCAGCGACCCAGGGGG
This sequence comes from Secale cereale, assembly GCA_902687465.1. Taxonomy (NCBI): domain Eukaryota; kingdom Viridiplantae; phylum Streptophyta; class Magnoliopsida; order Poales; family Poaceae; genus Secale; species Secale cereale. Next base: position 703,852,544 of record LR738715.1, read on the forward strand.
TCAAACCCGTGGTAAAAACAGGTCCAACTCGCCGGCGTTTAGCCGCCGGCGAGGCCAAACACGGCGGTGGGGTGCGGGTTTCGTGCTCCGGCTGCCAAATCGACGGCGGAGCACCCCTACAGGTAGCTGGAGGCAAACCGCATCGAGTGGAGGTGGTGGCTGGCCTCGGGGTCGCCGGAGATAACGCCGGCGACGAGTCCAGCGGCGGCCGGAGTTCGACGAAGTCGAAAACGACGGTGCGGTGCTCGTAGAGGAGCGTGAAGTGGTCCTACAGCATCTACGTGTGATGGTGAAGCTGATAGGCACGGTGGCCGGACCAATGGATGGCCGGAGCCTCGTCGGCGACGAGCTCCGCGGCGGTGCGTGCAGGTGAGCTTCGTGCGGTGCGTTCCAGGGGAGAAGAGAGCCAACAGAGAGGGGGAGGACGAAGCTGGGCTCACAGGGGTTGCAGCAGGCGCCGGAGCGAGCTCGGGGGTGGTCGGAGCTGAGCGAAACGGAGAGGGGGATCTCCGTGGCCGGAGTTGGGGAAGAAGAGGTCGGGGCGTCTCCAGGGCGGGCGAGCGCTCGGGGCTCGGCCTGTTCGAAGTAGTCGAGGACGGCGGAGATGACAGACACCAAGGAGGGGCTCAGGGACGACGGTGGGCGCGGCTTCTACGACGGTGCGTGCACGACGGCGTCAGCCATGGCGCGGGGAGAGCGAGGGAGTGGAGCTGGGGAGAGGGGGAGGTGTCTGCGAAGTCGGGGGCGTCGTGTACGACCGGTCCAGCCCTCCAGGACGGCGAGGGGAGGAAGCAGGGCGGCGGGCAGCTGCGTGGCGCGCGGTGCGGTCGCCGTCGAGCACCTGCCTGCCTGCTTGGCCGAGCCAAGCAGCTCGCTGGAGCGGCAGCTGGGCTGGGCCGGCAGGTGGGCCGGGTGGGGCGCCAGGTAAACTTCTTCTCTCTCTCTTTTTTTCTATTTCTTTTCTGTTTCATTTGTTTTGCAACTTTGTTTAATTAAATAAAATGCTAGAGCATTTTTATAACTCATAACACTTGTCATACCTACTGTATATAATATGAACAGTAGGAAACATTATAGTTTATGATTATTTGAGCATTTAAAATATTTTTATAGCATTTAAATGCCCAAATTCTAATACCATATGATTTAATCCAGTGACCTTGGATGTCCTAGAAAATTGTGCACCATTTTTAGCAAAGGTTTGAGACCAAGGCAGAAATGATGAACATTTTTTAAGGGCATTTTGGGTACATTGGAAAATATTTTATCAAACCCTAGTTGTTAGAAAAGGGGTGCTGGAGTTTCTGTCATTCCCATTTCAAATTTCTTTGAAAAGTAAACATGATGCACACACCAACTAACCCTAATGCAAGTGCTAACTAGGGATGTGACAACTCACCCCCACTTAAAAGAATCACGTCTCGAGATTCGGGTTCCTCCGGAAAGAGGGTGGGGTACTCAAGTCGAAGACGATCCTCCCTTTCCCAAGTAGCTTCACTCTCGGAATGATGTGACCATTGAACCTTGAGAAACTTGATATTGTGGCGTCGAGTGGTGCGCTCGGTTTGATCAAGAATACGAACGGGGTATTCTCGATATGTGAGATTGTCCTGGAGATCAAGCGTTTCGTGGTCCACTCCGCGGATAGGATCCGAGAAGCAACGCCTGAGTTGAGAAACGTGGAACACGTCATGAACTCTGGATAGGTGCGGAGGTAGTTCCAGTTGGTAGGCAACTTCTCCTCGTTTGGCAAGAATGCGAAAAGGACCGATGAAACGAGGGGCCAATTTGCCTTTGATACCGAAGCGATGGGTTCCCTTAAGAGGAGTAACCCGAAGGTAAGCCTTATCGCCGACTTCAAAAGTCACAGCCTTATGATGGCTATCATATTGGCTCTTTTGGCGAGACTGGGCTGTTTTCAATCTCTCACGAACGATGCGAACTTGTTCCTCTGCTTCCTGGATCATATCCGGGCCAAAGAATTGTCTTTCCCCGGTCTCTGACCAGTTAAGAGGTGTTCGACACCTTCGTCCATATAGAACTTCGAAGGGAGCTTTGCCCAAGCTGGCTTGATAACTATTGTTATAAGCGAATTCGGCAAAGGGAAGACACTTTTCCCATTCCATACCGAAAGAAATGACAGATAGGGATGAAAATGGAGTGGAAACTTTCCGTTTTTCCGGTCAAAAAATGAAAACGGAGATGAAATATGGAAACGAAAATGGAAATTTGCGAAACGGAAGTGGAAATGGATTTTTTATGCGGAAACGGAAACAAATACGAAATGGGGTTTTCCGATGGAACATGCGTGGAAACGAAACTTTCCGTTTCCGTGAATATGGAATTCCGTTTTTGCTATAGACCTATGGTTGCTTTGTAGCCCAACCAACGAACAACATACAATGACACAATGAGTTGAATGGATCATTTGAGGGCCAACTTCTACTACCACATATGTACTCGGCTTGACGCTATACACAATTGTCTAGTACTACTACAATACTATGAAAAGTTGCTAACATAATGATACTAATTTGTAGCCATGTTAACAATTCATTATTTTTTTTGTGCGTGTATTTCTATATGATTCAAGGGGAATTTAAGTTCCGGACAACACTCACTTTTGTGTCCGTGTCCGCTTTGTATTCGCTCCGTGTCCATTTTCGGTAGTATCTGTTTCCGTATTCATTTCCGGGGTTTCTGTATTCGTTTCTGCTTTTGCAAATATATACGAAAACAAATATGGTAGCACCCAGTTCCGTCCGTTTCCGCTCCGTTTTCATCCCTAATGACAGAGGCTCGAAGCATGTCTTCCAGAATTTGATTGACTCGTTCCACTTGACCACTTGACTGGGGATGGAAGGCGGTACTGAAGGAGAGATGAGTTCCCATGGCATTCTGGAAACTTTCCCAAAATCGTGAGGTGAAAAGACTACCACGGTCTGAGTTAATCTCCAATGGTACACCATGAAGTGATACTATCCGAGAGACATACAAATCTGCTAGCTGGCTAGCGGTAATACTCTCTCGAACAGGCAGGAAATGAGCTACTTTAGAGAGGTGGTCGATAACGACGAAGATAGCATTATTCCCTTTCCTGGACCTGGGAAACCCGGTAATGAAGTCCATACCGACTTTATCCCATTTCCATTCAGGAATAGCTAAAGGTTGAAGGGTGCCAGCAGGCCGTTGATGCTCTGCTTTGACTCGACGACAAACGTCGCAGTTAGCAATGAATTGAGCGATTTCTCTCTTCATCCTAGTCCACCAGAATCTCTGACGTAGATCCTGATACATTTTAGTACTACCGGGATGAATCGTGAGAGGAGATTCATGAGCCTCCTTAAGGATTAACTGCCGTAGATGGTGGTTCTTGGGAACCACTACACGGTTCTCAAAGAAAACAACACCTCGATCATCCATAGAGAAACTTTTAGCGAGTCCGCTAGCAATGTTCTCTTAGAGTCGGAATATACCTTTATCATGCTTCTGGGCAGCTATAACTTGATCCATAAGGGTAGGTTTCGCCACCAAGGTGGAAAAGAATCCTCGAGGAACAATGTGAAGGTTAAGCTTACGGAATTCCTCGTGGAGAAGTGGTTGACTTTGTTGTAACATTAAGTTGTTACAATATGACTTACGACTTAGTGCATCAGCCATGACATTGGCCTTTCCAGGGGTATAAGTGATTCCTAAGTCGTAGTCTGTGAGCAACTCAACTCAACGTCTTTGCCTGAGATTCAAATCCTGTTGGGTGAAGATATACTTCAAACTTTGATGATCAGTGAAGATTTCACAGCGATTACCAAGAAGGTAATGTCGCCATGTTTTGAGTGCATGGACTACAGCTGCAAGCTCTAGATCATGAGTAGGATAGTTATCCTTGTGTGGACGCAACTGTCGAGATGCGTAAGCAATCACTTGACGATCTTGCATGAGAATGCAACCTAGTCCTTGTCGCGAGGTGTCGCAATAGATTATAAAATCCTTGGAAAAATCTGGTGGTACCAGTACAGGTGCAGATGTCAGGCGTCTTTTCAGTTCCTGAAAACTGGACTCGCACTGTGGGGTCCACTCAAACTTTTTATCTTTCTTGAGGAGTTCAGTTAGAGGTTTGGCAACCTTGGAGAAGTTCTCGACGAACCATCGGCAATAGCTCGCTAAGCCAAGAAAACTCCTAACTTGCTTGACCGATTCAGGAGGAGTCCAGTCAAGGACGGCTTGAACTCGCTCGGGATTGACAGCAATACCCTTGCCAGAGATCACATGACCTAGATAGGTTACTTCTGGCAACCAAAATTCACATTTAGAGAATTTGGCATAAAGGCGGTGCTCTCGAAGTTTCGTCAATACCAGCCTTAAATGCTCGGCATGATCTTCCCTGTTCTTGGAATAGATGAGTATATCATCGAGGTATACCACGACGAATTTATCCAAATACTCCATGAAAATAGAATTCATTAACCGAGAAAAGGTAGCTGGGGCATTGGTTAATCCGAAGGACATAACGGTGTACTCATATTGGCCATAACGAGTAACGAAAGCCGTTTTAGGAATGTCCCCGTTCTTGATTTTGATTTGATGGTAGCCCAACCTCAAATCCATCTTAGAGAAGACTGAGGATCCAGCGAGCTGATCATACAGGTCGTTGATCCTGGGAAGCGGATACTTATTCTTTATGGTGACCAGATTGACAGGTCGGTAATCTACAACCATCCGCTCCGTTCCATCCTTCTTCTTGACGAAAAGGACGGGGCAAGCCCAAGGGGAAGAACTAGGACGGATGAAACCTTTTTGCAAAGACTCATTGAGTTGTTTCTTTAGCTCAGCTAATTCTAGTGGTGCCATCTTATAAGGTCTCCTAGAGATTGGGACAGTTCTAGGGATAAGATCTATCACGAACTCGACATCTCTGTCAGGTGGAACTCCCGGCAGTTCTTCTGGAAAAACATTCGGGAAGTCACGGACTACCGGGATATCTTCGAGTTCTGGTAGAGGGCTGGCACTAAGAGAGTAGAGCTGACGCTCAGCCATTCGGGTCAAGACATTGACTATCTTGCCGGATGGGTGTGTAAGTTGAACGGTCCTAGTAAAGCAATCAATTTTGGCGTAATGAATTGTCATCCAATCCATACCCAAGATGATGTTTATGTCCGAGGACTTGAGAGCGATTAAAGATGCTAGGAAAACAAGTCTATCGACAAGGATTTCATTTCCATGGCTTACCCTAGAGGTTTGCCACTTTGAACCAGGAGTTTGAATAACCATGGAAGTAGGCATGTCACAAAAAGTCATGTTGTGCAATCGAGCATAGCTCTCAGATATGAACGAATGGGATGCTCCAGTATCGAAAAGAACAGATGCCGGATGGCAGTTGACGAGAAGCGTACCAAGGACGACGTTAGGATCCTCATAAGCTTCTTCAGCAGAGACATAGTTGACATGACCACGTGTAGTGGGGATTGGCTTGACATAATTCACCTTGCCGGTTGGCTTACCACGGCCAACGGGTTTTCCTGGTTGGTTCTGAGGACACTCACGCATGTAGTGTCCCGGTTCTCCACACTTGAAACATTTCACAGTGGTGGTTCGTGGAGCAAAATTGGAAGGTGGTCCTCCATAGGTCTTAACAGGTGCAAACTGTTGAGTTGGGTGAGGCGCCTCATAGGATGGCCTCGGTGTGTACTTGGGTGGCAGAGCGGTGTTAGGAACCCACACACGGCGCTTGTGAGAGCCAGAGCCGGATGAGGAACCAAAGTCTTGAGTATGCTTGCGGGTGACCTCGAAGTCGGTCTGGCCTGTTTCAGCACTGATAGCCTTGTTTACCAACTTCTGGAAGGAAGTGCACTCGTGCAGACGTAGATCTCGGCGGAGTTCAGGGCTGAGTCCCTTGCGAAACCTCGCCTGTTTCTTGGCATCGGTGGATACTTCTTCAGGTGCATAGCGTTCCAGGTTACCAAACTCGCGACTATAGCCATCCACAGTTAACCGACCCTGGGTGAAATTGCAGAATTCCTCCCGCTTGCGATCCATGAGACCTTCCGGAATGTGGTGTTCACGGAATGCCTCACTGAACTCAACCCAGGTAGTGACTTGGCCAGCAAGATGCATAGCTTCAAAGTTTTCCCACCAAAGACTGGCAGGGCCCTCAAGATGGTAGGCGGCGTAGATAACCTTGTCAGCTTCGGCCACACGGGCAGAGTGTAGCTTGTGGGTGATACTACGTAGTCAGTCATCAGCATCCAGAGGTTCAGTGGACTGATGGAACTTCGGTGGACACATCTTGATAAAGTCATTTATTGACACCACGTCATTCCTCTGACGGAACCCAGTGTTCTGCTCTATGCGTTCCAGCAGACGGTTGGTCTCTCTCTTGTTCCGTTCTGCTTCAAGCATAACTTCCGCCAAGGAGGGTGGCTGGGGCAGATTCCCATCTCTTGCCCCACTAGCCTCACCCTGCTCCTGAGCAGCAGGAGTGCTGCGAGTGTTGACCATCCTAGGAAAACAAAACAACGGTTTAGACAATGATGGCAAAAATTTGACATAGAAGTGCAGAATGTAATGGATGACACGGAATGCAAGGATGTTCATCCGTACGACATGGTAATATAGGAACTCCTATATATACACCAGTGGTCATACACACCATACAATGTTTAGTACAAGCCAAGGCTAAAGTACAACTGCGGTGAAAGACGATACATCCCATCAGAGGCATTCCAAGCTCCTATACATTATTTAACTACACCTCCGGAACTCAGTACACACTATGTCATATTCCACAAGACGCGCAGGACTGTGGAAATACAACTACTACGATACTACTACAACCATGGTCTAGCTCAGACATTCGCGTAGTAATCCTCGTAAAGATTACCACCGTAGCCTGGAAGTGGAATAGATGGATCTTGGAACTCGCGAGCACTCGAAGGCTGTGAACCATAGGGGCATGGGTGTGGCCTCGGTCCCAATGTTGGTGGTAACCGACGCCCACGTGGAGGTGTAATACCCCCAACGTCACGCCAATCCATGCGACCAGGCAGACGAGTCCGCACGGGGTACAAATCCCGCATGTCCAGATATCCGGCGTGCACAGCAGGTGCAAGCCGTGTCAAAGTAGTCCAGTGGGCGGCTCGGGTGTTATACAGCTCCATTCGGAGGGCACGGACCTCACGGTCCCTATCCTCCAACATCTGAACAGTAGTCTGAAGCAGTGGCTCTTCATGAGCAGCATCAGTATACAGACCAGTGTAGTAGCCTTCCTCTCCGGGAAGTGAGGCTGGCATGTAACAGAACTCAGTGTTCAGCAACAGGGCATGCCTAGCACGGAGAATGGTCATCATCGAATAAGCGGCATCCTGCACTGCCATCTCGATGGTAACCCCGAGTCCATAAGACCAATGGATGGGGTCATTAGCTCCAGGATATGAGGGGTATATCCGGACTGTGCAGAATACTGACTCTGATTGAAATCCCGGTACTGTTCCTCCACGGTGTATTCAGGATACCAGCGATAACCGGTCTCAGTCAGCACACGGACTAGCATGGCCGTGTGACAGGGCACATTAATGCCCCGAGTCAAACGAACCACTTGGTGAGGGATGCGGCCAGACATCTGAAACACGAAGTAATGCAAAGGCATTAGTGTTTCTGGAATAAATCGGGCAGCATAACAACTGTAAATGCTCAAACAAAGATTTGAGACATCATACAAATGATAGCATAGCCACTCAACAATTCCATATCAAGGTTCCGGGTCCAACAATCATCATACTAAAAGGATAGAAACTGAACTGAGGCTTGACCAACAATCCTAAGAGTCTACGGATTAGTAACACGTGAACCTAATAAGGATAAGAGGCCTAGTCCTAAATCCTCGTAGAAAGAATAGACTGACTCAGATCAGAAGGGCATAAGGTAAAGGAGTAAAAAGAGCCTTACGTTCCCTTCCACAATCAATTCCCCTACATATAACTAAGAATTTTTCTAGACTCAACATCGACCAGTTTGGCTTGAGAAACCTACAGGCAGTCCAGCTCTGATACCAACGCTGTCGGGACCCCGATCCTAAGTCACACCGATCTAGCTGTAACACGTCATATCACTTTGCGGCCTCACGCACGGTAACCCCACGGGTGCCACCTTACCTGGCCCGGGACCATTTGCGCATTTTGGAACACGTATATGACAGTGTCGCTAGCATCCATATGATAGAGAACCCGGGCCGACATGGCTAGTTATAAACCAAAAGTGGCACTAAATTACAGAGACAGGCATCCATGACCCAGCAACGAACGTGTCGGTCATCAACGTATGAACCCAAGTCGTAGCAAGCTACATGGACTTAAAGGAACAACGCGTGACATTTCCCCTAAGGGACAGACACAGGAACGAAGAAGGACACATGCCGGCCAGCCTACGTGTTCCGAGCAGTAGCAAGCTACCAAAGCTCATTGGAATCACTAGGAGGCATTTCCCTGTAAGGTAGGCTACCAAAGGAAAACAACTAGGTGTCGGATCCCACACATACCAAGCATTTCAATCATACACGCAATATGCTCAATATGTGCAAATACAACATTGCATCACAACAGAACTCTATGACTCAAAGTACTTTATTTAAAAGGCTCCAAGAGCCATACATAACATATCCATACAGGTAGGGGTCACATGACCCAACACTCAAGTCATACAGTCATGCAAGCACAAGCGGAAGCTACATGTCTGAGTATAGACAACTTAGAAAATAAAACAGGCTTGGTGTAGCCTGACTATCTACAAGGCCCTTCACAAGCTCCAGATCTCCGTCTGGGTGTCAAGCTGCTCGTCGACGTCGACGTCTATGTAGAACCCATCAGCAGGGGCAGGGTTCTCCTCTGCAACAGTTATTAAGCAAACATTAGTACAAAGGTAATCAGCAAGTCTTACAACAGAACCTAACATACATGCAACATTATCAAGGGGGGTAGTGGAGTTCATAGCAGAATGCCAGCTTTGACCTTGGCTAACCTATACTACAACTCTCAACAGATTGCAAGATATTATTACGAACACGATTCCTCTACTCACCACATCAATACACTACCTAGGATCCTCTTCTGTCATCCTACGGAAGGGCCATCCGCGGCACTCACACTTATCTTGAGGCTTTTAGTAGTATCCATCAACTTGTCTATGAACTGTAAGAGTAACCAAGTAGTCCCTACCGCGAACAACGGCTATTCGAATAGTTTGATAACCCTGCAGGGGTGTACTTCTTCACACATGTTTTCACCACTTAGCGTCTGCACACGACATGTGCTCGGCAGACTTCAAGCGAAAGCCGACGTGGGTGTAGACCACGACCTAACCAACCACTCAAGTCTCTCGTCCAGGTTTATCGCCTATTTGGGTTCCATCCGTGGGGAGATCCGGCCGGGGTGTCGCTCACGGCCCAAAAAGTGTGTACAGGGTTCCCGAATCACCAAACGGGTAACCGGTACACCGTGCCACGTACCTGTCACATCACAGCCCACCCCGAGGGTCAGCGCTGTGCACGACCTCCAGTAAACTATAAACACCGGAAACTAGTTGCAACTCCTGGACAGAGTACAAGGGCAGTCAATAAGTCGAGCGGGGTCATATTTCAGGGCCCAATGTGTGGTAGTAACTGTAACTTGAATCACACACACAGATCTCGGGTCCTATGGACGATTCCAATGAAACAACCCACCATGTACTCCTACATGGCCTTTCATCGATACCTTTACCAAGCGTATTCCACACTTCCCTCTCTTTATCGGTATGATCATTTCACTCTGATCCATCACCCAGATGAACCAGACCAGACACAACTCTAAGCATAGCAGGCAACATAAACAAATAGCATGGTGGATCACACATCACATGGCTCAATCAACTCCTACACATGCTAGTGGGTTTCAACTATTTACCGTGGCAATGACAGGTCATGCAAGGGATAGGGTTCAACTACCGCAGCAAGTAGCAGTTCATACGCTGTTGCCTTAATGCAGTTAAAGAGAGCAGGAGCGAGAAGATTGGGTTTGTATCGGAATGATCAATGATTGCTTGCCTGAGAAAGTGGTTGTCGGGTACTGCTCTTCAACTGGATACGCAGCAGTATCCTCGGGAGCAGGACCTAGCACAGAGAATATCGGCGATACAATCATTAACAAACAAATGCAACAATATGATGCATGCTCATGACATGGCAAGATGCATGTGTGTTGGCTAATGCAACTAAAACCAGAGGGATTTGAACCTATTTGAATCAAAGATTCAAATTGGAGTTCAAACTATTATTTAAATAAGTGCATTATCATGTTTTTGATGTATACAGCAAGTTAACTTGTTCAAACATGCATGAAACCAGTGCCATTGGAAAGATTGGATTTTTCTGATCATTTTTTCATATATAAATCTTTTCCATCTGAGCTATGGTTGATTTTATATGATTTTTAGAAGTTTTGGGTATTTTCTGGAATTTCCTGAATTATTTTTAAACTAAAAATCCCAGAAAATCCTTTACTGCGTCAGCATGACATCATGCTGACGTCAGGCAGTCAACAGGGCCAGTCCAAGTCAAACCTGACCAGTGGGACCCACTGGTCAGTGTCACAGTTAACTAATAAACTAATTAGAATTAAATTAACACCTAAACTAGGTTTGACTTGTGGGCAGGGCCCACATGTCAGTGACCCAGGGGGTCAAACCCGTGGTCAAAACAGGTCCAACTCGCCGGCGTTTAGCCGCCGGAGAGGCCAAACACGGCGGTGGGGTGCGGGTTTCGTGCTCCGGCTGCCAAATCGACAGTGGAGCACACCTACGGGTAGCTGGAGGCAAGCCGGATCGAGTGGAGGTGGTGGCTGGCCTCGGGGTCGCCGGAGATAACGCCGGCGACAAGTCCAGCGGCGGCCGGAGTTCGGCGAAGTCCAAAACGACGGTGCGGTGCTCGTAGAGGAGCGTGAAGTGGTCCTACAGCATCTACGTGTGATGGTGAAGCTGATAGGCACGGTGGCCGGACCAATGGATGGCCGGAGCCTCGTCGGCGACGAGCTCCACGGCGGTGCGTGCAGGTGAGCTTCGTGCGGTGCGTTCCAGGGGAGAAGAGAGCCAATGGAGAGGGGGAGGACGATGCTGGGCTCACAGGGGTTGCACCAGGCGCCGGAGCGAGCTCGGGGGTGGTCGGAGCTGAGCGAAACGGCGAGGGGGATCTCCGCGGCCGGAGTTGGGGAATAAGAGGTCGGGGGCGTCTCCAGGGCGGGCGAGCGCTCGGGGCTCGGCCTGTTCGAAGTAGTCGAGGACGGCGGAGACGACGGACACCAAGGCGGGGCTCAGGGACGATGGTGGGCGCGGCTTCTACGACGGTGCGAGCAGGACGGCGTCGGCCATGGCGCGGGGAGAGCGAGGGAGTGGAGTTGGGGAGAGGGGGAGGTGTCTGCGAGGTCGGGGGCGTCGTGTACGACCGGTCCAGCCCTCCAGGACGGCGAGGGGAGGAAGCAGGGCGGCGGGCAGCTACATGGCGCGCGGTGCGGTCGCCATCGAGCACCTGCCTGCCTGCCTGGCCGAGCCAAGCAGCTCGCTGGAGCGGCAGCTGGGCTGGGCCGGCAGGTGGGCCGGGTGGGGTGCAAGGTAAACTTCTTCTCTCTCTTGTTTTTTCTATTTCTTTTCTGTTTCATTTGTTTTGCAACTTTGTTTAATTAAATAAAATGCCAGAGCATTTTTATAACTCATAACACTTGTCATACCTACTGTATATAATATGAACAGTGGGAAACATTATAGTTTATGATTATTTGAGCATTTAAAATATTTTTATAGCATTTAAATGCCCAAATTCAAATACCATATGATTTAATCCAGTGACCTTGGATGTCCTAGAAAATTGTGCACCATTTTTAGCAAAGGTTTGAGACCAAGGCAGAAATGATGAACATTTTTGAAGGGCATTTTGGGTACATTGGAAAATATTTTATCAAACCCTAGTTGTTAGAAAAGGGGTGCTGGAGTTTATGTCATTCCCATTTCAAATTTCTTTGAAAATTAAACATGATGCACACACCAACTAACCCAAATGCAAGTGCTAACTAGGGATGTGACACTTGGTATCTTTGCCAAGGGAAAACTTCCGCTACACTGCATCTCAAACCTTCCACTTGGGGTAACCAACGAGGGGCGAGAAGCCATCAGGTCTCAAGAAGCTCATCGTCAGAGGAGACTCGCAGCTCGCCGTCAAGCAAGTGATCAAAGATTACCAGAGCCCGTTGATGGAAGCTTACGTGGATGAAGTAAGGAAACTAGAGGAGCGTTTCGACGGTATACAAGCTGAACACGTCCCCCGAGCGGAGAATGACACTTGTCGAAACGCGCCGCCCTCAAACTACCTGTGGAGCCAGGTACCTTTGTGCTCCAATTATTCCACCCATCTATTGAACCATCGACTAAGCCGAACAAGCGAAGGAAATCAGGCCCCGACAAGTACTTTCCTGCCGAACCCGCATGGGTGGCCGGCAAAGATGTTGTCGGGAACGCTGAGCCTGCCGTGGGGCAGCAGACTCCGGCGGGACATCAAGCCCTGGCCGTAGAGGCAATCACTCCCATGGCAGAGGAAATGCCTATTGTCCTTGTTGTCGAGCCCCAGGCTACGGCATGGGCACAACATACTGTCCAATTCCTCCAGACTAGGGAACTTCCTGAACAGCAGGAAGAAGCAGAGAAAGTAGCCCGTCGGTCCGCCATGTACCAGTTCGTCGACGACGTCCTATACAGGAAAAGACCAAACGGCGTCAAATTGAAGTGCATCACCCGGGAGGAAGGACTAGAGCTGTTGGAAGAGATACATGGAGGCATATGTGGCTCCCACATAGGGTCAAGAGCCCTTGCCTGCAAGGCATTCCGGCAAGGTTTCTTCAGGCCCACTGCCCTCCAGGATGCAACGGCACTAGTATCCAAGTGTGAAGCGTGTCAGTTCCATTTGAAGAAACTTCATCAACCAGCTCAAGCTCTCCAAACAATCCCTCTCTCTTGGCCATTCTCGGTCTGGGGGCTCGACATATTGGGCCCTTTCCCCGTGCTTTCGGGGGCTTTGAGTACTTGTACATAGCAATCGACAAGTTCACAAAGTTGCAGGAGGTGGAAGCAGTGAGAAAGGTGATAGCACAATCGACCGTCAAGTTCTTCAAGGGCCTGGTCTGCCGTTTTGGTGTACCAAACAGAATCATCACCGACAACGGTACGCAGTTCACAAGCAACACCTTCATGCAATATATGCAAGACCTCGACGGCAAGGTCTCTTTTGCTTCTGTTGCACACCCACGAAGCAACGGCTAGGCAGAAAGGGCAAATGCTGAAGTACTGTGGGGCCTCTGGACAAGGAATCTTGACAGGCTACACAAGTGCGAAGGCGCTGGATCGATGAATTGCCGGTGGTTCTTTGGTCAATCAGGACGACACCTAATCGAGCCACCGGCCAGACACCCTTTCCCTCGTTTATGGGGCGGAGGCAGTTCTCCGCACAGAACTCACATACGGGTCACCTCGAGTGCTCGCTCATGATGAGATTGAGCAAAAGCGGCTACGGCAAGATGACGCGATGCTCCTCAAGGAAGATCGTCTTCGGGCGGCTGTACTAGCAGCACGCTACCAGCAAGCCTTGCGCCGCTATCATAGCCGCAAGGTTCATGCCCGAAGCTTTGAGGAAGGCAACCTTGTTCTTCGGCATGTTCAGTCGGCCAAGAATGCCAAAAAGTTGACGCCGAAGTGGGAAGGCCCTTATCGGGTAATACGAGTCACCAGGCCTGGCGCAGTCCGCCTGGAGACCGAGGATGGTATCACAATGAGTAACTCCTGGAACATAGAACATCTTCGCAAGTTTTACCCGTAAGGCGTGGTTGCCGGGCCTCCCGGCAAGCCACCCTTTTGTACAAGCCTTGCCGACAAGGCATGTAACCCTTCGTATAAAGCCAGGCGCAGGCCCTGAGCATAAATAAATGAAACACTGGTGCCCTAAGTTTTAGCATGCATGCTAGGTTGAGTCTCTTTCTCTGTTAGGGTTGATAGTGCTTAACGGCGGCTAACCCCTAGCATAGAGGTCGAGTTTGCGTCTCTCTGTTTCCTTTCTGTCCTCTTGATTCACAGGATCCATGGACGCCCTTGTTGAACCGTTTGAAAGAAAGGGGGACGGGCCGGCGCTCCGACCCCGGCAAGGCTAAGGTTGCCGGGCGCTGCACAACCAAGGGTTAAACCACGGCAAGACAAGGTTGCCGGGAGCTACAGGGCCCAAGTAAGTCTTTCGCCCCCCGCTCCTTTCTTCCGTATGGAACTTGAACGTACGAAGCTTCGTTCGCTCCTATACAATCGTGCTCCCTTTTTCCTTGTGTCCGACAAGCTTTGTCTTTGACCAGGGCTGGGTAGTAGCATGATGGGAAGGGAGCAAGCAAAGGGCCTGACCCTACCGTGTTACTATTCCTGCCAAGGGTGCAAATACAGTTATGGGGCGGGGAAGCAACGACAAGGCTTGTTGCCGGGGCACGTTGCTTATCATAAGATAACAAGGATCCATTCCTTGGTCTTGCTCTAGCCCGCGCATAAACGAACCCGGCAAACACCCTTCTCTACATAAATACGTTGTAAACAAGGACAATTCGTACGGAATGCATACATGAGCAAGGGGGTTACAGGATTTAAATCTTACAAAGCCCCGTAGGCTTAAAAACTAAAAAGAGATAAGATGCCCGTAATCCCTTTCTTGTCCCTCTCCTCAGGAAATGGAACAAGATGGTGAAGGGCAAAAGAAGCACCTAGGCGATGCACGGGCAGCAGAAAGCACCAAGAGAACGTCCCGGCGGCTGTCCCAAAGGAGGCTGACGATGATGGTGCCAGGAGAAGAGACAAAAGATGGGGCAGCGGGCCGGCAATGCACGGGTTGACGCCCGCGTACTCTGACATGAAAACCGCCGCCCACCTTCTTCACCTTCTCCGGCCTCCCAACGCCAGCCGCCCAAGGAGGCGACCCCGAGAAGTTCGAGGAGTTGGCGGTGCAGATGATGGTGCTGCCAGCACCGCTCAGGGACGGCGTATCGGGCGCCTAGTCAGACCCGTCATCCTCCCGCTCGCCGCCCTCGTTGTCGCTGTCGCTGTCCTCCCAATCGCTCTCGCTCGAGGAGGAGTTTTCGTCGTCAGTCGAGCTCTCCACACAGCACCGTAGCCTGTGTCTCGAGTGCCTGAAAACTTTGACGGAGAGTAGATCGCTCTCCGCTAGCCTGAAGTAGAGGACGTGCCCCTTCACCAAGCAGTGGGCGCGTGCGAAGGTCTTCCACCCCCGGGAGCATCACGTGAGGGGTGGAAAACTGGGTTTCCACCTACATGGCGCCATGGCAACACCCCTCCATGTGAAGCCTCAGCCTTGGTGGCTCATCAACCTCCAACACCCTCACGAACGCTCTAGGAAGGCGGAGGCGATTGCGCGGCGGCTCGCGCAGCTGTAGGATGAACTCCAACACCGTGTCCTTGACATGGCCGCGTGGGGAGGCAGGAGGGGACGACGAAGGAGGTGAATACGGAGACGATAACGGCGTGGGTGTCCCCCAACCTCGTCTACCTCTGCCTCAACCGCCTTGTCGGCCACGGCCCCGGCCGGTGCTTCTGCCTCCAGCATGCCCCCCATCTGAGGCATCTGGCTCCTGTTTGACCACCGCTGCCCTCAGACGGGAAGACGACCTGGTCGCTTCTGCGAAGGAACGGCCACGACCGCGCCCTCTCGGCATACCTTGGGGAGGCAAGGAATCAAACAGGAAGAAGATGGGTGGAGAGGTGAGAAGCGCCGCTCCTCTCCTCCCCTCTTTATAGAAGGGCGACCGCTCGAATCAACCAGTCCAAACGCCGAAGGCATGAGGGAACATGACCGACCCGCTACTCCAATCAGCGGCGTCCCCCCCCCCAACATTGATGCCCACGCCCTCTGCATCCGCCGCTTGCCCTCCCCGATGCATGACGGATACGTGGCGGGCGGATCGGGAGTCGGATGACGCGTGGTATGGCCGTTTTGCACCCCCGTGATCGTGGAGCGACCCAAGTCCGCAGCCCCACGACTTCCTCTATTCTTTATGAGGAGGGCGTGAACCGCCTCTTTACTATTTTTGGAACCACAAGATGACACAAGCACGCTGCGATCACCCCACGCACGACCCCCATGTCAGCGCAGATCATGGGGAAGCGCAACCATCGGAGGAGTTACTGCGGTAATGGAATCCAACCTCACAGCCCGTGCACCGCTCTGGGCCTAGCCCAACAACGCGCCGCGCTTATGGATGGCCCAGGCCCGGGTGCTCCTGTCGGTGTACAAAAGTAGGGGCGCTCTTTTTTACCCCTGACTTGTGCACGGGCAGTCAGAGCCACGCCTGTGGCCAAACATAACGGAGCAGAAGGGGGAATCCAAGAACGCGGAGTTACCAGAACAATGCCAAGACAGCGGCACAAGAAGACCAAGCAAGGAGACTGGCCCTTCCCTGGCAAGGACTCTTGCCAGGACGGCCTGCGCGCCCCCAGCAAGGGCTCTTGCAAAGGCGATCCACTCAGACGCCTCCGTCGCAACCACCCTTGAAGCCTATGAGCTCCAATGGTATCAACAACATTGGAGACAAGGCTCGGGAAGCGCCCACGTGATGGCATGCAGATCTTTGTGAAGACAAGGATCTATGACTCCGAAAATAAGAACCAGAAGACATGGCGACCACAAGGCCCCAGCAATGCTCCTTACTGAAGACGCCCCGGAAACCCGGCAAGCCTCTTGCCACGGGATACTCACGGAGGCCCCGGCAAGACCCTTGACGGGAACAGAAGAAAGTCTGCGGCCGACCCGCTGGCCCAGGCAGGCACCCACGTGGCGATACGTGGTCCTTGGGCCAGCTAGTCAAGCACCTGCGTGGTGGCATGCATATCTTCGTGAAGGCCCTACCACGACGCCACCTCAACTTCCTGCATCACTGGCCTGGACGCACGTCGCGACCAGACAGAGCGGCCACGGATGGGATGGGCTTCTTTTCCATCCCCGATAAAGTAAATAGACCCCTAAGCAGCGCATTTAATGCGCCTTGTCCCGTAATGGCATAGGATAAGCCCTGTTGGGGAACGTAGTATTTAGAAAAAATTCCTATGATCATGCAAGATCTATCTACTAGATGCATAGCAATGAGAGGGGAGAGTGTGTCTACGTACCCTAGTAGACCGAAAACGAAAGCATTTATCAACGCGATTGATGTAGTTGTACACCTTCACGATTTGTCAGGATCTAGTATCGAATGTATGGCACCTCCGTGTTTAGCACACGTTCAGCTCGATGATGTCCTCGCCTTCCTGATCCAGCAAGACGGGCGAACTAGTAGATGAGTTTCGGCATCACGACGGCGTGGTGACGGTTGTTGATGAAGAACAATCTCTGCAGGGCTTCGCCAAGCACTACAGAAACTATACGGAGGATAAACTAGAGGATCAGGGTTGCCGGCACAAGGCTTGGTGTATCTTGATGTGTCTTGCATGCTAGCCCTACCCCTCTATTTATATGTTGAGCCTTGGGGTCGAAACTTGGAGTAAAAGCCAGCACAAACCTTGTGGTATCTCTAGACCGAGACGCTAGGGACCCTGGCGTCTGGCCCCAGGACTCCGGAAAACTTCCTTTTGCGCTTTCCAAAAACCTTGTGGGGTTTCCCCTTTGGCCCAAATAAAGTGTTCTCGTACCCAAACATTTCGGGAAACATCTGGAACCCCTTCCGGTGAATTCCGGAACTTTTCCGGAGGTCAAACACTATTATCCATATATTAATCTTTATCTCCGGACCATTCCGGAGTTCCTCGTCATGTCCGTGATCACATTCGGGACTCCGAATAACGTTCGGTCACCAACATACATAACTCATTAAATACTATATCGTCAATGAATGGTTAAGCGTGCGAACCCTATGGGTTCGAGAACTATGTAGACATGACCGAGACATCTCTCCGGTCAATAACCAATAGCGGAACCTGGATGCTGATACGTCCAAAATGCATCACTATTTTATATCATAATTCATCCTTATTCATTGATATATTTCACATTACGATGATGTTCATATGTTGTTTTGGCCTATTTTACACAGTTTGCAACTTTCCGGTGCCGAAGCAGCAGACGCAGGATTCAGCGGTAAAAAGTGGACGCTGAGTTGGTGAAGAAGAATACCTCCAAATTACCTGAAAATCGACGGAGGGTATTTTCCAGAAGGATCACGAAGACACGCAAAAGAGCAACCAGAGGGGGGCCACAGGGTGCCCAGGCAGCACCTGGCGCGGGCCCCTCCCTGGTCGCGCCGGGAGGGCGCCTGGAGCCCCTGGCCCACTTCCGGCTGCCCCCTTTGGCATATATATTCCTCGTCATCCAAAAACCCTAAAAAAGAGAGTTTTGACGGAGTTCCGCCGCCGCTCCATGGCGGAAACCTACAGAGAAGAAAAAGCCATCTCCGGCGGGCAGATTTCGCCGGGGAGATCACCTCTCGAAAGGGGAGATCATCGCCATCGTCATCACCATCGTCACGGGCATCATCGAGATCATCATCAACATCATCCCCAACATCAGCACCATCTCCATCTTCATCCAATCTCATCTCACAAGTGCAACTTGTGTTGTAATCCGTACTATCTATCCTCTCTACTCAATCGGTGTTGATTACTACTTTGTGGTGAATGTTATTGAGTTTTGTTGGAGAAATATCATTATGTCCAGATTGTTTATCATCCATTTATCTCCACTGATCATGATCTCTTTTATGTCTTGTGAGTTGTTACTTTAGTTCTTGAGGACATGGGAAAAGTCTTGTTGTTAGTAGTCATATGATGTTGAAGTAATATGTGTTGTTTGATACTTAAGTTGTGTTGTTATTTTACTAGTGGTGTTGTGTGAGTCGAACACTCAACACTTCTCCTTATTAAGAACCTAGGGGAATACATTGTGTACAAAGAATGCTTACGGTGGGTTCCCGGAGTGATAGACACCTGAACCCCAGTTTGCACACTTTTGCACAAGGGAACAATGGATCATCGATCGTATTGCTATGGTTAGGCTTTTGCCTTAAATACTATCTTGTATTTGCGGATGCTTGCAAGGTGTTTAATCATAAGAGGGCACTTATCTTAGTCTAGAGGGTGTACTAGCATAGATCCACCCACTCAACACTTATCAACACATCACATAGTACCGATACGGAATATGGCGAACGCACATGACTACCTCTCCCGTGTGTCCTCAAGAACACTTTAGCCTTTATAAGTTCGGTTGCTAGGCCTCTCCTTTGCTCAGAAAGGATTGGGCCACTTGTTACTCTCCAGTGCCTTTTACTTTGCTCACTTTTACCTTCCTGTTGCTTATATCAAGAAAACCCCTAAAAAGTTATCTTTCCGTGCTTGCAGTTATTCCTTGCTCAGAATCACTTATCAATACCTTCTGCTCCTCGTTGGGTTCGACACTCTTACTTATCGAAAAAGCTGCAATAGATCCCTTACGGTTGTGGGTCATCAAGTACCGTTTTCTGGCGCCGTTGCCGGGGAGTGTAGCGCTATTGGTAAGTGAAGCTGGTAAGGAAGTTTTTATATTTCTGTTTTTATTTTGCTGTTGCTGCTCTTTGTCCTTATGGACAACCTTGCTATTAGATCGTTGCTTGAGGGAAGACGCCCCACATCTGTGGTGGTTGCTCCTCCCCCTACTGAAATTGTGCCCTATAAAATACCAGCTGGTATTATCGATTATGTTTTGGCTAATCGTTATGCAGGAGACAGACATCCCGGTGAACACTTGCTATATCTGTCACAACTATGTTCATTATTTAAGCTTGCAGGTGTATCAATGGAGTTTGTCATCAGGAAATTATTCTCCGTATCGCTTATAGATAAAGCTTCAGATTGGTATAAGCTTCTCGATAACTCACACTTTATTGATTGGCAAGAGCTTATGTCTCTCTTTTATACCAAGTTTTATCCTCTTCATGAAATTCATCGAGACAGGAACTATATCTATAACTTTAGGTCTCGTGACGGAGAAAGCATTGCTCAAGCTTGGGGGAGATTGAAGTCCCTAATGCTCAAATGTCCTATTCATCAGCTCCCCAAGGATATTATACTTACAAATTTTTATGCCAGGCTTTCTCGTCAGGATAAGGAGATGCTGGATGCCTCCTCTAGTGGGGTATTTCAGACGAAGAGTGTTGAAGAAAGGTGGGATCTCATTGAAAGGATCCAGAGGAATACCGAAGATTGGGAAATCGATAAAGGTATTGAACCCGCTATAAATTATGAGCATGATTATATTGAGAGCTATGTGAAAACTGACTACTTCAATACCTTTTGCTCTAAGATTGGTCTTGATTCCCATCTAATGATTGATTTCTATAAGGATTTTGCCTCTCACGTTGATTCTTTTAAAAAGAAGAGAGATCAGCATCATGAACCTTTCAAAGAGTTACCTGTTGATATTCATGTTGCTGACCCTATTTTGCCTGCAGTTATATATGAAAAGCCTCCTTTTCCCGCAAGGATAAGGGAGCACTCTCTTGTGACAGGCATAATAAATAAAAGTGAGAGAAGAATTGATGAGCCTGAGGACCAGATCAAGGTCGATCCTTAAGTTGCATCAGTTAAAGACCTTGTTACTAATGATGTTTTGGATTCCAATGTAAATTTTTGTGCTGTTTCCACTAACCTTGTCACAGCCAAGAATAAAGGCCCAATTTCAGGTACTCCAGTAGTATCTGTTAAAATAGGAGATCACAATTATTATGGGCTATGCGATTTGGGATTGAGTGCTAGTGCTATCCCCTATTCACTTTATGAAGAGATCATCGGTGAGATTTCACCTTGTGAACTTGAAGGAGTTGATGTTACCATTCATCTTGCAAACAGAGCAACTATCTATCCTATCGGAATTGTGAGAGACGTTGAAGTCCTATGTGGAAAGGTAAAATACCCTACCGACTTTCTAGTACTTGGTTCAGAGAGGGACAATTTTTTTCCTATTATTTTTGGTAGACCTTTTCTTAGAACTTGTGGAGCTATAATAGATTGCAAGAAAGGTAAAGTTTCTGTTGAATTCAATGGTGAGCCATATGAACTTAATTTTTCCAAGTTCTCTAAACAGCCTCGTGGTACCGATTTACCTAGTGATGATAAAATTATTGAAAGTATTACTTCTATTGCTATTCCCCCTAATGATCCTTTGCAGAAATATATGGAGGACCACGAGAATGATTTGCATATGCAGGAAAGAAATGAACTAGATGAAATATTCTTGAGACAACCTGCTATCCTAAAGCACAACCTTCCGGTTGAACCTTTGGGAATTTTATCAAAACCAAAAGAAGACCCGGTGTTCGATCTTAAACCTCTTCCCGATACGCTCAAGTATGCTTATTTAGATGAAAAGAAAGTATATCCTGTTATTATCAACTCTAACCTTTCAGGATATGAAGAAGAGTGACTATTGGAAGTACTTCGTAAACACCGAGGTGCAATTGGCTATACCCTTGATGACCTTAAGGGGATTAGTCCATCTATCTGTCAACATACTATCAACCTTGAGCCCGATGCTAAACCAGTTGTTGATCATCAACGACGGTTGAACCCGAAGATGATGGATGTTGTAAGAACTGAGATTCTCAAGCTTCTAGCCGCAGGTATTATCTACCCTATAGCTGATAGTAAGTGGGTAAGCCCGGTACATTGTGTTCCTAAGAAAGGAGGTACAACTGTGGTTCCTAATGATAAGAATGAACTAATACCTCAGAGAATTATTATTGGATATAGAATGTGTATTGATTACAGGAAGCTGAACAAGGCAACCAGGAAGGATCACTACCCGTTGCCGTTCATCGACCAAATGCTTGAAAGGTTATCCAAAAATACCCACTTTTGTTACCTCGATGGTTATTCTGGTTTCTCTCAAATTCATGTTAATACTGCTGATCAAGAGAAGACCACTTTTACTTGTCCCTTTGCTACTTATGCTTACAGGCGTATGCCTTTTGGTTTATGTAATGCCCCTGCTACTTTTCAAAGGTGTATGTCTGCTATCTTTCATGGTTTCTGTGAGGAGATTGTGGAAGTCTTCATGGACGATTTCTCCGTCTATGGAACTTCCTTTGACCATTGTCTCCACAACCTTAAAAAAGTTTTGCAGAGAAGTGAGGAGACAAATCTGGTACTCAACTGGGAGAAGTGCCACTTCATGGTTAACGAAGGAATTGTTCTTGGTCACAAGATTTCCGAAAGGGGAATTGAGGTGGACAAGGCCAAGATCGAAGCAATTGAGAGGATGCCCTATCCAAGGGACATCAAAGGTATTCGCAGTTTTCTTGGTCATGCTGGTTTCTATAGAAGATTTATTAAAGACTTTTCTAAGACTTCGAGACCCCTCACTAATCTTCTCCAGAAAGACGTTCCTTTTGTATTTGATGAAGATTGTAAGGAGGCTTTTAAAGTTCTCAAGAGAGCTTTAACAACCGCTCCTATAGTACAACCACCTGACTAGAATTTACCTTTTCAGATTATGTGTGATGCTAGTGATTTTGCTGTTGGAGTTGTTTTAGGACAAAGGGTCGATAAGAAATTGAATGTTATACATTATGCTAGTAAAACCCTTGATAGTGCTCAAAAGAATTATGCTACTACTGAGAAGGAATTCTTAGTTGTAGTGTTTGCTTGTGATAAGTTTAGGCAGTATATTGTTGATTCCAAAGTTATTATTCATACTGACCATGCTGCCATTAAGTACCTTATGACAAAGAAGGATGCCAGGCCAAGGCTTATCAGATGGGTACTCCTTCTTCAAGAATTTGATTTGCAGATTGTTGATAGGAAAGGAGAAGACAATCCGGTGGCGGACAATCTTTCAAGGATGGAAGATATACCGCATGATCCCATCCCAGTCAACGACAGTTTTCCAGACGAGCAACTTGCCGTTGTAAAAGTACAATCTCTTTCCGATCCTTGGTTTACAGATTATGATAATTTTATCGTTGCAAAGTATTTTCCTCCAGGTTTAACATTTCAGCAAAGGAAGAAGTTCTTCCATGATATGAGGCACTACTTTTGGGATGACCCACATCTTTTCAAAGAAGGTCCAGACAGGATCGTGAGAAGATGCATACCGGAACATGAGCAGAAGGACATTCTCAGACAATGTCATGATAGTCCCTATGGAAGACATCATGCCGGTGAAAGGACCGCACATAAGGTTCTTCAATCAGGTTTTTATTGGCCTACTCTCTTTAAGGATGCTAGAAACTATGTTTTAGCCTGTGATAAATGTCAGAGAGTTGGTAACATAAGTAGAAGGAATGAGATGCCTATGAATTACTCACTAGTGATTGAACCTTTTGATTGCTGGGGCTTTGATTTTATGGGTCCTTTTCCTTCTTCGCACAAGTACACTCACATTTTAGTAGCTGTTGATTATGTGACCAAGTGGGTTGAAGCAATCCCCACTGAAAGTGCTGATCACAAGACATCTTTGAAAATGCTCAAAGATGTGATTTTCCCTAGGTTTGGTGTACCTAGGTATCTCATGACTGATGGAGGATCACACTTCACGCATGGAGCTTTTAGAAAAGCTTTAGCCAAGTACGATGTCAATCATAGAATTGCTTCACCGTACCATCCTCAAACTAGTGGGCAAGTTGAGCTCACCAATAGAGAGATCAAGTTGATCTTGCAGAAGACAGTTAATAGAAATAGAAAGGACTGGTCAAATAAGTTAGGAGATGATTTGTGGGCGTATAGAACTGCTTACAAAAACCCCATGGGCATGTCCCCCTATAAGATGGTTTATGGCAAGGCTTGCCATTTGCCATTAGAATTAGAGCACAAAGCTTTCTGGGCTGTTAGAGAGCTTAATGTTGACCCAAAGTTAGCTGGTGAGAAGCGTCTCATGAACTTGACTTCTCTAGATGAGTGGAGAAGTGAAGCTTACGAGAGTGCTAAAATGTTCAAGGAAAAGGTAAAGAAGTGGCATGATAAGAGGATTCTGAAACGTGAATTTAATGTTGGTGATAAAGTTTTGTTGTTTAGATCCCGCTTTAGGTTTTCTCCAGGCAAACTACTTTCCAGGTGGGAAGGGCCATTTCATATTGAAGAAGTCTATCGGTCTGGTGCAATCAAGATCAACAATTTTGAAGGCACCAAACCTCAAGTTGTGAATGGGCAAAGACTTAAGCATTACATAGCAGGAGACCCTGTCAATGGTGATGTGAATATGATATACACAACAACTCACGAAGAGCATGTCGCAGCCCTGTTTCAGACACCAGCAGAAGCAGAATAAGAAAAGGTATGTATTACGGTAAGGAAACATCACGAACCGCCATAAAAGTTCCATATTATGAGTTTTTACAAAATTAGGAAAATTCTAAGCCTAAGTGGAGCCGGAGACAAGCTCCAGGGGGCCCAGGCGCCCCCTTGGCGCGGCCTACCTCCTGGCCGCGCCGGGAGGCCGCCTGGGCACCCAGGAGTCCGCCTCCGACCCCGCTTTAGCTCGTTACCTTCCTTTCTGTGCAGAAATTTTTGCTATATATTTGCCCGGATTGTTCCGGCAACGTATCTCGCGATTTCGTGTGTTTTCTTTTCGATCTGTTTCTGCCAGGAAATCTTTTGGCTGGACCTAGGTGCCATGGCTTCCCCAAGTTCCCCCAAGGACAAGTTCGTCGTCAACGTCATCAACCCTTACCTCGCTGAGGTGAAGAAGCACCCTCAGGTTGTTCGGACGGAGGACGGTGTCCTCCATCAAGAAGATCTGAAGGGACCTATCAAGGAGGGGAGCATCCAGGCCAGGCTAGAAGAAGTGGAGCAAGAAGTCTTCAAGTACAAGAAGATGATCGAGCGTGGTGTTGAAGCTAACTTTGACATCATCAACGAGCTAAAGACCTACTTCCTGAAGGAGATGAAGGAGATATGAAAAAGCATCACCGCATCTGAAAAAAGAATTGAAGAGCTCCAAGGGCAAATTTATGATCTACATCACCAAAACTGTGAGTATGAACTAAGGTTTATGCGCATGGGTATGGGTGCTGCATGCAGGATTCAGGAGACAAACTTCTCATATGCGACTGGAGAACCCCTTCCATGGAAGCGCTTCGCCGAGGACTACGTGATCAACGTCAACAAGAATGAGGAGTGAAATCTCCTTGGGTAATGGCATCCCCTTGGCTTGTTCCAAGCTTGGGGAGTGCCCAGTATCTTTATCTTTATCTTTTGTCTTTTAGAGTCAAGTAGAGTCATATCATGTCTAGGGAGGTTATTATATGAAATAGGTGTGTGCATTGAGGTCTATCACTCCTTCTGTGGAGAGATTGTATCCGTGAGTGTGGAGTCGGCTATGATGGAATACTAATGAGAAGTCTATTGGTTCCTTTGCTGCACTCGGTATTCTCTTCACGCAATCGACCTTATATGATGATTCTTATGGGGAGTATTGACCTTATATCAGGTATGGCTTTGAAAACTTTATTTAATCTTGGCAAACATAGCTTTGGTCATAACAACAAGCATTATTTTCTTAAAGTAGCGACATAGCTGAAACCTTTATGTTATTATGCTTGAAGTGTTATGCTGACAAGGAAGACAACTTGATGTGTTATGCTTATTTTAATGTTTATGCTTTATATTGCTTTGCATCTTAGTCATCATCAATTGTCTATTCTCTCAAAGCCTTTGCTAGCCTAAACTCTGTACTAAGCGGCATCCATACCCTTAAACCAATACCTTCCTTATGAGTCCACCATACCTTCCTATTCGTGGTATTCCACTACCACCTCCTAAAGTATAGAATTTGTGTGTTATCCTTGAATGTTCAAAATCTTCTATTTTGTGCCCCTATTTTAGCTCATGAGGAAGTAGTAGTTAATTCATGATCTTTTTAAGTTGGACAAGTTTTACCCCGGGATTGCATGTCTAATCTGCAAACCCCTAATATGAGAAGGAACTGGCATGAGTGCGCCCGGCTCATAAAAGATAATACAACAAACAAACCCTCCTTCATGCTTTGTTCATGAGAAATCAGAAAACTTTGGCAGCGATAAACAAAGGAGATTAAGGGGATGTGATCGCCCCGTGCGGGAGCCGTTTTTCGAAACTTGTCCAGCTCAAGAAGCAATTGAGTTATCTATTAGCATTCGTTGACAAATCATGCACCTCTCAAACTTGTTTTCATTCTGTCTGATTTAAGGATAGCACATGAGTTTTCCCTACTTCCCTAGAGCAGGGCCTATCTCTTAGTTTTAAGGATGAGTCAGTTATTCCTACTTCCTTCTATTCTTATAGAGAGCAGACATTTGATGTTGACGAGGATTCATTCATATAAAGTTGCATTAAGATTTGTCATATCATATCCTTGTTGACATTATCATTTGATAAGTAAGTTGTTTGTCAAGCCTAGCTAAAGCAAACATCTTCCTTTGTGTTAACACTTTCACTTCTTGCCTAATAACATGTTCTTTCAAATGCTTCAATTAATCTCATCAAAACATAAAGAGAAAGAGCAAAAGTAAAAGCTATTAGTTGTTCTTTGACCAAAGGACATGTTTGCCATGATTTAATGAGTTTCCTTAGCCCTACTTTTGATTATAAGTGTTACCGCTCTTTTATAAGGGCCTTATGAGTTGAAGATTGCTGTTGAGGATATTTGAGTTTGGTGAAGGGACTGTGATGCTTCTTGTCCGTAATCTATTTATCGACACTTCACTCTCTAAACTTGTGGACAGGTTTACCGAGCTCAGTATTCGCTTGGGGACAAGCGAGGTCTAAGCTTGGGGGTGTTGATACGTCCAAAATGCATCACTATTTTATATCGTAATTCATCCTTATTCATTGATATATTTCACATTACGATGATGTTCTTATGTTGTTTTGGCCTATTTTACATAGTTTGCAACTTTCCGGTGCCGAAGCAGCAGACGCAGGATTCAGCAGTAAAAAGTGGACGCTGAGTTGCTGAAGAAGAATACCTCCAAATTACCTGAAAATTGACGGAGGGTATTTTCCAGAAGGATCACGAAGACATGCAAAAGAGCAACCAGAGGGGGCCACAGGGTGCCCAGGAGCCTGAGCTTGCGCGGGCCCCTCTCTAGCCGCGCCGGGAGGGCGCCTGGAGCCCCTGGCCCACTTCCGGCTGCCCCCTTTGGCATATATATTCCTCGTCATCCAAAAACCCTAAAAAAGAGAGTTTTGACGGAGTTCCGCCGCCGCTCCGTGGCGGAAACCTACAGAGAAGAAAAAGCCATCTCCGGCGGGCAGATTCCGCCGGGGAAATCACCTCCCGGAAGGGGAGATCATCGCCATCGTCATCACCATCGTCACGGGCATCATCGAGATTATCATCGACATCATCCCCAACATCAGCACCATCTCCATCTTCATCCAATCTCATCTCACAAGTGCAACTTGTGTTGTAATCCGTACTATCTATCCTCTCTACTCAATCGGTGTTGATTACTACTTTGTGGTGAATGTTATTGAGTTTTGTTGGAGAAATATCATTATGTCCAGATTGTTTATCATCCATTTATCTCCACTGATCATGATCTCTTTTATGTCTTGTGAGTAGTTACTTTAGTTCTTGAGGACATGGGAAAAGTCTTGTTGTTAGTAGTCATATGATGTTGAAGTAATATGTGTTGTTTGATACTTAAGTTGTGTTGTTATTTTACTAGTGGTGTTGTGTGAGTCGAACACTCAACACTTCGCCTTATTAAGGACCTAGGGGAATACATTGTGTACAAAGAATGCTTACGGTGGGTTGCCGGAGTGACAGAAACCTGATCCCCAGTTCGCACGCTTTTGCACAAGGGAACAATGGATCATCGATCGTATTGCTATGGTTAGGCTTTTTCCTTAAATACTATCTTGTATTTGCGGATGCTTGCAAGGTGTTTAATCAGAAGAGTGCACTTATCTTAGTCTAGAGGGTGTACTAGCATAGATCCACCCACTCAACACTTATCAACACATCACATAGTACCGATACGGAATATGGAGAAAGCACATGACTACCTCTCCCGTGTGTCCTCAAGAACACTTTAGCCTTTATAAGTTCAGTTGCTAGGCCTCTCCTTTGCTCAGAAAGGATTGGGCCACTTGTTACTCTCCAGTGCCTTTTACTTTGCTCACTTTTACCTTCCTGTTGCTTATATCAAGAAAACCCCTAAAAAGTTATCTTTCAGTGCTTGCAGTTATTCCTTGCTCAGAATCACTTATCAATACCTTCTGCTCCTCGTTGGGTTCGACACTCTTACTTATCGAAAACGCTGCAATAGATCCCTTACGGTTGTGGGTCATCAGATGCCCATATTGGCTCCTTAATATTCTACGAAGATCTTTATCGGTCGAACCACATAACAACATACGTTGTTCCCATTGTCATCGGTATGTTACTTGCCCGAGATTCGATCGTCAGTATCATCATACCTAGTTCAATCTCGTTACTGGCAAGACTCTTTACTCGTTCCGTAATACATCATCTTGTGACTAACTCATTAGTTATTTGCTTGCAAGGCTTATTATGATGTCCATCACCGAGAGGGCTTCAATATTATGAGTATGTGTATCACTACGATCGAGATCCAACAAACTATTTTCATTGGGTGTATGACAATCGAAGGCTTTATTCATGTAAACAGAATAACAATTATTCTATGACTTTAAATGAATAACCGTATTGCAACAAACATGATCAAATCATATTCATGCTTAACGCAAATGCCAAATAACATTTATTTAGGTTCTACACTAATCCCGAAAGTATAGGGAGTGTGCGATGATGATCATATCAATCTTGGAACCACTTCCAACACACATCATCACTTCACCTTTAACTAGTCTCTATTCAATCTGCAACTCCCGTTTCGAGTTACTAATTTTAGCAACTGAACTGGTATCAAATACCCAGTGGTTGCTATGAACACTAGTAAAATACAGATCAATAACTATATATCAAATATACATTTGTTCACTTTTCCATCCTTCTTATCCGCCAAGTATCTAGGGCAATTCCACTTCCAGTGACCATTTCCTTTGCAGTAGAAGCACTTAGTTTCAGGCTTGAGTTTAGCTTTGGGTTTCTTCACGGGAGTGACAACTTGCTTGTCATTCTTCTTGAAGTTCCCCTTCTATCCCTTTGTCCTTTACTTGAAACAAGTGGTCTTGTTAACCATCAACAGTTGATGCTCTTTCTTGATTTCTACGTTCGCCGTTTTCAGCATCGCGAAGAGCTCGGGAATTACTATCGTCATCCCTTGCATATTATAGTTCATCACGAAGTTCTACTAAATTGGTGATAGTGACTAGAGAACTTTGTCAAATACTATCTTATCTGGAAGATTAACTCCTGCTTGATTCAAGTAATTGTAGTACCCAGACAATCTGAGCACATGCTCACTGGTTGAGCTATTCTCCTCCATCTTGTACGCAAAGTACTGTCAGAGGTCTTATACCTCTCGACACGGGCATGAGTATGAAATACTAATTTCATCTCTTGGAACATCTCATATGCTTCGTGGCGTTCAAAACATTTTTGAAGTCCCGGTTATAGGCCGTAAAAATGGCACACTAAACTATCAAGTAGTCATCATACCGAGCTTGTAAAACGTTCATAACGTCTACATCTGCTCCTGCAATAGATATGTCACCTAGCGGTGCATCAAGGACATAATTCTTCTGTGCAGCAATGAGGAAAATTCTCAGATCACGGAACAAGTCCGCATCATTGCTACTAACGTCTTTCAACTTAGTTTTCTCTAGGAACATATCAAAAACATAGGGGAGCTATAACGCGAGCTACTGATCTACAACATAATTTGCAAATACTATCAGAACTAAGTTCATGATAAATTAAATTTTCATTAATCATATTACTTAAGAACTCCCACTTAGATAGACATCCCACTGGTCATCTAAATGATCACGTGATCCAAATCAACTAAACCATGTCCGATCATCACGTGAGATTGAGTAGTTTTCAATGGTGAACATCTTATGTTGATCATATCTACTATATGATTCACGCTCGACCTTTCGGTCTCCAGTGTTCCGAGGCCATGTCTGTACATGCTAGGCTCGTCAAGTTTAACCCGAGTATTTTGCATGTGCAAAACTGGCTTGCACCCGTTGTATGTGAACGTAGAGCTTATCACACCCAATCATCACGTGGTGTCTCGGCACGACAAACTTTCGCAACGGTGCATACTCAGGGAGAACACTTGTACATTGAAATTTCGTAAGGGATCATCTTATAATGCTACCGTCGTACTAAGCAAAATAAAAAGCATAATAAGATAAACATCACACGCAATCAAAATATGTGACATTATATGGCCATCATCATCTTGTGCTTTTGATCTCCATCTCCAAGGCACCGTCATGATCACCATCGTCACCAGCGCGACACCTTGATCTCCATCATAGCATCGTTGTTGTCTCGCCAACTATTGCTTCTACGACTATCGCTACCACTTAGTGATAAAGTACAGCAATTACATGGCGACTATATTTCATACAATAAAGCGACAACTATATGGCTCCTGCGAGTTGCCGATAACTTTACAAAACATGATCATCTCATACAATAATGTATAACTCATCATGTCTTGACCATATCACATCACAGCATGCCCTGCAAAAACAAGTTAGACGTCCTCTACTTTGTTGTTGCAAGTTTTTACGTGGCTGCTACGAGCTTAGCAAGAACCGTTCTTACTTACGCATACAAAACCACAATGATTTTTTGTCAAGTATGTGCTATTTTAACATTCACAAGGACCGGGCGTAGCCACACTTGATTCAACTAAAGTTGGAGAAACTGAGACCCGACAGCCACCTGTGTCCGAAGCACGTTGGTGGAACCAGTCTCGCGTAAGAGTATGCGTAATGTCGGTCCGTGCCGCTTCATCCAAAAATACCACCGGATCAAAGTATGACATGCTGGTAAGCAGTATGACTAGTATCGTCCACAACTCAATTGTGTTCTACTCATGCATATCATCTACGCATAGACCTGGCTCATGATGCCACTGTTGGGGAATGTAGTATTTCAAAAATTCCTATGGTCACGCAAGATCTATCTACTAGATGCATAGAAACAAGAGGGGTGAGTGTGTCTACGTACCCTCGTAGATCGAAAGCGGAAGCGTTTATCAACGCGGTTGATGTAGTCGTACACCTTCACGATCTGTCACGATCTAGTACCGAACATACGGCACCTCCGCGTTCAGCACACGTTCAGCTCGATGACGTCCTCCCCTTCTTGATCCAGCAAGACAGGCGAAGTAGTAGATGAGTTCCGGCAGCACGACGGCATGGTCACGGTTGTTGATGAAGAACAATCTCTGCAGGGCTTCGCCAAGCACTACAGAAACTAGACGAAGGATAAACTAGAGGGTCGGAGTTGCCGGCACACAGCTTGGTGTATCTTGATGTGTCTTGGGTGCTAGCCCTACCCCTCTATTTATATGTTGAGCCTTGGGGTCGAAACTTGGAGTAAAAGCCTCCACAAAGTCGGTTTCACCCGAAAGGCAGGAGTCCTGCTCGGACTCCAGGGCCAGACGCCAGGGTTCCCGGCGTCTGGACCCAGATGACAGGGACCCTGGCGTCTGGCCCCTGGAATCCACAAAACTCCTTTTGCGCTTTCCAAAAACCTTGTGGGCTTTCCCCTTTGACCCAAATAAAGTGTTCTTGTACGCAAACATTTCGGGAAACATCCAGAACCCCTTCTGGTGAATTCCGGAACCCTTTCGGAGATCAAACACTATTATCCATATATTAATCTTTATCTCCGGACCATTCTTGAGTTCCTCGTCATGTCCGTGATCAGATCCGGGACTCCGAATAACATTCGGTTACCAACATACTTAACTCATTAAATACTATATCGTCGACGAACGTTTAAGCGTGCGGACCCTACGGGTTCAAGAACTATGTAGACATGACCGAGACATCTCCCCGGTCAATAACCAATAGCGGAAGCTGGATGCCCATATTGGCTCCTATATATTCTACGAAGATCTTTATCGGTCGAACCGCATAACAACATATGTTGTTCCCTTTGTCATCGGTATGTTTCTCGCCCGAGATTCGATCGTCGGTATCATCATACCTAGTTCAATCTCGTTACTGGCAAGTCTCTTTACTCGTTTTGTAATACATCATCTTGTGACTAACTCATTAGTCATTTGCTTGCAAGGCTTATTATGATGTGCATTACCGGGAGAGCCCAGAGATACCTCTCCGACATTCGGATTGACAAATCCTATTCTTGATAGATGCCAACACCACGAACACTTTCGGAGACACCTGTAGAGCATCTTTATAATCACCCAGTTACGTTGTGACGTTCGATAGCACTCAAGGTGTTCCTCCGGTATTCGGGAGTTGCATAATCTCATAGTCATAGGAATATGTATAAGTCATGAAGAAAGCAATAGCAGTAAAACTAAACGATCATAGTGCTAAGCTAATGGATGGGTCTTGTCCATCACATCACTCTCCTAATGATTTGATCCTGTTGATAAAATGAAAACTCATGTCTATGGCTAGGAAACATAACCATCTTTGATCAATGAGCTAGTCTAGTAGAGGCATACTAGGGACACTCTGTTTTGTCTATGTGTTCACACATGTACTAAGTTTCCGGTTAATACAATTCTAGCATGAATAATAAACATTTATCATGATATAAGGAAATATAAATAACAACTTTATTATTGCCTCTAGGGAATATTTCCTTCAAGCCCATACATTGTACACCTTTCCACCTCCTGTGTGCCACTGTGGCAGCCCCTTTAGACTATAAAAGGAGGCCGCGGCATACTGGAGAATGATCCGGATGCTGAAAAGCCGGATAGGCACCGTAGCTAGCTCAAGAACTCAAGAACACTCAAATATACACTAAAGCTGGACTAGGGTATTACGCATCCTCGCGGCCCAAACCTAGGTAAACTATCGCTGCGCTGACTCTTAGACCCGCTCTTTGCACAACTTCGTGCCCGCCAACCGTAGACGGGATTCCAGTGATCCCATAGGTGTCATTTCGTACCGACACACTCTCCCCGCTCATTGCTATTCTTCTCCCAGATAGATCTTGCATGATCATAGGATATTTTTTTGAAATACTACGTTACCCAACAGTGGTATCCGAGCGAGGTCTTTGCGTAGATGATATGCACGAGTACAACACCAAGAGTTGTGGGCGATAATAGTCATACTGCTTACCACCAACGTCATACTTTGATCCGGCGGTATTGATGGATGAAGCGGCCCGGACCGACATTACATGACCGCGTTCATGAGACTAGTTCTACCGACGTGCTTTGCACACAGGTGGCTGGCGGGTATCAGTTTCTCCAACTTTAGTTGAATTGAGTGTGACTATGACTGGTCCTTGTTGAAGGTTAAAACATCACACTTGACGAAAAATCATTGTGGTTTTTATGCGTTGGTAAGAATGTTTCTTACTAGAAGCCCGTAATAGCCACGTAAAACTTGCAACAACAAAGTAGAGGACGTCTAACTTGTTTTTTGCAGGGTATGTTGTGATGTGATATGGTTAAGACGTGATGAGTTATACGATATTGTATGAGATGATCATGTTTTGTCAATTATCGGCAACCAACAGGAGCCTTATGGTTGTCTCTTTATTGTATGAAGTGTGCACGCCATGTAATTGCTTTACTTTATCACTATGAGTTAGCGATAGTAATAGAAGCAATAGTTGACGAGACGACCACGACACTACGATGAAGATCATGGTGTCAAGCCGGTGACGATGGAGATCATGATGATGCTTTAGAGATGGAGATCAAAAGCACAAGATGATGATGGCCATATCATGTCACATATTTTAATTGCATGTGATGTTTATCTTTTTATGCATCTTATTTTGCTTAGCACGGCGGTAGCATTATAAGATGAACCCTTACAAAATTTCAAGGTACAAGTTTTCTCCCTGAGTATGCACCATTGCGACAGTTCGTTGTGCCGAGACACCACGTGATAATCGGGTGTGATAAGCTCTACGTTCACATACAACTGGTGTAAGACAGTTTTGCACATGCATAATACTCGGGTTAAACTTGATGAGTCTAGCATGTACATACATGACCTCGTAACACTGGAGACCGAAAGGTCGAGCGTGAATCATATAGTAGATATGATCTACATAATATGTTCACCATTGAAAACTACTCCATCTCACTTGATGATCAGACATGGTTTAGTTGATTGGGATCATGTGATCATTTAGATGACTTGAGGGATGTCTATCTAAGTGGGAGTTCTTTAGTAATATGATTAATTGAACTTTAATTTATCATGAGGTTAGTCCTGATAGTATTAGCAAATTATGTTGTAGATCAATAGCTCGCATTGTAGCTCCCATATTTTTTATATATATTCCTAGAGAAAACTAAGTTGAAAGATGTTAGTAGCAATGATTCGGACTAGGTCCGTGATCTGAGGATTATCCTCATTGCTGCACAGAAGTATTATGTCCTTGATGCACCACTAGGTGACAGACCTATTGCAGGAGCAGATGCAAATGTTATGAACGTTTGGCAAAGCTCAATATGATGCCTACTTAATAGTTTAGTGCACCATGCTTTACGGCTTAGAACCGGTACTTCAAAAACATTTTGAATGCCACGGAGCATATGAGATGTTCCAAGAGCTGAAATTGGTATTTCAGACTCAAGCATATGTCGAGAGGTATGAGACCTTTGACAAGTACTTTGCCTACAAGATGGAGGAGAATATCTCAGCTGGTGAGCATATGCTCAGAATGTCTGGGGTACTACAATTACTTGAATCAAGTGGGAGTTAATCTTCCCGATAAGATAGTGATTGACAGAGTTCTATAGTCACTATCACCAATATACTAGATCTTCGTGATGAACTATAATATGCAAGGGATGACGAAAACGATTCCCAATCTCTTCGCGATGCTGAAATCAGCAAAGGTAGAAATCAAGAAAGAGCATCAAGTGTTGATGTTTAAACAAGACCACTAGTTTCAAGGAAAATGGTAAGGGAAAGAAAGGGAACTTCAAGAAGAACGGCAAGCAAGTTGCCACTCCCAAGAAGAAGCCCAGAGCTAGACCCAAGCCTGAAACTGAGTGCTTCTACTACAAAGGAAATGGTCACTGGAAGCGGAACTACTCCAAATATTTGGCATATAAGAAGGATGGTGAAGTGAACAAAGATATATTTGATATACATGTTATTGATGTGTAACTCACTAGTGCTCGTAGTAGCCCCTGGGTATTTGATACATTTTCAGTTGCTAAGATTAGTAACTCGAAATAGGAGTTGCAGAATAAATAAAGACTAGGTAAGGATGAGGTGACGATGTGTCCTATAAAAAAAGACACATCCCTGTCATTTTGGGCCGAACAAATTTTGTCTGTCATACTTATGACACTTCTACGACGATAATTGTGACAAAACCCGGTATCATCATAGATGTGGTGGGGTCCTACTTCTACGACAAAAAATCATGATAGAAAATGGGCTTTTCGTCCTGGGTGGGCCAAGGACGCAGCTGCATGACATTCTTTGGGCCGTCCATGACGGAAAAAACCGTGGTAGAAGCGAGGGCGAGGAAAATATTGGGGTGTCCCCGGTTACGGTGAGTGGTCGTGGTCGAGCGATGCACGTTTCTATCGTACACGCACACACGTGGGTGTGAGGCGTTGGGCTCTAACTGAACCCGAGCGAGGCGTTGGGCTCTAACTGAACCCGAGCGACTGCACTGCATGCTATGCGTTACTGAACCCGAGCGATCGATCGATGGCTGTTAACTGAACGTGATCGAGCAATTCCTTCGCTACTGTTGCTAACTGAAGCCGATCGATACTGCCTCTAGATGAACAGTGAGCGTTGTTGGGGGGTTTGGATGAACAGTTCCCGGTGGGGGTGGATGAATAGGACCCCGTGGTGTTACCTCTGGATGAACAGGACCCCGATCGATCGAGCCGGTTGGGGCTGGATGAACAGGACCCCGTGGAGGGCAGGATGAATAGGACCACCCCATGGAGGGCAGGATGAACAGTAGACGGTGGAGGGATGGAAGAACAATAGCCCGTGGAAGGGTGGTTGAATAGGAGCCCGTGGAGAGGGTTGGTTGAACAGTAGCCGGTGGAGTAGCGCGCGGTGGAGGCTGGATGAACAGGAGCCCGTGGATGAACAGTCGCAAGTGGAGGCTGGAGGAGGTCGACGGTGGATGAACAGTAGTCCATGGAGGCTGGAGGGGGTTGACGGTGGAGATGAACAGTATCCTGTGAAGTCCTGTTTTGCGGTACGCCACACCCCTCCCGATGAACAGGACCCCCATTTCGACCGTAGCGCTCCAACAATAGTCTGTATCCTTTGTTTTGTGGTACGCCACACACCTCCCGATCAACAGGACACCCGTTTCGACCGTAGGAGGTTCGTTTCCTCCGTTTTGCGGTACATCAGACCCCTCCTGATGAACAGGATCCCGTTTCGAACGTGGCCGGTCGAACACAAGGCCAATTCCTCTGTTTTGAGGTACGCTAGGCCTTGTTTCCATCGGTTGTTCCGTCCAAGCCCTCCCGATGAACACGACGACGCATTCCGTTCCGACCCAGCCGGTTGCTTCCCATGAAGACGACAACGATGATGTTTCTCCATTCTGAGCCAGCCATGTACACGAGCCCTGGCCATACGTACACACGAGTAGGCGTTCGAGACCCCGCCCGTATGTACATACGTGGCCGTATTCACTTTCTTGCACCCTGGCCGCTGTACGTACGTGTACATGCTACGTGTGTGTCTGTGCTACGACACGTGCGCGCCTCTACATCGACCAGTATGTATGTACACGTTCGCGACCAGAATGACAACGCTACGTACGCTTCGACCAGGTGGGTCCCGACTGTCAGGCACTTCCTTGCGTGCGAAGATGTAGCTTGTGGGTCCCAGCAGTCAGGGGAGCGAATCGTTTTTTTTTTTTTGCCCAGACGCACTTCCATGCATGCGAAGATGTAGCTGGTGGGTCCCAGCAGTCATGGGAAACATTTTTTTCGCGAAATACGGTGGCCTTTCCGGTGGGTCCCCGATGTCAGGTAGAGGAATAATTATTTTGTGCGTAATAAGGAGGCATTTCCTTGCTGCGGCCGTGGACTTAGCTGTCAGCCTCTCCACGTCCAGTACTCTTCCGATGGAAGTCGTTCCTTGACCACGTTGACAACGCCGCGCTGAGAGCACCAGGGCGGTGGACGACGGCGAGGCCTAGGAAGGGGACGACGCGGATCCGGGGAATACGCGACAGGGGAAGCCCACGCGGAGAGGAGTACGAGGGTTCACTGGTTCGGCTGCGGTGTGAGGCTGTCGTCGCCGCAGGGCCTGGCCAGCGGTGGGTATAGTAGGGGGCGGTGAGGCCTCCGCGGTAGCACAGCCGGCCACGGGAGGCAGGAGCATGCGGCACGACCGGCGCTGCTCTGGGCGGCTGGAGCAAGAAGACCAGAGGATGAAGAAGCACTACGGCCATTGGATGGACATCGTACGGTCACTGGAGCTAGAATCGTTCATATTGACTAAGTTGACAAAGCACTCCGTCCCCGTCAACTAAGTAGGCCCACAAGTCAGCCGCCCACCAAGGTGGGTCCCAACTAGCAGGGGGTGTATTCATTTTTTTGTGCGTAAGAAGGAGGCACTTCCGGTGGGTCCGAGCTGACAGCGGGGGGAATGTTTTTTTCGCGAAATACGGTGGCCCGCCCGGTGGGTCCCAACAGTTAGGGGGGGGGACGTTTTTTCGCCAAATACGGTAGCCCGTCCGATGGGTCCCTGCTGTCAGGTGGAGGAATAATTATTTTCCGCGTAATAAGGATGCACTTCCTTGCAGCTGCCGTGGACCCAGCTGTCAGCCTTTCCACGTACAGTGCTCTTCCGATGGAAGTCGTTCCTTGACCACGTTGACCACGCCGTGCCGAGAGCACCAGGGCGGTGGACGACGGCGAGACCTAGGAAGGGAACGACATGGAGGCAGGGAAAACTCGCCAGTTGTTTCCCACACGGAGGGGAGTGCGATTGTACGAGGGTTTACTGGTTCGTCTGCCGTCGCCGGAGAATAACAGCAAGTGTGGGTGAGTAGAGGGATGGCAAGGCCAGCGATGGGAGTACGGGGGCGGTGAGGCCTACGCGGCAGCAAATCCGGCCGTGGGAAGGAGGGAGCAGGCAGTCCCGCCGGCGCTTGTTTGAGCGGCTGGAGCTGGAAGATCAGAGATTGAAGAAGCACGATGGCCGTTGGATGGACATCCAACAGTCACTGCTTGTGCGTCAACCTTTTTCTTAGGAAAGCCTCAAATTTGTGGAAAACATCATACAACCCATCTGCCATTATTTCTAATAATTTACAGCCCATTTGCTAATTCTTAAGGTTTTTTTGGAGCCCATATTCTTTTTGCTAGCATTACAGCCCATATTGTCGCCATGGTTAAAAAATTATACGAAATTTTGCATATTTCAGTGCGGTCCGAACTGTTTTTAATCCCGAAATTTCGAGTCACATTCAAACTGATTTTAAAAACAAATGTATATCAATACAAAATCCACCAAAATTGTCCACGCATAAAAATCAATGCAATTTAAAATCTCGAAATGAAAAAAAGAAATTTGAAACTAATTGCCGGTTTGATGTGTTTTAAAAATGTACAGCCCATTTCTCATTACTGATAGGCCATTTTCTCGGCCAGCCGAATGAAGCTCTCCTCGTCTTGAAAGATTTGCAGCCCAACAGGCCTGACAAAGCGACTTACTTGGAAAATCACAAAAAACTGGGTTGTGCCCGTGGACCCAGCTGCGGCCGTGGACACAGCTGTCAGCCTCTCCACGGACACTACTCTTCCGATGGAAGTCGGTCATTGACCACATTGACCACGCCGCGCCGAGAGAACCAAGGCGGTGGACGACGGCAAGGCCTACGAAGGGGACGGTGCGGAGCCGGGGAACACGCGGTAGTGGATGCCCACACGGAGAGGAGTACGAGGGTTCACTGGTTCATCTGCGATGTGATGCTGCCGTCACCATAGAATAACAGGGGGTGTGGGTGAGTAGAGGGATGGCCTAGCCAGCGGCGGGAGTAGTAGGGGGCGGCGAGGCCTCCGCGTCATCGCAGCCAGCCACGGGAGGCAGGAGCACGAGGCACAACCGACGCTAGTTTGGGCGGCTGGAGGAGGAAGACCAGTGGTTGAAGAAGCACTACGGCCGCTGGATGGTCATCGTACGGTCAATGGAGCTAGAATCGTGCATATTGACTAAGATGACAAAGCCCTCCGTCCCCATCAACTTAGTAGGCCCACAAGTCAGCCTCCCACTATACTGGGTCCCAGCTAGCAGGGGGAGTATTCATTTTTTTATGCATAATAAAGAGGCACTTCCGGTGGGTCCGAGCTGACAGCGGGGGGAACGTTTTTTCGCGAAATACGGTGGCCCGTCCGATGGATCCCTGCAGTCAGGGGCAAACATTTTTTCGCCAAATACGGTGGCCCGTCTGGTGGGTCCCTACTGTCAGGTGGAGGAATAATTATTTTCCGCGTAATAAGGAGGCGTCTTGAAAGAGTTGCATCCCATCAGGGCGTAGAAAAATAAATAGGCATGGATTGGGTATTCTTCAGAAAAAATAAACTGGGCTGATTTTACAGTTTGTTAAAAGTACAACCCATTTTCTAGCTAGGACAATGATTAACCATTTCAACCAACCGTTCAATACCGAATTCAATAAAATGTCCCACATTTTGATGGGATCTGAAATATTTTTATCCCGAAATTTCTAGTCAGATTAATATAAATTTGTATTACGTAAGAATCTAACGAAACATTGCGCGTAAGGTTTTCAAAATCCATATGTAATATTTTATAAACTAATTTCATGCTTGGTGCATTTTTTTTATAGTTACTGCCTAGTTTTTATAATTACATCCCATTTATTATTTTTTAAAGCCCATTTTCCGGTTAAGCCTAATGCATCCCTCCTAGGAAAGATTTGCATCCCAGCGGGGCGGAGAATAACAAGTTGACCTTGCCTGGGTGTTCCTAAAAAAAACTTATAGTTGGGCTAGCCACTTTCATCTTGAAAAAAATTAATATCTGGGCTGGATATCTATCCTGGGCTAGACGGGGCACAGCCCGCCCAGTTAATACCTTGCTCTCCTCTAAACAACAACGAAAACATCGCCAAGAAAAACTCTGCAGTGCTCACGCCTCAAAAACACAAATAGTGCTCGAGCTGCTTGGTCTCAGCTATCGGCCGGAACTTGTGCAATCTCTCGTTTATATTGACTACATAAGTCGACAATGGTGTGGGATCGTGATGTCAGGAAACTAGGAGGAAGAAAAAATATATAGTTGTACATAATAAGGAGGAACTTGCGTACGTACGGCTATGGCCCTAGTGGGTCCCTACTGTCAACCAGTCAAAATAAAGTCATCTCCTGAATCCTCATGTTCATTGACCATGTTAACAATGATCGGCGCCACAGCGAGCGCAAGAACTCGAAGGACGACGGAGAGGGCCTCGCGGGCCCTGCGGATGGTCTGATACAGCACCCGCAGCTCATTCATGAAGCCAGGATCATCGGACACCTATGAGCACCTTCGAGAGACTGAGACGGCATGAAACGGTAAGGCCGCGCTTGGGAACTCTGGTTTATTTCACACCTATATTAAGATACAAGTGTAATTTACTCGTCATTGGAAACAACGCGTAAAATACAGGCGTAATCAAACCGAGGGCCCGAGGTCTGTAAGTAAAGCCGGCGGGTTACCCGTGTAATTTGAGAGACCGGTGTATATTTCACTAGTCGAAATCGACCAACCAAGCGCTTCGCCCGAGACCATCTGCTTTTATTTACAAGCGTCAGTTTTACAAGCGGTTTTGGTTGGAAAACGACGATCAAATCATGGCCTAAGATGATGAGTTGGTCGGAAGATCATATGGTTTCACGTCTAACCTACCTGACTTGTTATATAGGCTATGAATGAAACATAAGACGATGAACTTCTTAAGCACGGAAACAATAGAAGAGGATGATCTTCCTAACAAGCAAATCACTGGCATTATATCGACATGCAAAACAATACGAAGCACTATTCTCAGGAGGCACGGTGAACAGCTCGTGATGTCGCATGCCACAACATTCCAAGCTCAACTTTGCAATCAAACACAAGGCCTGGCATTACATAGACAATATTCAGAACAAACTCTTAAAATATCTTACATAAGTCAACATTCATGTGACTATGCATCTTAGCAGAGTAAATATTTACATCTGAACTGAAGACAGGAATAAGAAAAAACGATGGACGTTGCTCACAGCAAAGGGCGTCCCACTCAAAAATATCAAATGCATGTCTTCTGGCTAACAACAATGAGCAAAAATTGACAAGGTTTTCCAATTCCAATATATTAAACTAATGTCATCATTGACAAGCTTTTCCAATTCAAAATATGTAATGCCTAAGATTGTGGAACGGGCAGGGTTTGTCATCAGTTTGTCATCTGATAGTCCGGTGGCTCAAGGTGATGACGAATGATTAGAGAACCATTTGATGTATTGTGCGGGATGAAGTATTATTATGGAGGACACGAACCATCTGAATATTTTGTGCTATTCCACTAAAATCAAGCTGAGCATCCCTGTGGATTTCGTATTTATATGCTGCCAGAAAACAAAGACACATCAGCACACACATGAATATTGGCCCCAGTGTCAACCCACCAATCGGTGGACTAACAAACTGAAAGTACGGTAAACAGATTACCATACCCAGATGCCCCATCATTGTTGCTTAGAATGGCATTGACAGATTTGGAGTCCTGTCCTGGCTTCCTGTACTTGTTTGGGCACTTTTTGCCCAGTGCACTCCATGTGTTGTAGAGTTTCCTATGCTCTCTGTAGACTAGTCATGTCACCAGCGTCTACTAATACTCGGTAAAGCTTCTCGATCATTCCTTGTGTAATGTAGCGCAAACAGTGACTGCTTCTTTCTGCAAAGTGGTAAGACCAACTAGACCCACAAATGCAGTAGTTTGCCTTAAACACATTGGCTCCTTTTGTGCAGTTCAACTAAAATGAAAGTCGGAATAAAACTGAGCTTTAATTTTGATATCCCTGTAAGCAACAAAAGGTATAAGGGAAGCAATTACAGGGAAATAACGGTTGATGACTTGTACTCCCAGAAGAAAAACATCTACTGATCTACCTTATCTTAATGGGAAACAAAGAAGGAGAGTAGCAATTCTCAATTAGTGTGATTCATTCATATTAACTGAGAAATTATCTTAACAATGCCTTGTTTCAACATGTATAAAGAACGACAATGCAGAAAAGTATCATTCCTAAAACAATGCGACTGATTCATTTAACAGAGACATCATCTTAACAATACCTTGGTTAAACATGTAGAAAGAACAACAAAGCAGGATAGTACCATTTGTAAAACACTGTAACTGATATATAATAACATAGACATTATCTGAACAATACATTTCTTAAACATGTACTCCGGCCGATCCCTTACGGAAATGGTACTCCCGCTGATCCCTAACAAGTGTTGCAGTTTTGAACTAAGATTCACTAGTTAATTCTGAGGAAAGTTCGTACTGACCTTTCAAGACCAAGATTTGAAATAACTCCTGAGGAAGACCTTGGACAGATCTCAACACATATATGGAAATCCGGTCTCATTTTGTGCAGTTTCCCCAAAATTAAGCGAAGAAAAATGTCGCAATAGCAGCAAGTTGAATAGATATCCCTGATTTAACAGAGGCAAAAAAGGAATCAATTACTGGCCAATAAAGGAGGATGAAACATGCGGCCACAAAAATGGTAATCCTGCTAATCCCTAACAAGTGTTGCAGTTTTGAAATAAGATTCAGTACTTAATTCTGAGAGTGGCATTGCTTAATTTTACCAGCGGCATTAGATTAACAAAAAGCATAAACAGTTCCAGGGGAGAGTGGGCGCAATAACAACATGTGTTTCCATCTACTTATAAAGGGGGTGATGCAGAGTCTATTTAAAACAGTACCAATACAAGTAGCACAACATCTCAAAACACACTGCACGATCATGTGGATGGGACATGGGACATGCCAGCACCATGTGCGTCCACACGTATAAATGGGTGATGCAGAGTATGTAGCCAAGCAGCATATCTAT
Source organism: Secale cereale (assembly GCA_902687465.1). Taxonomy (NCBI): domain Eukaryota; kingdom Viridiplantae; phylum Streptophyta; class Magnoliopsida; order Poales; family Poaceae; genus Secale; species Secale cereale. Next base: position 703,895,779 of record LR738715.1, read on the forward strand.
GTTGGTCCCATATTTGTTCTCTTTGAAACTTTTTCCGATGTGAGGGCAGCAAATCTAGTCCTGCACAAACTACCCGACCCCCTGGTCTCTTTCCCTTTTCAACAAAGAGTTTGGTTCCTTACAGATGTGTCTACTGGATTACCCCTTTTTCCCTTTTCAACCAACAAAGCGGCTAGATAGGTAGTCTATACTACTTCCCTCCCTCCTTTCCTCATTGAACCACGTCCTAGATTCATGCTCCCACCGCACCATTCTTTCCTCTTTAAACCAAGACCTAGATTCGACTACAGAATCGAAAAAGATCAGCATGCAGCTAGACCAATGACGGTTTCAATGAAACTTATGCCTTAGGGTTGTCGGGATGTGGCAAGGCGTACGGCGAGAGGTCGGATCTACCCAGACTGCGTACGGCAGCGAGGAAGAAGGGGTCAGTGGGCCTCCCGCATAGGTGTTGGGTGAAAGAGAAAAGCACAGCAGGCAGTTGATTGCCTCCTTTGTCGAAAGCCATAGAGGGAACATTGCACCTCCTCCCCTTCCCATTGCGACCGGATCCAGACGCCTCCTTCGCCAGCTGTGAGGGGGGTGAGAGAGACAGAGGCCATAATGTAGTCTTGTTTAGATCTGGTGAAGAGGGTGAGAGACAGTGAATAGAGCAAACCCTAGCCAAGGAACGATGAGCCTCCAGCGTGTGTATATATATATATGTAGTGCGGCGAGAGTGTGGAGAGTGCAAACCCTAGCGAACAAGCGTTGAGGCTCCAGCTTATATATATACTGTAGTACGGACTGAGCTCCGGTGCCTTAACTGCACCTGCTTTTGGCTGTATGACAGGTGGGCCAATCTCATTTAGGGCCCACCTGTCATAAACTCAAAGGCATGTGCACTAAAGTCAATGAAGCTACGTCCATATAGTACTCGTGTATATGACTAATATATAGTGGAGTGGTTTTCTTATTCTCTCCATAACAATCGTTTTAAATTGTGTAAGTACGAAACGAAACTCTTTATTTAATGTACTAGTGAAGAAAACTACTACTCCCTCTGTTCCTAAATATTTGTCTTTCTAGAGATTTCAAGAAATGACTACATACGGAGCAAAATGAGTGAATCTACATTGTATAAAATGTTTATATACATCCATATGTGGTAGTCCATTGCAAACCACTTTAAAGAAAAATATTTAGGAATGGAGGGAGTACTTCCGATGAACTAACGATCCATGCGTCCTGGTCGCACATCCTGTCCTTCACGTGCAGTACACTACCCTCCCGTAAGTGAACAACCACACATGCGCCAAATTATCAGAAACGTGTGAGAGTGTGTACAATTAAAGAATTTTAATTTCAATTATCGAAAAGGTTTGAGAGTATGTATAGTTTGCCGTCTCTAATAATTATGGTTTGTTGAGTTCGGCCTAAACTTGGTCAAACTTTACAAAGTTTGACTTCAGTCAAATCTAATATGAGGAGTAAATAAAAATGGAGGGCCACTACATCCATCCGGGTTTTTAGTCCACACAATTATTTTAATCAAAGTTAATAGCTGGACAACTAAAATTACAGGGGAGCTAGAGACAAAGTTGTGAGAAGGCTTAGAAATCAATACAAAACTTATGCTCTTAGTACCAACGTCGATCCTTCTTCGAGGAAACATTTGGTTCATAGCCAATTGTGTGATAAAATTGCACCAACATGAAAGACGATTGCGTCTCCAACGCAACCAATGTGAACTGACGAAGGATATCATCTTTGTGGGTAACAAGCAAAGAGCACTGATGGAAGGCACCTTGTTTTTCATTGAAAATTGATCAGCTTCACCAGCTGACGCAACCATGAGGCGCAACCATGAGCACCGATAGTTCATCGTGGTGATGCATCATCCATTTGGCATCAAGTTTGGGTGAGGCACCTATGAAGTTCGACAAATCCTCACTGTGGTTTGTATTGTCTCAGTAGTCAAGCTCGAGGAAGGAAGAACCACGTGGCAGAGGACAGTGAGGTGGAACAACAATGGTCATCCAATTTTGTGCAGTTCCACTAAAATTGAGGAAGACATGCCCATATATGGAGATAGGCATCGTTGTTTCAAAAAATATAAAAAAGGGATATAGTGTTGTTACTTTGTTTTACAAGATTAACAATGACATCCCAATTGTCAATAAGAATTATGAAAAGTACGCCAACAAACAGAAGCATCATGATTATCTTGATGGGAACTAAACCCAAATGCCCAAAAAAAAGCATTTCTTCATTTAACCAGTGATAGTATTAGATTAGCAGCAGCAATAGAAGCATATGGACAATGACCGCACAACCACCATGTACTTTTTGTTGAAGCAGCATGAATACCTCCATCGAGGCATAAATCATGACAACTTTTCGAGTGGCATTTCCTCTATAATAGTAGGTGATGTTGGACCAGCCGACAAACCCTAGCTACTATACATGGGGAGCTCGGGAGTAGTCGCATAGAAGAAAACCCGCATGCAGCGACCTGGGGAGCTAGACCAGTACAAGATGTTATACCTCAGGTGGGCGAGATGACGCTTAGGCGGGCGGGCGGGATCTTACCACACGATGGCAGCGAACAAGGGCGCGGAGGACCTTCGTCCGTGCAAGTGCCGGCTCCGAGAGGAAGGTGCGCATCGGCTTCCTCCACCGCCGACGTCGACAACATCAACGCTGCACCTCTTCACCTCCCGCAGCGGATGGGATTTGGCCGGATCCGTGACCACCGGTGAGGAGAGAGATAGTGTGGACACTGTCATCTTGTTTTTATATGGAGAGGGTGAGAGAGCGAGACGCGTGAAACTCTATCAAACAAGAGGCTATAATGGAGTAAAACAATCTCTCCATAGCAGTGGTTTTAAATAGAATACGCGCGTTCCCGGAAAAAAGAAACGAAAACTGGCGGAAATTTTTTTGACGTACCAAGAAAGAAAACTCGATCAAAAACACGCCCCCGCTTCCAGGTCACAAGAGTCATCGCGCACACACACATAGACATAGACATGCATATTCGTGTTCACGTAAAATTCCATTTCCCTCTCCATCTCCAATCATATTTGTCCAACTGGCACATTATTTACGTTGTTAATTACATGCGCGGCAATATTAACGTACAACATCTCTTGTTTGCGGGCGTCCAGACCGCTGCCACGGCCGCTCCTGACCAACCCGAACCCTCTCCATCACCCACACATGCTTCCCGCCCGAAACGGTCAGTGCCACATTCATGCTCGGCCAGAGCGGACGCGACCTCTCACTGGCGCCGGCATTGAAGCAGCACGCTGGCCGAGAGAGTGTCGCCCGCGCTGCTTCCTGGTGCACGCGACTGCTCCGCATTCGAAGGTCGCAATAGCCGGCCACAACATGCATGTAAAAAGTTATTGGGAGTCTGTGCTACAGCTAGCTATCCTCCCCCAACTCATCAATCTCTTCCAGTAGTACTAGTGCTCCATGGCACGATCCATCAACAAGCAGGCGGGAAAGTTATCGTATACTTGGTTTGCAGTGAGTGGCATGCCGAGAGACCGTGTAGGGTCGAATCGTGGAGTAGGGTGAGACACAAATGCGATAGACGTGATTTAAACGTTGGTTTTGCTCGACGGTGCGATCCAACGAAACGAAACGTTGGTTTCTCTCCGTTTCCATTCTTTCTCCGGAAAATGGAAACTTTCCACTCTATTTCATTCCTAATCCAAGGTTGCCTCGTTACAACATTCCATCAAATACAAAGGAAAACTAACACGCATGCTGATGCATCTCAATGATTCACAGATCATAGCCAATATTTACCTCACAACTAAAGACAAAAGTTGTGAGAGCGTGTACGAAAGAAAAACTACTGATGGGGTCACTACGACTTAAACCCTAAACCCTAAATAGGATTTAATTTCCAGCCTAGGTAGAACATGTCGAAGGAAAGACGGCTGGCACCCTCGGATCATACGATGCTTTTGAGAAGTTCCACTAAAATCGAGCTGAGCATCCCTAATGGCAAAGATATTAAAGAAGTGTGATTAGAATAATAGTACTAGCACTAGTTCATGAGACATAAACTCGTCACAAGTAGAATCCGGTATAAGTAGAGAAAGATCAACATGGAGATGGAGCTACGTGGGGACCTGCAGCAGTGGAGCAAGCCGGCTCCAAAAGAAAGATGGACTACCTGGGACGTCGGGCTGTAGCTACAAGGCGGTTGGGACCCGGCATCGGCCCATACCTCGGTGACCCCTGATTGGGACGCACCGACTATGGATTTTCTCCCTCGCTGATGCCGACCGTGTCTATGCAGAACATTGTTCCCTTCCCCGAGCTGTGGGATCAGGCCGGATATGTGACTAGCGGTGTGGCCACAGTCGTTCTATGCTTTTGAATAGAGCAACCCAAGCAAGCAGGCTTGTAGCTTAGGCTCCTGCTAGTGTATATATAGTGGTTTTCTTTTTCTCTCCATATCAACCATTTTATATTGCGTACGTGTCATTGAAGAGTGAAATGATGGTTGCTTCTTCCGACTAACTTACTGTGTGATTTGACTGCTCCTTTAGTGGCCCCTACACGTACTCCCCCTATGTGTATGCAACAGTCACATGTACACATGGACGCAAAAACGCGCGCGACGCCCTAATGCATGCATGTCCGAGCACATGATGGAACACACACAGTCAAGCTCAAGTTCTCAACCTACACGTGCATGCACACACATACTCAGCCAGGGTGAGCTAGTGACCGTATAAACGCCGGAAAATGTATATATTGAGCGCAATGAGCATATTAACCGGAGAGGAGGCAGTATGGACTAGCATTACTTTGCTGCATCCCATCAACTTGCCGAACGAGGAGAAGCTTGCAGGACGGGAGAAGCTTGCGCGTGGTGGCTCGCAGGACAAGGAGAAACTTTTGACTAATGCAAGATGTCCTTCGCTCAGGCGATGGACGTGCAACAGTTAATTCGGTGTCAGAATGCCAGAAGCATACACTATACTAGTACTATTATTGTTGCACTTCCCGAAGAGGCGAACAGCCAAGCACAAAGTTTACTAGTACTAGTACTACTACAATAGTCTATAGAGGTACTATACTAGTACTAGGAACTGGATGGAGGAGCGTATGCACTCTTATTATATTTTTAAAATGTGATAAAGCAATCTTCATCACATTTGGTTCTCTTCGAGCGTTCTCACATGTGATAATGGAAGTTGATTGCATGGAACACTTGCCACAATTCTCGCTTAATTCTGGCTCATATCCTATTACAATAAGGAGCGCTCGGTAATATTTCCTCTTTTTTTGTTATTTAGCATGTAAACAGGTCAGCAAACCTTGCGGCGCATCTTTGTGCGAACCGTGCTTGCTGCACTTTGAATGTGGCCGAGAGCTGGCTTGATGAAACACCTCGCTTCCTACTTCTTTTTTTGCGGGGTACCTCGCTTCCTAGTGACCAGTGTCTTGGCTGATCGTCCTTAGAATGCTTATATATGAATAAAGCTCTCTCATTTACCCACAAAAAAGATTAAGCCGTATTAACCGGAAAGGAGGGAGTATAAACTAGCACTACTTGTTGGTGTGTCCCATCAACTCGCAGAACGAGGAGAAGCTTGCAGGACAAGGTGAAGCTCGCTTAGACCTTTTGGCTAATGCAACGTACCCTCGCCCAGGCGTTGGACATGCATCAGTTCATTCGGTGTCAGATTGCCAGAGGCATACACTGTAGTATCAAACATGCGGAGTACCATCATTGCTCGACTTCACGAAGAGGCGAAGAGCCAAGCGCAAGGTTTAGTAGTACGAGTAGTACTACTACTAGAACCGCATGGTGGAGCCTCTGTACTCTTATTTTTCTTAATATCTAATAAAGTACACATTTATTCCGGAGAAGGGCGGAAAACGGCAGCCCAACATGTAATGATGATATCGATCAACTATGCTGGAATATATCTTGGCCTCCGTGCGAGCCCGTCTGTGTGTTCTTGCTCCTCGTCTCTCTCAAGGAACGGTAGGTTGGCCATTTTGCTGTCAATTAAGATCGTTTTGCTCACACTCCGGTCCCACATGTCAGTGATATGCCAAGAGGAGGTGCGTTGACCGACTGGCCATACGCGTACTTGGTTTTGCACCTTCATACTACTCCTCCCTCTGTCACAGTTTACAGGACGCGCTTCATTATGATGCATTTCTCTCAATGCATTTCCACCACCAGAGAGACATTAGACGCGTTTAGTTTAATGCTCAATTAATTAGGGCGTGGTAACCACAATTTTCCCTCGATGTAGTACACGGAGTGGAGTAAGTACATGCATGTGTGTACCCGGGGTGGAAGCATTGCATGCATGTGTGTACGCATTATTTCCTCTAGTAATAGACGTCGTGCTATAACTATCAATGCTATTTTTCAGGCCCATCGCTAGTCGCCTAGGTCCTAGAGATTTTCTCTTTTTCTGAAGCGCGCTCTATAAACGGTGATAGATGGAGTAGTATGAGCGGATTCAAAGAAGAACGTATTGATGGTTGCTTCTTCCGAGCAACTTACAGTGGGAAAGGCGGGGCTTATGATTTGACTACTCATTACTCACTATTAATGCGGCGCAACGACCTGCCTATGTCTCCCATGCAGCTGTGCACTACCCCCTCGGTTCTTAAATATACTCTGGAGTATTTGTCTTTCTAGAGATTTGAACGAGTGACTAATCAAATATTTGTCTTTTTAGAGATTCAAATGGACTACTACATACGGATGTGTATAGACATATTTTAGAGTGTAGATTCACTCATTTTGCTCCGTATGTAGTCACTTGTTGAAATATCTAGAAAGACAAATATCTAGGAACGGAGGGAGTACACATACGAAGCAAAATGAGTGAATCTACCCTCTAAAATATGCCCATTTGAAATTTGTAAGAAGACAAATATTTAGGAACGAAGGAGAATAATTTTGTGCATGGCACATGGACCTGGATGCCGATGAGGCTTTTGGCAATGCTATCAAGCTTCGAGCATTTGTTTACATAATTAACGTACTATACAACTAATTTTCCGACGACATGAAATTGTACAATGGTGTGAGCTTTCAGCTTTTGTTTCGTGTGTCTTGCCATCGATGCTCTTTCGAAAACAATAAAAAACTAACTTCCTTGCTAATCAGAGCTAATATTTACATCACATACGAAGACAAAGTTGTGAGAAGGTGTTAAATTAAAATTGATCCATGCTTTCATTTAGCAATGTCCCCCCAGCTCTGTCTAAATGAAAAAGGCATGTTGGGAAAAAAAGTAGCTCTCTGAAGGATGCAACATTCCGATCATCTTGTGCAGTTCCACTAAAATAGAGCTGAGCGTCCCTGTTTCGAAGATATTAAGTGTGATTATAATAATAGATGACTGCTGATGAAACAATAAACACACAAATAGAAGCCTGTCACCTTTGCAGTCTCTCTTAAGACTAACTAGTTGGAGAAGATTAGGCTCGGAGTTGGATGAGGTGGATAGAGCAAAACCAATATCCCTTTGTGCAGTCGAACTGAAATGTAGAGACGTTGCTCGTGTGACATTTTGGTAGAACTGCACAAAGCACTCTTAAGAAAAAAGTGATTTGTGTAGTTCACCAAAAGGTCGCAATAGCAACGAGGTGAAATGGATAGCCCTGTTTGCAAAAAAGAGGTAGAAAGGAAACAATTACTGGCCAATAACAGTTAATGACACATGGGATGACAAAAAAGAAGCATATTCCTTGTCCTAAGGGAAAATAACAACACGGTTGTGTTTGTCTAAAACGGTGTGAGGACGAGATTGCAATATGGAAAGTATGCCGGACGAGCTACGTTTTGGGCAAAGAACTATGGAAGATCCACATGCAGTGACGTGGGAAGACGGGCAGTGGAGCAAGGCCGGAAGGGATACGTGGAGGTCGTCGGGATGTAACTTGGTGAGCGGCGGTGGGCGGAATCTGCCCATACTGCGGCTGCGAGCAGGTGGCATAGGCCCTACCACGCCGGAGCTTGGTCAGAGAGAACGACATGTACCACAGATCGGGGCGTGCTGCCTCGGCGCCGTCGAATGGAGAAACAATGCACGTCCTCCCTTTCCGCCGGCGGACGGGATGCGACCAGATCAGTGACCAACGGTGAGAGAGAGAGAGAGAGGCCACCGCAACCTTGTGTGAGATACTCCGAAGAGAGGCAAACCAGGCAGGCAGGCTCCATTGTATATAGTGGAGCAGACTACCTTTTTCTCCATAGAGATCGTTTTGTATTCTGTGTACGTGCCATTCAGCGATATAACTTTATTTAAAAATAACGCACCAACGCATCAAGTCGAACTTTGTTTTGTGCACGCGTGGTACACATCCTCCGTAGGTAAACAACCGCTACACACATTCAAATTAGCACGTGGGCTGCCATTTCGTATAGAAATTAGCTCCACCGTGTACCAGCGCGGGTGTGGTTGGGCACGAAGCGTGAGTACGTGCACGGTGCACCTATTCTCTTCTTGTATACGTACACCACCTACGTGGGGTTGTGTGAGAGAGATACAAACATAGAGAGATATTGTGTGTGGGTTCGTGAGAGTTTTTTTGGGGGGGTGGGGTCAATCAAAAAATGTAACATATGCAATGTGTGTGAAATAAAGCCCTGGATATATCATATATATAGATGGGGCGATCCACGAGAAAAGAGTGGAGGTATCATCGGCTTGAGGTGTCCATGGAATCGAAGAGAGGGGTGATGTGTGTGTGCGCGCGCGCGATCGATGAAGAGTGCAATCGAATTTTGTGTGCCCACGTCAAAGATATAGAGTGGCTGGCCTACTAGAACATGAGGGGAGACAGGTGCAGTTTGTCTCTGTGGCATAGATACTTGCCTACAGCGCTCGACTATCGGTGTGTGGTGGGGGGAGAGAGGCCTAATTAACTATAGAGGTACAATGGCTGGTATATGTGTGGAGGAGGAGAGAGGCCTACCTCATGTATTAAGGGAGATCGATCTACCTCAAGTATTAAGGGAGATCGATCAGCATCCATGCATATGTGTAGGAGAGGAATAACGTTGGGAGAGAGATAGAGCTAGAGTGTTGGAGGGGGTAGTAGTGGAGTTGCTTCTAACAAATGGTGGGATATGCTTGCTAGACAACCAGAGGGCACGCCTGCAATAGCAATAAGAGAGAGGATGGCTGTCTGTCTGTGCACGTGCGTGTGAGAGACGGGTTAGGAGGCATGCATGAATGATGAGGGGGGCAATATGGCTGTGTTAAGAAGACATAACTACATAGGAAGATCAATCGTCCTTTGTCAGAGAAAGGAGAGACATAACTTGTGAGGTACGTCGATCGATGGGGGGCGAATAGTTAAAGTCAACCTAGGTATATGTTGGGAGATCGATCGGTATACATGCATGTGTGTGTTAGAAGCAAATGAGGCATGGGGAGAAGGATAGAGAGAGAGGGATGCATCTAGGAGGTGGTGCGAGAGTCATACTATATCGAGGGGGAGGAGTGTGCGAGTACAAGATCGATGAAAAGAGTGGTGGGAGTGAGGCATGGACGGTGATAAGAGAAGAGGGGAAGCGTGTGTTTTGTGCTAGGCACACCTGGCTAGATAGGCATATCGATCGATGTGTGCCATAAAGAAGGAGCTGGGGGGCCTACACACACCGCGGGTGAGCGACCTAAAGTGAAAAGAGAATTTGCGCGATGGAGCTAGAGAATGCTAAGGGAGGGTGAGAGGGATGCGGGTGTCTGCATGCACGAGAGAAAGTTAGCGCTAGCTAGCTACAAAGATAAGAGGATTATGTGGGTGTAAAAGACGAATAGAGATCATACTTCATTATAAAAGCGAATTCGGATATTTGAAGAATCTATCGTAGTGTTAAACTGACACATGTGTGAATATATATAATGGTGATACACATGGTGTGGTTATGAACATGTTATACTACATAAAATATATTTTATCTCTACTCTTATAAAAAACGGAGTTGTTGACGATGGTGCCATCCTGCAATATAGGCCATCCGATTTATATTTGACGGATAGGAAGGAAACTATGGCAATTGGGAAAAAAATATACCCACACCCCTCTCCATATTTGCAAATTAGGCCTCCCCATGATCATGTTGATGTTCTGTGAACGCATGGGCATCTTGCTAGTACTACGCATAACATATAGAACATTGATCATAATTTGGGCTAATGCGGGGCACTATACTATGTGTGATAAACACGGTGTACACGTATGGAACATGGTTTAGATTATGAATATATAGTTAGTATATCAAATGTACTATTATTTGGAATCAACATCAAGTGTATTAAAAAAAATAGAAGTCGAGTTCATGTAATACACATAGTGTCGGGGTATTTGGATCGACACCTATGGGATCACAAGAATCCCTACTACGGTTGCGGGGCGCGGGGTTGAGAGAAGAGCGGATCTAACAGTCAGGACACGGTTCCTTTACCCAGGATCGGGCCGCGAAGATGCGTAAAACCCTACTCCTGCTTTGGTGGATTATATGTTGGTGTTCTTCAGCTAATGAGGAGCTCCAAGAGGGTCACGAGTAGTTCCAAAAAGTCGAATCCTTCTCCTGGTCGCCTCAGGCCTCCTTTTATAGGAAAAAGGGGTTGCCACAGTGGCACACAGGAGGTGGAAAAGGTATAGTGATGCGAGGTTATCCCTCGCATTACAGGACAAGGTGCATTTAATACGCCCAGCTTAGGTGTCCTTGCTTTATCGGGGACGGGGGGAGACGTCCGTCTTGTCCGTCGCCGCCCCTCCTCGTGTTGACACGCACCCTGGCCAGCAGTGCCTAAGGCGCCATGTAGGCAGACGGGCAGCTGAGGTGGCGCAACGGCGGGTCTCCATGAAGATCTGTGGGTTGCCACGCAGGAGCCCGTCCAGCTGGTCAGGTCGGCAGCTGCGTGGGTCGGTGGAAACCCAGTTGGTGTGGGCCTGACGGTGGCCCTGCGGGTGTCCTAGGCAAAGGCCTTGCCGGGGCTCCGGCAAGGGTCCTGCCGTGGTGCCTGCTGTCATCCCCGGCAATGTGCTTGCCGGGGGCCTTGTGGTTCTTCTTGGCTGGAATCCCGCCAAGGGTCGTCTTCTTAACTTGTATCTGATCTTGAATGTCTTCACAAAGATCTGCATGCCACCACGGGGATATCTCCCGAATCCTCGCCCCATGGGGGTGGGGGACTCAAGGGTGATTCGCTCCGTAGGCGCAGGGCGAGCTACCGCGGCAAGGGTCTTGCCGGGGCTGCCAGTGCTGGCCCCGGCAAGGATCTTGCCGGGGAGAGCCGCTTCGTCCCTTTGCTCTTTGTGGTCTTGTTCCTGGCGTCTCTCCAGTCTCCATCAAGCTTCGGTCTTGCCCCGGCTCGCCTCCCTCGCCATGCTTGGTGTGGTGGCGCCGTGGCTCAGACTGCCCGTGCACAGTCATAGGGGTACAAAAATTGTACCCCTATTTTTGTACACCAACAGGAGCCCCCGGGCCTGGGCCACACATAAGCGCGACACGTTGTTGGGCCAGGCCCAGAACGGTGCGCGGGCAGGCGGGGTGGTTTTCACCGTGGTAAAATTTCCGCGCGCTGCGCCTCCCACGTCCCGCTCGCGGCGCGGGGTGTAGGGGCGTGCGTGACGTGGGCGGCATGCGTGGGGCGGTTTCCGCAGGCATGCGTCACGTCACAGTAAATGCGAAAGGAGGCGGCCCGCGTTTTCCACGTAAACTGGGGGAAGCATGGAGGCGCGGCCCGCTTACTGGATGGGGCCGAGGCGCGGTCATCTAGGCGTCCACTCCCCACGATCACGGGGTGGGGAGAGGTCGCCTCACCCGTCCTTTCGGTTCTGCGCGTTTGCCACGTGCCTCCCATGCGTTCGAGGTGGCGAGCGGTGGAGGTGGGAAACCGAGCCGCTGCTGGTTGGGGCGGCGGGTTGGTCCCGGACCCCCCTCGCCTTCTGCGTCTTGATTGGCTGAGCGGGGCGGTCGAGCTCCAGCCCCGCCCCTTTATAAAGGGCGGAGGGAGGGGACGGCGCCCCGCACTCCTCCATCTTCTTTCTCCTTCAACTTCTGCTCCTCTCTTCTGTCCGCCATGAAGAGAGAAAACCTCGGCTCCCCAACGGTGGCGGCGAGGGTCGCTGCTCGACAACGCGTCCCCCCTTCTCCTGCACCCGCTGTGGCCGAACCGGCCACCAGGGGAAGAGGGAGGGGGCAGGGCCGTGGGCGAGGCCGGGGTGCTCGGGGAAGAGGAGGACGAGGCGGCCCGCCGGCCTCGCCCCCGCGAGCAGCTCCTCCTCCAGTGGAAGGTCATGTTGGAGATGACCCATGTGAGTTCTTCATTAGGATGCGGGGGTCGCCGCGCCGTCGCCTTCGTCTCCCGACTCCATTTGCGCGGGAGATGGAGGTGAATCCGGCGGAGTCGCTGCGGCTACACATGAGTGGTTGTGGGATCAGTGGCACGCGGGCCTGCGTCGACTTCCCTGCCCCTCATGTGATGTATCTTCGCCAAGGGTGGAAGAGGTTCGCTCGCATCCACAGCCTAACGGATGGGCTCACCCTCCACTTCAAGTTGATGGAGGACGGCCACCTCTCCGTCAAGGTCTTCGGGCACCTCGGGACTCGCTCGAGGTGCTGCATGGAGAGCTCCTCTGATGACGAAGACTCCTCCTCGAACGAGGGTGACGAGGAGGACAGCGACAGCGACGACGAGGGCGGTGGACGGCAGGATGACGGGTCTGACTAGGTGTCGGGCACCGCTCCTGGTGGCACCGGCGACCTCATCATCCGCGCCGTTGGCTCCTTGAACTTCTCGGGGTCGTATCCTTAGCGGCTGGCGTAGGGAGGCTGCGGAAGAGGAAGAGGAAGAAGGCGGGCGGCAAGGTCGTCATGTCGGAGTACGCGGGAACCGACGCCTTCGACGCGTACTGACGTCCTGCCGCCTCGTCTTCGAGCTCTGCCTCCGGTGCCGTCATCACCGTCCAGCCCTTGGGAGGCCGCCGAGATGCCTTCTCGGTGTCTTCTGCCACCCGTAGCTCGCCTAGGTGCCCCTTTTGCCCTTCTCGCCTCCTTGACCAGCCTCCTGAGGAGAGGGCCAAGAAAGGCATTACGGGCATCTTATCTCTTTTTAATCTGTAAGCCTTCGGGCATCTGTTAAGTTTAAAACTTGTAATCCCATTATTCATGTATTTCATTCCCTATGGACTGTACCTGAATGGAATGTTTTTAATGAAAAAGGAATGTTTGTCGGGTCTTTTGTTCGTAGGTAAAAACCCACAACAGGGAATAAATCCCTGATATCCTTAAGATAAATATTTTCTCGCCCGGCAACAGGCCCTGCTGTTTCCCTACTTCGCTCAACCTTTCTCACGCCCTTGGCGGAGGCAGGGATTGTAACGCACCGGACACACCCGCCGGGGGTCCTTACTCCTGGCGGGATCTAGACTGGCCCCACATATCAATACTAGTCTTTTCTGCGCACTTTGTCCTCACTCGTGCGCACCCAGGAGCAACTTCCCGGTCGGTCACCCATCCTGAAAGTACTCCAAGCTGAGCAAGCTTAAGTTTGGAGTTCTATCCGAATGGGATCCCGGAAAAGAAGGAATTCCTTATTGATATGAGTAGTCTATCATCCCTAATAAGCCAGGCCATCACATACACCCTCACTCAGAGGAACCGACATCCTCGTCGGGCCATAGGAACGTTCCCTCTTGGCACAATCGTCTGTGCTTCCAGGACAGCACATGTGCCATGCCGTGTGCCACGACGGGTCACAAACGTCATGCACAACATGACTGCAAACTGTCCGCAAACATCCGTGTAACCGCGAGGGTCGGCTTTGATACCAACTTGTAATGCCTCGGACACACCCGCCGGGGGTCGTTACTCCTGGCGGGATCTAGACTGGCCCCACATATCAATACTAGTCTTTTCTGCGCACTTTGTCCTCACTCGTGCGCACCCAGGAGCAACTTCCCGGTCGGTCACCCATCCTGAAAGTACTCCAAGCTGAGCACGCTTAACTTTGGAGTTCTATCCGAATGGGCTCCCGGAAAAGAAGGAATTCCTTATTGATATGAGTATTCTATCATCCCTAATAAGCCAGGCCATCACAGGGATGAAGCGGGCTCAGGCTCCTCGTTCTATCCTTCTACTGCCGCGACTACGACCAAACCTAGTCCCAGGAACGAGCCCTAGGGCCTAGAGTTATGGGAGCACGGTAGCTTAAGGAACAGAATGAGGTTTCACATACCTCAGTCCACAATAGAATGCATGATAAGGGATAAAGGACTTATCTGAAGCTGCAGCCCCCGGCAACCCTGGTCTGCCGCGAGCGAATTCTTGCCCTTGCAGCCTCCGGCAACACTGGCTTGTCGGGGCCTAGGCACTGGTCTGTTCTTCTTTGCTTCCTCCGAGTGGTTTCGGCAAGGATGTCTACGCGTCCTGTGAACCAAAGAAGACACAGGAAAGGCAAAGACTCGACCTCTAAGCTAGGGGTTAGCCACTGCTAAGCACTATCAACCCTAACCAAGGACGAGACTCGACTCAGCATGCATGCTATAACTTAGGGCCCCAACGCTTCATTTATTTATGCTCAGGGTCTGCGCCTGGCTTTGTACAAAGGGTTACATGCCTTGCCGGCAAGGCTCGTACAAAAGGGTGGCTTGCCGGGGGGCCCGGCAAGCCGCGCCTTATGGGTAAAACTTGCGAAGATGCTCGATGTTCCAGGAATTACTCACCGGAACGGCATCCTCGGTCTCCAGGCGGACAGCGCCAGGCCTGGTGACTCGTATTACCCGATAAGGGCCTTCCCACTTCGGCGTCAACTTGTTCGTATTCCTGGCCGATTGAACGCGCCGGAGAACCAGGTCGCCTTCCTCAAAGCTTCCGGCATGAACCTTGCGGCTATGGTAGCGGCACAAGGCTTGCTGGTAGCGCGCTGCTCTCACAGCCGCCCGAAGACGATCTTCCTCAAGGAGCATTGCGTCGACTTGTCGCAATTGCTCTTGCTCAAGCTCATCATAAGCGAGCACTCGAGGTGACCCGTATATGAGTTCCGTGGGGAGAATTGCTTCTGCCCCGTATATCAGGGCAAAGGGCGTCTGGCCGGTGGCTCGATTTGGCGTCGTCCTGATCGACCAAAGAACCGCCGGCAATTCATCAATCCAGCGCCTCCCGCTCTTGTGCAGCCTGTCAAAGGTCTTTGTCCTTAGTCCTCGTAGCACTTCAGCATTTGCCCTCTCAGCTTGACCATTGCTTCGGGGGTGAGCAACGGAAGCGAAACAGACCTTGCTGCCGAGGTCTTGGGTATATTGCATGAAGGTGCGGCTTGTAAACTGCATGCCGTTGTCGGTGATGATCCTGTTGGGTACACCAAAAAAGCACACTAGTCCCTTGAAGAACTTGACGGCTGACTGAGCTGTGACCTTCCTTACTGCCTCCACCTCTGGCCACTTTGTGAACTTATCGATTGCAATGTACAAGTACTCAAAGCCCCCGGTGGTGCGGGGGAAAGGGCCCAGTATGTCGAGCCCCCAGACCGAGAAGGGCCAGGAGAGAGGAATGGTTTGAAGGGCTTGAGCTGGTTGATGAAGTTTCTTTGAATGGAATTGGCACGCTTCACACCTCGTGACCAGCGCTGCCGCATCCTGGAGGGCAGTGGGCCAGAAGAAGCCTTGCCGGAATGCCTTGCCGGCAAGGGCCCTCGACCCTATGTGGGATCCACATATGCCTCCATGTATCTCTGCCAACAGCTCCAGTCCTTCCTCTCGAGGGATGCACTTCAATTTCACACCGTTCGGTATCCTTCTGTACAGGACGTCATCGACGAACTGGTACATGGCAGACCGACGGGCTACTTTCTCCGCTTCTTCCTGCTCCTCGGGAAGTTCCCCAGTCTGAAGGAATCAGACGGTATGCTGCGCCCACGCTGGATCCTGGGGCTCGAGGGCGAGGACTAAAGGCATTTCCTCCGCCAAGGGAGTGGCCATCTTGATGGCAAAATCTTGACGCTCTGCCGGAGTTAGCCCTCCGGTGGCGGGCTCAGTATCCCCGGCAACATCCTTGCCGGCGGCTCCAGGGAGCTCGGCGGGAAAGTACTTGCCGGGCACTGACTTCCTTCTCTTGTTCTGCTATGTTGATGGATCAACGGATGGCTGAGAAAGCTGAAGCACAAAGGTACCTGGTTCCACAGGTAGCTTGAGGGCAACGCGCTTTGACAGGTAATCGGCGATATCGTTCTCCGCTAGGGGAACGTGCTCCGCCTGTATACCCTCAAAGCGCTCTTCCAACTTTCTCACTTCATCGATGTAGGCCTTCATCAACGGGCTCTGGTAATCCTTGTTGACTTGTTTGACGACAAGCTGCGAGTCGCCCCTGACAATGAGCTTCTTGATTCTGAGGTCCGCCGCGATCCTAAGACCAGCAAGCAGCCCCTCGTACTCGGCAGTGTTGTTCGTTGATACCTCCCTAGGGAAGTGCATCTGGACCACGTACTTGAGGTGCTCTCTAGTGGGCGCGACCAGCAATACGCCAGCCCCGGCGCCCTATAAGGAGAAAGCCCCATCAAAGTACATGATCCAGTTGCAACTCGCCTCTTTGTCGGGGAGAGCAGTTTCCTGGACTTCTTCATCAGGCGTTGCGGTCCATTCTGCGACGAACTCTGCCAGGACTCGGCTCTGATTTGTTGAGGTACTTTCAAACTTGAGGCCAAAGCTAGACAGCTCCAGTGCCCACTCTACAATCCTTCCCGTCGTGTCTGGATTGTGCAATATCCGTTGAAGAGGGAGGCGAGTGACGATAGTGATCTCGTGCGCCTGGAAGTAGTGACACAGCTTCCTCGAGGCCATAAGAAGGCCGAAGAGCAATTTCTGCACACCAGAGTACCTTGATCTAGCCCCCTGCAAGAGGGAGCTAACAAAGTAGACCGGGTGCTGCATCATCTTCTTTTTCGGCTGCACTCCAACCGACTGTGTCGCTTCTGCGCCAGTGGCACCAGGCTCTGTTGCTACTATCGCCCCATCATCAATTTCTCTCTGCGCCACTAGTGCGACGCTGACCACCTATTTTGTTGCCGCTAAGTATAGCAGCAACGGTTCTTGTGGTCTAGGCGCAACAAGTATTGGCGTGGAGGAAAGATACCTCTTCAGATCTTGTAATGCTGCCTCGGCTTCCGGCGCCCACTCCATTGGGCCCGCCTTTTTCAAGATCTTGAAAAAGGGGAGGGCGTGCTCGGGAGACTTGGAAATGAATCTGCTCATGGCGGCGATGCAGCCAGCAAGCCGACGCACATCCTTGACCCGTTTGGGTGCTTCAATCTGCTCTATAGCTTTGATCTTGTCTGGATTGGCTTCTATCCCGCGCTGCGACACAAAGAACCCGAGAAGCTTGCCAGACGGAACGCCGAAGACGCACTTCTCAGGGTTCAGCTTGAGGTTGATCTTGCGCAGGTTTACAAATGTTTCTTGTAAATCCAGTACAAGGGTTGCCTTGTTCTTGGTTTTGACCACTATATCATCCATATAAGCCTCCATATTTCTATGGAGCTGGGGTTCAAAACCAATCTGGACTGCCCTTGCAAACATCGAGCCAACACTCTTCAACCCGAAAGGCATTCGTACGAAACAGTACGTGCCACATGGGGTGATGAATGTTGTCTTCTCTTCGTCTTCTCTCGCCATGAATATCTGGTGGTAGCCGGAGTAGGCATCGAGGAATGACAACAAGTCACACCCTGCCGTGGAGTCAACAATCTGGACTATGCGCCGCAACGGGAAGGGGTCCTTGGGACAAGCTTTATTGATATCCGTGTAATCAATACACAGCCTCCACTTCCCATTTGCCTTGCGCACTACCACTGGATTGGCCAACCACATTGGGTGGAGCACTCCTCTCACCAAACCCGCAGCTTCCAGTTTCCGGATCTCCTCAGTGATGAACTCTTGTCGTTCCAAAGCTTGCTTCCTGACCTTCTGCTTGACGGGCCGCGCATGAGGACAGACAACAAGGTGGTGCTCAATCACCTCCCTGGGAACGCCGGGGATGTCGGACGCTTGCCAAGAAAACACGTCGACATTCGCCCGCATGAAGGTGACGAGCGCGTCTTCCTATTTGTTGTCAAGGGCGGAGCTTATGGTAAAAGCCCCTCCCGAACCGTCCTCCTTAATAGAAACTTTCTTGGTTCCTGGCGGTGTGGCCCTGGATCTCTTGTTTCTGCCGGTGGAGCCCTCTGGCACGTCCTCGACGGGAGCGCGACACTCCGAGGAGGTGCGCTTGCCGGAGTGGGTGTCTGAGGTCTCGCCGGTCTTCTTCTTTCCGGCGGAGCTCTCAGGCACGTCCTCGATGGGAGCACAGCACTCCGAAGAGGTGCGCTTGCCGGAGTGGGCACCCGAGGTCTCGCCGGTCTTCTTCTTCTTCCCTCCCGGGGCTCCAATGGCGGGAGCAAGTGCCCCCGTAGCGGCAGTTGCTGCAACTGCTTGCTGGTACAATTGGTCGGCGCAAATCAGCGCATCTTTCTTATCGGAGGGGATGGTGATGATCGTCACGGGCCCTGGCATCTTCAGGGTGTTGTAGGCATAGTATGATGCTGCCATGAACTTGGCCAGTGTTGGGCGGCCAAGGATCCCGTTGTAAGGCAGGGGGATCTTGGCAACATCAAACACGATCCTCTCTGTCCTGTAGTTCAGATCACTTCCAAAAGTCACGGGCAGCGTGACTTTCCCCTTCAGTTGACTCCTCCCTGGGCTGACCCCCTGAAACGTTCCCGTCTCCTCGAGGTCTCCATCAGGAACTTGCAGCTTCTCGATCACGGTGGGCGAAAGTAGGTTCAGACCGGCCCCGCCATCGACTAGCATCTTCATCACCTTGAGGTTGCGTATTGTCGGTGAAACCAACAATGGCAAGCACCCGACCGCAGTAGTGCGATCAGGGTGATCCTCGGCATCAAAGATGATAGGTGTGCTGGACCATTTTAGTGGCTTTTGGGCATCAGACGATGGCTTTGCCGCAATAATCTCACGCGCCCACTGTTTAAGCTGGCGGTGAGAAGCATGCAGCGAGGCGCCACCATCGACGCACATGGCATCCTTAGCCTTCTGAAACTCTTGTCCGCCGGACTCGTCGTCCTCTTTGTGATCGTCGTCTTCAGGTCTTCTGTTGCGGCCCCGGGCGGGCCTTTTCTGTTGTTTCTCCTTGCCGCGACGGCCTGCTTGGTCGTCACGCTTCTTGTCGGATCCCTCAGCGCCGTCTTGGCCCTTCTCCTTGTCCCGCCTCTCGTATTCAGCCCTTTGCTTCTCAGCAAGGAGCTCAACCTGGTGACAGCCCTGGAGATCATGGCCCTTGGTGCGATGGATCTTGCAGTATCGCTTGTCGGAGTTTCCTGGCTTCTCGGCAGCCGCCAAGGCCCGGCAGGCGACACACCCGGCAATTTCTTTGCCAGGGTCACTCGCCTTGGTTTTCTTGGAGGAGCCGGTGTCATCCGATCCCTCGACGGCAAGCACGGCCTTCACCTTGTGCTTCCTGTTACGGTTCCGGCCCTTCTTCGCTGGAGCGGCAGTATCCTCGTCTGAGGAGTCGGTTTCCGCACCGGCACTTTCGTCGGGGTACTTCCGTCCCTCTTCAGCGCGGGCACATCTGTCGGCAAGAACATAGAGTTCCGCCACATCCTTCACCTTGGTCATCGCCAGTTCTTCATGCATCTTGCGGTTGCGCACGTTCTGGTGGAACGCACTGATGATGGCGGCAGGGTGAACATCGGGGATATTGTACTGTACCAGGCTGAATCTCTGTATGTACTTGCGCAGAGTCTCGCCTTCCTTCTGGGGTATGACATGCAGGTCACTTGCTTGGTCATGGGTTTGGTGGCCTCCGGTGAAGGCGCAACAAACTCATGGCACAAGTCGGACCAGGAGGAAATAGAGTCTACTCGCAAGTGCATCAACCACGACATGGCGTTAGGTTTAAGAGTCAACGGAAAGTAATTCGCAAGCACCTTATCGTCGCGGGCCCCGGCAGCTTGCATCACGATGGTGTAGATGCCGAGGAACTCCGACGGGTGGGTCTTGCCGTTGTACTTCTCGCGAACGTCAGGTTTGAATGTGCGGTGAGAGGGCCACTGGAATTTCTGTAGCTCACGGGTGAAAGCCAGACAGCCTACCTCGTAAGGTAGACCCCCAGGGCTCTCCGGTGCTTGGCGGTCTGCAGCAGGCCCTGCTCGCCTGTCTGACTGGTGGCGCGTTCCGCGCCGGCACTCAATGGTGGTTCGAGTGTCTTCATGAGCTCGCTCCTGAAGAACTTGACGCTGGTCGCCGCAGGTCCGTGGGTCGGACGACGCTAAGGGGATGGCGTCGCCTGCGACGTCTCGACGGGTCGACGCACGCGGCACTGGGCGAGGAGGAGGCGAATGCATCGTAGCCACAGCGCTGCCAGCTCTCCCGCCGCCGGTGCGTGGGACCCCATCGGAGCGTCGGCCTGGGAGCTCAGCTGGATTTAGGTCATCCCTGTTGGCGACTGCGACAAGGCTTCGGATGGTGGCTCTCCATTCGTCGAGTTTCCCCGTAATGGGAGGAAAGTCGAGGAGCAACTACGCGCGCGCCAAAGCTTCGGCTGGCGTCAACGGTAGTGAAACCTGCACGGACCGTGACGGGCTTCGACCCCTGACCGCGTCAGTGGGAGTTCCATCACGATCCCGTGGTTGCCTCACGTCTCCACCAGCGCTTCGGCGGGCGGGCAGGTCTTCTACGTCCCGGGAGTGGCGCTCGGGGTGACGACGCCGTCCATCGCGTGCTGCTTGAGAAGAGCGCGCTGTTGGCGCCGGCGTGGGAGTTCTGGGGGCCCTTGCGTCGCCTTCGGGTGATGCGGCCGCGACCTCGGAAGGCCCCGCGCCACCCGCGGAGGGTCATGCTCCATCTTTGGAACTGGCGGTGTGTGGCCCGTTACCGGGCGCACAAACATTGCCACCTCCCAAACTCCTACTGTCGGGATGGCGTTGGTGTTCGCGAGCAGCGCCCCGAGTCCTTTCTGCGACTGATCCGCTGCTCGCTAGCGTCGGGACGGGCTGTCCGGCTTCCGACTAGCTAACCGCCACCTTCGTCTTCTTCTTGGGCGCCATGACGATGCAGGAGCGCCAAACTAACCGCTAAAGCCGATTCTCACAACTGCGTCTCCCCTACCTGTCGCGCCAAAGATGTCGGGGTATTTGGATCGACACCTATGGGATCACAAGAATCCCTACTACGGTTGTGGGGCGCGGGGTTGAGAGAAGAGCGGATCTAACATTCAGGACACGGTTCCTTTACCCAGGCTCGGGCCGCGAAGATGCGTAAAACCCTACTCCTGCTTTGGTGGATTATATGTTGGTGTTCTTCAGCTAACGAGGAGCTCCAAGAGGGTCGCGAGCAGTTCCAAAAAGCTGAATCCTTCTCCTGGTCGCCTCGGGCCTCCTTTTATAGGAAAAAGGGGTTGCCACAGTGGCACACAGGAGGTGGAAAGGGTACACTGATGCGAGGTTATCCCTCGCATTACTGGACAAGGTGCATTTAATGCGCCCAGTTTAGGTGTCCTTGCTTTATCGGGGACGGGGGGGAGACGTCCGTCTTGTCCGTCGCCGCCCCTCCTCGTGTTGACACGCGCCCTGGCCAGCAGTGCCTGAGGTGCCATGTAGGCAGACATGCAGCTGAGGTGGCGCAACGGCGGGTCTCCACGAAGATCTGTGGGTTGCCACGCAGGAGCCCGTCCAGCTGGTCGGGTCGGCAGCTGCGTGGGTCGGTGGAAACCCAGTTGGTGTGGGCTTGACGCTGGCCCTGCGGGTGTCCTGGGAAAGGGCCTTGCCGGGGCTCCGGCAAGGGTCCTACCATGGTGCCTGCTGTCATCCCCGGCAAGGTGCTTGCCGGGGGCCTTGTGGTTATCCTTGGCTAGGATCCCGCCAAGGCTCATCTTCTTAACTTGTATTTGATCTTGAATGTCTTCACAAAGATCTGCATGCCACCACGGGGATATCTCCCGAATCCTCGCCCCATGGGGGTGGTGGACTCAAGGGTGATTCGCTCCATAGGCGCGGGGCGAGCTGTCGCGGCAAGGGTCTTGCCGGGGCTGCCAGTGCTAGCCCCGGCAAGGATCTTGCCGGGGAGAGCCGCTTCGTCCCTTTGCTCTTTGTGGTCTTGTTCTTGGCGTCGCTCCAGTCTCCATCAAGCTTCGGTCTTGCCCCAGCTCGCCTCCCTCGCCGTGCTTGGTGTGGTGGCGCCGTGGCTCAGACTACCCGTGCACAGTCATAGGGGTACAAAAAGTGTACCCCTCTTTTTGTACACCGACACATAGTTCATACCTATCTCTATAGTAATCATGTGGTGTGTTATTAAGGTAATACACGAATGATGGTTGAAGTTGGCAACAATCATGATTATAGATTCTTATTGAAATAGAGAAACGAATTCAAATTCAGTTCGAATTGCAGCGGTAGTATAGACATTTGGAATGCACTAAAATGTTGGTATGAGTAGGTTACATGCATTATACAGCAAGCGAAAAAATTTAATTGGACATAACATGGATTCATACTCCCTCCTTCCATCTATATAGGGCGTAATGCGTTTTTTAAGACCGCCTTTGACTATTGACAAGATTAATAGTACATGACATGCACAATGTGAAAAGTATATCATTGAAAGAACCTTTCACAGACGAATTAACGGTGTGCTTTGTGTAAGTTGCATGTCATATATTATTGCTCTAATATTTGGTCAAAGTTAGCATCGAAAAACGCATTAGGCCCTATATAGATGGAAGGAGGGAGTGGCTTTGAATAGCATTTTTATAGTAAAATGGGGCAAGACTATCTTTGTCTGGTGTGAATAGTTTTATTTTTTTTCGTTTTCTTTTTGGTTGAGGGAAGTGCGAATTGATTTGGTACGTACAAGTACAATACTACACGTTAGGCTTGTCCCTAAAATTCAACCCGCACCTTGTTATATCTCGAAAATTCAGATATCATGCTCCCAAAACCGGCGCCTTCACAACCCGCGCCTTGCTATCCCGAAATAACAACGCGCGCGAAAACTCCCTCCAGCTGCCAAATCCCGACAGGCGAAATCCCCCTTCTAACCCTGAGCCAAAAGGGCCGCTAGTTCATATCAGTGGGGGGTACTTTTGTAACACACCCTACATTTTGGACAAGCCCGTCTCCATCGCCTCCTTTTTGCCATTCGAAATCCTAGGCCGCCATAATCTCTCTACTCGAGCCGCGAAACCCCACCCTCCTCTGTCCGCCACCTTACCGATGCCCAGCCGGAGCCTCTTCCTCGACGATGTCGTCCATCGCAACAGCTCGATGTCCCTCATCCACCTCCCCGGATTAGGATCCGTCGTCCATCTCGTCGTCCCGCCGGTTCAGCCGCCCCATCCTCCACCTCCAGGTAGGTGCTCCGACGATTGCCTCGTCTATCGCGGTTGCTCCATCCCCACAGCGCGGCCTTAACCTGCTCCACCGAAACCGCAGCATCCTCATCGACTCCTCGGACGAAGTTGAAGCCTACTTGGCGCCACCAAAGAGGTTGTACACTCATCGCACCGCACCTTCTCCTTAGCTCGACCTCCCGGCGCCGACGGTGCTCCATCCCGCACCCACATGGAGTGGCTACCTTGAAGCCGGCGCTGTGGGTGACATCTCCATAGCGGCTCTCCACCAGTGCGAGGCACCTTCGGAGGCGGCGTCCATACCAGCCGGATCTGCTGCTGCTGCTCCGGCTCTCGCTCACTCACTCGCGCTGTTGCTGCTGCTCCCGCTCTTGCTCGTTCGCTCGCTGGCCCAGGTGCTGCTGTGCCGGCTCTCGCTCGCGCTGCTGCCGCTGCTGCTATGGCTCTCGCTCAATCGCTCGCTCGCCCAGGTGCTGCTACTCCGGCTCTCGGTCGCTCGCTCACGCTGCTGCTGCTGCTCTCCCCCTCGCTCGTGCTGCTGCTCTGCTCTGATTTAGCTACACTTCAGTCGACTGAATCAACTTTTGGGTGAGTTGATTTTCAGGGGGTGGGGGGGG